>CM077002.1:132789052-133450215 GCA_039090855.1 Macrothele yani
AGTTGCCATAGTAATTCCCTTTCACAGAAGTCTATGTTTTGACCCCAGCGTAAGGTACTTCTTTCCTTAGGAAAGGAACAGTGATAGCAGGCTAGTGTTGAAAGGGTGTTAACTATGGCAACCAGTGATGTCAAATTGCACTGGTGGAGATTATCAGTAGCTTCACCTGCAGATGTTCCATGCATCTGCATAATTTTAAATGTATCTCTAAGATTTTTGGACTCCTCTGTCAGCAAAATTAGTGCAGTTTTTAGAAATCAATCCTGTGAATGAAAAGGAATGAAAAAATGATTGATTCTGCTAGTTCCTGTAAATTATTGGAAGACTATTTTCAGAAAGTTTAGGTGAAGTGGCACTTCACCTGGAGAGATGCCACTGCAATGTAGCTTTGCCCCAAACAATAGTACACTGTAAGCTGATTTATGTACATTTTTGTAAATAATATTATATTCAAGCCATATTTCTTGAACTGCTAAATAAATACACAAAATTACACCATAATATTTCATGATCATTTTTTCAAAGGTAGTTCATCACCTTAAAATAATTTAATATTTTGTGCAGTTCTATTTAAAATGTTTTCAATTAGTACACACTTAACAATAAAATTAAAAAAATCATTCACATAATGATTATTCCTCATTTCAAAATAACACTATTATAAATTAAAAAAAAAAAAGGCAGAAAGTAATCAGCAGTGATGTTCAGTTTATTTATTTAAACGGGCAATCTTAGTGAGAGATGGGTTTGCCTCCTCGGGGCACACCATGGGAACAATGGCACACATAACAGCAACAAGGGCCTCTGTGAATCTTGGAGAGGTGCCAGCTAGTTCTGTGTGACATTGGCAAAAAGACCCCAACTCACTGGGTTTCGTTCCAGAATCCTTAGCTTGAATGACCAACTGGAACCATCAGCTGTGGGCTAATCCCCCACACTGATGTTCTTACCTGATTAAAAAGACACAAAGAAATATTAAAATTGACTCCTCAAGTGTGAGATATGGTGGACCTACCACACTTGAGAAGGACGGTCCACCATGCAATCGACCTGAACTTTCTAAACGGCATATGAGAAAGAGATTTCGGCTGAGTGAGTGTAAGATTGGTGTATGGAATACTAGAGGTATAAATGGCAAGATGAATGAGGTGATTGAAAAGATGAATCAGTATTGACTGGCTATGCTGTGTGTAAGTAAAACCAAAAAGAAGGAAATTGGGATAGAAGAAGTGAATGGAATGGTGAGTGTGCGGTCTGGAGTATTGGATAATGTGAGAGGACAGGCTGGTGTAGGTGTGATTTTACGTGAAAAGATGAAGAACAACTTGATTCACTATAGCTGCATAAGTGAGATAATTATTTGGATTCATTTGAAAGTGAAACTTCAGAGAATAGTAATTGTTGTAGTGTATGCTCCTTGTGATTCGGAACCTTCTGATAGGAAGGAAGATTTCTGGAATGAGCTAAAAGCTGTTTTGAGTTAGTTTGGTGCTAAAGAGAAAGTTATAATAGCAGTGGACTTCAGTGCTAGTGTAGGCATACAGATAGGTGTCAATTTCTGACAATGTTCTGAATAAGTTCAATGATCCTTGTGTGAATGATAATGGTGAAAGATTAATTGAACTCTGCAGTGAGAATGGTTTGAGTGTATCTAATACATTTTTCAACCACAAGTATATCCCCACATATACTTGGGAAAATCGTACTCTTGGTCAAAAGAGTGTGATACATTTTGTTGTGTATGATCAGCATCTGAAACACTTAGTTGTTGACACTCGTGTGATGAGAGGTGCGGATGTTGATTCTGATCATTACTTGGTAGTGTCATGAGTGAAACTGAATGTTGGTTGGAGGAAAAGGAATAGAAAGAGGCCCAGGATGAAAAGAATAAAGGTTGAAAGGCTTCCTAAATATCATCAGCCTTATTCTGACTTACTCAGAGAACGACTGAAGTCTTGTGAGAGGGATGTAGAAAAGAAGTGGGAATATTTTAAGAACTGTGTTGTCACTGCTGCTGAAGAGGTCTGTGGCACCACAAAAGTGGGTTACAATAGAGGTGATGCTTGGTGGAATAGTGAGATTGAAGAGGCAGTAAAGAGAAAGAAGGAAATCTATTTGGGGATGCTGCAAGGTAGAGTTTCTATGGATTAATGTCGCTGCAAGGTAGAGTTTCTATGGATTAACGTTGCTGCAAGAAGCGTGAAGTCGCTAAGCTGGTTCGCCAGAGTAAGGCAAAAGATAGGAAGGAGAAGGTGGAAAGGCATGAATTGGCTTTTTGGAAAGATAGGAAGACTTTCTGGAAGTACATGAGAATCAAGAAAAATAGGGGAAACAAAGTTGTAAGCTGTGTAAAGAATAAGATCGGGGAAAGGATATGGGAGCCCAATGAGCTAAGTGACAGATGGGGAGAATACTTCTGTGAGTTATTAGATCAAGAAAGCAAAGGTGATTCTGAGGCAGAAGCAGACAATGTCACAGTGAAGGATGGAAACACAGGAGGGATCTCAAGAAAAGATGTGTATAAGGCTCTAAAATCTCTTCAGAATGGTAAGGCTCCGGGAGTCAATGTCATAACTGCCGAGATGTTGAAATATGGTGGTGACTCTGTAATTGACTGGTTAACTGAAATTTGCCAGTTGTGCTGGAAGTTAGGAATGGTCCCTCGGGATTGGAAGGATGCTATCATTGTTCCCCTGTATAAGGGAAAAGGTGATCAGATTGACTGCAAGAACTATCGTGGTATTAGCCTACTGAGTGCACCAGAGAAAGTGTTTGGTAAGGTCGTTATTGAAAAAGTACGGGGCCTTGCATCAGAGAAAGAGTGGGATGTTCAGAGTGGTTTTATGCCTGGTAGAGGCTGCACTAACCAAATTTTTGCATTACGCATAATGATTGAAAAGTACCTGGCTGTTGGTAAGAAAGGTTTTGCTGCCTTCATATTGGGTATATAAATAAGTTTTGAGGGATTTCTGTTTGGTGTCGTACTTATTACTGCTCGCATGTATTTTAAGGTGGCAACACTGCAATATTGCAGCACGAGACGCCAGCTGTCAGAGTCAGTATACGACGTTCAATTGAAGTGTGAAGACGTATTTGTTTTACTCGATGGAAAATGGTAACTTTCGTCCCAACAAAACAGCATTTGCGGGAAGTGTTAGTACATTACTTTATTGTCAAGAAAAGTGCTACCGACAGCTATCACTTAATTTCAGAAATCTAGGGAAAACATTCCCCATCCATAAAAACATGTGAGTATTGGTTTAGACGATTCAAAAGGAACGATTTCGATGTCAGTGATAAAGAATGTTCTGGACCACCCCAAAAAATTGCCGATGCCGAATTGGAAGCTTTACTCGACATGGATCCGTGCCAGACCCAAAAAGAACTAGCAGAAGCATTAAATGTTAATCAAACATGCATTTCACAACGTTTTACTGCCATGGGAATGGTGCAAAAAGAGGGGAATTGGGTTCCACATGCTTTGCGGGAAAGAGACCTTGAACGCCGAAAAACCATTTGCGAATTGCTGCTTCAAAGGCAAAAAAGAAAGGGTTTTTTTTGCCTCGTATTATTACTGCCGACAAGAAATGGATATGGTACAATAACCCTAAATGGCAGAAAGCATGGGTGAAGCCAGATGAACCAGGTCCTTCAATGACAAAACGCAATATCCATGGTTCAAAGGTAATGCTGTGTACCTGGTGGGACCAGAAGGGTGTGATATACTATGAACTGCTGAAACCATCAGAAACTATTACTGGTGATCGGTATCGGACCCAATTAATGCGTTTAAAACGAGCTCTCATGCAAAAACGGTCGGAATGGGAGAATAGACACAACAAAGTCATCTTACAGCATGACAACACAAGACCACATGTTTCTCGACCTGTGAAAAAGCACTTAGAAGGGTCCGACTGGGAAGTTCTACCCCACCTGCCATATTCGTCATATATTGCGCCATCAGATTACCATTTGTTTCGGTCGATGCAGTTGGCACCTTCTGGAGAACGGTTTAGTTCTTATGAAGACATCAAAAATTGGCTGGACAACTGGATCTCTTCGAAGGAACCGGAATTCTTCCTTCGGGGCATACGTTCACTGCCCGAAAGATGGGGTAAAGTTGTAGCTTCAGAGGGAGCATACTTCGATTAATATTAAAATATTGTTTCTGTTCTCCAACAACGTGTTTTGTTCACCTCAAATCCCTCAAAACTTATTTATATACCCAATAGATTTAGAGAAAGCTTATGACCGAGTAAATAGGGCACTTTTGTGGAAGGTATTGAATGAATATGGTGTTACTGGGAATCTGCTTATGCTGGCAGTAGAGCTTGTGTACAAGTAAATGGTGTTTTATCAAACTGGTTTTCTATTGGTGCAGGAGTCAGACAAGGTTGTGTAATGTCACCATGGCTGTTTAATATATTTATGGATGAGTGCATGCATGATGCCAAAATAAATAATACTGGTTTATGTCTTGGTGATATCCGTGTGTGCTATGTTGAAATATGGTGGTGCTGTACGCTGATAACACTGTCCTGTTGGCAGAGAGCAAAAGTGAGTTGCAGAGTATGTTGTCTCGGATGTACGAAGTTTGCATGAAATTCAAACCGAGTATAACTAAGGGAAAAACCGGACAGGAAGTACTGAATATAATATATGTCTAAATGGCACAGTGATTGACCAGGTGAATGAGTTTGTGTATTTAGGAAGCATGTTTGACAAAGAGAACAAATTGGATGGTGAAATTAGTAGGTGAGTGAATTCTTCATTGAAAGTCATGGCTGCTTTGGGACGTTTCACAGGAATGATGGGTTCTCAAGAGAGTCCCGCATGGCCGTATATGAAAGTGCAATTGTTCCTACTCTGATGTATGGCAGTGAAACCTGGGTACTACAAAAGAATCATAGAAGTCGTTTGTGTGCTGGAGAAATGCGTTACTTACGGGAGGTGGGGATGGGGTGGGGTGGGGGTGGTAAGGCATGTTTTAATTGTGTGAGGAATGAAGATGTGTTGCAGTTGTGTAATGTGAAGCAAAATGCTGTTAGCAAGGTGGAGACTAATATGCTTCGGTGGTTTGGCCATGTTGAAAGAATGAGTGATGAGATGCTTACTAAAAAAATCTTTTTAGCCCAAGTGGCAGGAAGGAAAGGTAGAGGAAGGCCAAGGAAGTCATGGAAGGATCAGAGTGGATGTCAGTGAAGCACGAGTTGTACGTCAAAATCGCTGTAAATGGTGGTCTGATATGCAACAGTAAGTAAAAATTATCTGTTAGTTTGTATTTCTTTGTGGAGCTAACCTCTGAATATCAGAGAACAGCTTACTGAAATGTATGCAATTAAAATCTGCTAAAAAAATATAGAATGTGTCTAAAGTTTTCCTCTGATTACGATAAATCGTTTAAAATGAACCATGCTAGTTAGACGTATGCGGTTTGTTACATTGATTGGGTAATATTGTCAAGTTTTTTGTTTGTTGTACTTTTGGAGCAATAGGTGGCACTGCACATCTGCAGCATAGTTTGTTGTTGAAAGCGTCAGTTGGCAAAATGGCATCTATGCAGGAGAAGGTTAATTGTGTTCTGTGGTTTCATGAAACCAAATCTGCATATTCAGTGCAGCAGAAGTTTGGGCACGAGTATGATTGAGCTGTGCCTGATGTGAAGGGCATTAGGAACTGGTATCAAAAGTTTAAACAGATGGGCAGTGTCAGTGACCGTGCAAGAAGTGGAAGACTTTGCATTAGTGAGGAAACTGTCGACGTCATGCGTGATGCATTCGTACGAAGCACGAGGAAATTAATTCGTCATGCCTTTAGTGAACTGGGAATACCTATGAAAACCGTGCACTGCATTTTAAGAAAGCGGCTTCATTTTTTTGCATACAAATTGCAAACTGTTCAAGCCTTGGAACCTGATGTTGGGCCCAGACATGTGACATTCACTATGGATATTCTTGAATGAATAGACGAAGATGATGATTACCTGAAGCAGATTTGTTTTCCAGACGAATAAACTTTTCATACCTCAGGTAAAGTGAACACGCATAATGCCTGTATCTGAGGTTCAGAGAACCCACATGTGGCTTTGGAGAAACAGAGGCATAGATGCCAACCTCTAAAAGTAGTTTTCAGTAACCAACATGTTCATTTTTCAGTAATTTTCAGTAACAAATTTTTTTTCCAGTAATTTTCAGTAATCCAGTCTACAGCGGCAAATTTGGGTATTTAACACTGCAACAAATTTTAATCTGTCAGAACTATTAACAAAATAATAATAATAATAATAATATAAATAATAATAATAATAATAATAATAATATAATAAAAAATAATTTGCTAGTGGGAAAATTTAAAATACTGTCTACCAGAAAAATATAATAAATTACCTCCAGACATGAAGAAAAATTATTCCTTGGAATGTTGCCAAATTATTATGATAAACTGGCTGTAGTTGCCATTTTGGCCTTCCTTAGTTCAATTTGCAAAAACTTCTTCTGATAGCATAGTTCACTGTGTGCAATGCTGTTTATTTTTTCTACTAATAAAGAAGACAGCACATGACTACTTAAATTAGGTCTGAATCATTCATGGGTTTTTTTTCACAATACTGAAAATTCTTTCTGTACTTGCATTGCTATGAGGGACTATTAAAATCATTTTCATAATTTTGCTTAATGATTCATACTTTAACTGGCCACTTTCATTTTTCATTAAAGAAATTCTGTGCCACACTTCATCCATTCTCCCAGAAGTAACAGCACAGTTAAAATTTTCAAACTGGTAGTGAGCAAATTCAGATTCCACCTTGTCAGATTCTTCTGGTTTCAAAACTGGAAACAGGGAACACATATGTTGGACTGATGCAAAAGAAACACTTTGCCTTAATGCTACATCTACAATTTCAGCATGACTCAGAAATTCATCATTAAGTGGAAATTTTCTTAAAATGTAATTGCAACCTGCCTTGTAAAATTCCCTTACCTCAGAATAAAAAGTAGCCAATGTGTCTTCACTCAGATCTGCAATTGTGCCTATATAAGATCTCGCTTTTGACCCAATTACGAGATCACAGTTTTCTTTTTGATTTCTCCTTCTTTCAAAATTTCCATCTGCAAGAGATGTTGCTGTCCCATCAAATGCCGATGGCTTGATAAATCGTACAAGAAATTCAGATAACAGACTATGAAGTTTTCTTTTTAATACATGCACAAGCGGAGCTTCCCGCTGCAAGAACACGTTAACAGATGTAAACAAAGGAAGAGTAGCAGATAAAAAAAGACAATTAAGTTTAGATGAAGGATTTCCAATCATACTTTCAAGGTTCTTATACTGTGAATTAGCTTCTTCATTGTCACTAAAATAATGTTCTAGAGCCTCTCACTGCTCTAAAATTCTGTCAATGGAATGGATTCCAAAAGTGATAACCAGCGAGTATTGACATGCTTTAGAATTTTGTGTGGTTTAGTACCACAAACAGCTTGACTCAGTTTTAGATTGTGTTTCCTCTTTGAACTTTTCTCAAAAAAAAAAAAACTGTATCAGAAACTGCTCAACATTAAATCCTTTCAGTTGAGTAGCAGATTTCTGTGCAGCTAAATTTACTAAATGGCATGAACATCGCTGCACTATGATTGCAGGCTGAACCTTCTTTATGTGAGAAACAACACCTTTTACTTGACCTATGATAGTGTTAGCATTGTCACAAGAAAATGACACACAGTTGCTCCATGAGATATTTTTTTTAACAAACTCATTGTTCAAAATGTTGAATATTCCTTCCCCTGTATTATTACTTGATTCAACCAATGATAACAAAACAGTTGAATTTTTCCCTATTTTTTCGTCAAAATATGTTATTGTAATGGGATACAGTTTATTTGCTTGAGCATCATTACTTCCGTCCGTAGATAGAGAAAAAGGATTTTTGTTTACTTCAGATACGATGTTACTTGTAGAAACACTGGCCATGTGCTGAATTAGTGCAGTAGCCTTGGTTCTTCCACATGAATATTTTTTTGCGATCGCTGAATTGGGAAACGGCTTGAAATAACGGTTTTTCAAGCCTTCAGTTTTCGGAAGTTTATCCAACATTTTCAAGCTGAAATACAAATATTTATGGAATAAAATGATATCTAACAATACTGGGTAGAGGAAACATCGCTAGAAAAAAAAAATTACGATTACCAGAGAAATCTTATCTCCGTCTACTTTCCGTTTTCGAAGGATGAAATTCCGTCCTCCGACAGAGAAAAGGACCCCCTACCCCTACCTCCGCTGCCGCCGCCGCCACCAATCCTCCCAAAATTTAAGTTCAGTTATGCATCGATTTCGTACATGGTGCAAATGATAACAAAAAAGACGGAATTTCTCGAATCAGCGGGAGAATCTCGTCGCCGAAGATTACGGGGAAATTTTCGGGCGGCCTAACTTCCGTTTTCGGAAATTGTTGCCTACAATTTCAAGCTGAAATTATGCAATGAAATTATATTTAACGGTACTGAACAGAAGCAACATCGCGAGAGAAAAAAAATATGTTTACGGAAAAAAACTTCTGTTTCCGAACGTTTAAAAAGACAAAACAACGTCCCCAGACGGAATACGACCCCCCCAACTAATATCCCAAAAATTTCTTCACTTTTGCATCGATGTCGAAAAAAAAAAAAAAAAAAAAAAAAAGAAAAGAAAAAAAAAGGAGGGGACTCCGCGAATGAATCTCACGTACGAATTCACCGCTGAATCGATTTTGAATGTCGTAAAATAACGCTAAAATATCGATGACCGGTAAATTTTTACTTTTGGCGCAGATTTCGTCGAAATGGCGATTTTTTTAGCAGAATGGCGCAAGAACAACGTTTTGGCGTGGGCTGGCACAATTGCCGCAGGTCTGGCATCCCTGAATGTAGCACTTAATTTTTTTCCCCCAGAAAAACTTGAAGAACCAACAAAAATTTTTAAGTTGATGAAAATTTACTTTCTATCTCAGAAAATTAAATCAAATGGCGATTTTCCGTAATTTCAGCGGTGTTTCCGTACTTCCGTAACAGCAACCAAAAATCCGTAAAATTACGGAAAATCCGTACTTGTTGGCATCTATGCAGAGGGATATCCCTAAAATCAATGTTTGGTGTGGACTAATGCACAACAAAGTAATTGGGCTGTTCTTTTATTGAGCCCACCATTACATTGGGTATTTACTTCGACATGATGCAGCTATATGTTGCACCTCAATTGGAAGAACTGCAACCATTGGTAATGTTTCAGCAGGATGGTGTGCCCCCGCACTGGGGTGTACCTGTCCGTCAATTATTAGGTGACAAATTCCCTAACAGATGGATAGGCAGAGATGGTCTCATACCCTGGTCACCAAGATTCCCAGACATTATGCCACTTGACTTCTTTTTATGGAGCTACATTAAGGATCAAGTTTATGCAACACCAGTTGCAGATATTAACACTTTGAAGGGAAGAATAACTGAAGCATTTGCGACCATCACAGATGACATGTTGCGGCAGACATGGAAAAAGATAGAATACTGACTGGATGTCCTCCGTGTAACAAAAGGAGCCCATTTTGAGGTATACCAAAGACCTGGTAAAAAAAACTCTGGATTTCAGGTAAGCCATATTGGTAAACCATGTGTGTCTAATGAGCTTGGTTCATTTTATATGATTTATCGTAATCAGGGAAAGACTTTAGACACACCCTGTTTAACATTTACCTGAACAGCAATTCTTTAGTGTAAGGTTAAATGCCATTTTTTACTATGCTTCCTTTTGTCTCAATTCAGCTTATGTATGTGTTGTGTTTTTAGGTATGTATAAACATGATTATTGCCAAGTTAAAACATAAAAAGAATGAAGGTACACTTCTTGCCTTTTTCCAGTCAAGATAAAACTAAGATAAAAATCAGAATGATGCTATTAAAGAAGTTTCTAGATTCAAATCAATAAATGATACCTTTAGGAGGTAGAGATTTTAGAACAGAACTGATATCCATTTCACAATCATGCATTTTTTCATTAACAGTGATTAGCCCGTGAATAATTGAAAACATACTTTAATGCAGCAAAGATATTTTTATTGCTTCCCAATACTTTGGGAGATGTTTTCTCCAGAAAATTTTTATTTGCACCTTCAATATATTTTGGGCCACTCCCATAAAGAAATTGTGGAAGAATCTAATGGGTAAGATAAAGGACAAATACATTGAAACCTCTGAATAAAGGTCATGGCTGGACACACACACACACATAAAAAACAACATTGTTTTGAGGTTAGGCCTGAGTTAATATTGTTTGTGAATTTCATTTATGTAAAAAACAAAATGGATATATGACACTTATGTACACATAAAACTATAGCAGATTTTTTCAAAATGCTGAGTATAATTCAGTTGAAATAATGAGCATACACATTTTAGTGTAGCTAGTTAATTTATTGCCATCTCGTTTACTGCCATCAGCCTTTACAGACAATGTCTTGCTGCGTGCCATAAAAAAAAAAATAAATTAAAAAAAACACACCAGGAGCATCGTAAATAAAAATATCTCAACTTTCATATTCAGGAACAATTTCTCTTATTGTTTCTCACTCCAAAAAATGCAGAAACATCACAAAATTAAACTGCAGAAAAAAAAATGCTTTCTGCAACTGTTGAAAAATTGTCATGAGAGCTGCACAAGATTTTCTTCTACAGGTGTGAATTAAACTTGCAGCAAAATGAAGGGAACAGGGGCACAGTCCATGAAAAAAATAGACATTTCTGTTATGCACCAAACATTTCATCTGGACAGAAATCAACAGAGTTGAACAAGTGCTGAAAATCAATGAAGAATCAAAAACAGATCTAGTCAGTGCCTGCTGGTGGTGTGGAGATCCAAATGTAAACTGCATAATGTTAACCTACAGAAAACTGAACTCAATTTGAGATTTAGAACAGTAAATAATTATGATTTAAATTGTTTGTTGTCAAATTTCTAAGGCAGTAAAATGAATAACAGGTATAATTTCAGCAATTTAAATACATGCGTTGTTTTTGTTATAATAGCCTAATGTTCACTGGAGTTGGGTGCCCTCCGACTAAACTCTGATGCCTTTCTTTTCACTCAGGCATGCCATTTCTTCCACTCATAAATCAACCCAGCCTGCACAAGACAGTGTTTTATTAGCAATGTTGTCTACAACTTCCACCTCCTGCTGAAGCAACATATATAAATAAGTAGTTTCTTTACCCAACTGAACAAACCATGTAAATAATTTGTTCAGTTGGCGATCATTGGACCTCATTCAAGACTGACTGTGGGGTGGGGTCTGTTGACCATTCTTACAAAATTCTGTTGTTCAGAGAAAATCATCAATATTAATCATATGGCAGGTGTTCTGTACCAACTGGCACTTGACATTGTTGGAGAATTTTCCTTGTACAAGGACCCCCCCCCCAACAACATTTTATTTAAGGAAACCTCCATTAACGAAGGTTTCTTTGTATAAAAATATTTATTTTTGGTCAGTTGCACTTTTAGCTATGTATGAAAAGGAATTGCTCTTCTAACAACTGGGGAGCCAAAGCTTTTATATGCTCATAGTGAGAATAATTGGCAGTGAGACACGTAACACACAAAACATTCGAATAATTTTTTATGATGACATATCACGCTTCAGGTACGTAAAAATTACAAGTGTTGTATTATATGGAAAGCTATTTTGAAATCTGGCAACAACTGATGCTAATTCATTCCATGGCTGATGAAGGTAGAAGTCGCTACCGAAACGTCGTCCCAACACTTGTAATTTTTACGTAACTGAAGCATGATATGTCGTCATCAAGAATTATTCTAATGCTTTTATATGCAATTAATGAAGATCAAAAGTTCACACATAATAAACAAGTGGGCATCGACAAGAGTAACACCTGTTTATTTATTTTTGGTATTATTGCTCACACAGTTTTACTAAAATGTGATACATAGTCTTTATGCTACACAGCATAATTTTTATCAGGTTCCTAGTTAAAGAACAAATTTACTAGCACTACAATACTGATTTGTTTAAAGAGCAATGTTTGTTTCTGTAAATAAAGCTCATTTTGAAAACTGGCTTTCTAATTTATTAAATAAAATATGCTAAATTAAACTTCTAATTAATTTGGTGTTTAATAAAAAAATATGGACACATTAGAGAAACTGGTCACAACATGGACTGGGATTCCCTTAAAAGCATTAATTTTCAACGCAACTTTCTAAAAAGAAAATTAAAAGAAGGACTAGAAATTAAGAATCAGAATTCCATCATCATGACCGCAAAGGTTTGTCACTACCTAACATCTGGCAAGATTTGGTGAAAAATAACCATAGTCGTGAATGTAGCAACAGTGATAAAAAAAAAGAGTGGCAAGTGACTGCCTGATGAAGGAGAAGAATTTTCCTCCCAAAATTTACAAATTCAGGGCTTGAAAAATATCTGAAAAGTTACGTGCCCGGCTGGGCATGTGCAAAAATTATTTACCTGCCAAGGTAGTAAAAGCTACATGCCCAGGAAAATTTATCTTTTAAGATGACAAATCAGAACCCTCATTTTCTTTAAAATAAAAAATATGAACTGTTTTTTATGTGTTTTGCATTTCCGTTTTAAGGGTCTGTATTCAAAATATTTAATGCACAAAAGCGTGTATCTTAAGTTTCAAGATGATGATGTTGAAATTGGTACGAAATGGTATGATGAAATTGGTATTTGAAAAATTTAGTGATTCTGCCATATTCCTTTTGTTGAAGTTTTCGCTCTTTGTCACTAAACACCAGAGGCTAGTTTCATCAGATGCATGCATCCCGATGGTGACTATAAACAACATTCAGAGCAAAATGACATATGGTTCCAGCATATGGACCTATAGCATAATATAATTAAAGAAGTGGTATTCTTCTGTCCTTGGCACCCTGTAACAATAATGTAACTTCCAGTGATTAGGAGTGAAATGAAACATGACATGCGATGACTACCTTTTTTCTTGTAGTAGGAAATTCTATTCCAAACTTTTTCATTTTTAAATTTAGTTGCCCAGTTCAGGCAAGAAAAACTTGCCCAGGCCAATAATTTACATGCCCAGGGCATCTCAGGCATGGTATTTTTGAAGCCCTGAATTGAATTAACTAAATTCCTAGTAAAACCCATAATAGAAGTTTAATTTAACATTTAAAGCAATGTTTGTTACAATAATTATGGGAAGAACTAAATTTCTTTATGATTCGTTTAATGACTGGCAGCAAAGGTGTGTTCAATAGTCATTATATTAAGTGCAAAATATAGTGAGAATTATATAAAAATTCCATACCATTTCAGATTTAATTTTCTGAATAAATTTCACAGCCATGTCACAGAGGTTTTCTGCTGCTGCTTCAACACTACTCTTCCGCAATTTCTGTCCTTCACACTTCAATAAACGATTCTTTAAAATATTTATAATTCGTCTAGTGGCAGACCTGAAAAAAATATAACAAATTTCAAACTAAACAATTTAATAGAAGACACAAGTGGTTGTTCGTACGGCAAAGTATAATAGTTTCACAAATGCTGTCTGCGTACGATAAGTAAAATCAATAAAAATTTGCAGAATAAAACCAAATTTATTTACAAATTAAAATAATTTAAAAGCAAGAACTTTCGGAGCACTCATCCTTGGCACCCTGTAACAATATGAAGATGGGGCCATGAGTGCCCCGAAAGTTCTTGCTTTTAAATTATTTTAATTTGTAAATAAATTTGGTTTTATTCTGCAAATTTTTAAAGATTTTACTTATCGTACGCAGACAGCATTTGTGAAACTATTAAACAATTTAAAATAAATATCACATAGACAGAAGTAGGTACTGTACAAGCTTACACAATGTGTATAGACATTCTAGTGATCGTGTGATAAACATTCAAGGATTTTGTGATTGGTTCTTTTTTTTTTACATTAAGAATGGTAGCATTGTTATTGCTGTATCTCTTTAAATTCTGTACATTCTTTTTGTTGTTTTTCCTTACTATGGGTTCCTACTCAAAAATGAAAAAAAAAAAAAAATCCCTAACTTTTCCAGGTGGTTTTGAAAGTTTTTCTAGTGCAACAACCCAAATCACATAGCGATACATTGTTACATTTCCTTCTATTCTTGCATTTTCTCACGAAATCAAATAAATTCTTTAAATAACTGATATTTATACAATTATGCATACACTCATCAGCAACAAGTAAAATTCACTAGAAAATTTACTTATCACAGAAGTTTATTAAAATCATTAAAGAGAATTAGCAAGAAATATACAGTGTAGTATAAGACTAGCTCCAAGTTTAGAGAACAAAGTTAATTTTTTTTGAAGAACAAAGTTAATTTTTTTTTTTGAAGAACAAAGTTAATTTTTTTTTCCTAAAACAGTTCAAAGAAAAGAAGATACATGTATTTTAAAAATGCAAAGAATAATCTATGAAGTAAAATGTTGTTGCAGACTATCTTACATAAGAGAGACAGGTCGCAGACTACAAACTTGAATAGAAGAAGATAAAGCAGCTACAAAGAATTGCTCCAAGACAGGTTCAGATAGGCATGTTAGAGAAACTGGTCACAACATTCCCTTAAAATAATCAGTTAAAATGTGTCGCATATGATGATCAAAGCTGAGGTAAATACAAAGACAAATTACTTGTGTAATTTACCTTGGTATTTAGCTTTGAATGCCACATGTAAGAAAATGCATATAAAGATCAACTTTAGAATTATTAATACAGCAATCAGACATTTTTGCTTTGCATGTATTTTACTGTTTCTCACGTAATATTAATAACATCAGAAAACTTTAATATCAGATCCCCTGGGGTGGGAATCAATCCCACATCTGCCGATATCTGTTCAAGCATGCTACCAGTTACATGTAATTTTCAAGTTTTCTGATGTGATTAATATTACATGAGAAACAGTAAAATACAAGCAAAGCAGAAATGTCTGATTGCTGCATTGATAATTCAGATGTATTTCCACATATTACACGAAAAATATTTCTTCCACACTATTTATCTACTTTAGAATTTGCACTTTCAACTTAAGACTAAATATAGAAAAAGTAGCTAAAAAGTACAGTAGCTACTTTTCAGATAAAGTAGTTGTAGCTGTAGCTAGCTACTTTTTCAAGAATGAAGTTGTAGAAGTAGCTAGCTATTTTTAAAAAAGTAGCTTTCCAATCACTGGTGAAGAGCAATTGATTTGACAAATACAAGCTGCTTTTGTACCAGGGTGGGGACATGCACATGAAAGATGTGCATTTAGTAGAGGATTTGGTGCCTTTTCCTGCACAAGTGCAGAACTTTCATTAAATGAATAAATTGCAGAAGCTGTACACTAAGCATCTAATTGCATCACAGATTTTTTTTTTTTAATGGATCATTTTAAAACTTAAACACAAATAAAAACTACAGATGTCTGAACTCTCAAAAAAGAAGACTTCTCTGGCAAAATAAAAAGTTCCTTGACTAAATTTCCCTGATTTTTAGAAAAAAGAAGAAAGAAAGAAAGAAAGGAGAAAGCAATTTTTTTGAGTTTTCCTGATGTTTGGAGCCATTTTCAAATTCTCTGAGAATTCCAGATTGTGTGGGAACCCTGTAGGCCTACCAAATTCTGTAAAAAAAAAAAAAAAAAAAAAAAAAAAAGGAAAAAAGAACTAAACCAACGCAACAAATGTGAATATTAAGGAGTTCGAAATATTTTTACATACACGCATAGCATTAAGCTGTTCTCTGAGATTCAGAGATTAGCTCCTCAAAGAAAGACCATGTGCCAAGTACACATTTAACTGATAGAACTAGAATTTACTTACTGTTGGTGTATCAAATGCCTCCATTTGCAACGATCTCTGCAAACCACTCGAGCTTCATTAATACATCCATCTATTTACAATATTGAAAATTAATTCCTTTTTTCTACAAGTTTTTAGATCTTCAAAAATGTTCATTATTATTCTTATTAATGTAGGACCCCACAAATTATAATACACCTTTCACATCAACTATTTCAAGATAATTAATTTGATAAATTTGGCTTGTTTAGAAAAGGAAGACTGGAATATTTATACTAAGGAAGTCCTATTGTACACAGAAAATTATTGATACATTTTACTTCTCTTTTGACAGTACATATTTTACCATGTGCTTTCATTTGAGTTGCCCGGCAAACATCTCTTATTCTTCAATTATATAAATTAGTACACATGCAGACACACACAGAGTAGTATACAAAGTTCTTCCCCAAGGTAATTTCTCAAAAAATGAATGAAGATCCAACCAGTGTGGGAGTAAGGCAGTTGTGTAAGAAAGATTGTATGCATTTCCCAATACACATGAAAGAAAAAAATCATGAAATTTAATAGACAGCAGAATGTATTACACAAAAAACTGGTGTTATAATGTCAAAGAAATGATATGAACATGACTGCATGACAGAATACTGCTTGTGTACTCACAGTTGGCAGGTGTTTCTGTAAAACTGTTAACCACCCAGCAACACAACACGCTGTGCATGCAAAACACATATGAAAAGCACTGCTGGCAGGGTCAAAACTGAAAAACCTTGCAGTCATGTGTATGCAATACAGTGCTATTTAAACAACTATCCCAGAAGCAGACAACAAGCATCATGCCTGGTTACACATACATGGGATATTGGAAAATGTTTTTTTCTGTATGGGAATACAAATGGAAAGACCCTGCAGATACAAGATTTTAAACCATTAGATTTCTCCAGAGTCATCGGCTCATGCATAAGACCATCTTAAACATCACTGCTTGATTTCAACCAATGGGAACCACAGCAGAGCATCCGAGATTGCGTAGATCATATTGTGAGGGAATAAATATCATTGCCTATGAGCTGGTACATCCTCACATTGGAACATTTGAAGTAGCTATTGTACTTATGTGGGCTGAGTTTTGAGTAAGTCCTCTGCATCCTTCACCAGTATCATGTTTGGTCATACCAGGTCTTTCAGCAACATACCTTGCAGAATGATCACATAAAACAGAAACTGAACTGGTAAAGTTCTATGATGAAGAATCACCTAATTTTCATTATAAACTGTGGACAGATAAGGTGAATTTTAACAGTAATTTTGTGCTTGCATAGCTTGTAACGAATGTGCAGGTTTTAAAAATCATGATAAAGAGATTAATGTTGAAAGAAAAATCAAAATTTCCATTTGGATGATAAAGAAAATTTGAAGAGTTTGGTTTCTCACAAAATGCTTTAAAGTAGGCAAAATGCAAATAGGTGAACTTTTAAGAAAGAAGCAGAGGAAATCAGTAAAATGGTCCATCAATGCCAACAAAAACAGGAAGAATGTTAAAGTCCACAAAACTGAGTGTGGTGCAACTGATCCTGTGGTTTATAGTTGGTTGAATTCAGTCTGGTCAAAAAAAGATTGCTGTTAGCAGCCCTTTGGTAAAAGGCAAAGAATTAAAATCAGGGTGTAACACAGCTAATTGATATGTACGTATCTTGCAGCATGCATCAAAATGCGTACATTATATGCCATATTTTAAAATATAAATACTGTACATGTGTCCATGTACAGATATTGCATTATTTCTTACTGTTAAGCAATAGCCATAAAATGAAACATTTCATTGAAAAATATCAATTTAATTATATATAGTAAGTACGTGTTTCATATGTAGTTTTTTGATACTGTGAGCCTAGGTGGGCTAAAAAGTCTAACTCCTGAATAGCGTACACCTTGGAATAAAGGACAAATTTTCAGATACCAGGACATCTGCTATTAAGAGGTCTTACTATATACGAGGGTTGTACTGAAGGTAATGCAAAAGTGGGCATAACTTTTTTTATTAACTGACAGAGGTCGTTCAAATTGCATATGCTGGTAGAGTAACTCTTCCTCTATAGTACCCTTCTTCATTGCAGATTTGAAGGAAAGAAGGGAGGAAGTGTGCTTTGATCTGCTGGAAGCGTTTGAAGCCAATGAAGACACGTTTTTTCCCCGATCTGGTGACAGGGTATCAAATGTGGGTATATCTGTATGATCCGGAAACAAGGAATCAATCCATAGAATGGTGTCACCCCTCTTCACCAAGACCTAAGAAATTCAAGAGCCAGCGATCAGCACAGAAAGTCATGGTGACTGTTTATCGGGATGACAGGGGTGTCATTCTTCTTGATCTTCTGGAGTGTGGCCGTACCGTGATCAGCGAGCAGTACACTATGACACTCAAGAAGCTTAGAGAAGTAATAAGGAGGAAGAGACCAAACAAGAATCTGAAAACAATCCACATTCACTATGACAATGCCAGTCCACACACATTTTTGACAAAAAATCAGGCGATCAGCAAATTAGGCTAGTTGATGGTCCCCCATTCACCATACAACCCAGATTTGTAACCCTCTGACTTCCACCTGTTTGGCCCAATGAAGGACAGTCTTCAGGGACAACGATTTGATGACACAGACGAGGTGAAAGTGGCTGTGAAGAACTGGGTACAACAGTCTACACCTGAAGTTTTTCAAAGAGGATTCAAGAGTTGGGTTCAACAATGACACAAATTCATTGCTTGTGATGGAGACTATGTTGAGTAGTACCTTTGTATAGAGAAAGAGTTACTCTACCAACATGTGCAATTTGAACGAACTCTGTCAGTTAATAAAAAAGTTATGCCCACTTTTGCATTACTTTCGGTACAAGTACCTTCACATATATGAACATAGTTAGAAGATTACAACTTACTTTGTTACAGCATCTTCTTCAACAACAGTCTGCAAGTGATTAAGTAATTCAACAAATTGTTCCAGTCCTTTCAAATGAATACGCAAGGGGCAATTCTCAGGGGGAGCATACCCTTTCCCCCTAGCTTGAGTCTTGTCACAAAAGAAATAGCAGTCTGAAAAATCACAATAAAAGCTATGCATTAATATTAAATGACATACATGAAGGCAAAAGCTGGTGCAACAGAAAAAAATAATACTGAACATGCACAGCAATGAATTTAGAATTAATAATTTTTGAATATTTATTTAAAAAATTCAACTGTAAAATGAGAATAAACTGTTAGTAAGTTGTACAAAATATTTCTTTGCTTTACTTACATATTGCTCAGTTCTGGAAATTTATAAATAAACTGACACAAATGTCGACCAGTTCTGATTTTTTGTAACTAGTAAAATTACACCATTCCCTCTCTCCCTCATATCAAAAGATTAAGTAGTTTTTCTGCTTAAAATTGGGTCAAAGAGGATGATGATAAAGAGACTATGTAAGACTATGGGTCAAAGAGGATGATGATAAAAAGACTATGCATGTGTGTACAGACTATGTAAGACTATGCATGTGTGTACATTTCTCCCAAACCAAGAGACTTATTTTTTGGTACACAAGTGACTATTGAGTCCAAAATTATGACTTTATGTGGAAAGGTTTCATTAAAAATATAACACTCTGATAGGCAGCATTCCCTTATGCATGAGCTACTAGTGTCAACATTGTGAAAGCTGTTGCTTCAGTATAAGCTCAACCAGTATAGTATTTGAACAAGGAATACAAGTATTAATTTTTTGTTTGTTTGTTTTTGACTTTTCCTGGACATAAGTGCATAAAAAGTACATTAATTCATAGTGCTTCAACTTCATTGTTTTGAACAATAATTTTACTTGTGTGAATACTGAAATTGTAACATTTAATTAGAAGAGATTTTACTATAGCACCAGGAAGGAAATAAAAGTCCCAAAGCAGATTATGGCAAGCTAACAGACAATTGATAGCTGTTAGGATTTTTTATATCCAGGTGGAGAGAGGAATGGAAATCTTTGAAAAATGAAAAGCGCCACTTTTTTCTTCTTCACCAGTTTTATACATACCACTTTGAGTAACCATTCTTCCACTCTATAAGTTAGGGTCATTTCCATCTGTATTTTTCATTTTTGTAACCACTGGGGAAGCAGAACTAGAAATTTTAATTCCCCAAAGGTTTTTGATTTATACATATATATGACTTACTTGTTTGTTTGTTTCCTTTTAAATCTGGAACCTCTCATAAAGGAATATATCATCATCATCATTGTCAACCATTATCAATCCACTGCTGGACGAAGGTCTCTCCAAGTTTCCTCCACAACGGTCTGTCTTGTGCCAGTCTCCTCCATGTCACCCCTGCATACTTTCGAATTTCATCCACCCATCTCCCATGTGGTCTTCTTCTGGGTCTTTTCCTGTCCCTTGGAATCCAATCTAAAATTTCGGCTGTCCATCGATGATCTGTCCTTCTGGCAGTATGTCCAGCCCATTGCCATTTCAGGGATTTAACTCTGATCATGATGTCTTCCACTCTTGTCATTTTTCGATCCACGAGTTTCTCTTCTTATCTCTCCTGGTTACACCAAGTATGCACCTCTCCATGCTTCTTTGAGTTGTCTGCAGCCTTTGTATGTCTCTTTTAGTTAAGGTCCACGTCTCTGCACCACACGTAAGCACTGGGAGGACGCATTGATCAAACACTTTTCTTTTAAGACATAATGGCATATTGCTCTTGAAAATTATGCTGTTTCTTCCAAAAGCTCTCCAGGCAAGTTTTGTACGCCGATTAATTTCTTCATCAATGTGACCCTCACTTGATATCTGCTGTCCAAGATAAACGTACGTGTCTGTTATCTCCAGCTTTTCTCCATCAATCGATAAATCTTCATTTCTTGTAAAAGCATTGAACATCACTTTTGTCTTCTGAAAGTTCATTTTTAATCCCACTTCTTTACTCTTGTCAGCAAGTTCCTGGATCATACTCTGCAGCTCTGATGGGTTAGTTGCAAAAATGACTACGTCATCAGCAAAACGAAGGTGGGTTAGATAATCTCCATTAATCTTTATCCCCTTGTTTTCCCAGCTCGGTGACTGAAAAACACCCTCCAATGTGGCATTAAAGAGCTTCGGAGATATGGTGTCACCTTGTCTCACTCCCTTTCCAATTTTTATGTGTGTTGTATTTTCAAACAGCCTAATCTTTGCACTTGCATTTTCATAGATATTATTAATAATATTAATGTATGCATCTTCAATACCGCAGGTTTTCAGAGCCATTGTAACTGCTGATGGTTTCACCGAATCAAAGGCTTTTTCATAATCGATAAAAGCCATGCACAATGGAAGTTCATATTCCCTCGCTCTTTCAATTAGTTCTCTCAGCACATGGATATGATCTATTGTGCTGTAGCCACTCCTGAATCCAGCTTGTTCTCTCGGTTGAGCCATGTCCAGTGTTACCTTCAAGCGGTGTGAAAGAACTTTAGTGAAGATTTTATAAACTACTGATAGGAGGCTGATAGGTCTGTAGTTTCCGAGATCCTCAATGTCACCTTTCTTATGTAGCAGGATCATTGTAGCGGTGTTCCAATCCTCAGGAATCTTTCCTTCATTAAGGCATTGAGTGAAAATTTGGGCGAGTACTGTTTCGATTTCTCCACTTGCTTCTTGTATGATGTCTACAGTAATTCCATCTTCTCCTGGAGCTTTTCCCGCTTCATGTTCTTGATTGCATGTGCAACTTCTGCTGGAAGGACTGGAGGAACTCTGGTACTGGTATCTTTCATGATGTCTGGAGTGCATGTATCATTCCTTTCATATAATTTGGAGTAGAAATCTTTCACTCTTGTCAAAATTTCTGCCTCTATTTCTTGTTACAGAACCATCTTCTTTTCTCAGTGCCATAATCTGTTTTCTTCCCTTATTGAGATGTCCCTTTGCTATCTTTAGGCTTTGGTTGTTTTCAATTGCTTTCCTCACTAGTTCACAGTTGAATTTTCTTACGTCTTCAGTGATACTTTTTCGTACTGTCTTGCATAGCTCTATATATTCCACTTTGGAAGTCACATCTTCTTTAGTTGTCCTCATCTCTCTTCTTTTGCATCAACATTTTCGTTTTTCCTGATAATTTATTTACATGCAACTTGTTCTTAGACCCAGCTAATTTTGTTGCTGTTTCCATAAGAGCTTTGGTTACTTTTCTGTTAACTTCAGAGATGTCCACTTCTTCCGATGTTAGGCCTTCTAAAGCAGAGAACCTGTTCTTCAGTTCCAACTTGAAGGTATTATGGTGTTTTTTAAGGTTGGTTATGTCAATAGATTTTGTTTGTCTTATGAGCTTGCCACGTTCAAGTTTAGTGTTGAGGTGCATCTTACATCTCACCAATCTATGGTCACTACCTGTGTTGAACTTGTTTAGCACACTGCAGTCTTCTATGACGAATTTTTTGTTACACATAATAAAATCAATTTCACTTGTTGTCCCATTTGGATGTCTCCATGTCCATTTCCTGTGTGGCTTTTTCTTGAAGAAGGAGTTCAAGATGAAAAACCCTTCTGCCTCTGCAAACTCAACGAGAGTATTTCCACGCTGGTTTCTGTTGCCGTGACCGAATTTACCTACTGAAGTTTCATTCTGTTGCCGTTGCCCTATTTTTGCATTGAAATCTCCCATAATTATTTTCAAGTGCTGCTTACCTTTATTATTTAGATGACAAATTTCCTCATAAAATTCTTCAATTTCTTCTTCAGGATGACTTGTGGTGGGTGCATAAGTTTGAATAATCTGAGCCTGGTATCTTCTCGATAGTTGGATACAACGAGTCGTGCAGCTCTGTCAGAGGAACTTTCAACTTCTACCACTTTATCCTTCAGTTTCTTGTTTATTATAAATCCAACACCACTAGTTCTGCCAGTATCTGTCCCACGATAGTAGAAGAGATGTCCACTTTTCAGTTCGATGAGATCTTCTCCTTTTCTCCTTACCTCACTTAGCCCCACGATGTCCCACTTGATCCTTTGCAGTTCCTCTTCCAATTCAGAAGCCTTGAATCAGAAGATAGGGAGCGTCCATTGTACGTTGCCAAGGTCAGCATCAGATGGCAGCCTAGTCCGGTCCTCCGGGGATTCTTAGCACCCTCTGCCTTCATGTCGCACTGGCCGCTGCCTTGGCCAGGTACATTCCAGCTGCCGGAGACTGAGGGCCAAGATTTAAGTTGTGGAGTCATTTTGGAGGGTTTGGCCATAACTCACCACGCTGGCCAAGCGGGTTGGTGAGTGTGGGATAGAATTTCCTCTAATCCCGATGGTATAGTTATACCGCTATGGGCGGTCGTCAGAGCCCCTTTAGTGGGAACAGGATGCACCACGAGAAGGCGGAGTTGACATTTGTCAAGGAGAGGCTGTGATGTTACGCATCACCTGACCTTACATCCCCAGGAATATATATGAACTTATAAGTCTATGACACAAATTTTAAGAATTTTGATGAGAGCAGAGATAATAATGCATCATTAGAAAACATCATTTGAGGGATGAAACGAAACTGTGTGAAAAGGAACAAATAAAATGCTTTATTTCACCATATAAAGATGTTGTCTTGAACAGGACTCTATTACTATTTATTTGTCATATTAATACAGTTGTCAACGTACTTCCAAAAAAATGATTTACACTAAAAATGTGACACTTCCAAAATAAAATTATACACCAAAATACATGCTTTCAAATGATACATTTTGGTTCAACAAGAGAAATCGATACACTGCACTTGTCTCCTATATTAAGTACAAGCTCAAGAGAGCAGAAAACTTGGGAAGTTTTCTGCCCTGTTTGTTTTACTATGGTAAGAAAGGAAGCGGATTTTGTACCACAGGTAGTAAACATAAAGTGCTAAAATTAAAAAAAAAATTACTTAGATGATAAAGGAAGTGAAATCTGACAGCATTGTACTGTTTAAAATAGTCAGATGATCATAAGGAAACTACAATCAGGTGATAGTTTCATTAAGAGGAAAAGGAAAAAAATTCCTAAGCTGTTTGTAAATGGATGGTTCCTCTGCAATCATAATTCTCCTTCACACAATGCCCACACTATGACTCACATTTAAGACAGTCTGGCCCAAAGAAGCACTCCTCCTGTATACCTCCATTCATCATTTTCACTTGGGCTTTTTTTTTTTTTTTTTATTGGAAGTTTAACAACCACCGTGAGCAACTTAATGGGCTATAAGCAGTCGCCCGTCCCTAATTTAGAGCCACTGGTTCCAGGGAAGGGAGAGAGCCAGTGCCGTAAGACAAACACAACATTCATGCCTCACCGGGATTCAAACTCGGACCCCTTTTGGACGAATGATCAGAAGCCTCACTTGGGCTTACTCCATATGAATTTCCCCCAAAATTTAAAACAAAACCAATGGGGGCAAAAATTTAACCACACTTCAGCCCCCAACAGAATACAACAGCAGATCACAAGTTTTTCACAACTGAAGATTTCCAGTGATGCATCTGAAAGTCACATTAATACAGAACACTTGAACATTCCCAAAGGGAGATAATTTTAAAGAGAACCATTTATAAAACCTCTTTTCTGTATTTGTTTTTCTTTCTTTTCTTTTCTCCAGAGATATGCAGTCAAATAATTATTTAATCAGACCTTGCACGTAGCAAGATAAGCTGGAGATGGTGCATAAATCACAAGTATATTACACTGAGGTAATGATGATATGTCTTGAGCATCATTATATGTCTGTCTGTATGTTCCCAATGAACTCCTAAACCCTTTGACTGAGCTGAACCAAATTTTGCATAGTTTCTCTCTGGACCCTGTGAAAAATATAGGCTACCATGAAACCTGGACACTCCACTCCCTCCTCTGATTTCATCCTCTTGATACTTTGTGCCTAAACACCATCTACCAATCTGGACCAAATTTTGCCTACTTACTCACTAGGACCCTGCAGAAAATATAGGCTAACATAAAATCTGAACATTTTATCCCCACCCCTGATTTCATCCTCTTGGCACTTCGTACTTAAACCTCATCACCAATCTGGACCAAATTTTGCCTACTTGCTCACTAGGACCCTGCGGAAAATGTAGGCTAATATGAAACCTGAACATCTCATCCCTCTCCTTGATTTCATCCCCTTGGTACTTTGTGACAATTCATGTTTAGTGCATGAAGGCACCTGTTATTTTTAACATATTATATTTTGATATAACTGCTGCAATAAGGAATAAACAGGATTCGTCTAACAACCAAATGAATTTCAGTTAATTATTATAAACTTCTATGCTTTTTATGTAACTGTAACTTAAATTGAAAAATCGAAAATCTATTGGACCAATCAGTACAAAATCTAAAAAAGTGAAAAAATAAAGAAGCTGAAATCCCCCAATAGCGTGAATTTTGGAATGCCCCCCTGCTAAAATCTACTGGACAAATCAATCCAAAATTCAAGAAAAATGTTTGGAAAGTGTTAGCGCAGAAGCTGATCCATGTATTTTTTGTTAAACCCAGGCAACGCTGGGTACCTCCACTAGTCAGTCATTAAAACAACTTGAGCTGTACAGAAGTCAGGTTGACAATTACATAGTCCTTAATTTTCTTTTGTCCATTACACACAGACTTGGAGTAGCTTTTTTGTGTCTTTTACAGAGGCTACTAGCAGCATGGTTACATGGCATATTCAGCATAAGTAACACAACCAACAATGTTTTGCTGTGCTCATAAAAATATCTCCTGGTACCCATACACAATGATACAGTTAACAACAGAGGATATATTATGCAGAATGCTTTTCAAGATTTTTAACTATTTCAATAATTATCAAGCATGATAATAAAAAATTCCTTCAATGATCCACAGTTTTTACACAACACACACATTTCTTTAACAGTCAACTTTTGTGATCAATTCTGAAAAAAAAAATGAGTTATTATAAATAAATAAAAAGTTTGCAGTAATTACACTGTATGAAAATAGCAGTTGTAGATCTTAGATTATTGGTAAAAGGCAGCTCATTTTCTAATTTTCATTTATAACATAGAGGGCAGATCTTGCACAGAATAATATCATGGAAGGAAATGACACTTTTATATTATAACATGATCCATAATCTGGTACATCTTCATGAAATGAAATAATTAATCATGTTGAAATTTTAAGTTATGTAATCACACTAAGGTCATCATGCTTGCAAAGAAATGAAAAAAAAACAACTGTGGTACAGAATGAATCAGTTAAAAACTTTCGTAACCACTGAAAATTAATTAAATTACACTCACGGACAATGAAATTTGCGCACCAAGAAGGAAGCATCGGATTGAACTGAAATTTTATGGATGTAATGATACAGATGAATGATACACATGATGGTAAAAACAGAGCTGCAAGACAATTACAGAGGGATCTGTGGCATGCAGTCCGGTCATCTTCAATAGCACGTTGCACCGCCACATGTGGTGAAACAAGCTGTAATATGGTCCGGCATGGAGGTGAACAGGCGCCTGATGTTGTCCTGCGGCAGACTGGCCCACATGTGTTGGATGATGTGCTCCAAACCCCGGATAGTGCAGCACGGCGGCAGCTGGCGTTTCAACTGGTTCCACAAATGCTCAATAGGGGACATGTCCAGGGAGTGGGCAGGCCATGGAAGAGTCTGGACATGAGGTAGACAGTGCTGGGCAGCCCTAGTCATGTGCAGATGGTCATTACCCTGCTGGTATAGCACACTTGGAATCCCAGTCAGGAATGGGAGCACATGGGACCATAGGATCTCATCCGCATACTGCTGGCCCGTCAATGATTTACGTACCACTACTAGAGCTGATCGGCTATCGTAGGCAATGACTCCCCAGACCATAATGCCTGCAATGGGGGAGATGTGGCACTCAATAACAAGGTTGGGATTGTGCCATTGACCCACGGACCTGCACACCCGGATACGATGATCATCTGTCCCCAAAACGAAGCGGTACTCATTGCTAAACGCCACACGTCACCAGTCTGTAGCATTCCACATCGCTCTGGCATGGTACCACTGCACACAGAGCCGGCGACGTTTTGGTGTTAATGGCAGCACACGCAAAGGGGCGCTGGGATGGCAGATTCGCTTCCACGAGGCATCGGGAAATGGTTCGTGGGCACCTAAGAGCAGCTACATCTGCCTTTATGGTGGACCGGGTTGTACATGGGATCCGTTCGTGCTTGGCACATGATCCATCAATGCTCTCTACCAGTGGTCCCCTGGTCCTTCCGGAGCTTCTCCGCTGTGTGGCAGTGCTGTCGCATGTCCACTGCTCCCAACACAGTTGGATGGTATGTTCAGAACGATCCATGTGGCGGGCTATACGGCACGCCAACCACCTTGCGGTTTTCAGCCTGATGGTCAGGCCTTTCTCAAAGTCCATAAGTTGCGTAAATTGACGCCTACCCGGCATTCTTGTCACTCTGTACTCTTACTTGCATCGGCCGGTGCTTTTCGCTTTCATGGAGCATCGACTATACGCCAGTTTATAAGGCTGCCGCGTTCGTACTTGCAGCGCCACCACAGGGTGTGCGTTCATGTGCACTAGCACCAAACGTGGATCATTTGCATATCAGCACGCACTCTATCTACATATTTGCAAAGTTTCGTGGTTGTAGCACGTTTTCTTCTAGGTGTGCAAATTTCATTGTCTGTGAGTAAATTAGTATGTGAGATAGAATGTGTACATTGCAATGATGTATTACAAAACTTGCACATTAGCAGAGATATTACCCTACTGAAACTATATTTTTACTAACCTGACACATGGGCATATCTTTTTCAACTGATATTCGTTTTAGTGCAGTAAAGGCCTCATGAGTGAAATCAACAATTGGAGACACCATGGCTTTAGACAAAGCCAGTTCATTCCTTGAGTTTACGAGAAGGGTTAAAAATGAAATCATAGTATCTTCTGCATATTCCTGTCAACACAAAACCACAAAAAAATATCAGCACAAAATTTTTCTTTAGAATCAACTTCAAAAAACTATCTAGAAACAAACACAAATGATAATTCTGCATGTGTCACTGACATTTTAAAAACAATTTTGGAGATATCTCTCTCTCTCTCTCTCTCTCTCTCTCTCTCTCTCTCTTTCACTAAATACGTATACAGTATATATATATATACACTGAAGAGCAATTGAATTAGAGACAGCTGGCATTATAAAAATGTGGCGCTGTGGGCGGCCCTGCAAATGGAAACGACATGACATATGCAGCGATCCGACAATATAAGGAGTGATGCGATGGGAATCAGTGAGAGTCGGGCGCAGTATGGGTAAGACGAAGGATCTAAGCGCATTTGATCATGGGCAAATTGTCGGGGCCCGACGAATGGGTCACTCCATCTCGGAAGTCGTGCAGGCACTGGGATTTTCACGAGCCACTGTGTCACGGGTGCACCGTGAGTACATCGAATCCGGTAAAACCATCCCTGCAAGGGCCAACTGCCGTGGACAACAGCGTGTGGATGAGCGGGGTCATCATCAGCTAGCTCGAATTGTAACAGAGGATAGACGGGCCACAGTGCAAGAAATCATTCGGCAATTTAACACCGGTGCACAAAAACGTGTAAGCAGCCACACCATCCAGAACCATCTCCTCGCTATGGGGTACAGTAGCCATTGTCCCACGAGGGTACCGCTGCTGACCGCACATCACAGGGTGCAAAGATTAGCATGGGTGCGGGAACATTGGCACTGGACCCTAGACATGTGGGATAATGTTGTCTGGACTGATGAGTTGAGATTCAGGTTGATACATGCGGATGGCAGGATCTGAGTATGGCGCAAACCACATGAAGCGATGGATCCTTCTTGCCAGCAGGGTACTCTTCAAGCTGGTGGGGGTGGCATTCTCGTCTGGGGACTGTTTACGTGGACTGAAATGGGACCCCTGGAACGTGTGACATCGTCCCTCACAGGTCAACGTTACCGGGATATCCTGGACGACCATTTGCTCCTGTTTGTGCATCTTCAAAATCCCACTGGGGACCTCATCCTGCAACAAGACAATGCACTGTGCCCTCGCTCCCGAATTGTATCCGAATGGTTGGATGAACACTCCACCGATGTGACCTCACTTCGTTGGCCAGCTAAGTCACCTGACCTCAATCCCATCGAGAACATCTGATGCCATCGAGAGAGATGTTCGAGGCTCTGACCCCCTCTATCAAATCTTCGTGAACTGTGGGAGTTTGTTCAGGGGTCGTGGATCCGTATGGCTTCCCAACGCTTCCAGTGTCTTGTCGAGTCCATGCTGAGACGAATTGCCGCCGTCATCAGGGCCAAAGGTGGTGCTACACGTTACTAAACAGGTACACACACTGTGTCAATATCCTGTGCTTATTACCAGAGTAGCAGAATGTAAACGTACACGGATAGTTTCCAAATTATTAGCAGATTTTGCAGATAGTTTTTGCATGTAGATTAAAAAAAATAATGTTATTTACAGCAATTAAAACACTTACTCAAGGCTTTACTCACACTAACATACTTAATTCTATTTTAACATGAAGAACGTTCAATTATTTTTTACATCTTCTGAGTTCTTTTCATTTTACAAACGTTTCTGGCCTTTAGATTTTACCAAGGCCTGTTGTTATCAATGTACAGGAACTGTGTCAAAAGTTTTATTTACACAGAAAGAATTTAAATTTTATTGCCAGGTTCCTCTTGCA
Organism: Macrothele yani; assembly: GCA_039090855.1. Classification (NCBI taxonomy): domain Eukaryota; kingdom Metazoa; phylum Arthropoda; class Arachnida; order Araneae; family Macrothelidae; genus Macrothele; species Macrothele yani. The sequence goes on from CM077002.1 coordinate 132,818,585, forward strand.
GTTGCACATGTAAATGAGCAACTAAATATTACATACTAGGTAAAAGCCCATCAATAATGTAGGGGAAAGATAAGATATGTAGAGTAATATTTTAATAACCAGGTACAGAGTAGCAGAATGTAGATGTACATGGACAGTTTCCTAATTATTAGCAGATTTTGCAGATAGTTTTTGCTTACAGATTAAAAAAAATGCTATTTACAGCAATTAAAACACTTACTCAAGGCTTTACTCACAGTAACCACCACCTTCTATATATACATTGCCTGCCCAGTCGAGCTCGTTCGTTTCAGTGCTAAGGCGTGATGAAGATCGTTCAGCTATTGGCCGCAAGCAGCGCAAGTTACGTTGACTCCATTCTGATGTGCAGTAGATAATCATAAGATTCTTTGTGTATCAAATTATTGTTTTGAGATGAAAACACTTTCACACGGAAACATTATTTTCTTATTTATTTAAAGACGCTAACTGGAAACTTCGTTTTCCAAAGCCAGCTCTTAATGGAGAGAAAATTTGAATTTATTAAATTCAAATTTTCTCTTTATTGAGAGTTCGCTTTGGAAAACGAAGCTTCCAGTTAGTGTCTTTCATAATCAGTTTTGGATTAATACGAATTATATGCAATGAGTTATCTCAGCATTTTGCTAAAGAACTAGCACAGCAGACGAGAATTAAATAGAAATATAGCAAAGGATAATTAAATGAAATAAGTTAAGATCTCAGTACACACACATACAGTGCATTCATGTCATATTTATAAATGATCGGCGCCTGCCAATGATAGTTACGTGACCTGTAGACATTGATAAGCACTATACAGTCGTTACTTTTTTACTTTTTTTAAAGCAACTAATGAAATCCCATGTTTTCATCACATCAAAAGAGCGATCGACAATAATGTCATTTTTAAGTGAAACACAAAGTCAGCGTTATTACACATACAGGCATCTGATAAGCACAATGTCAAAAAATATGACTCAATAATCACTCATAGCATTCCTAAATTATATCTGGACACATAAAGTGATTTCATTTTAAATTTAGAGTACACATTAAAATGCTTACAAACCATTTATTTTCAGTCTAAAAGTTAATGCTTATGTATCTTTTATCTAACGGCCATGAAGATTTAGTGCAACTATAAAGCAAGTTAGGAGATAGAAGCTTAGTGAAGCAATAAAAAAATACATTATTTTATTATTTCAGTTTTACTTAATTTCAGAAATCAAGAAAATTTTGTCCATTAGCATAAGCAATCGACAAATAGGCTTTTCAATTTTTTGTATATAAATTTGTTCCATAATTAAAAAATTACTCAAAAATAAATCCTCTACACTACTACTACCTTCTATGTAGACAGCAATCTATACACTGTTTTTCTGCACATCTTTTATTTTTATTTTCTGAATTGATATGAACTATTTGTTTTGGGAAGGGGGGGGTTAAAACATGTGAACAATACAAACTAGTTATGTCAATCCTGGAACTCTTCGGGGGCAAATTTTGAACTAATGGATAACAAAACCAGATTTATTGGATACTATCTTTGAAACATGTCTGTACATGGAAGGATAAAGAATAGAAGAATAGAATGTGCTATGTAAGAAGAAGCGAATAATCAGTTTGTATTCATTGGCTGTTGGTTGGTTATTTCCCACCGGTCACTACTTATGCTACAGTGATACCTAAATAGCTACTCTGAAGCCCTGGGGGTTAGACTTGTTTATGCCAAGGAGTCTCTATCCCAGAACAAACTGCTAAACAAAACTTCGAAACCTTGGCGGACAATATAGCCTGCTACTAAAGCTATAGAAACATTCAAAAAACTTACTGGAATTTTATGATTTGGGTTGATTTTTGGCAATATATTTAGAATACTTGTTGCAGGTGCTGAAAGAATCGCACTTGCATTTTGAATTGAAGTAGCATTTTCTTTTGCTTTAACACCATACGCACTTTTTAAACCGTGTGTATCATTGCAATTAGCAGAGAACGTTGCAGTAACAATACCAGTAGTTAAAAAAATTTTCAATGCTGCATTTACAGCAACTGCATCCATTTGGTAATGGCATCCAGCTAATTGTCGAAGTGATCCAAACAATGCTTCAACAGGATCACTTGAACATTTTCGTGTTAAAACAAATTCGAATTAGCAGGCAGTTAGTAAATACGAAATGCATTCAACAGTTGACTTCATAGTCAGAACCAGTGCCTCATATGCTTCCTTGGAAAATAGGGATACTGGTTGTGCAGGGTACTGTAATGTCTTTATGTACTTTAGAAAATCTAAAAGCCATTCCATTCGTTCATCATACACATTTCCATAAGGACAACTATCAGGCAATGCAAGGCGAACATGCAAAGGTGGGCTGCTGACATCATGACATAAAAACCACTTGTGCATTGTTTCCATGAAAGTAATTAAAGGTTTTGCACCTGAAAATAACTAATTTACAATCCAGCCAGACAGCCGGGGACTTCAATAATTTCAGTACACTTGTCACCGGTGGTGAGAAGTCCTGAACTGCATGTGCCACATTCATTTTTTCAAAATTTGTCGTGTAAACACGTTTTCTTGTTAAAAACCTTACAGGTTTCATAAGACTGTTTTTTGATTGTTGCAGTTTATGAAGTTTTTTCACATAATTTCCAAAAGGATGCTTCAGAAATTGTTAATGTACATTCTTAATTAGGTGGCAGTAATCAAAGCTCAAAAACAAATTTGTGTTTGCATTGATTGGATGTGGTATGACTGACTTGAGAATTCCACCACCTAAAATTTTAAACATTGTGGTGTTGACATTGAGATAATCTGAGACAATGCGCACAACATACAACCCATGGTTTTCAATTTCATTTAGCACAAAAAGTACAATTTTCAGTAGTTCATCACATCTCAGTCGTTTGGTGAAAAAGTGTGCCACTGGAATCTTATAACATGTGCTTCCACATGCAACAAAGCAGAGCAGACTGTTGGCCAACTCATAATTTTTAGCAGTGCCCTGTGAAAGTATTTGAGGTCTGCATACATCACCCATGGCAACTTCTCCTAAAAATGAGTCACTTTTTTTACATATGTCAGCCTTTCTTGCATAGATATCTTATTTAAAATTAAAGAACAAAACTTCTGTTGGCAAGCCCGGAAAACAGCAGTTTCTGTTAATAATATTTCTTTAACAAGAGAACTGATCCCAACCTCATTCGTGCCACTTATATTTCCCATGCAGCACTGCAAGGTACTTTGGGAAGGCATATTTAGTAACACATTTTTTCTGCCATATTCATATCCTTTTGGTGAAATTGCACACCACATGATAGCATATCGAGTGATTAGATCTTCATATTTTGGTTGTTTCATTTTGTAATTGCTTACTAAGTCCTTGAGTACAATTGCTGCTGAATCACTGTTTTGAGCATCATTCAAAATTTTTAGCAGTGAACATACATAAGGATTTCTTTTGAATTCTAAAAGATCCTCTTTGCTTTTATCTAGTTGTTCTTGCGTGGTTCTCATTTTGCCTAAATAACGATTTATTTTAACTGTACAATAATTCAATTCATTTTTCTTTTTCACTTCTAAAAAATCAACCTGTAAAACTTTGTCACAAGTATTTGTACATTCACTCATCTCGTTGTCACTTGTTACATTAAAAGCGATATTACTGTTTGCAGTTTGATGTGATGCAACAGGGGGAACTCTTTTTTCAATTGACGTTACAGCGCTAAATTTTTTTGCTGCAGATTGCATGTACTTTGGATAATCAGGGAACCTTGAAGGCACAGCAGTATTTTGCAATCATTTTCATTTGCCATTCTGCTTAAAATCACTTGACAGAAAGTGTCTACTGTAAACACGAGAATAATTACATTTGTCATTCGGAGTCCAATCTTTTCTAGAAATTACATGTAACCATTTCTTGCGTAGTTCTAAATTTGCAGGTATTTCATGGAAAGAAACATCTTTTGTTTTTCCAAACTTGGATTTACATCCTGGTATGCAGCAATAAGCCACCTGAAAATAATAAAAATATGCATTGCTTAAGACAGTGATGCAATTTTACAAGTGATGAAACTTATTCTATCTCCTGCACATTCTACTATACAGTTTCTCAGAGTATTCATTTAGAATGTACTGAAATTTGGTATAAAATGTAAAATGCATACTATACAAGTCATTTGTGCTATAATGAAATCTGGTAGGATGGGGAAAAATATTGTTTATATAACTTCTTTTTTACCACTCATTTTCTGTGAGTGAGAATCCAAGCATCGTGAGACAAAAGGCACCACGACTGCACTAACTAATGACTTTCCAATTTGTGATTCAACTTGATAGCTTAATTTATTTGCAGTGTGCAAAAGCTTCTGTCATCTAGCCAAAAACTGTAAAATTTTGCCTTTGCCAAAGGTGTTGGTAGTTATTAACAAAACCTCTGCACCCCCCACCTTTTCCACAAGCTGTGTCAAATTTTGGAGCGTAGGTGCAAGTGTACCTACCTAACATTGTGGACTCAAGTAAAAAATATTTCAAGTGCTGAAATATATAATTTTTTTTTCTGTCTTGTTTAAAATTTTTGAAGAGAGGCCTCATGATTGAGACACTTCCCAGGAATACATTTGTATGGAATTAGCCCCTGGTAAAAAATTGCTCTTCTCATCAAAGAAATTGCAATGTTTGCAGGAATTTGAATCATCCCTCCAATTTACTGACCCAATTTTCTTTAGATTTTTAGTTCTCAGTTACTCTTAACCAATGACTTCTTAAAAAAATAATGCTGTATTTTTGTAAACTGACAGCCACTTCCCCCCCCCCCCTCCAAGTTTAAATGTATGACACAGATGAACTAGATACGAAAATGCCACTGATCAAGTGCATATCTTATTTCTTCTTTACCTTGACTGACCTTAAACTTCCTTAATATTGTTACATGGCAGAACTCATACCCTGACAGTACGCAAAAATATTAATCGGAATGACAAAATGCTCATTTGAAACCAGAATCAGAGAACACAAAAGAGATGCACAGGAAGGAAGACCACCTACAGTTCTATACAGAGAAGTGTGTTTCAAGTCTGCAGTTCCTATTTGGGAAGATATTGAAAAATTAGCCCCTAATCTAACCCAAAAGCAACAGCATTCAGAGAATCTCTGGAAATGATCACTGGCTATGAAGCCTGCAAAGACAGCATCTCCCTGGAGTTGCCATAAATCTGAATCCAGTGCCTAAATGATTTTCCCCTCAAAACCACCATGTTCAAACTTCCAAATTAACATATTGCATGACTTCACATTCAGAACACACCACGCTGCATATTTAATCATTCTTTATGTGTCTCATGTAACCATGCTCATATTTAAATTGCAATCATTCTAGTATTTCAGTTTGTTTCACACTATTAGTCATGAAAAAGCCATCCGTAGATGAGCGACAGTTTGGCAAATTGTATTTTGATTTCTTACACCGCTAAAACGGATTACCACTTCAGTCTTATATTATTATATGTTTTCCTGTGTAGTTACACAAATACATAAATTATGAAGTCACTGCAACTAGATAACCTTGAGTATACAAATATCATTATTTTCTAAGATCTGGGAAGACACGTATGTACAGCAATGAAAATATGTGTGTATAGACATGAACTTTGTGAATCAACAATTACCCCCCCCCAAAAAAAAGCTAGAAGCTAGATCATAATTTGGATTTAATAACATTTGCTTTATTACTACTTTTCTAAATTTAACTGTTTATATTAAATACATAACTTTATGAAAAGAAATTTAAATGCTGGAAAAGTTCAATTTCATCTATACATATCATGCCACACTAATTCATACATGAGACTGGCCAAGGAACATAAAAGATGAACTTTTTAATCAGGCAAAAAAAAAAAAAAAAAAAATCAGAATATGCAAAAAGAAAGTGTGAATGTAAAAGCAGCATAAGCAAGATGGTATTGTTCACTGTGTTCACAATATAAAATTACTGAATTCAAAACAAATTAAAGAGATTTTAAAAGACACTGCTTCAAACACATCTCTCTTTTTTTTTTTTTTTTTTTTTTTTGGTACTTGCTAGAACATCAACTCAATTTCCCCTCTTGTGTTGCTTTCTTCTCAGCAAGTTCCATGGCCATATTTGTCTTTTGTTGACTCTGCAGCTGCACAGCAATCTTTGCTCAGTTTTTCTTTCTGCTGATATAATTCCCTTCCTATTTCTTCACTACTTTTCTTTCCTCCTCCCCTTTTATTCCCTCAGATGACAATTTATTCATCATACTGAAGGAACTTTCAGCCTGAGGACCACGAACGCATGATATCAAAGCTTTCGCTATTTTAGAAAAATGGTGTGACTTTCAGAATATGAATACTTTTGGAACACCATGCATCAATTCTAACAAATTTTCAAGCTCTGTCACTTACGTTTTTAGAAAATTTTCCCTCCCTTATCAAGCTTAAGTGCAGACATTTATGGGGGAAAGTAACACTTAACAACAACACAGGATAGTGAGAACATCGCGGGAAGAAAAAAAAAATGCAATTTTTGGAGAAATCTTCGCTCCGACGGACTTCCGTCTTCGGAAACTTCTTCCTCCATTTTTAGGTTGAAATGCAGTATTTGTGGAATAAAAGGATATTTAAGAACAATACTGGGCAGAAGGAACATCGTAAGAAAAAAAAAATAAAGTTTACGGTAGAAAATCTTCGCTGCACCTAACTTCAGTTTTCGAAAGTTCCGTAAGACGGGAATCCCGTCGTCAAATGAAAAACGAATCCCTCTCCCCCACTATCATCCCCCCAAAAATTTTCCGTTGTGCATTGATCTCGAGAATGACCAAAATGATAACGGAAATGGCGGAGTTCTTCACATCCACAAAAGAATCTTCTGCCTGAAGATTAAAGGTAAATCTTCGCGCCGTCTTAACTTCCGTTTTTGGAAATCGTTGCCCACAGTTTCATTCTGAAAAAACAAACATTTATGCAATAAAATGATATTTAATAACAATATTGGGAACATGCAACATCGAGAGAAAAAAGAAATTACGATTACGGGGGAAATCTTTACTCCGTTTAACTTCAGTTTTCGAAAGTTTTGAAAGACGAAATACCATCCCCAGACGAAAAACGACCCCTCCTACCATTTCTCTTCAGTTCTGCATCGATCTCGAGTTTGACCATAAAAAAAAAAAAAAAAAAAAAAACGGAATTCCACGAATCTGCAGAAGAATCTCAAGTATGCCAACTGCTACAGGGCTGTACTTGCAGCAGGACTGTTAGACATATGCCACAGGTATTTTGGCAGCTATGTATCACATATTTTCAACTCTTAAATTTCAGGGGAGCATGAGTCTACACAGAGTCACGGTATTTCAATATCTATCTGACTCTGCATTTAGAAAGGCAGATCAGTGTAAACTACCATTTGGGAAAGAATTTGAAGGAAAATACACTGAAGTGCCAGAAAAACTGGTACACCAGTCTAATACTTGGTAGGTTCTCCACAGGAGCGCAGGATTGCAGAAATACGAAGGGGCATGGACTCCACTAGCTTCTGGAAATATGCTGTAGGCAATGCACACCATACTTCCTGCAGAGCGTTCCACAATTCGGGTGTATTCCGAGGTCTTGGATTCCTCTGTTCGATAGCGTGTTGCATGGCATCCCAAATGTGTTCTATCACGTTCAGATCTGGGGACTTGGGTGGGAATGGCAACACTCCAAACTCAGATTAATGCTCCTCTAACCATAATGTGGCATCCCGACACTTGTGTGGAGGTGCATTGTCCTGTTAGAACAGGCCCAACCCATCAGCATGAATGCCGGACATGAACGGGTGTACCTCATCAGAAAGGATGTGCATTTAGTGTTGGCCGGTCACAGACGTTTGTAGACATACCAGGGGTCCCAGTGAAGTCCAGCTAAACACATGCCATACCATTACGGACCCCCCACTAGCCGGTACAGTTCCCTGTTGACAGGCGGGATCCATGGCTTCATGGGGTTTGTGCCACACACGAATCCTTCCATCTGCCCAAAACAGTTGGAAACGCGACTCGTCAGACAGGGCTACTTGTTTCCAGTCATCAAGTGTCCAGTGGTGATGTTGCCGTGCCCAAGCGAGGCGCATAGCTCTGTGTCGTGCACCCATCAAGGGGACTCGAGTTGAGCGTCAGCTCCCAAAGCCCATATCACACAGGGTACGTTGCACAGTCTGGACACTGATGCTTGTTGAGGCTCCAGCATTGAATTCCGATGATACCTGCAAGAGTGTTGCACGCCTATCGCGTGAAACGATTCTTGACAGCCGACGATGGTCACGTTCACCCAATGTCTTTTTACGGTCACATTGGTATCGTAGGTTGGAGGTTTTGCCAGAATTCTTGTAGTCATGGTACACCCTTCTAATGATCGTTCGTGAAAATCCGAACTTCATTTCTATCTCCGAAATACTATGGCCCATCTCACGAGTGCCAACTATGACATCGCACTGAAAATCGCTTAAATCGTTATTACTTGTCATTCTTATGCCGAAAACAGCTCTGACAGCTGGCAAGGATGTCTATCGCTTTATATACACACTGGCGGATGCAACCGAGCACGCGCATAGGTGATGTTGCTATGTATTTTGCATAAGCTCGTCTGTACCAGTTTTTCTGGCACTTCAGTGTATGCTTTAGTTAAATATAACTAAACAAAATAATGTATTTGAACTTCCTTAGGAAAATTTTCAGCAACTGTAAACACAATGTGATTTAATGTATGCATAGCAATAAACATTATGCTTACATGAGGAGGAACACATTTATAGTGTGTTACGACATGTTCACGATTCAGAACAAATTCCATTTACTAACAGAAACTGAGTTATTAATTCTGAACAAGGGAGTGGTGTGTGTGTGTGTGTGTGTAATCTAGCTGGTCTGCAGGCACCAGAAATAAACATCTTAACTAAGTTCAATCATGCTCAACTTGAGTAGGAGGGGGAGGGGCTCAGAAAATTTTCTGTGCCCTACACCAGAATATTTTGAAGCTCCCAATTCAGTGAATGAGAACTTCCTTCCTGGAACCACGTAAATTTTTCAAAATTAAAATATTGCTTATACAAATAAGACATCAGTTCTGCATGCAAAATATTACATTTTATTCAAACACTACAGAAAAGCCTTTCATTTTTGTAATCTAATTGTTCCATGACCTACATAACGAATGCCACTGCGGAAAAAAGAGGGCTGTTTCGAGTTGATAAAGTCAATACTTGTGTGGACCTCCTCGACAGAAGTGAAGTGCGTATCACTCAGGTGATGTTGCAGGGAGCGAAAGAGGTGATAATCCGACGGGGTGAAGTCTGGAGAATACGCCGGGTGGGACAAATTCTCCCATGGTCGGTGATCGTGTTTAAAGTCGTTTTCGTGGTGTGAGGACGTGCGTTATCCTGAAGCAACAGGACCGACCTTCTGCCCTTGCCGGGGTATGGCCTTTTCGCCTCCATTGTGTCACTCACACGAATGAGTTGCTGACAATAACGCTCAGCATTGATCGTTTCACCAGGTTTGAGCAACTCATAGTGTACGACACCACACTGATCCCACCATATGCACAGCAACAACTTCCTGGCATGGATATTTGGTTTGGCGGTACTGGTGGTAAGCTGACCTGGATAAACCTACGATTTGAGCCACTTAGAATTATCATAGAGAATCCACTTCTCATCACAGGTCAAAATCTTGTGGAAGAAATCTGTCTTCTTGAATCTGGAGAGCAAGGACACAGCAACATTGTAGCGCCTAGAGTTGTTCGCAGCTGTGAGTTAGTGGGGCACCCAACAGCCCTCCTTGTGAATCCATCCAAGTTGTGCAGGCGCTTTTCAATGGCTTGCCGTGTTACTCCGAGTTCTTGGGCGAGCTCTGACTGTGTACGACAGGGATCCGCGCCCAACAGTTATTCTAATTCCTCATCCTCAACTTTCTGTGGCTGTCCCGAACGTTCTTCATCACGGAGATCAAAATTTTCCTGCTTAAACCGCTGGAACCACTTCTTACACGTATTGTAGGACACAGCAGCCTCACCCAAAGCAGCACAGATCATTTGCTGGGCTTCTGCGGCACTTTTTTTTTAGCTGAAATGCGAACAGGAGGCAATGCCCCAAATGTTGCTTTTCGAACGACATTGCTTTCACCGTCAACTTTCGTCCCTTCTGTCACTATAGCTGTGAGCAGTTACGGTTGCCTGGAAAGCTGCTGGATGGCTCTGCAATCAGCCATTATTGCACACAGCTATTTGCATTTGCCGACCTTCTATGATTGCTTGCAGTCAGGGGCCGAGAATTAAGTTGCACACCTAATACTAACTGCTGCTTCAGAAGCTTATTAATTCTACTGTTGCAGAAATTTCAGTATTTATAGTCTTAATTTCCAATGGTTCTCTTTTGAAAATCTCTATCCACCCAACCAAAGTAAAACCTAATGCACAAGTTATAACCATAATATGCACAAGTTATAATCTGATGCCCAGTAAAAACCATAATACCTAAACTGTCCACAAATACGTTTTGACAGTCTATATTCCTTATTTATTGACTGTTATATGATAACATTTTTTGTTTACATTAAAAATGTGCTAAATATTGTCCCTAAGGAAACTTCTATATATATACTAAAATCAGTTTCTATTGCCAGTATGAACAAAACAGACAGATCGTCCCCAAACGAAATAGAATAATAATTTGTGAAGAAACCATAGGAAAATGAGTTTCCAACCTTTCAATGAACTTTGTGGAGAGTAGAAAACCTAGTTATTATAATTTAAATTATCTAAATAGTTAAAATAAAATTACGGATGTTAAACTACTTGGGTAAACAAATACGAATGAAGTCAACTAATGTAAGGCCAACTTGTGGGCATTTAGGTCAAAACCGGAAAACAACGTTTCAGCACGATTGGGCAGGCAGTGTACATATAGAAGGCGGTGCATTAACATACTTAATTATATTTTAACATGAAGAACACTCAATTATTTTTTACATCTTCTTAGTTCTTTTCATTTTACAGATGTTTCTGGCTTCTAGATTTTACTAAGGCCTGTTGTTCTTGATGTACAGGAACTGTGTCAAAAGTTTTACTTACACAGAAAGAATTTAAATTTTATTGCCAGGTTCCTCTTGCAGTTGTCAGTTATTAGATTAAAATCTTTTCCTTGTGTATTTTGTTAAGTCTACTATTTTTAATGAAGATGTTGAAAATGCTATTTATAATTTTTGAAGGTTCATTAATGTAACTGTTTTTCTGGATATAAAAATTTTCTTTAATTAATCTCTTGTTTTTATGAGTTTTATAGTCCAATATTTTAATATTTTGCCCTAAAGGTCCATTTCACACACATTGCTGCATATTCAGTTGTAATGAACTTATTTTGTCCGCATTGGAATCTGTAATGCTCTAATAATTCTTTATTGTTTTATTAATTTTTCTTTAAATTATCTTATTCTATAGTTATCGTGGATTGCACTTTGTGGGTTTGCAGCAAGCTTCCTGTTTCAATGGTTGTGTACACAGATACATTTTATTTTTATACATCTCTGACCAGGTATCATTTTTGTCTGTGATGTCTAAATGTGAAAGTATGTTTCATGAACATTACAACAATAAAAAAAAGTACATTGGTTGAGGCTGGGATTCGACAATTAAAACAGGCAAGCGCTCTTCCCACTGAGCCCCCAAAGTGGGACAAACATTCAAATGTTCAGACAAAGAAATTATATTGTTTGTGATATTTGAGGTAAATCACTTAACTCCTGTTATTCATAAAACCCACTAAAATTAGTTATTAGTTTTAGAACATTGTGTTAGATAGAAAGTTAACCAATAAATCATAAACATTAAGATGTGTTTGCAGCCCACAGCTTGTGAAATGCATGTCTAAACCAAACCTCAGTGCAAGGCAAGAAATGTTCTTATTCATATCACACAACAGCAAAGAATGTTCTTTTTTATATCACACAAGGGCAATCCTTGCAAATGCACACTACTACTATTATTTAAAAGTGACTCTCTTCAATAGAAATGTAGATAAAAGCACAACTTCATCAGCCTCTGCACATGACCTTAGTGTCCATAGACAAGCTCATGTTGATCTCAACCTTGTGTGACAGAATTATTGGTACCAGTTAGCTGCCATGGTTTCACACATTATTAATTCAGTACATGAATTCCACCTAGCTACATGATTTTGCATTTTGTTAAATCTGTTATGAATTAAGCCTAATCAGATCACTTTTTCATACAAAGGTGTTTCAGTAGTTTTCTTTTCCTTTCTCTCCCCCCCCTCCCTTTCCTACTCTGAATGCCATCAAAACAGATCATACTGACACATTTGGAGGTTCATACAGACACAGCAGTCAACATGTTGGATAACATTATATCAAAAGAAGAGACTGATATGTAAAATTCATAAAAAGGCAAATAATACCCAGTGGAAAAATGAAAAACAAATTCTTAAAATTACGATAAAAATTATTTGCTGAGCAACCAGATTGATTAACCTTTGTAGCTGAAACCTGTCCACATGCGCAACTTGATGCTGATGCAAAAACATCATCAATCTGGGTAAACTGAGAAGAAACTTCGGGCACATCTTCAGGGTAATCATCCTTTATACTGATATCAAGAGGCACTTCAACTACAATATGCAGAACTGATTTATTTGCAGCCAGCAGCTTCAAGATATGCTTCTGAAAGAAAAAAAGAACAGTCAAAATTCATTTGACATAAGAAATCATAAAACATTGCTGGAAATCCTAAAACTACTGAACTTAATGAAAAATATTATAACACTGTACCAACAATTCATTGTGGCTATTGCAGCATGAAATGTGAGATACTTGACAGCATAATGCAAACATTTTCTAACTCCAACATTTACCATTGCATTTACCTAAGCCCCAGTCTATACAAATATGTGTGTGTGTGTGTGTGTGTGTGTGTGTGTGTGTGTGTGTGTGTGTGTGTGTGTGTGTGTGTGTGTGTGTGTGTGTGTGTGTGTGTGTGTGTGTGTGTGTGTGTGTGTGTGTGTGTGTGTGTGTGTGTGTGTGTGTGTGTGTGTGTGTGTGTGTGTGTGTGTGTGTGTGTGTGTGTGTGTGTGTGTGTGTGTGTGTGTGTGTGTGTGTGTGTGTGTGTGTGTGTGTGTGTGTGTGTGTGTGTGTGTGTGTGTGTGTGTGTGTGTGAGAGAGAGAGAGAGAGAGAGAGAGAGAGAGAGAGAGAGAGAGAGAGAGAGAGAGAGAGAGAGAGAGAGAGAGAGAGAGAGAGAGAGAGAGAGAGAGAGAGAGAGAGAGAGAGAGAGAGAGAGAGAGAGAGAGAGAGAGAGAGAGAGAGAATTTTTCAAATATTTATGTCTAATATTTTTTCACTTGAACACTAATTACTTTGTCTTAAAACATTACATAAGAGTAGTTTCTACTGATTTTAAAGCATACTTTTTTAATTTTCTATGATCAACAAATATTTTTATTTGCCCTTATTTTCATGGAACTCATTAACAGTTCTTCAAAAATGAAAAACATGCTTCTCACCCCCTCCCCTCTCTGTTTCCAAAAAGATTTAAAAGAAAACAAGCAGAAATATTTCACATTTTCTATTAACAGTACTTCTTGTTCAGCAAAGAAAGGTTTAAATACTTATAACTACATTAGTTGTTTACATTTTTTTATATTATTATTGCTACAGCCGGATGTTAAAGCATTAAAAACCTCCAAAATAAGCAAGCATTTATGCAGTACAAAATCAAGAAATATGTGTTAAAATAGCAGAAATATGCATTTAACATACCTGAAAGTTTTGCTGTAGAATATACATAGTTACATGATGTAGATTTGTAGATGTATGTACATCTTATTCCTGAATATTTTCGCGACTGTATCTAAATGCTTTTCAATAGGTTTGAAAGGAAAAACATGCCTTCTATCAGTAAAGAAAAATGCTTATATATGCATAGAAAAAGTCTTTTTGACATCCATGGAGTTATCGGTGAGTATTTAAAGTATACAATGTAAGTGGGAGACATTTTCATAATCAATGTCTTCTCATTGAAGAATTTTATGCATTTTTTCAAATTTTTCAAACCAGCATTACTAGAGAGCACCTCATAATATTTTTTGTATAGCTTGTCTTTATACATCAGGTATATTTTCAATGTCTTTCTTGATCTATTCTATAACATTGAAAGAGTTTACTAAAGTTTCATCCCCTTTTTCCAAAGCCGATACAGCTGCTGGAAGTTTGGAAAAATCAGCATTAAAAAAAAATAAATAAATACCAGGTCACTGATGGTAGGTAGTTCATTCACTTAAGAGCTGTTTGCCCTCTTAACACTTTCACTGCCGCGTGATGCCGAACGGCATCATACAATACTTTGCCAGGGTGCCGCCGCCGTCCAACGGCGTCATTATTGTGGCTTAATATTTTTCTTCCTAAAACCTTTGGCACATGAAGAGAGGTATCTGTTTTCTTACTGGCACTGAGAGAGTATCCAACTGTTTAAAAATGACCGCGGTTTTGGGATAGCGGATTTTTTTCCACATGATTTAGGGAAGGGAAAGTAAGTTGGCTTCCCATAGACTTAAAATAGTGTACGTTTTTCACTGCAATGTTTATTTTTCTTTGAACGTCACTGGTTTTGCCGTGAAGGGAACTATCAATAAATAAATGCTTGAGTAGCAATAAAAAGCATTTGTTGCCTAGTGTTCATAAAGAGGGCGGCCTATCGAGGACACTGAAGGGATTTTAAGGAAACCCATATTGACTTCAGTGCTTAGTTTTGTGGAAACAACAGATATGTTCAGACCGGCTATCTCCAGTCCCTCTCGACCAAAAGTTCATTGGCGGGCACATCCTGCCATGGAAATTGACAATCCTGATAATTTGCCATCATATGCAGAAACATATTCTTTTAGTAGCTGTGGTACGACCAGCAGTGAAAGTGAAAATTATGAATGCAACATTCTCTCTCATACTCTGTCTCAACAGATTTTAGCTAAACATTGGTATGGTGTTCCCAACATCACAAGAATAATTCTGTTCACTAGTGTACTAGGACTGAAAATCAATATGGCAGATATTGAACCAATCAAATTTTTCAATCTTTTTGCGATTGAAGAATTTTACAATTTATTAGTTACTGTCTACAGGATATGCACGTGTTTATATCCCTGGAGTTACCGAAGGTTGTAATTACAAATATCAATTATGGATAAATTTTCTCGTACTTTAGAATAGAGGAGTCGTGCAAATCTATGAGATGCGAGCACTCGGCTAGGTTGATCCAAATGCATAGAAGCTCATCCGTGGTGCCGCATGACATCTTGTAGCATCTCAGGAGATTTGCCTAGATTTCTTACTGGCACAGCATGCTTGCCATTAAAATAGCACAGCGGCAGCAAACGTGTTAACAATCGCAGAGGAAATCATCATCCAGAAGGGCTGAAATTTGTTCCATGAAATTCATTTTGTGTGCAAAGAATAATTAACTGCAGCAGAAATACACGTCTCCTGCCTGGTTACAACTTGCTGTGATGGGATACTTAATTCTGGAGCCATTTTCTCAAGTACAGCTTTCAAGAAAAGTTTTTTCACACTTCACATCAATCCGTCAACGTCAGAAAATAATATCTCCCCACTTTTTCTGAAACTCTGTGTAATGCATGAGCCAAACACGTGAGTTGGATCATATTTGGAAACAAAACTTGTAAAGCTTTAAGCTTATTGAGTGTCTCAATATACCGCTCACTGGTCATGGTATGGCCACGTTCCAGAAAATCAAAGAGAACGACAGGCCTGTCATCCCCCCCCAAAAAAACAGTCACCATGACTTTCTGTGCTGATCGCTGGCTCTTGAACTTCTTTGGCCTTGGCGAAGAGGTTTGACACCATTCCATGGATTGATTTTTCCTTTCCGGATCATAAAGATACGCCCATTTTTCATCAACTGTCACCAGATTGGAAAAAAGCGTGTCTTCATTGGCTTCAAATGCTTCCAGCAGATCAGACCAGACTTCCACCCTTCTTTCCTTCAAATTGGGTGTCAACTGCCAAGGTACCCACTTTGAACACACTTTCCGATACCCTAAGTCTTCCACTATCTTCTGTATGGCATTGTGACCCCAGTCCAATTGTTCAACAAGCTCACAGATTGTGACTTGTCTCTCCGTGTGAATCAATTCATCCACTCGCTGATGATTCATGTCAGTGGTTGCAGATGATGGTCTCCCACTGTGTGGTTTGTCTTCAATGCTGATTCCCCTTCTTTGAACTTCTTCATCCATTTATGCACATTGCTCTTGTCAATGGTGTCATCTCCGTAAACATTCTGTAGCCTTCTGTGAATGTCTCACAGCCTGCACCCTTCCTCATAAGAACTCAATAATAGCGCGTTGCTTCTGCTTGGAATCCGGTATTTACCCACAATGAAGAAGAAGGATTACTATAGAGGAAGAGTTACTCCACCAACATGTGCAATTTGAACAATCTCTATCAGTTAATAACAAGAAAAATGACACCGAATTTTCGGGTGTAATAAGCACGTCTTTTGAAATTGAATCTGTTCTGATGCAAATTAAATTTATCAAAGCTATTCACAGTCAATGGAACCGGTATGGAAAACAATAGTATCTGACGAAAAAAGAAGTTTTTCAATCGGGTTTTTAATCCCTCAGATATTGCTGTAAACGGACTTGTGAGCTTACGCCCTCTGGTTGCAGACTTGTGCGTTAAGAAAAACATGAATTTATATGAGAAACATTTCGCACTGGAAATGCTCTCCAATACAGAAATAATTTTTCAAATCGGACTCTTAGAAACAGAGATATCAACAAAAATGAGATTACGTCCCCTGGTGGGAAAACCATGCATTATTTTAGGAAGAAAGTATTCTCAAAAGGTTTATCCATATGAGCGGTATCGGTCCAAGAAAAAAGTAGAGTTTTCAGGAGCACAGATTTTGCTACAAATACATCAGAAGCAGAAATTAACACTTATGCCCCCTGGTGGCCAAACCATTCTTTACCAAACATTAGAAATTATGTGAAAAATATTTTCCATCAGGTCTTGTATGCGATACAGGAAGAATTTTTCAAATCAGAGTTTTAGGAGCAGAAATAAGGCAGGAAAATGCAATTTACCTTTGTGCCCCCTAGCAGAAAGTCTATGATTTACTTGAAAATTTTTAATTTATAGGAAAAACATTTCGCATCGGAAACACTATCCAACAAAGAAGGAATTTTTCAAATCGTACTCTTAGAAGTAGAGATTTTGACAAAAATAAAATATACATCTACGCCTCCCTGGCGTAAAAACCATGCATTATTCCAAAATGTTCCTAAAATGTTTGTAGACATGAGTAGTATCGGTCAACAAACAACTTTTTTCAATCGAGATTTTAGAAGCTCATATTTTATGGCAAATACATCAAAAGCAAAAATTAACGCTTACGCCCCCTGGTGGCCAAAGTATTCTTTGCCAAAAATTTTAAATTATATGCAAAAGATGTTCCATCAGGAGGTGTATCCGATGAAGAAAAAAATTTCAAATCGGAGTTTTAGAAGAAGAGTTAACAGAAAAAATGTAATTTACTTTTACGCCCCTAGCGAAAAATATATGCGTAATTTGAAAAAGTAACTATATCTAAATTACTCTTCGCCATAAATGGAATCAAAGATAAAAGAATTTTTTTTCAATCAGATGTTTAGAAACAAACATGTGGAATAAAATGTATTTTTCAATTCGACATCATCTGCATTTACGCCCTCTAGCAGCAAAATTGTACACCGTAAAAAAAAAAAAAAAAAAAAAAACCGAAATGAAGGATCATCGTTCTTATATTTCAAGCTTCCCAATGCAGAAAGAATTTTTCAAATCGGACTAATATTTGCAGAGATATTGTGGGTACAGACAGACGGACAAACCGATAACATAAGCACAATCTTTTTTTACAAAAGACGTGCTAAAAAAGTTATGCCCACTCTTGCATTACTCTCGGTACAACCATCGCACTCCATAAATACACATACTCATTCACTTGGTTCAATCTGTACCATTTAGATTGATCTTGCACATTCAGTACTAACAGTTCCTTGCTCGAACACCATAACTTGGTTTTCTCTCTTATTTATTCTCTGTTTAAATTTTATACAAACTTCATACATCTGGGACAGCATATTCAGCAACTCACTTTTTCTCTCCACCAATAGGGCTGTGTCATCAGCATACAGCAACTTGCATATATAGAAATTAATAAATCACAAAGCTGTTCTCTGAGATTAAGAAGTTAGCTTCCCAAAGAAAGATCTGCCAAATCATAATTACTGGTGTTAGATTTTACGCACTGTTGATCTATCAAATGATTTTAATTTACAGCAATCTTGGCACACAACTCAAGCTTCATTATTAACATCCATTACACACACCTTTTGTACTTTATACTGATAATCTTTTTCTCCTAAAGGGATCATAGAATATGGTCCTCCCATGATTTCCTCAGCTTTTCTGTTCTGTGTGACATTGACCAAAAGACTCCAACTCACTGGGTTTTATTTCACATTTAATTCACTTCCAACTTGAAGAACTTTACTTTATGTCTTCACTTCCCCTGAGTTCTTTTATTTTATCAGACATTTCTGGCCTCTAGATTTTGGTCAAGGCCTGTTTTCAATGAGTAGAAATTTTATATAAAGATTTGTTTACACTAGAAGACTTTAAAATAGTTGCCATTTTCCTTTTGCCATTTATTCAATTAAAAACTTTTCATTATTTGTTTATTATTCCTATTCTTTTTTAACTAGGTTGTTAAAAACCCTGTTTACTTGTTTTTTTTTTTGGTTCATTGATAGAACTATTTTTCTGAATGTAAAAACTTTCTTTGATCAGTTTCTTGTTTTTATGAGGTTCACAATCCAATATTTTAATTTTTTTCCATAAAGGTTCACATTTGCATATGTGTAAGTGATTTGCCAAAACACTATTTTGTTCATTGTTATTAATATCTTTTTTTATGTTCCTTAATTCTTTATTTCAGTTTTCAACATGTTTGTCATATATAACTGTGTTATATATGACAAACATATCTGACATAAAAATTATATATATATGACAAACATATCTGACATAAAAATTCGGTCCAGTGGAATTTGATAAATGACATTTTCTCTTTCCATCTTATCTTGTGTATCTCTGTAATGTTCTTTATTTGCTATATGTGCCACTTTGTTTTGTGCTATATTTGCCACTTTTACATTACACTTTACTAAATGTTTATTAATTTTGTTATTTAATTTTCCATAATTTGCCATAATTTGCCATTGGTATGTACTTGATCTTCTTTCCCATTTTCTCAGCCTTTGTGATGTTCTCTTCAGCTTGTCTGAGTTTGATTTGTTGCATAATATTTGTGATATTTTTCTTGGGAAAATCATTATCTATTAACTTCAATGCCATTTTTGTCATAGCTTCCTTTAATTTTTTTTTTTTTTTTTTTTGAGGAAAGTAATTTAACTCTAGTTATTAAATTCCTTGCAGTGTTGATTTTTACTGCTTTTGTATGGTATGATTTATAATTCAGTAATAAGTTAGATTTTTCTTTCTTGAAATTGTGAATGAAATCCAGACATTCAGATTCTTTGATAATTTTCTTTGCTCATTGCAATTCTTTTTTTTTTTTCCCCCTCTTCTAATTCCAATTTCATGCTTAGTTTCAAAACACTGAAGTAACCCAGTAGTTGTTGTGCTGAATGCCTGCTTGAATCATACAATTAAAGGATATCATCAACATATCTGACATAAAAATTTGGTTCTATGTTGTTTTTTGCAAAAAAAATTTATTCTAAAAAACTGATATAATATTCTGTCAAAATTGGAAATATTGCAGATTCTATTGATAAACCTTGTTTTTGTCTATAATATTTTTCTTTGGAACTCGAGATTAATGAACTGTAATATAAATTCAATAGGAATAAAAAATTATTGATTGTAATTCCATGCTTTATTATGAAATCATTTTGATTTTTTGCTCAAAAAAACTGTTGATTTCAGTAAATAAATTTCTCAAAGGTATTGAAGGAAACATATTTTTCATATCTAAACTTATCATTCTTGTGTTCTTATTGATATTGATATTTCTTAATTTATTTGCTAATTCAAAAGAAGTTTTCAAAGTGCATTGTCCGTAATTAATTTCTTGTCTAATTATACATTATACTGAATAAATATTGTTCCAACTTATACAGTGGTGGTCCTCCTTTTGTTGTTACTACAGGTCTGACTGGCATATCTGGTTTATGTGTTTTTAAAAAAACAAATAACTCTGGGTTACTTCAATGATTTAAATACTGGGTTATTTCAAATGATTTGGAACCAAGAATAAAATTTGAATTAGAAGAGGAAAAAAACAAAGAAATTCAATATCTAGATATCAAAATCATCAGAGAATTCACAATTTCAAGAAAGAGAAATCTAACTTATTACTGAATTATAAATCATACCATACAAAAGCAGTAAAAGTCAACACTTCAAGGAATTTAATAACTAGAGCTAAATTACTCTCTTAAAAAAAATCAAAAGAAAGCTATGACAAAAATGGCATTGAAGTTTATAGATAATGATTTTCCCAAGAAAACTATCACAAATATTATGCAACAAATCAAACTCAGACAAGCTGAAGAGAACATTACAAAGGCTGAGAAAATGGGAAAAAGATCAAGTACATACCAATGGCAAATTATGGAAAATTAAATAACAAAATTAATAAACGTTTAGTAAAGAGTAATAATGTAAAAGTGGCAAATATAGCACAAAACAAAGTGGCACATATAGCAAATAAAGAACATTACAGAGATACACAAGATAAGATGGAAAGAGAAAATGTCATTTATCAAATTCCACTGGACTATAACAGAGTTATACATGACAAACATGTTGAAAACTGAAATAAAGAATTAAGGAACATAAAAAAGATATTAATAACAATGAACAAAATAGTGTTTTGACAAATCACTTACACATATGCAAATGTGAACCTTTAAGGCAAAAAAATAAATAAAAAATATTGGTTTGTGAACCTCATAAAAACAAGACACTGATCAAAGAAAGTTTTTACATTCAGAAAAACAGTTCTATCAATGAACCAACAAAACAAGTAAACAGGGTTTTTAACAACCTAGTTAAAAAAGAATAGGAATAATAAACAAACAATGAAAAGTTTTTAATTGAATAAATGGGAAAAGGAAAATGGCAACTATTTTTAAGGTCTTCTAGTGTAAACAAATCGGATGCACTTTAATCTTCGGACCCCATCGTCTGCTTCAGCAAACATGCTGCTAGAATGCCGGGAGAAACGTTTCGCGATAGGTGGCACTGCAGCTGCGTTTTTTACTCTTTTGATGCGTGCATTACGTTATCGGTGTGTGTGTTGTGCGGGAGGAGTGCTAGGGACGCAAAATGTGCGGCGGGGGTATTTTTGAAAGGAAGGGGTTTATTTTGCAATATGGCTGGCCTTGAAAAGGACCTTTATGGAATGTGAGTAGGTCAGGTGTTGTTAAATATTTATAACGACGGAAAAGAAGTGTTTCCTCCTCATTGAGAACCTGTCTATCTAGTACGAATATTTAAGTGGAAAACATTACGTACTAGGGAAGAACTGTTTGATGATAGCAATCATCACCTCAAAACAGTGTTCAGAGTAAAGACGACAATTTCGTTGGAATAAATATTCCAGAATGTAGTCTGCCAAGTGGTCTTTGTGAATTCCATTAGATAGTGTGCGTTTGAGGGGCCGCCAATTGCTCTCAACACCTTGCATATGCGCCCCAGTAGTCGGATCGATGAAATTGAGCCAGTGGTTTACTGACAGATGTTGGAAACCACAGGATGGAAGATTGCGGTACGCAGCCCACTGATCCATCATTACAGTACTTCCATGTTGAACATGTTTCTGGATGAGTGGCAGCAACGTGTGAGCAGAGCGGTTATTCTGTGGGCAGATCTCAACCCTGAATCGTTTCGAATCTTGTTCAAAGATGCCAAGGATCCAGGTGCCCTCAATGAGACGACCACAATTATACTTCCGCTTCTCAACTTTTGCCTCATCCACTTCTACGATGACAACAGGGCCTCCAAGCTGTCCTTCGTCTTGTTTGTAGGCTCTGCAAGACTGATAATAGTCACTGACTGTTGTAGAGGATGTGGAAACCCCACCCTGCGAAGATTCCTCAATTGCACTATCGTAGGACAATCCTTTGGCGAAACCATATAAAAGAGTCACTACCTTATCAGGAATACAAGCATCTTCAAACCCCGTCCCAAGTAAACGGGAACACTGCTCACTTTTCCCTGTAACGTGATTCTTCCTACACCTGAATTGTCCTAAATGATGACACATATCCACTCGCAAACTCATTGGATGACATGTGGAACATCTTTGTTCGGTTGGAAGCGATCCTTTCCACTCACACCATGCAATGCATGTTTCTTCATCCTTCCCAACTTCGTCAAAGAAACGCCTCCAGTTCCACATGGGTACTGACAGAGCTACAACGCATGCTGTAAAAAAACACAAGGCATGTATCGCTTAGAACAGGGCAAACAGAAGTAAGTATACCAGATTCACGGCTCACGCACTCAGCAAACAGCAATTACGTAACACAAACAGTGCAGGAGAAACTGCCTACGTAGCTGCAGAGCCACCTATCGCAAAACATTTCTCCCGGCATTCCACTGGCGCGATAGCTGAAGCAGACGACGGGAGCCGAAGTCTAAAGTGTAGCCAACAAATCTTTACATAAAGTTTCTACTCATTGAGAACAGGCCTTGACAAAAATCTAGAGGCCAGGATCATCTGATAAAATAAAAGACTTCAGAAGAAGTGAAGATATAAAGTAAAGTTCTTCAAGCTGGAAGTGAATTAAATACATTAATCTGAGTAAAGCCTAATGTAAGTGGTTTAACTTTTATTTCACAGCCTTTAGGTAGAATGACCAACTAGAACAGACAGCTGTGGGCTGATCCCCTATACTGATATACTTTTAATGTTTTTTAAGAGTCAAAAACAGATACTGAAGGACTCAGGTGTGGGATATGGCGGGCCTACTACGCTTGAGAAAGCAGGTGCACAACAGATGAGAGCAGGAACTAATAAAGTGTTTGAGAAAAAGATAACAGCAGACGAACTGTCCCTTTTTTAAAAAATTGTTCATTGCATTTATATGTTTTAAATAAACAAATGAAATCATGAGTGTTTACCTTGTGAAACATTCTCCAATGATGACAGAAAAAAATATTTCAAGGAAACATACATGCAGTAAATTGTTGCATATTAAAATGCATCAGGAATCCTTTCCACTAATTGGTTTATATCAGTTGCCACTGAAAATGAATCTTGACAAACCAACCAAATAAATACAAGTTGTAATGTAAATTAGCTTAGTTCTACACAAAGTCTATGAAAACCCATTTTTTGGAAAATCCAAATTTGTAGTGAAAAATTCCTGGCATCACACAGAATAAGGCATAAAACTTTTAGGCAAATTTTTGTTATGTAAGAAGAAAGAACATAGTGTTAACAGAAATACTCACTACAAGATCGAAAATTGTTTCTTCTTTAAGGAATTTATCTAGATTAACTGAAGGCAATTTATGTCTGCCATAATCAAAATCAGCATCTGACCACTTAAAGGTATTTCTATTTATTTTAATCATTCAAAGACTTTTACACCAGTCTTCAAAAACTTACTTTTCACCACACAACAAACATTAAAACATGTTTTATAAATTTTAAATATTAATATGACTAAATCATGTCTATATCAATGCAACAATTTAATTAAAACCATATACAGAGAAAGAACAAGAAAGCAGAAACCAATACTTACTGAAACTTCTAGTTGTGGCACACCAATCACTATGTAATGAGTCTTTGCAATGAAATCCTTTAAATCTATATCATTTTTCTCCAGACTGCATTGCAAAAGTTCATGTATCTTCCACAGATCAATGCAATTACTTTGTTTTAAAAATTCTCTGTATAAAGCAATGGCCTTGGATGCACTGCTCGAAGTTGTAACACCATTAGGAACCTGGAACTGAGTTGCATAAGAATCGTGACAATCCAGCACGTCGCTGCTCAATGCCAAAAACTGTCCCTCCTCCTGAAAGCATTAAATTACTTCATTACAATGAGGAAATAACATACATACATCATATACACATATCACTAAGCTATTCTCTGGGATTCAGAGGTTAGCTCCAAAAAGAAATACAAACTACCAGATATTTTTACTTACTGTTGTAGTATCAAACTTCTCCATTTACAGCGATCTTGACATATAACTCGGGCTTCACTGATATCCATTACACGCCGTACACAAGATCTTTTATACTTCATACTCATTCTTTTTTCTCACGCAGACACTCCTGAATCTGATCCACCCATGTCTTCCTTAGCCTTCCTCTGTCTTTCCTTCCTGCGACTTGGGCTAAAAAGATTTTCTTAGTAAGCATCTGATCACTCATTCTTTCAACATGGCCAAACCACCGAAGCATATTGGTATCCACCTTGCTAACAACATTTTGCTTCACATCACACAACTGCAACACATCTTTATTCCTCACACAATCAGACCGTATCTTGCCACAAACCCCCCATAAGTAACGCATTTCTCCAGCACACAAACGACTCCTATGTTTCATTTGCAGTACTCAGGTTTCACTGCCATGCATCAGTGTAGGAACAATTACAGTTTCATACGCAGCCATGCAGGACTCTCTAGAGAACCCATCATTCCTGTGAAAACCTCCCAGAGCAGCTACGACTTTCAATGAAGAATTTGCTCGTCTACTAATTTTACCATCCAAATTGTTCTCTCTGTCAACCATGCTTCCTAAATACACAAACTCACTCACCTGGTCAATCACAGTGCCATTTAGACTTACATTACATTCAGTGCTACGAGTTTCTCTCTCAAAAACCATAACTTTGGTTTTTCCCTTATTAATACTCAATTTGAATTTCATACAAACTTCGTACATCCTAGACAACATTCTCTGCAAATCACTATTGCTCTCTGCCAACAGAACAGTGTCGTCAGCATACAGCAATCTGAACACACGGATATCACCAAGACATAAACCACTATCGTCTATTTTGGCATCACACATGCACGCATCCATAAATATATTAAACAGCCATGGCGACATTACACAACCTTGTCTAACTCCTGCACCAATAGAAAACCATTTTGATAAAACACCATTCACTCGTACACAAGCTCTACTACCAGCATGCATGGCTTTTACACTATTAAGTAGATTCTCGGTAACACTATATTCATTCAATACCTTTAACCAAAGTGTCTTATTTACTCGGTCGTAAGCTTTCTCTAAATCTATGAAGGCAGCAAAAACTTTCTTACTAACAGCCAGATATTTTTCAATCATCGTGCGTAATGCAAAAATCTGGTTAGTGCTGCCTTTACCAGGCATAAAACCACTCTGAACATCCAACACTTTTTCTGATGTAAGACCCCGTACTTTTTCAATAACAACCTTACCAAACACTTTCCCTGGCACACTTAGTAGGCTAATACCACGATAGTTCTTGCATTCAGTCTGATCACCTTTTCCCTTATACAAGGGAACAATAATAGCATCCTTCCAATTCCGAGGGACCATTCCTAACTCCCAGCACAACTGGCAAATTTTAGTTAACCAGTCAATTACAGAGTCACCACCATATTTCAACATCTCGGCAGTTATGCCATCAACTCCCGGAGCCTTACCATTCTGAAGAGACCCCCCCCCTCCCCTCCCTCCTCTCCTGAGAGGAAATAAGATGCAGTAGAAAAACATGTCAGGGTAATTAATTTAAGGCACACTTAACTTACTTTGTATATGCAGTAAGAGAAAAAACCTTATGGACTCTGTCCTTCCACAAATCTCAGGTTTCAATCATTTCAGCAGGGCAGTGCACATGTCGGATGGTGAAGGGCATGCGCAGTATCAGTTGGAGAAATGGTGGTTGTAACGCATGAAATTTAACCCCTCCCCCGCCTTGAAAAAGGGTGTAGTCATTACGTACTGAGCAGAGGGTGACAGTATTCCAGAAATTTCAAACTTTGTCAGTTTTTTGCAGGCTGCCATAGCTAAAGTGTATTGAGGGTCGATGGGAAGAGGCATAAAGCATAGCTGATGGGAGAGTCATGAAAGAAATATGGGATTACACCATATAATACAAATTTTGAAGATGACAATCCGATTTAACCTCCAGATTTGCTAAACATGAATGCCGGTTGCTTCAACTAGCGAATCCTGTGATGGTTATATTCAAATTAATCGGAAACTTGAGACTTGGTTGTTCTGGGTGGTGTAGTGGTTAGCATACCCGATTGCTATCTGGAAGATGTGGGTTTATTTTCAAGTTTTTGGATATTATCTGACTTACCATCCTTGTCACATTTACACCAAAAATCAGATTGTCATCTTTAAAATTTGATGGGAGAGTGTTTGAAAGCCACAGCTGCTGAATAATGCTTGGAGAGAGGCAGCTCAGCTACACTGTCCAGAACAATAGGCGTGCTATCTTGGCACAGCTGAAGCTGCAAACAGGGAGCACAGAGGAGTGTATCTGTAGTTATAATCCCTCCACTGTATGGGACACAGTGTAAGCTCACGACCACAGCAACCCTTACTATGGCACATCAGCAACTGGAGTTTGCCAGAAAACACCAGGAGTGGACTATTGAAAAAAGTTGCCTTCTCTGATGAAAATCATGTTTCCTACTGAAGTGATTGGATGGATGGTAGAGATGGGCACAGGCTCCTTTTTAAGGCCTGGTCCAGCCTGGGTCCGGCCTTGGCTTGAACATTTGTGCAAACTTTCCTTTTGTGAATAAGGGAAAATAAAGCATATTGTTTTACTCCTATTTATATTTTCATCATCAGATAAGAATGTTAGGGTTTTACTTTAATGTCGACCCCCCCCCCCCCCCCCAAAGGAAAGAGAGAAAGACAAAAGAATTATTATTATGTGCATCGTATTCAGGTAACAAAATGTCCATTTTGTTTCCCACGTGTATCAACTTAATTCGTTTACCTCAACTCACCTTCATGTTTTCACTGAATGACCAAAAATTGCCATTTTTCATACTGTAGCTGGCAGAACTTTAAATTTTAGTTGCCAGAAAACTTTATACTATCACTGCCAGAAAATGGTAAACCTTCTGCATTCGGCCCAGAAATTGTTTTTCAAAGGTACAATAGATGGTGACACATTATCGCTGCATCGTTAAGCGTTTCGTGACGTTCTGAAAATGCCAAAGGAAGTCAATAATATGGATTTAGGGTGGCCTTTAAAAGGACCTTTTTGAATGTTGATTGTGGCATACGTGCGAAATATTTATTTTGATGGAACAATTGCCTTTCTGCATGAATATGAAGCTGTATAGCTAACAGAATAAAAGCAAGAAAAGTTTTATCTGCCAGGGAAGAACTGTCTGATCGAACGAATCAAGACTTCAAAGCAGTGTTCAGAGGAGAGACGGCAGTTCCTTAGGAATAAATATTCCAGAATATGGTCTACCAAGTACATTTTGTAGTTGCCTTCCTTGTGCTAATTTATGTTTAAGGGAAAGCCAATTGCTCTCCACTACTTGAGTATGCACCCCTGTCATGGGATCAAGAGAGTTGAGGGAGTGGTTCACGGTGAAATGGTCTTAGCCACAGCTTGGCAGGTTCCGATATGCAGCCCACTGATCCGTCATGATCGTGGTTCCTGGCTCCACGTGTTTCAGGATGAGGGGCAATAATGTATCTGCAGATCAGTTGTTATCAGGGCAGATCTCTACCCTGTATCACTTGGTATCTCGTTCAAACATAACAAGAATCAGCTCAGATCGAGAAATAACTTATGCAACTAGCTATACTGTATTGCATGTGAAAGTTCGAGAAGAGCAGAGGAGAGCTGAAGTGGTGCCATGATGCCATCTATCATTGCTTTCGAAAACTAGCTCCGGGCCAAATGTGGAAGTTTAGCCCAGAAAACTTTTTATCATCACATCTAGGAAATAATACATAATTGTTACTTAAAACACTGACAGATGTTTCTGAGTTATGAAATGCATGTGAAAAACACAATACACAATAAATTAAGAATTTTAAGCATAAGGTAGATTATAGCCTAACCATTCAGTTGTATGTTTCCTATTGCATTAGTTAATTCAGTTAGCAGTGTTAAATAAATTTAAATAGAAAGAGAAAAGGGAAATTAACTTGAGTACGAGCCCAGGTTTTAGTCAAAGATTTGATATAAGAGCATACTTGGATCCATTTCTGGGCTTTTTGTCATAGCCTAGGTGAACAGCTGTGGAGAAGATGCAGGGTTCCCACAAAGCATTAAGCGAAAAATTCTCTGACTTTTCCAGGTTTCCTTGGTCAGGAAACTCCTAAGGCATACTGCATTCAGGACAGGGAAACTTAAAAGTAAAAAGTTTATTTGCAGTTGTCATACTTTTTCGAAGGATATCGGGTTAGTATTCTTCATAAAAGTATGTCTATGACCCCCTCCGTGTCCCCTCACGGCCATACCATACCTCTCCTTAGGTAAGTGCACAATGAGACAACTGTTCAGGGGTCAGGACAGCCCTACTTTGAAGAAAGATTCAAGACACATATGCATGTTCTACCAAGCTGTTTTCCAAATATCTAACCCCATTTTGTGAAGCTATCTTACTGTGATTTTCAACGTAGATTCAAAATTATAAAGTCAAGTAAGAAACCATTTGCCTGCAAATTAGGGAATCTGTTCAGCCCTTCCCTGTATCCCACTGTGCACCCAACCTTACACCTATATTTTCTCTGCTAGCTCAGCTGTGTAGTTAACATCCAGTACCACTACAATCATTTCAATGAAAAAAACAAAGCAAAAAAGGAGAAAAACAAATTGTCTCAGGCACAGATGGCACAAAATTCATTCAAATTACTTTTTAAAGGAAAACTGAAAAAAAAATCAACTAGAGATACTAAAGTGATTCTGTTTAGTTTTGTTCAGTTTTCAAACACTTTAAGTACTTAAACTGAATTCATTTCATTTAAATTACTTCACACTTAATCCAACTAAATAAAATTCATTTTTAATTATTACTGTAGGTAGATAGCTTGCAAGCCATATAACAATGAAATAGATGATAATGGCCCTGCTGGCTTTATTAGGGAAATTTTATATAGTCAAACACATTTTTATTTTCTCATTCCAATTAGAGATACAAATACGAGATATTCAAAGACAACTCAAGAACAATACGACCAACATGATCTAATGGTTGATGGGAGCTCAAGTGGCTGAAACCATGGTGTGTACCAGTTAGTACCTTTACTGTCATTTGGAAGTGTAATATTTTTTGTACTTAAATAAGTATATGTGAAGATGCCCCCCCCTCAAGATGCTTTGTCATAGTCTGCTTATACAAGTTTCCATTTTGCCAAAGACGTGGATCCTAATTCTGTATTTACATCACTCCAATGTGAAAATCAAATTTCTAACTCTTACTACAAGATTGGAAATTCTACGTATTTTCTGACTCTTATCACTTGACTCCCTCTCCCCAAAGCATCAGACATCCATTACTTAACACAACTTGATCAACAGCTGCTGAAGTGACAAGTGGCTCTAGATAAACTGAGCACCTGCATTAATATGTTCATTGCTCTCCCAACTGCCCAAGGAACTCAAGATTCACATTATGGCATTTAGCCAAATCATGAAATTATACGTGGAATATACAGTAGAAATAGTATATGAAATAATCGTCCGATATTTCTTAATGTTTCTGTTTCTCATGTTAAGTTGCTATGAAAGTTCGACTGGCCAATATATAACATGTTCGACGGCGAAAATTTATGCGTCAATTAACCTTTATAGATAGAAATTACGAACTCAGTATATTTATGCTCACCTCTTCGTATCTGCCTTGCCTTCCATCATCATGTCAGAATAATTTTCAGTTCCTCTGGTTCTTTGTCTTTCACAAAAAGATCATCGTTTCAAGTCCGTTCTACCATTTGTCTATACTTGTAGAGCCCTTTGTACATGAATATCAGTATCTGCAAAGTTCCGTTATCATTCACAAAAATCATATAAATGAACAATAAGTTAAAGATGGCGATGAAAGATAAATGAATAATATACACTGGCAATAGGACTATAACGAAATGGAATGATTCGAACACAAAGAAAAACAACTTCAAATTTGACATTAAAACGCTTACCAAAGTTAAAACCAATAATCGAAAGATGGTGAAATAAAGGCCTAACGAAGTTGTCACCTTAAAACTTGTGCGAAAAACAAAGGATTAACAGCCTTATCGCCTCGGCGACATTCCTGATGCATTTTGGCTCACATACTTTCGCAGCCATTTTCAAGGTTACAGGCGATGTTAACTCTGCGCTGAACACTAAGGTCTATCTCATCGTTCCGTTAATGCCAACCTTACTTTGTCAGTTATCTTGTATGTTACGTATGTTGGAGGTGCCACCATCTGGTGTTCTTCTGGCTCTTAATAATCTATGTTGGTAAACAGTCTTTGATTGTTTAGTACAGATGGATCGATGTCTTTCATGCTCAATCATATTCTTCCATGCGCTGGACAATTCAACTGGTGTATTTGAATTACAATTGTTCTCTTCAGTCTTTTCGATCAATACAGCCTCGGCAGTAAGAATCTTCCTGTGGGTGTTATGAGATGTTAACAGTTTTATGTTGTCCCACTCGGGGATAGCATTATTATCTTGACAGTACTAAAGCCGGTGTGTATCAAATTCCAATATTTAACAATAAGGATTCCTTACATAATAAATCATTATATATTGGCAACACAAAAAGAAATATAAATTCTCGATTGAGGGAACATCTTAGTAATTAGATAAAGAATGAAACACGAACATCTCTAATTCAGTACTGTCAAGATAATAATGCTATCCCCAATTGGGACAAAATAAAACTGTTCAAAATCTCATAACACCCACAGAAAGATTCTTACTGCCGAGGCTATATTGATCGAAAAGACTAAAGAGAACAATTGTAATTCAAATACACCAGTTGAATTGTCTAGCGCATAGAAGAATATGATTGAGCACGAATAACATCGATCCATCTGTACTAAACAATCAAAGACTGTTTACCAACATAGATTAAGAGCCAGACAAACACTAGATGGTGGCAACTCCAACATACGTAACATACAAGATAACCGACGAAGTAAGGTTGGCATTAACGGAACGATGAGATAGACCTTAGTATTCAGCGCAGAGCTAACATCGCCTGTAACCTTAAAACTGGCCGCGTAGTATGAGAGCTAAAATGTGTCGGGAATGTCAACGAGGCAATAAGGCGGCGATGGTGTTGTTTCAATCCTTCGTTTTTTGCACAGGTTTTAAGGTGACGACTTCATTAGGTTTTATTCCATCATCTTTCGATTATGGTTTTAACTTTGGTAAGAATTTTAATGTCAAATTCAAAGTCGTTTTTCTTTGTGTTCGAATTATTCCATTTCGTTATAGTCCTATCGCCAGTGTATGTTATTCATATATCTTTCACTTATTGTTCACTTATGATTTTTGTGAATGACGACGAAACTTTGCACATACCGATATTCATGTACAAAGGGCTCTACAAGTATAGACAAATAGTAGAACGGACTTGAAACGATGATCTTTTTGTGAAAGTCAAAGAACCAGAGGAACTGAAAATTCTACTGACATGACGATGGAAAGCGAGGTAGATATGAAGAGGTGAGCATAAATATGGTGAGTTCATAAAAAGGTTTATTGACACATAAATTTTCGCCGTCGAACGTTATATATTGGCCAGTCAAACTTTCATAGCAACTTAACGTAAGAAACAGAAACATTAAGAAATATTGGACAATTATTTCATATACTATGCCCAAGGAACATTGTGCAGACTCACTTTTATATGAAATTTTACCTTTGTTTAAGTACCATTGTTAGTTCACCTGCAGCTTCCTCCCTCATTCGAGTTATACCACAGCAACCAAACCCAACCCCACTCTAGCATAGTCTTTGGACCATCAATCAGAATCGTACTGTATCACTTAAGTTAATGCCGTTTGTCACAATTTCAAACACACTACTCCTGTTCCTAACTGTAAACAATATTTGGTCCAAAACAGCAAACTGGTCAAAAATCTGGACCTACAGAGTAACATAATATAATTAAAGAAATGATTCAAAGTTTCCAAGCTTTCACACATCAACCAGGTGGCTTTTTCAAGGAAGGCAGACAGCAAACTGAATAACAGAACATTTCAACAATTTCAACATGGTAACTTGACTGGACAATAAATGATAGATGCAAATGTAATTATTCATTCAAAGATATGAGGCATTATGTTGGTTTAATATGCAGTATCCTGGAAGTAAAACAAAAGGCATTCATTATTTAAAGAACTGGTTCCAAATTTGTGGCAACTCTAGTGAGTCACTATCATTGCAGGCTTCACTGATGGTAATGATCTCCAAGGTTTCTCTAATGGCATTTGATTTAGGGGTGGAGTAGGAAGCTAATTTCTTTATATCATCCCAGATAGGAATGGCAGACTCGAACTTGACTTCTCTGGATAGGGCCATGGTTACTATACCATTTTTTGTCTCTTTAATGCTTGTTGACTCTAATGCTAAATGAGCACTTCATCATTCCAATGTAGTATTCCTTAGAGCCATCCGGATATTGTAGAGGGAAAGCATAAACACCTACCTCGTTGGAAAGAGGGGGATTGTCAGTATTTATCTTAACCGTGGCATACAAAAGATGCTGAAGACCTCATGCTGACAATGAGGTTCATCTTCTCGAGTTGATAAGAAACATTTGGTGTGTATGGAATTAAGCTCAGGTAGCATAGCTACTATACTATTTCTTTCTATACTGCAGCTATGCTACCTGGGCTCAATTCCCTACATACCATTTTCCTATCAACTTATGAACACACTTCCTTCGTGTCCTCTACCACCTCTCTTTCCAGGTCTTTTAACATTTCCTAAGTTTCCATTAATCTGTCTGAATTTTATTTCCATCATTAAAAAAAAAAAAAAAAAAACCCTTTATCTGGGTCTTTTAACATTTCCCAAGTTTCCATTAATTTGTTTAAATCCCATTTCCATCACTTTAAAAAAAAAAAAAGCCCTTATCACCATTGATAGGTTTATGGTTGGTACTGCTGGAAAGTAAGGCAGAAGGAATTTTTCTGCATCTTAAAAATTGGTCGCTCTGTGAATCTTTCCATCTGGAGAGCGAAAAAAATGTTGGGCACCATTTGGTTCAGGTACATGGGCTGCTTAAAAGGTTAATTTTAAGCATTTCCCTTATTTTTGCTGTTTTTCCCTTGATATTTCTTTCATTCATCTAATCATCCTCATTTTTCTTCTTTTCAGTTGTCCTTTCTTTCTGGTTACCCAAATTCCCAATCCATATACAGGAGTTGTGCTGCTGATTACATTCTTCACAATTAGTGAAAAAAATTGCTTTGGCGATGGATAGAAAGTTTTGGTGAAAATATTGGCGATTACCTTTTCTTAATGATATTACTTTTTTAAAATAATATTTTGCTGCTTAATTGTAAAGAGTATATAACTTATTGTTTTGTACTATTATAACTTTAAAAAAGCCAGAGCAACCACTACATATAAAAGAACAAGTCTTACAAGCAGCCCTGTATATTTTTTATTTCACTTTTACAGAGGCTTTTTTTTTTTTTTTTTGTAACAGATTATCTTTCCATTTATTCCAGCATGATATCACTTACATTTCAACTGTTACACTAAAATTAGTCATTTAACTTCCCTATGAGGTACTCCAACTCTTCTTGCCACGCCTTGAACTGACCATCATTTCTGTTTCTGCCACAAACATCTATCTTTACCAACTTTTTGAGGGCCATTTACTAGTCGATCAAAATTTGTTACTCACCTTTTCAACTGATTCTGATGTAATGACTGAATCATAACTAAACAAATCTCTCATAAAATACAGAGAACATACCATTAAAAAAAAAATAAACCTCACTCTTCAATGAATACATAAAAACTCCAAGAAAAATGATTGTGGGCACCTGCAAAGGGCAATGAACATGACATCTCAGCAAAACAGTGTTGCTGGGCCAGCACTCAAGCCAGCAGTGGCCCAGCACTATGTTGCCACTGCCCAACCGTTAATAAAATATTCCAGTAGCCACCACATGGGCCAACAGTTCAGGCCAATAGCTGGCCAACAGTTGGCACCCCATCAGTTGTCCTGTGCCAGAACAGGGACATCAGTTATCCATCACAGGCTGCCACAAGCGGCCCTGAAAGCACGTGCCATAAATGATGGCTAGCCCAATGTGGTCCTCTAGTTTCCTAGCAGTGGCAGCCGGCAATCAAGTGATGTAACTGATGGCTTGCCGTATCTTGTCCGCCAATTTCCCAGTAGTAGCCATAAAAAAATAATAATAATAATAACCACAGTTTCCTAAAGGCACAACTACTTTTTTTATTCTCTCTATGAAACTTCTACATGATGGCATGGTACTAGGAAAATTTTCTGAACAGGTCCTGAAAAACGCTCATTTGGATCTGGCTGAAAACGAACCAACTACAGTCTGCTTGCAAAGTAAGCACTCTAGCTACTACACTGGTTTGCCACACACAAGTTTTTGCTTGAAGCTGAGCTTCTTTCCTGAGCGATGTGAAATGAAGGGTTCTCTTTTTAATTTTACAATATTGCAAGGTATTTTTCAAAAATGTCCATTTCATATAATTCATAAATTAATTTTTTCAACGTAAGAATTGTTTTTATTTACCTTAAGGGAACTTCACTCATTTTTAACAAGTATACCAATTTAAAGGCACTTTCCAAGTTTGTGCTATCCTTGTCGTCTTGCAAAATGATTATTTAATTAATATATTTACCCATTCATGTCACATTCTGTGACATTTTTAACATTGTGTCTTTCCTTTCCGCAGTCCGAGGCTACATTTGTTCTAAAGAGGGCAGATATTTTATTTTACTTGTAGTTATTTTTAGAAGCGAATTCCTCCAATCTTAGTGTATTCAACCCATGGATGAGTATGTTACATCCACAAAGTGTTGCTTTTTTTTTTTTCAAATAACTGATAAATTTTTGTATGTGTATAATTTTTATTTTTTTTTCAACATAACGATTTTTTAATGTTTTACAGGGTCTTTTGTTTGAAGCAGTTTAGTGTATGTTAAAATGAAAAATTACACAGAAATTATTTTTTGTTATTCATGGGAATAGAGTGAGTGTATTTCATGGCTGTCTGTATTCTCAATTATTTGTGTGTTGGTGCAGGAATTTTCCTACGAAATGGGTTTCTATACATACACGAGAGTAATTGACTATTTCTTACAGTACATTAATCATTATTTATATATTTTTTTCTGACAGTAATCTTTGTCAACGTGGCATTTCATTAAGAAATTAATTCGCCTCTCTACATATGGCTTTTTTTTTCTTAACGTCCAATAAAATAACACAATGGTGATAGCGTCATCTTCAACTAATTGGTACCATGAGAGACACAGCACGTGTTGCTTCTACGAAGTCCTGTTGTTTCCACCTCGTGTTGGGGTTGCTTCAGTTGCCAGCTACGGGGGACCACAGCGATGCTGCAGGGCCATTAGTGGCTACCATGCTGTGAGCGGTAGATTTCAGCCAGCAGTGTTCCATCACTGCCAGCTGGTGGCCAGCAGTTTCCCATTGGGTTAATATATAGATATATTAGTTTAAAAAAATATATTAGTATATCACAAGTAGGTACCTAAAATAGCCCACTTACTTCACAAATGAAACATCTGTAATAAAGCTAAAATACCACAGAGCTGAAATGTATGGCAATTCACCACACATATATTTCAGAGGATGGTCAATAAATGTGAGAGGAAGCTTTCAAGAAAGTCTCCTTTTTTCTGTTGATGCAGATTTATAATACTATGATATTTGAATATTAACTTCCCAGTGTAAAGCCGTGACCTCCATCTAAACAACCATCTTAGTGATATGCGCACTTTGCTGGTGTTTAATACCTTAAAAGTGCAAATATTATAACCGTCTTAGTATTAAACTTAGGTATGGAGGACTACAATAAGAAATAAAGCACTGCATTGTGCGTGATGGAGCATGTCCTTTTCAATTTGAAAAAGAGAAAATTTTATGCAATACTTTAAACAAAATATAGATTCCTGGTTTTGCACATATGGGGAGGAGGGGAGGGGGGGGAACTAACCAGCACAGAAAATTCTATCAGCACAACAATTAGTAGGTATCTTGATTACCAACATAATGTCAGTAGATAGAAGGGCATCACAGATGGGTTTTTAACACTGCTGCAGCTGGCAGTTGCAGCTCATGGTTTCACCACCTATTTTTATTACCTGCTTTTAAATACAGCCTATGGATTTATTTATTTTTTAAACTTTTTGGGCAAATGATTTATACACTTATATTTCCATAATCATTGTTGATTTTGCTACAGT
Source organism: Macrothele yani (assembly GCA_039090855.1). Classification (NCBI taxonomy): domain Eukaryota; kingdom Metazoa; phylum Arthropoda; class Arachnida; order Araneae; family Macrothelidae; genus Macrothele; species Macrothele yani. The sequence goes on from CM077002.1 coordinate 132,855,164, forward strand.
ATATGAATAGTGGTAAGTCACAACTAGGAAACATTGTGTGTGCATGTGTGTGTGTGCACGAATGTGTGCGTGTGTGCATGCAGCTAGGGAATATCTGCTTAAAATTACATGATGCCAGTGTTAGTCCAAAGTCTGTGTGCAACCAGGGATCTGTTTAATGACACTGTATCACCTCTTTGTAAAATCAAAAGTCTTGAAATCAGAAAAATGCTTACCTTCTGCCTAAGCCTTGCAATACACAGCTGAAGAGCTAAAATGTGGTCCTTGTAACTCAAATATGTTGTCTTATTCTCCAGTAGGTTATATTTGTTACATAAATCAACTATGTGTTCTGTTAATGACACACCTTGGTCATGCAATGGAATCTGAGTACAATGAAGCACTGTAACATCTATAAAAGAGTGAAACACGCGTACATTAGAAAAAGTTAAAACTAGAAAATAAATTTATATTACTAAACATAAGGTAAGCAAACAGTTTTATCCATACCTAAACGAACACTAAATCAACATGAAATTAGGTTATTTGGGCAGAGCAATTTTTTTACGAAACCAAAGCAGCTAACATCTTTTTTTGTTTGTTTCTTTTTTGTTTGGGGCTTTACTACCACCATGAACAAGTCAAAAGAAAAAAAGCCACAAGCAGTCACCCATCCCTAATTTGGGGCCACTGGTTCCAAGGAAGGGAGAGAGAGGTGCAAGACACACACACCATTGATGCCTCACCCAAGATTAGAACCCAGACCCATCTCAGACGAATGGTAAGAAGCCAGAGCTCAGACCGCTGCACCATCAGGACGGCTTCATCTTTTGTTAAGCCATAAATTCGTGTTATGCACCTCATGTATTGATTCGTTCTCCATTTAATGCTTTAAATATATTCAAAACAGAAATAAACCCTCCAAATCAGAATTTTTTCCCTCCTGTTTTTATTGACTTTCTTTAGTGGTGCAGCTAGTTTTTTTCTTTTTCTTTTTCCCCATGATGATAGATGAGGCCAAACACAAAACAAAGCAGAGTAATACATGGAACTACTTGAGATGCTAATATCTGTATGTACATTTTTTCATTCGTATCTGCTGCCATAAGAAAATGAACACATTTTTAATGCCAAGCAGTGAAGCTAGTAGAAAAAAGTAGGGTACAAACAATATTGTTGTGTTTTCCAACTGAAGTTCCCAAAGAAGTGCAAAGAGACTAACTTCATTCCTCCTCCTCTGAAACTCAACAAAAATGTAAGTACTCTTATTTACTAACTTTGTGAGAAAAATTGAACAAAAAACGACTGGAGTGGTGAAAAATAAGTATAAAATGCTAGCTAAGAGCAAAGCATTAGAAAAATGTGTGCAGAACACGGAACTAACATGCATTAAAAATCCGGACAGATGCCTAAGGCTGTAAAAGATGAAAACAGAAAATTTGCAGAAAAACTAAAGCTAAAATAAGATAGGTCACTACTTTTAACAGATAACATTGGGTCATTCCACATCAGATCACCCAGGGCATGTCACCCACCCATCTCAGATTTTTGTGAAAATTGGTACAACGTATTGTACTTGTGAGATATGAAACATGTTAAAATTTTAGGTCAGTTGGCTTAGTAGATCTTGAGTAATGCCACTTAAAAAATTGGGTAGCTCTGCCTTTAAAGTTTTTGCTCTGCGAGTTTTCACAATTACACAGTAGGACAAAAACATTCATAACTTCACAACTAACTGTCACAGCCAGATATATATATATTTTTTTTAATGATCTGCATGATCCATACATTTTGGAACAACTTGTTCCTGCACATTTTTTGAATTAAAAGAACACTTTTTTTTTTAATTTAGTGACAAAATACATGGGAAAATGAGGCCACATTTTTACTAAACAAAACAATTTTTTTCAAAATGAGCCCCCCACTTCAAATTTGCTAAAAATATTTTCATGTGTGTATTATAATGTAACCAACCTTTCAGCAGGAAAAAAAAAAAAATTCTTTGGGCAATTCACAATTTTGGCAAAGAAAAAAAAAATCCAAATTTTTAATTAAGTGGTTGCTTGACCATTTTATACACCTTTCCTCCCCATAGTTTAACCCTATCAGTGAGTAACAAAACAAGTTTTATTTTATTTTTATCTGCCGCCATCTTAGATATAGGTCCATTTTTCTTTTTCTGTGGCAGGCCAAAATAGGGCCTCACAGTGGTTTTGAAAAAAGGCAATTGTTTTCCTCTTATTGTATATTGAAAGTTTTGGTTTTTACTATCTTAAAGAGGATATTTTTGGCTTACAGAAAATGTATAGAAATGATAGAAAATATTTTTTTTAACCTTGATTAAAATGGCATTGAAACCTGCAACACTTGCAAGCATAATCATCATTTTTGATGGACTATTAAGGTGACTGGGAGTTGGAACTCCAAGTTGGGAATTTTGGGGTAATAACTATGGCCAGCAGAGTTTTCAGCTATGGACAAATCTGGGTCCCCCCCCTCTTCAAAGTTGCAAAAGTTTCATCTTTTGTAGATTTCAAGGTTACATATCTCAAAAGAGGAACCAGATAAAAAAATATATATATTTTTTTTCACCAAGGATACCCCTACTGGTACTCAACAAAACCTGTGAGTAGTTTTACTTTTGGTTCAAACTGGTTTCGAAGTTACAGGCTCTGAAATATTTGTTAAAAATTGTAACATTTAAGCACTTGGAAATGCACAGAAACTGATGAATATTTATGTTTATTTCTGTTTTCAAAATATTTTTTAAGTCTTATGGAATTATAATTAAATACCTTTAACTGCAAAATACTATGTGTACAATTTATACATACTTATAAGGTAAATAAAAAAACCTTACCAGAGCATATTGTACAGTTTGCAATTCGCAAACTTTAGCAGTAACACATGACTCAACGTATAGCCTTATTCTGTAAGTGTGCTTGCAAGTCACTGTATTTGTTACTGTTGAATTCCATATTTTGACCAATTTCAATTTGTAACTGATTAAATTGCTAGCCTGCAAAGCTGTGCTCACAATCGCCAGTGAAATCGCCAAAGTTTTTTGACTGTTGCCATGTTTAAAAATAATCACCAATTGCAAAAAATGTGACCGACAGGACCACCTATGCTATCCCACAAGCTGTTTTTCCCCCTTCCTTGCACTGTTTTTTTTTTCTTTTGCTTTTAAGAATACAAGCAACTGCAAAGATTAGGTTCTCTAAATTTCCTACTAATTTAAAAATAATGATATGTTTATGTTTGATTTATAAATGAACTTTCCCTTGGTTACATAAAAGATAAATGAATTCTTTTTCTGTCAGTTTGAATTAAAACTAAACACAATTACTGACTTATATATGAAAAAAACTTTGACTGAACCAGGTCTTCAGCCTGTTGGATAGGCTGTATGTTCTTCCTGTTGCAGTGTTTACCTCAACCAAACACAATATGTGTGTCAGAGGTACTTCACAACAATCATTATTAGGCCAACAAAAAGATGGAGAAGGCCCATGTGGGTGCATGAATCAAACAGTCACATCACCTTTATCATAGTTAATATTTTCAACAAATCCCACATACCAACAGAAATCATATACTCATGCTATGTAGCAGTTAGCATGTAACTGTAACTCATCTGGAAAATTAGTAACACTGATTTTGGAAATAATGCTGTAATGTTTATCAGAACTTAATCTCTTAGCACCAATTCTGAAATTGGGAAGTGGTGTAAAGTTATGCATTGTGCATGTACCAGGAAGAGTTTTTGTTTTCACAAAATGGGAACTAAGTTGATTACGCCTTTGTTCATCTGTTCTGACACACAAAGAAAAACGTAATTTCTTTTATAGTATCTTTGCAGAAGTTATACATTGTTGCAGCATATGTTAGTTGTTGAGCTAAAGGTAACTACAAACTGGCTTTTGTTGTTAGCCTTTTTACAACTGCACCAATACCATCACATGGTGACTTGCCATGGCTTGTTGCAAAAAATGACCACTTCCCTACTAGTCCAAAAAAGCCCTGTTCATGATAGCACACGTTCAGAAAATTATTACAGTTTTTGTATTGTGCAGAACAACCATCAGTGAAATACTCAATATTTCTCAGTCTGTGATAATGCACTCTTATATATAAGTTCTTGCATTTTGAAAACCATAAGTACATCATGGTTTAGGTTTTCAGAAATAATACAAATGCTCTGCAAGTTAATGATGCCCTTGTAATAGGATATTTGACCTTAAATGAGATATATAATTCTCTTAAGTTGCACAGAATTAAGCATTTTTGTTCATAAATATTTTTTCTAATGCTCACTTTGTCTTTCTTTCCAGGCATTATTCGTGAATAATCATCATCAGAATAAAAATTTATTATCTTTCTCACAATTTCATCAAGCAACTTCTTTCCCTTTGTTATATCAGGAACTGATAAATTTATATGCCTTTTTTCCTCAAAAGTTGGCATGATTGTCTAACTACATATTCAGAAACTTGGAACATTTCCATTACCTTTTTCCTTGGCCAAGATAGCGGAACTAATGTGAGCATTTGAATTTTCTCACGTCAACTAACTTGCTTAATTTTCACTTGAATTAGCTCCATTAAAAGATTTAGATCTTCTGCTTTCTGTTTCTGCTCCCTTCTCTCTTCATTCTTTTCTTCTGAATGGCTGCTACTGAGATATTCCAAAATCATCCTTTCCCACATAAACACGAGCCAATTTGGACTTTAAAACAGTTGAGACTGAATGCAATTTATGTTTACCCATTGTACTTCTGGCTGTGATGTGGTATGGAGTGCAATTTGATAGGAGAAACACCTAAATTTATTAAAGTTACATCCAGTTCTTCTCTTTATGCACTGCATGTCACTATACTTTGTCCACTTGATTCATCAGTTATGGTGCTTGTGGTACGCTCAGGTTCTTTTGCTGCACTTGCTTTGGGTTGCAGATTACCTACTTTTTCTAACATGTGGTGCACAACTTCTTTCCAGGAGTAACAAAAAATACTTTTTCTCTCAATTCTTTTGCCTGCTGCAGTGTTATAAGTCGTAGTCCTGATCTTACATATTTAGTCTTGTGACAATTAAATGGGTCACAGCATTTCTTTTGGTGTAACGGAAATCTTTTCAAAAATTTTTCTTCATGAAGAGGGCAAAATGTAACACCATGTGGTACACTGTCATCATGACATATTAATGATCTCCACAAAAGTAGTCATTGATTTTCTTCAGATAACTCAGAAATGTTTTCAATATTTCCATCACAATTCTCAGAAACAGATTTACCAACTGTGCACTGACTACTACCTGCTTCCATTATTTCAATAAAATACCATCTGTTTAAAACACTTAATTTTAGGAACAAATAAAAAACGAGAGGCTGCCCAAATCTATTATTTGTGAATTTCCTCAAGGGATGAAATATCCAGCTCCTAGCACTTGGCAACACAGGATTCCTGTCAGAACTTCAGTTAGTACAACACACACGCACGCACGCACGCACACACACACACACACACACACACACACACACACACACACACACACACACACACACACACACACACACTCTTTCTCTCTCCTCCCCTCTCACTTCATGAGAACACCATGGCAATGCAGAACCATTAAGCAAAGGGGGTTGAACGGGGTGGGGGATTAGGCAACTGTTGCTAATCCCCCACCCCGTTCAACCCCTTAGGCTTTTTCCTTTCCCTTAACAACAGTAATATTTTTTTCTGTCACCCCTGAGGAAGATCACGCTGCTTTTATAGACACCAGACCCAGATAGGATGGGAAAAGACATTACGAAGATATTTCTCCTGACTGAAGATTCCTGACTGCATTTGTGGGTTAGGGTACATGTCTTTTATCTAAACTGAAGGAAGTAGAAACATCCACAATGACTAAAAATTTTAGTAGTAGGCACAAATAGAGATAGCAAGTGAGGATAGAACTTTATTTTGAAGCCCTGTAAGGAGAATGATTTTTTTGCAGGGGAGAAGGAATCAGCATTCATTAGTAACTATAACAAACATTGTATTATTGATAAAAAAAATGTTGGACTTTTATTTTTTTCATTATCTTAAAAGTATTTACATACACTGGATGAAAAACTAGCAAAAGAAAGAAAATTCTTGTACCTTATTACAACTTTACATTCAATAGGTTAAATTACTTTTATTTGATTGCACATTTAATATGAAAGTAGATATTTCTCCTTGTTGAGTTTATGTATGACGTACTCAAAAAAAAAATCTGAAGATATAAATGAACATTTTAGATAAACAATATTTTTTTCAAAAAAAAAAAAAGCACATAATTACAAAATCATCAATGGTTTTTGTTAATGCAGATGTACAGTTTGTGGATATTCACTGCTTGTAGTTATGTCATCAATTACATTATAATCAAACAAATCATTAAAATTATTTTCTAGTTCTTGGGCAGTTTTTGTATTCACCGAAATAGCAAGCTGGTGAAAGTGATTCACTGTGCAGTCCTTATATGTTGTTTGAACTTTTGTCCTGTATCACTCTTGGCTGATAACTTTTCCATTTTGTATCCAATTAGCATTAATTTGACATTTTGGTGAATAGTACATATACAGATGATGTGAGTGTTACTTGCACCAGCAAGAGTGCAATTTTTAGGCTTTAATTCACAAAACTTGAAAATTCCATTTTCAGAGTAGGATATTTTGCCTTGCAAAATATGTATGCTTCCTTTAAATTGGAGAAACACAAAAAATGGAAGTTTTTGAAATCCACCAGAAGAAAATAAAAGTTAATGGAAAATAAAAGAAAAACATTTTTTTTTTCCAACGTAAGTAGCATTTTAAAAAAAATTCAACCACTTTTTTTGTGGTGGGGTGGGGTAGGGCTTTAATAAACCCCTGAACAGCTCTAAGTTCCTAAAATATTTAAATCTGAACTGAAACTTTATACTAAGGACAAATCTGATTGGCTTTCAGAAAGACCACTAGCATATTGGCTAAAGCAGAGGTTCTTTTACTGTAAATAAAGCAATAAGAAACCTTATTTAACCATTATCAAGAAACTGAGCATTAAAAAGGTATCTCATATTGGTTTGTGTGTGAACCCCCACCAAAATGTTACATAATAAACTTTAATCCATGCATTGTATTTAAAAAAATACAGGTAGGAATAGATGCAATACCTTCTGAAACTTAAACTTATTGAAAACAAAATTTCTTTGTAACTTCAGGAATTTTTTGATTGCCACTCCCAAACTTTTATGATACGTCAAAGATATCAAAAGTTCAACATATAATTTTTTGAAAAAAATTAAAATGTCACTTTTTGAAGAATTTAAAATGTTCACATTTATTTTTTTTAAATTGGAAGGGAAATTTTATGATGCAATTTTTATTTTGTTAAATCTTGTTTAATAAGCTTTCTGTTGACACCAGAATTTACTGGATAACACATTTTTATCTCAAAATATTAAAAGCTGAATGGTTGCAAATTTTCAAAAAATGCACAGAAATTCATAATTTTGACCTTTTTTATTTTAAAAACAATCCAGAGGAAAATTCCCAAAAAAATAATTTTTACTTTACTACATAAGGACTACCTTCTCACCAATTTTCATTAAAATCGGAGATGTCCCGGTTGAGTGCTGTGTTGATTTGACATGGAATGATCCATTTTGAATACCAAAAAAAAAAAAAATGTTTTTGAAATAACTTGGTATACACATACATATTTCTTACCCTAGATACTCATATTTTTACAAAAACTCTTACTTTCTCCTACAGTGGTATTATTCTCTGTAACATGTTTCATGACCATTTCAATCCACCTCTTGTCGGGATCAGGCCACAACCAAAATTTGAGTTCTGAAGCTTCAGTCATGCTTGGTCTACAAAATGTAAATAGTCCTATATTAGTAAAAAAAAAACTTGAAAGAATGAAATGAAATTAAAATTTTTTTTTTTTCCTTTACCTGTTTTAGTCCAACTTTTTAATTTGCATTTCTACACTGATTTTTTTACCCAGCAACTTGAGTGCTAAAAGGTCATAGTAACCTGATAAGCACATATTGTAATAAAGCTGCACACCCACCTTAAAATGACGTATTAAAAAAAGAAAGCATAAAGGGAGAAAGTATTGCAAAATACTTGAGAAAATAAACAATTCTAGAACTCTCTAATGAGAATGTAACTTTTTTTATTTGCATTTTTTCTTTCTCAAATCAGGGATTCAGAAAAACCTGTCTTCATCACACTGAAATTCTTCAAAGAAATGGGGGTTTTGTTCTCAGCAATGGAAACCAAACCTAGGACTAAAATTACTGACTTACTGACCATTTTCACTACAAAAACTAACTTTACTGATTTGGACATAAAAAAAAAAAAAAAAGCAGACTAAATACTGACTCAAATTTCTCATTAGGAAAGAAGGGTCAAAAGCATTTTGACCCTTCTTTCCTAATGAGAAATTGCCACCATCCCCATAGCCAGCCAACTCACACCTATTTATTGTTTTAATTGTAATCAACATATAAAACTATTACAAAATTAAATATAATAATATTAATAAAAAATAATCAGGAAAAGCATTGCACTTTATTATAATAATACTGACATGCTCCTATTCAGCACAAATATACCTAAAACTAGAAAAAGCTTTAAAGTGCAGCCGTACAGTACCATTTTCAGAATACAAACAAAATGTTTACAACTTTGAATTTTTAAATGTAATGTGGAAAATCATCTAGCTTTCTTTACAAAATTAGGTTATTAAGTCTCACTTTGTTTTTGCTTCTTTGAAAAAAATGTTGTTATAACACTGCTTTTTCGCTGATCAACTGCTTTCTGTACCTTTTCTATGTCTTTAATTTTCTTCACTTCTTGTTCCCTAACTTTCGTAGCACTCTCCAACATTGCTTGGGCCACACTAATTCCCGCCAAGTCCTTTTCATTTATTGCTTCTTTTAAGCACTTGTTTGCATCATCCAGTAATCTGTCAACAGTCAATCTTTTCTCCTTTTCTTCCTCTTTCATTTTCTTCAGTACCTGTTCACCGTGTTCAATATTTACTTTTTCTTTTTCAAACTTACTCTTCATACTTGCTTGCAACAATTTTTCTATTTCCTGTTCTTCTTGTTTCCTCAGTTTTTCCTCAGCCACTCTCTTCTCATCTTCACAGTACTGCTTGTATCTGACATGAGCTGTGCGTGTCAATTGAAGAAGTTCCTGAGTGATAATTACAAAGTGAGCTTTCCCCTCAAACACATTCACCACAGCATCTCTTACAGTCAAATAAGCATCCAATGTTCTTTCACACATATTTGCGGTGTCTTCATTCAAGATGTTCCCTAACAATGAGAATCCTCTTTCTACATCTGCATTGCCATGAGAAAGTGCAAGTGCAGCCTTCACAATTTTCGTAACAGTAGGGTATTTCTTTTCTCCAGAGGTATATGTCTTCTCAAAAAACTGACTCCAGTAAACGTCCACTGGGTTCTTGTCACTACCTGATTTTTCTTCTTCTAACGTCAATAGTTTCCATTCATCAACTAGTGCATGTTCACTGTACTCAATTGGAAGAACTGCAGCTAATTTCACTATGTTTTTGTATGATTCTTCTTTCACCCTCTTTGCAGGATGCAAACATCAAAGATACCACAACACAGGTTTATCCAAAGAAGACTTTTCCAAAATATACATACAAGCAGACACATAGTGCTTTCTAGCTTTCATGGAAATATAGCATCTTTCTTGTGTGCTTAGCTTCTTGAGATATTCACTTTCTCTAGTGTCGAACACTGTGTTTTTCAATGGCAAGTAATACTTATCACAAAATGCTTCCAGACTCAATGGAGCAGCACTTTTTTTTTTTTTTTTTTATTGGAGGTTTAACGACCACCGTGAGCAACTCAATGGGCTATAAGCATTCGCCCGTCCCTAATTTAGGGTCACTGGTTCCAGGGAAGGGAGAGAGCCAGTGCCGTAAGACAAACACAACATCCATGCCTCACCGGGATTCGAACCCGGACCCCTAATGAGAGCAGCACTAACACAAAATTGATTCATGAGTGTTCTGACGAGGTTTGCGAGCTCATTATAGATTAGATGCATTAAAGGATCTCTCTTCTGAAGGAAGCCAGTGAATCTTGAACATGTATGAGCACTTGCACAAGCAAACATAATTTCTGCTTTGGTAGTTTTGTCTTTTAATAGTTTAACAATATTCTTGTATTTCAAAGAACTCATCAACTTGCTTTTTTGCTGGGGTATGAACTGAAGAAAGTATTTTTCAACAGCTGACCATTGTTCTAAAAGTCTCTCTCCAGCTGGTTCTAAGGTCAGCCATCTAGAGGAAACATGTTTCATAAACCGATGACCCAGAAGTTTCATATCTGATTGTATTTTTTCAAAATCTTCCCAACGAGATGTTTGGCCATCAAAAAAATTATAGAGAAACAAGATCATGTCCGAAGCATTTTCACCAAAGTCTTGTAATCCTTTTTGGAATGCATTATGGATGATGTGTGTGTTACATGTGCCAACATCAATCAACTGTTTTCTTCCTAACAGGATCAGAGAATCATTCATAAGACGCTTCACAGTTTTGTTAACATTGGGTCCATCTCAACCTAGCATCAATAGCTTTGAACGAGAAAGCTGGGCATTATCCAAGGCTTCATTTAACTTGGAGTATATATCACTAGCAGTGGCTTTACCAATGAAGAAAGTCTGTAGATGTCATGTCATAATCATTTGTTTGGAATCAGACCAGTATTTAACTACAGTTTGAAGCTCTTTCTTTGAAGCTGCATTCACAGTTTCATCAAAACAAAGAGAGAAATGTGCTCCTCCAATTATCATCCACCAACTGCTTTTTTAAAATATGGAGCTAAAGCATCAAATACTAAATATCTTGCCTTTGTCCTTGAAAGGGTGAACTCAGAAGGAACACTTCCAGGAAACATTGCCTCAAAGGTTTCTCTGACATCTTCACAAGCTGGCTGAACAGCAAAGTTCCCTCCAATCATTTTCAAACACCAGATTAACTCTGCCCTTGAAGTAGCTTGTCTAGCAGAATAAAGCTGAATTGATGGTGTAGCTCCGGGAGATGAAATTACACCATCACTGCTACATACAGGACGGGCTGAAGACAAATGTAGTTGTGAAGAACTCAGTTTCACTTCACATTGTTCTCTGTGCTTCCAAGTAGAAGCATGCTGCTCTACAGCGCTAAAGCCCCAAGAAACTGAAAATGTTTGGTTTGTGCGCACAACATACAAAAAACTTCACTGTCACTTTTTTTCTGTCCCCATTCAGAAACCATGAAACCATTGCTGTCCTTTTTTTGGAACCATTCTGATTTTACAGTACATTTTCCCATACTTTTGTCTAAGTAATCCAGTTAATCGAAAAACGTATGATTTTATAAAGACAGCTGCATTACCTGAAACAACAAATAAAAAAAATTAGGATTACTATTCATTACAGTATGAAGTGAAGAAAAAACACATATGCACACACAATTATTCCCCTATATATATATATATATATATATCATCATCATCATTGTCAACCATTATCAATCCACTGCTGGACGAAGGTCTCCCCAAGTTTCCCCCACAACGGTCTGTCTTCTGCCAGTCTCCTTCACGTCACTCCCGCATACTTTCGAATTTCATCCACCCATCTCCCATGTGGTCTTCTTCTGGGTCTTTTCCTGTCCCTTGGAATCCAATCTAAAATTTTGGCTGTCCATCGATGGTCTGTCCTTCTGGCGGTATGCCCAGCCCATTGCCATTTCAGGGATTTAACTCTGATCATGATGTCTTCCACTCTTGTCATTTTTCAGATCCACGAGTTCCTCTTCTTATCTCTCCTGGTTACACCAAGCATACACCTCTCCATGCTTCTTTGAGTTGTCTGCAACCTTTGTATGTCTCTTTTTGTTAAGGTCCATGTCACTGCCCCATACGTAAGCACTGGAAGGATGCATTGATCAAACACTTTTCTTTTAAGACATAATGGCATATTGCTCTTGAAAATTATGCTGTTTCTTCCAAAAGCTCTCCAGGCAAGTTTTGTATGCCGATTAATTTCTTCATCAATGTGACCCTCATTTGATATCTGCTGTCCAAGATAAACGTACGTGTCTGTTATCTCCAGGTTTTCTCCATCAATCGATAAATCTTCATTTCTTGTAAAAGCATTAAACATCACTTTTGTCTTCTGAAAGTTCATTTTTAATACCACTTCCTTACTCTTGTCAGCAAGTTCCTGGATCATACTCTGCAGCTCTGATGGGATAGTTGCAAAAATGACTACGTCATCAGCAAAACGAAGGTGGGTTAGATAATCTCCATTAATCTTTATCCCTTTGTTTTCCCAGTTCAGTGATTGAAAGACATTTTCCAATGTAGCATTAAAGAGCTTCGGAGATATGGTGTCACCTTGTCTCATTCCCTTTACAATTTCTATGTGTGTTGTATTTTCAAATAGCCGAATCTTTGCACTTGCATTTTCATAGATGTTATTAATAATATTAATGTATGCATCTTCAATACCGCAGGATTTCACAGCCATTGTAACTGCTGATGGTTTCACCGAATCAAAGGCGTTTTCATAATCGATAAAAGCCACGCACAATGGAAGTTCATATTCCCTCGCTCTTTCAATTAGTTCTCTCAGTACGTGGATATGATCTATAGTACTGTAGCCACTCCTGAATCCAGCTTGTTCTCTTGGTTGAGCCATGTCCAGTGTTACCTTCAAGCGGTGTGAAAGAACTTCAGTGAAGATTTTATAAACCACTGATAGGAGGCTGATGGATCTGCAGTTCCTGTGATCCTCAATGTCACCTTTTTTATGTAGCAGGAACATTGTAGCGTTCTTCCAATCCTCTGGAATCTTCCCTTCATTAAGGCATTGAGTGAAAACTTGGGCGAGTACTGTTTCGAATTCTCCACTTGCTTCTTGTATGATGTCTACAGTAATTCCATCTTCTCCTGGAGCTTTTCCTCGCTTCATGTTCTTGACTGCATGTGCTACTTCTGCTGGGAGGACTGGAAGAACTCTGGTACCTTTCATGATGTTTGGAGTACATGTATCATCCCTTTCATATAATTTGGAGTAGAAATCTTTCACTCTTGTCAAAATTTCACATCTATTTCTTGTTACAGAACCATCTTCTTTTTTCAGTGCCATAATCTGTTTTCTTCCCTTACTGAGATGTCCCTTTGCTATCTTTAGGCTTTGGTTGTTTTCAATTGCTTTCCTCACTAGTTCACAGTTGAATTTCTTTACATCTACAGTGATACTTTTTCGTACTGTCTTGCATAGCTCTATGTATTCCACTTTGGAAGTCACATCTTCTTCAGTTGTCCTCATCTCTCTTCTTTTTTGCATCAACATTTTCGTTTTTCCTGATAATTTGTTTACATGAAACTTGTTCTTAGACCCAGCTAATTTTGTTGCTGTTTCCATAAGAGCTTTGGTTACTTTTCTGTTAACTTCACAGATGTCCACTTCTTCCGATGTTAGGCCTTCTAAAGCAGAGAATCTGTACTTCAGTTTTAACTTGAAGGTATTATGGTGTTTTTTAAGGTTGGTTATGTCAATACATTTTGTTTGTCTTATGAGCTTGCCACGTTCGAGTTTAGTGTTGAGGTGCATCTTACATCTCACCAATCTATGGTCACTACCTGTGTTGAACTTGTTTAGCACACTGCAGTCTTCTATGACGATTTTTTTGTTACACATAATAAAATCAATTTCACTTGTCATCCCATTTGGATGTCTCCATGTCCATTTCCTGTGTGGCTTTTTCTTGAAAAAGGAGTTCAAGATGAAAAACCCTTCTGCCTCTGCAAACTCAATGAGAGTATTTCCACGCTGGTTTCTGCTGCCGTGACCGAATTTACCTACTGAAGTTTCATTCTGTTGCTGTTGCCCTATTTTTGCATTGAAATCTCCCATAATTATCTTCAATTGTTGCTTACCTTTATTATTTAGATGACAAATTTCCTCATAAAATTCTTCAATTTCTTCTTCAGGATGGCTTGTGGTTGGTGCATAAGTTTGAATAATCTGAGCCTGGTATCTTCTCGAGAGTTGGATAACGAGTCGTGCAGCTCTGTCAGAGGAACTTTCAACTTCTACAACTTTATCCTTCAGTTTCTTGTTTATTATAAATCCAACACCACTAGTTCTGCCAGTATCAGCCCCACGATAGAAGAAGAGATGTCCACTTTTCAGTTCACTGAGATCTTCTCCTTTTCTCCTTACCTCACTTAGCCCGACGATGTCCCACTTGATCCTTTGTAGTTCCTCTTCCAATTCAAGAAGCCTTGAGTCAGAAGATAGGGAGCGTCCATTATACGTAGCCAAGGTCAGCATCAGATGGCAGCCTAGTCCAGTCCTCCGGGGATTCTTAGCACAGTCTACCTTCATGTCGCACTGGCCGCTGCCTTGGCCAGGTACATTCCAGCTGCCACAGACTGAGGGCCAAGATTTAAGTTGTGGAGTCATTTTGGAGGGGTTTGGCCATAACTCACCACGCTGGCCAAGCGGGTTGGTGAGTGTGGGATAACATTGCCTCTAATCCCGATGGTATAGTTATACCGCTATTGGCGGTCATCAGAGCCCCTTTAGTGGGAACAGGATGCACCACGAAAAGGCGGGGTTGGCATTTGTCAAGGAGAGGCTGTGATGTTACCCATCACCTGACCTTACACACATATATATATATATATATATATATATATATATATATATATTTCTATAAAGAAGATACCTAAGCAAAAAAATACATATATAATTTTGACTCACACCTAGTACATTTGTTTTTCAGGTTTAAATTCTCTCTCAAACGAACTTGGAATTTCGTTATAGATGAAAATCATTTCTATTTATTATGTCACTCTCACAGCTTGAGTTCTCTTTAATCTTCTTCTCTCTGTTTAATAGTAACAGATGAAGAGCATGGGTCGGGCCATGAAGGTTAATGGATGCAAGCGAAATTGTTAACTAGTGCTAGGTCATGCTACTCTACGGAGGACATGACTTATATATATATTTTTTAAACTATTTTAGGTGGGAATGTTACTTGCATCTATGGCCTTGCAGAAACCCATTTCCAACTAGGTCTTTGTGGAAGTGAGAAAATGCAGAGTTTTTGCTGGTCCTTGATAAAGCCAAGGCTCAGTATTCTCGACACCTTCTACATTCAGTTGTTTTATTTTATTTTTTTTTATTTTTCCTTTTACTCACACAGGTAGATACATAACCTTTTCTATGTTGTACTAGGTGTGAGTCAAAATTATATATGTATTTTTTTGCTTAGGTATCTTCTTTATAGAATGTGAATTCTGAATTTTCAAAACTGCTGCGTTGCGCGTTTTGATTTTCAGGTTATTTTGCACCCTTCGTTTTAAATTCTAAAATTTTTTCCTTAGTCTTCAGTTTTGCTCTTAAGTATATATATATATATATATATATATATATATTCTATAAAGAAGATACCTAAGCAAAAAAAATACATATATAATTTTGACTCACACCTAGTACAACATAGAAAAGGTTATGTATCTACCTGTGTGAGTAAAAGGAGAAAAGATAAAATAATAAAATATATATATATATATATACAGAGAGAGAGAGAGAGAGAGAGAGAGAGAGAGAGAGAGAGAGAAATTTTTAAGCAGGGTGTCTATTAAATTCCTACAGTAAAATTTACTGAGTATTCCCAGGTTAAGATTTTCGTGCCAGTATAGGGCCCCACCCCACCCTAAACAGTGGTGAACTACCATGACACTACAATGTCCAAATTTCACCTCCGTATTATTATTTTCAGAGAAATTAAAAAAAAATCGCCACTGATTAGTTAAAAAACTTCACAATTAACCAGATAATTATGTAGTTATGGTGGACACAAACTACAGACAGACAGTCACACAAACAGTCACAAAGACAGACTGCCACACAGAAACCACTTCGAAAATAATGAAATTGTACTCGGGGGACCCCAAAACATGTATTTCCATTGAAATCCTGAATTCAAATTTTTGCACGATTACAATACTTCTTCATACTAATGTATGAGAAAGTAATAAGAAAAATTATAGGAAATACAGTACAAAGGCTCAAAATATAAGAAATATAAGATGGGTAGGAGCATTGTTTGCGTATATGCGCACACACAACTCTTCCCCAAACCAAAATAATACATCTCGCGAGGAAAGTTAACCAAAATTTACTTTTTTGCACTTAGATAACATTCCCAATATAGAGATCAAAAATCATTCTCTAGTGCACAAGGTTGTTAACAAAGTTATAACTCAGAGCCTTCTCAACGGCATTTTCTAATTTTTCAATCCATCTGCCACATAAAACATTACTTTACCGACCACAAACTTTTTTTCATATCATGTAAATCTTTTTTAAAAAAGCCATGGTACAAAACTGATTTTACAGACCAAAATTGAAAAATACAGACTAAAACTGACCAATCTGAAAAATACTGAGAACAGTTCTCTTTAGAAATTAAAATTCTTGTATACCTCAGAATTTTCACAAATTAGAACACATGTCCCTGAGGTCATGATGTTCATGGTATGAAAACTGGAATAATACCTCAATCATGACATGAGTATCTTACATTACAAGGAGCCACCCATCCTTGTGGGTCCATGTAAGAAGAGATTAAAACACCTGTTTAGAGACCACTCAGATTTAAATAAATAGCATCAGTTTTAACTTGAAGAACTTTGAAGCGTTCTTTATGTTCTAGAAGTTCTTTTGGTAGATTTTAGACATTTCTGGCCTCTAGATCTTCATCATAGTCCATCCTTAATAATTAGCAGTTGTATCCATCGATTTGTCCAAATGCTTATTTACACCTGAGAACCACAAAAAGAACTCAGAAATATGAATGCTTAACAGTTCTTTACAAAGGAGAGACAGGAACTGTCGGAAACTCCAGAAAACTCAACTAAGTTTGCCGATAGTTTCTGGCATTTCAACTACTAACTCAACTAATGCAACTTTGTTTCTCACAATATTTTGTCATCAATATTCTTTCCATTTATTAGTCTTTACACCTTTTTAACATTTTGTCTTTCATGCTTATGTTTTTTTGAACAAAAGAAAAAAATACTCTTACATTTCAGTATGATCACATCCTGGTTTTTCAACTTACAAGTGATATATACAGCAAAAAAATAGCATATGCAACCATTACAAAATACAGTGCAGATTTAAGTAAAACAATAAATATCACTGGGTTTCATCATTAAATAACAAGAATTCAAAAGGGTAGGAATTCCCATCAAACAATAAGTGGACTCTAAAACTTTCTTGCTGAAGTGTCTCCTTAAAATCACACTCAAAACAATGACAACAGTACAGCAGGAGAGACATTTTTCTGTAATAAAATAGTGTTGTTAGAATGTGCCCCTTAGCACTAGCTATGTCA
Source organism: Macrothele yani (assembly GCA_039090855.1). Classification (NCBI taxonomy): domain Eukaryota; kingdom Metazoa; phylum Arthropoda; class Arachnida; order Araneae; family Macrothelidae; genus Macrothele; species Macrothele yani. The sequence goes on from CM077002.1 coordinate 132,872,607, forward strand.
AATGTGGGAGGTAATTTGATCTAGTCAAGTAACTTCAATGAAATCGTGGCAAGCATTTATGCTCTGCAAGGTAAGAGAAATACAGATCACACTACACTGAGAAGGAAACTGTAGGTCTAAATTTCTACTCTTGTCAATTTACTGTAAAACTACTTCAAGCCCATGCACAGAACTATCAATGTCTAAACTCACAATCCACCACAAAATGGGTTACTGAAATACTGATGCCTGACTTCACCTATGATCGTGTAACTCTGGAAAATTAAACAGTTATGAATTTTTCTCGGTCACCTTGGTTTTCAGAGGCACAGTGATTCCATATACCACTGATGTTAGTTAATGATCAGCACATTTTTTTTTTTTTATTGGAGGTTTAACGACCACCGTGAGCAACTCAATGGGCTATAGGCAGTCACCCGTCCCTAATTTAGGGCCACTGGTTCCAGGGAAGGAAGAGAGCCAGTGCCGAAAGACAAACACAACATCCATGCCACACCGGGATTCGAACCCGGACCCCTTTGGGACGAATGATCAGAGGCCATCGCTTAGACCACTGCGCCACCGGCAATCAGCACATTATACAAATTACGAGTAATTACAACAGGCCAACGGAATTGTAGCATTTACAAAAACTATGGTTATAGAAGCCAATAACCATACAACCGTACATATTACTTTTCTTTTGGTAGTAAGAACATATATTATACATTTACAGAAATTTATCTAACTTACCAATTTTCACTAGTGTTTACAAACTGCCGTTTAAATTTCCGCAGTAATAACGTGTTGCCAAAATGTTTCCGTAACTCATTGAAAATTATGATAAAAATCATGCAACCGCATCAATTTGAAAAACTATAATCTACAAATGTATCTTTCAGTTTAACCAAGGCCAACTAAGAAGCAAAATTCTTTTAGATAGTTCTAAGGCTCTAATTTTTTTGCGCACTGAAATCAGGATAAACCATATATATAAAACATTTTGGTTTCTCAGTGACGTCACAAATTAGGCCGCGTGTGCTTCCAGTGTGGCGTCTGGAGTAAATTCGAGCGAACGGAGATTTCAACTGCTCATCGAAAAGGCAATCCTCGCAGTGTTGCCAATTTGGGGGAAAAGTCGCTAAATTTAGGGACTTTTCGCTTGACGTTAGAGACAAAAATTTTGGTTTGGGATTAGAGACTTTTTTAGGGGATTTTCCTCGTGGTTTTGGGGACTTAAGCGCCTTTTTCCGTTTTAGCTGTTTTTTCCATAAACTTTGAGACAAAGTATTTTTCTAGTTTCCAAGGCTTAAATTTTATACAAACATTACGTAACCGCTAGTACTTAAACTTTCGTAAAAGCAACAAATGCCAATTGGTTCACGACTAATCGTAATCGTTGGGTTGGGTGGGTTAGTGGATTTTAGTGGCGCAAGGGTTACCAAACTTCGTCGCCCATGTTAACATCTCATCCAAAAAGATCGTTCGTAAATACCCGTTGCTGGTTTCTAATGCATTTCCTCTCTTTTTTCCCGTACTTTCTGTTTACTTATAATTCTCCCTCAGGTTAGTGCTGGGGGTGAGCATCTGGGTGCATCGTATTCTGACCTGTGTTACCAAATTAGGGGTAAAGTCGCTAAATTCAGGGGAGTTTGGATTGGAGTTTGTCACAAAAATATTATTTTGGGATTACCTACATTTTTAGGAGACTTTAGGTGACTTTTTCTTTAATTATTTCAGGGCCTTTTTTCGTTTATGATTTCAAGTATTTAAAATGCGGTTTTTGAAATTGGAAGAGTCTTTAATTTTCCATAGTTCCAATTTTGATTAGAGGTTTAACGACCACCGTGAGCAACTCAATGGGCTATAAAGCTGTCACCCGTACCTAATTTAGGGCCACTGACTCCAGGGAAGGGGAGAGTCAATATCGTAAGACAAACACAACATCCATGCCTCACCGGGATTCGAACTCTGACACTTCTCGAACGAATGGCCATAAGTCAGCGCTTAGACCACTGCGCCACCGGGGCTGCCAATTCCCTTTTTCCTCCATCTTATCAGGCATAGGACGCCTGCCTATTACCGTTGAGTTTTCGTGGGATCTCTTAGGCTGTGAATACGATAGTGGTGGGACTCACTTCTGCGTTTCCATTCGCAGAAATATTGTATCATTAAAACAAAAGTTATGTTTTATTTACATCAAAATAACAGTGACATATAACTGGGAAGAAAATGTTTTTTTTTCTTGTGCGAGAAATAAGCTCACCTCCAATGCTATAATTTATTGGTCCACCATACTGCACGTACTAAGTGCGCATAGCTAGTCATCTTGGCTATTTAAAAATTGTTGCCGTATTCTCTCCCCCTAAGTATATATCATCATCATCATCATCGGCAACCATTATCAATCCACTGCTGGACTAAGGTCTCCCCAAGTTTCCTCCACAACGGTCTGTCTTGTGCCAGTCTCCTCCATGTCACTCCCGCATATTTACGAATTTCATCCACCCATCTCCCATGTGGTCTTTTTCTGGGTCTTTTCCTGTCCCTTGGAATCCAATCTAAAATTTCGGCTGTCCATCTATGGTCTGTCCTTCTGGCAGTATGTCCAGCCCATTGCCATTTCAGGGATTTAACTCTGATCATGATGTCTTCCACTCTCGTCATTTTTCGGATCCACGAGTTCCTCTTCTTATCTCTCCTGGTTATACCAAGCATGCACCTCTCCATGCTGCTTTGAGTTGTCTGCAGCCTTTGTATGTCTCTTTTAGTTAAGGTCCACGTCTCTGCACCATACGTAAGCACTGGAAGGATGCATTGATCAAACACTTTTCTTTTAAGACATAATGGCATATTGCTCTTGAAAATTATGCTGTTTCTTCCAAAAGCTCTCCAGGCAAGTTTTGTACGCCGATTAATTTCTTCATCAATGTGACCCTCACTTGATATCTGCTGTCCAAGATAGACATACGTATCTGTTATCTCCAGTTTTTCTCCATCAATCGATAAATCTTCATTTCTTGTAAAAGCATTGAACATAACTTTTGTCTTCTGAAAGTTCATTTTTAATCCCACTTCTTTACTCTTGTCAGCAAGTTCCTGGATCATACTCTGCAGCTCTGATGGGGTAGTTGCAAAAATGACTACGTCATCAGCAAAACGAAGGTGGGTTAGATAATCTCCATTAATCTTTATCCCTTTGTTTTCCCAGTTCAGTGATTGAAAGACATTTTCCAATGTCGCATTAAAGAGCTTCGGAGATATGGTGTCACCTTGTCTCACTCCCTTTCCAATTTTTATGTGTGTTGTATTTTCAAACAGCCGAATCTTTGCACTTGCATTTTCATAGATGTTATTAATAATATTAATGTATGCATCTTCAATACCGCAGGATTTCAGAGCCGTGGTATAGCGTCTAAAAGGGGAAGTGTGCCGTGCGAACTCAAAATCTGCGTTCGAAATATGTCCCACGCCGCATCGCGGCGCTGCAGACGGCGTCTGTGTCAAAGATTGTGTGTACAGTTGTGCAATGTGAACCAAACAACAGGGGTTGGATTAGGATATGTACGATTTTCTTAAGTGTGTGATTATGGAAACACATTTTATGGTTCAGTGAAATGTCTACGTCTGGCGCAGAGTGCAGCGTCGGCAAATGTAATTGAAAGTATAATTATGCGTGATTTAAATTGATATGCTACCTCCTCGAAGAATGCCTACCAAAAGGCTAACAAATGGCTTGTATGTGCCAAGTAAAGAAGTGCTGTTTGGAAAATTTAAATGTATGTCACTTAGTAGCGGCTAGTGGTAAGCTGAGTCGAATCTGACGAAAAAGACAGGCTACGGTGCGAAATAGTCACGTGCACAACTTAGTGCTGTCGCCAAGTCAATCGGTTGAACAGCCATTGCGTTTCATTGTTGGTTCACATTTGTTTGTATTGAGTGAGTGTTCCGTTTATTGCCATTTGGATACACGTATAGTTTTGTAAGGTAGGTATTATTATATTTCTAAGGTAAGGTTAATTCTTAGTAAACGTTTTATTTAGTTTTAGTAATAATTATAGGTTTAATGAGTAGATCTTAGTTTCACACGTGTTGAAATCTGTTCATGTCTCGTGAATAGTGAAGTATAAAGAAGTGAGTTATTCTGTAGTGTTGAATTCTTATTTCAAATAGAATAATTAATATATTTTGCCAATGCCGATTCACATAGAGCTTGAATATTACCAGAAATCAGGGCAACTTTTCAGGAAATTAGCCTTCGTAATTTGTATAACATTTGCATCTCCAACAATCGTTAGCCCTTTCTTTACGAAATTAATGCTTGAACTGTTGTTGCATTGTAATGTGTCTCTGAATTAAAGAGTACATTTTTTAATTTCGTAACTTAATGCAACTGTGATATAGCATTTGTCTGATTGAATTTACTAAAGCTGTCTGAACAGTGTGGACAGATTATGTTGAAAAACTTGCATGGTCAACTTTATTCTAACTGTACAAAACATAGGGAACTACTTTCGATTAAAAATTTCATATCTAGTTCTTCACTTGTATTAAAAGGTGTAATTCTTTTTACAGGAATTGCCAAAATTTGCCATGCCACAGTGTTGCAGTGTTAGTGGCTGCTAGTTAAATTATAGAAGTCAAAAGGAGACTTACAACTTTTGCCATACCAATTGTCTTATACAAAATCTGCTGCATACATTTAAACAGACAAAGTTCTGATTTTAGATTTCCTTGTTCATTTTCCGTGGAATGTTTGTGTATGAGTAGCTTGAAAACTAAATAGGAAAACATAACTCTCCTCAGCTGGAAAATACTCTTGAACAACTTAGTGAAAGCCAAACATGACAACTGAAATTATTTGAAATCACGTGAAAGGAAAATTAAGAAGTTGAAAGTCTGAACGCTTAGTTTTGTGTGCCTCTCCTTAGTGCATAGTGTGCACAGAGTAAGTCCTGAGATAGGAAAAAGAGTTCAAACTTATCAAATATTTTATATGCAAAAGTGTATAGCCAGGTTGGTTAAAGTATTGAAATGTATTTTTCTTCTGTAATAAATGAAGATAACATTTCTGAAAAGTTATCTTTGAAACTGGAAAGTAAAGATCCGTCATATTTGGTTTAATTTTATTTGAAACTTGTATACCAGGAAGCAGTACTTCAGTTAGCTTCTCGTAACATATTTCCAATCTTTTTTCTGCTTCATCACATATTCACACAGTGATGCGGAGTGGTTGGTGGCATTCTGTACTGAAGATTTGTATTTAATATTTGGTGGTGTCTTTTTTTTTTCAAATTGGAACTAATACTGTTTGTGCAGTGGTTGCCCGTCTTCAAAATGGACCAGAGGTCCTCATTTACTAGCAGGTTTGATTTCATCTGTCAAAATTCATTTGAAAATCTATGGACTATTTTCTTTCCGTGGAAGATGATGCTGTACTCCTTCGCGTCATGGGGTCCGGCTAGTCCCTCAATGACACCATACCCGTACGAGTTCCATGTCACTTATTTTCAGATTAATAAATGTTAGCAGTAATATTGTAGCATTTTTGTTTATGTTTCAATACTGTACCAAAAAATTCCAGGAAATTTCTCTTATTTTTCATACTTACCACTATGACTTCATTGCCATAAAATTTTTGATAAAAACACCTGTGAGAAATTAACTGAAGTGTTACTGTGTGTGTGTGTGTCAGAGCTGAGTTCGGGCTGAATTTCAAGATCCTGAGCCTGAAGTATGTCAGCTCGAACGAGCCCGAAAACTATGATTAACCTGTTAAGCATTGAAAAAAGTCTTCCAGACTTCCACTCTTTCCTACCCATGCAATTAACTGATGTCTTTCTCAACTGCGGAGTGGAGAAGGGATGTCTATCTATTTCTATAGTTACCTTTAACCATTCATTTATTCCCGAAATGTTTTTTGGGGGAGGGGGGGGACATCTGGAGGCACAACAAACTATGTCGTATGTTGCTCAATAGAATTGCGCAGGGAGCTGCCCCTTTGAGGTAGGGAGCAAAATTCCGTCAGCTTGCTATCTACTATCTATGCTTCTTAAAACTTATCCTTGGCAGAAATCCTGTAATTCATGGCCTATGGTATTTTGTTATCCAAGCCCGGAATGGATAGCCCTGCAGAATTCCTACTCCCCATTTGACCCAGTTGCTGAAGAATTCTCTTTCACAACTAGAAAGTGTAAAAAAAGTCTCGTGTGCTAAATTATATAAAATCACATTAAAAGAAAAAGGAAGAAAATTCTTCCCCTCTCTCCAAGCCCGAACTCCAGTAAGTATTACACAGCCAGCGCCCGGTTCGGGCTCGGCCCGTCTCAGCACTGGTGTGTGTGTGTACTAGTGCTTAGCTTGACATTTATAGTAGGTATATTGAAAGTAAAAATTTAATTTTACTATAATGAGCAAATTTGGCTTCTAGTAAAGAATGTTAGTAAAATGTATAAATTCCCTAGTGTTATGAAAAACTACTAACCAATTCTGCTTAATTCCTTTAGAAATGTGTGGGAAATATTTATTTATACTGTTAAAATGTTGTCTAATCTAAAAAGTGATATCAAATATGTTTTATAAAAAAGTAGATCACAGGTATGAACATTACAAGAGTAGATTTTAGGTAAAGAAAATAATTGACATAACTCATACATAAAATATTCAGATGGTAACACACACTGGAGGATCTAAAGCTGAGATAATTTTGATGTAACTTGTGATGATTCAAACTATTTGAAACAGATGTCTTAATTTCTGCCATTGGTTAGCAAGAATTCTTTTTTTATTTTGTTGTGTGTATCTATAACTTTGTTGCAGATGCTATCACATAAAGGAAGTTTGGGTAACAATCTGAAGCTGAATACTGTTTAGCTTGTGATGACTTCCTTCTTTCAAACTATTTGAAACAGACATTTGAGGTACATTTATGTAAAAGAATGGACCCATTTGTTTATTTTTAATAGTATTTTTTACTTTGTTCCGCTTGAAGATACAAGACAAATTCATAGTCAATAGGTAAGTTGATACTTTATCCAAATGTAGTATTTATGCTAATTTTTAAAACAAACTAAAAAATTAATTTCTGAATTGTAGCAAAGTGCTTTAATAATATGAGGGTGGATCAAAAAGTTAGTTACACTGTTGAATAAAAAAATCAAGGATATACTCAGGGGATGTATGTTGGTTTACAACATTAATTCATTTTTCGACATAGTCGCCTAAGGACTGTAAACATTTATCGGAACGTGCGATTAACTTTCCCATACCTGTACAAGAAAAGTCCAGTTTGGTGCAACTAGTTAAGGACCGCACTTTTCACAGCCTCATCCGTTGGGAATCATTGTCCACTAAGCTCCTGTTTCATTTTACCGAACAAATGGTAGCCGCATGGGGATAAGTTGGGGCTATAAGGTGGATGCTGCCACAATTCCGACTTGAATTAATGCAGCAATTCCCTTAGTTTTCCGTGCTGTGTAATGTTCTTGGACATCAGTGTGACACCTTCGCTCAACTTACCCCGGCATCTGTCCTTAATTGAATTTCGCAAATTTAATGGTGTTTGGCAATATGAGTCACTTGATGGTTGTCTCTTTTGACAGAAATTCTGTGTAAACAACAGATTCACAGTCATCATGACCACTCCCGCAGACAGAGACAGTTGGACTTTTCACGTCTTCCTTGTTGGGGAGGTGACATGTTTCCATTCCATGGACGATCGTTTGATTTCAGTTACGTAACAGTAAATATGCGATTTCAGATTGCTTATAGAGATATATTTCCCACGTATAATAAGAAGAAATATTTCTTCCCCAGTGTTTACCTGTATAACTGGGAATTTGCTAAGCATCGACCTGACTCTAAATAGCTGAGCTACGATGAAGCAAGGCTCGCTTTGACTGGCGAAAATCTGATATGAAATGTAAACTAGAACAATCTGTAGGATGCATAATGCTGTATTTAGTTCCAGAACAGTCTGCTGATATACCAAATGTCTTCCACATATTCCTGGTCCAAGAAGCCCCATCACACGTAATGAAATTAACAAACAGACCTGCATTTTCAGTGAGAATAACAGCTTTAATAATTAATTTTGCTAGCAAAGTTCCACTTATATTGTTACTTGTGGCAAAAACACCAATTATTTGGGTCCAATCTCCATTTAATGGCTGAAACACCATTACCAGTCCGTGATTACATGGGGTATACTTAACAGTTTTTGAAGTGTATGGCCCAATATGAACAAACCCTAATATTTCACCAGATGATTTTGCATGCAGTTTTTCTGTAAGCTTCACTTCATCTATTAATATACCACCATGTCTTGCAAAAGGCTCCATTTCACTTGTTTTCTTTGAAATAGTTTCAAACGTCAGTGCATTGAATCCAAAACTGCTGTTGTAATTTGAAATATACTTTCTAATAGTTGTTCTATTAGGTAGGATCATGATTTTGTGTTTCCGTATGTGCTCGTACAATTTTGGACTTTTTATGTGCATTAGTAAGCATTCAAGTAACCATTCTTTGGTATATGACATACCTCTTGCAGATTTCTTTTTTGCTGCCTTATAACAATGAATAACCATTTGCTGCTGCTTAATGCGTAATTCTGCTATTTTTTCATTAATGGAAAGTTCTGTAAAATTCCTTTTTTTTTTTTTTTTTTTTTTTTTTTTAAGTTTAATTAGAGAGCGAAATAACTAGTTTCTTCAGCCTGTTGATTTTCCGAACTGTATTTTGATACTTATTTTTAAATGTAGCCTTTCTTCTATGATAAGCTATTTTGTGCAAAAGTAAGCCCTGCAGATACTTACATCTGAGGCAAGTCTTTGTTGTTCCTTTCGTTACACAATTTTTGCTGTACAAATTATTCTAAAAAATAACTCCACTTTCAAGGTACTTCATGTTATTTTCAAATTCTGAAATGGAGCCTGTGCCATGACATACTGTTAGCCTATCAGTGTCTCGAATAATGGATTTTGATTCATCTTTAGAAGTAATATTAGAAACTGAGTTAATTTTTATTCCACGTAAATACACTTTACAGGTAACCTCTGGTTAACTTTTGGTAACAACAACCAGTTTTTCTGTTGTCAATGAATTTGACAATTCACATTTGAATGAATGAACATGGAAAATTATGCACTTTGAATTATTTGCAGGAATTTGCTTACCCCAAAATACTGAAGGCTGTGATATTCAGAAGGCAGTTCCGTGTAACTCTTTGGGAAGTGAATTCCAAGCTATTTAAATTACCATCAGGCTTATCATCGGTTTCCCTAACTTTCCTGTATTTTGCCAGAGTTTTTGACAAATAATGGGGAAGGTTTGGAAATATTGTTGGAATTGCATCTGGTGTCAAGATGGGCCGATCTCTGGGTATTAACACAGTCTCCTCATTTATTTTATGCACAAAATTTCGAACCACAAATCTCTCAAAGTGCAGTTCACATACAGCACTAAATTTGTCGTAAGTTTTTATCTGCACATCTGCACCGGGAATCAATCTTTGCCACTGCTGTAAAAGTTTATCATTTTTGGGTATTCCAAAGAGTGACGGCTTACTGTTTTTGTACTGAGTATTGCAACCTGGCACAAAACTATGGTTATTTCTCTTCCGCATAATGAGCTAAGTATAACTTATATACAATATTTAGGTAATCCACATTCCTTCTAAAACCTAAAACATAACACGTTTTCGTCTAAATTACCGTTCTTTTCACAGTAAGCAACACGAATTTAGTTTCCCGCTCCCATCACAGTAAGAAAGAGGGAAGGGAAGGCGATCGAAGCGCCATCTACGAAGGGGACAAATTTCGGTATCCACGCCAATCATTACGTACGCTAGGCGCTCGGCACACTTTCCCTTCTAGACGCTATAGCCGTGGTAACTGCTGATGGTTTCACCGAATCAAAGGCTTTTTCATAATCGATAAAAGCCATGCACAATGGAAGTTCATATTCCCTCGCTCTTTCAATTAGTTCTCTCAGTACGTGGATATGATCTATTGTGCTGTAGCCACTCCTGAATCCAGCTTGTTCTCTCGGTTGAGCCATGTCCAGTGTTACCTTCAAGCGGTGTGAAAGAACTTTAGTGAAGATTTTATAAACCACTGATAGGAGGCTGATAGGTCTGTAGTTCCTGAGATCCTCAATGTCACCTTTTTTATGTAGCAGGATCATTGTAGCATTGTTCCAATCCTCAGGAATCTTCCCTTCATTAAGGCATGGAGTGAAAATTTGGGCGAGTACTGTTTCAATTTCTCCATTTGCTTCTTGTATGATGTCTATAGTAATTCCATCTTCTCCTGGAGCTTTCCCCCGCTTCATGTTCTTGATTGCATGAGCAACTTCTGCTGGGAGGACTGGAAGAACTCTGGTACTGGTATCTTTCATGATGTCTGGAGTACATGTATCATCCCTTTCATATAATTTGGAGTAGAAATCTTTCACTCTTGTCAAAATTTCGCCTCTATTTCTTGTTATAGAACCATCTTCTTTTCTCAGAGCCATAATCTGTTTTCTTCCCTTACTGAGATGTCCCTTTGCTATCTTAAGGCTTTGGTTGTTTTCAATTGCTTTCCTCACTAGCTCACAGTTGAATTTCCTTACGTCTTCAGTGATACTTTTTCGTGTTGTCTTGCATAGCTCTATATATTCCACTTTGGAAGTCACATCTTCTTTAGTTGTCCTCATCTCTCTTCTTTTTTGCATCAACATTTTGGTTTTTCCTGATAATTTGTTCACATGCAACTTGTTCTTAGACCCAGCTAATTTTGTTGCCGTTTCCATTAGAGCTTTGGTTACTTTTCTGTTAACTTCCGAAATATCCACTTCTTCCGATGTTAGGCCTTCTAAAGCAGAGAATCTGTTCTTCAGTTCCAACTTGAAAGTATTATGTTGTTTTTTAAGGTTGGTTATGTCAATACATTTTGTTTGTCTTATGAGCTTGCCACGTTCCAGTTTAGTGTTGAGGTGCATCTTACATCTCACCAATCTATGGTCACTACCTGTGTTGAACTGGTTCAGCACACTGCAGTCTTCGATGACGAATTTTTTGTTACACATAATAAAATCAATTTCACTTGTCGTCCCAATTGGATGTCTCCATGTCCATTTCCTGTGTGGCTTTTTCTTGAAAAAGGAGTTCAAGATGAAAAATCCTTCTGCCTCTGCAAACTCAACGAGAGTATTTCCACGCTGGTTTCTGTTGCCGTGACCGAATTTACCTATTGAAGTTTCATTCTGTTGCCGTTGCCCTATTTTTGCATTGAAATCTCCCATAATTATCTTCAAGTGCTGCTTACCTTTATTATTTAGATGACGAATTTCCTCATAAAATTCTTCAATTTCTTCTTCAGGATGACTTGTGGTGGGTGCATAAGTTTGAATAATCTGAGCCTGGTATCTTCTCGATAGTTGGATAACGAGTCGTGCAGCTCTGTCAGAGGAACTTTCAACTTCTAACAGAGCTGCACGACTCGTTATCCAACTATCGAGAAGATACCAGGCTCAGATTATTCAAACTTATGCACCCACCACAAGTCATCCTAAGTTTGAATAATCTGAGCCTGGTATCTTCTCGATAGTTGGATAACGAGTCGTGCAGCTCTGTTAGAAGTTGAAAGTTCCTCTGACAGAGCTGCACGACTCGTTATCCAACTATCGAGAAGATACCAGGCTCAGATTATTCAAACTTATGCACCCACCACAAGTCATCCTGAAGAAGAAATTGAAGAATTTTATGAGGAAATTCGTCATCTAAATAATAAAGGTAATTGAACAAAATAATGATTTTTTGAGCGGAAGTGCATAGTTGGCATGGTTACTTACTGCCCATGTGCAAGTAACCATGCATACTGCCCATGTGCAAGTAACTATGTTTAAAATATAACCAAAAACCTAATGTTAAGAAATAAGAAGTCCGAAATATTCCTTCTTTCCATCCTTGGTTTGCATGCGCTAAGCAAAATTGCTTAAGCCACAGGAAGTGAGATCACGTTCCCGAACTCCGCAGCGCAGACTCCCACCACCTCAGAGAGAGGACAGAAACAGCTGATCTGTTTTGACTTCACTCAAAACGGGTCCCTTCACCTCCTCTTCTTCTAACCTCCTTGGTAAAAACCCCAAACAAACAAACACACAATTTATATATATACACACATGTATATATACTTATGCACCCCAAGTATATATCATCATCATCATCATCATTGTCAACCATTAGCAATCCACTGCTGGACGAAGGTCTCCCCAAGTTTCCTCCACAACGGTCTGTCTTGTGCCAGTCTCCTCCATGTCACCCCTGCATACTTTCGAATTTCGTCCACCCATCTCCCATGTGGTCTTCTTCTGGGTCTTTTCCTGTCCCTTGGAATCCAATCTAAAATTTCGGCTGTCCATCGATGATCTGTCCTTCTGGCAGTATGTCCAGCCCATTGCCATTTCAGGGATTTAACTCTGATCATGATGTCTTCCACTCTTGTCATTTTTCGGATCCACGAGTTCCTCTTCTTATCTCTCCTGGTTACACGAAGCATGCACTTCTCCATGCTTCTTTGAGTTGTCTGCAGTCTTTGTATATCTCTTTTAGTTAAGGTCCACGTCTCTGCACCATACGTAAGCACTGGAAGGATGCATTGATCAAACACTTTTCTTTTAAGACATAATGGCATATTGCTCTTGAAAATTATGCTGTTTCTTCCAAAAGCTCTCCAGGCAAGTTTTGTACGCCGATTAATTTCTTCATCAATGTGACCCTCACTTGATATCTGCTGTCCAAGATAAACGTACGTGTCTGTTATCTCCAGCTTTTCTCCATCAATCAATAAATCTTCATTTCTTGTAAAAGCATTGAACATCACTTTTGTCTTCTGAAAGTTCAGTTTTAATCCCACTTCTTTACTCTTGTCAGCAAGTTCCTGGATCATACTCTGCAGCTCTGATGGGGTAGTTGCAAAAATGACTACGTCATCAGCAAAACGAAGGTGGGTTAGATAATCTCCATTAATCTTTATCCCTTTGTTTTCCCAGCTCAGCGACTGAAAAACACCCTCCAATGTGGCATTAAAGAGCTTCGGAGATATGGTGTCACCTTGTCTCACTCCCTTTCCAATTTTTATGTGTGTTGTATTTTCAAACAGCCTAATCTTTGCACTTGCATTTTCATAGATGTTATTAATAATATTAATGTATGCATCTTCAATACCGCAGGTTTTCAGAGCCATTGTAACTGCTGATGGTTTCACCGAATCAAAGGCTTTTTCATAATCTATAAAAGCCATGCACAATGGAAGTTCATATTCCCTCGCTCTTTCAATTAGTTCTCTCAGTACGTGGATATGATCTATTGTGCTGTAGCCACTCCTGAATCCAGCTTGTTCTCTCGGTTGAGCCATGTCCAGTGTTACCTTCAAGCGGTGTGAAAGAACTTTAGTGAAGATTTTATAAACTACTGATAGGAGGCTGATAGGTCTGTAGTTTCCGAGATCCTCAATGTCACCTTTCTTATGTAGCAGGATCATTGTAGCGGTGTTCCAATCCTCAGGAATCTTTCCTTCATTAAGGCATCGAGTGAAAATTTGGGCGAGTACTGTTTCAATTTCTCCACTTGCTTCTTGTATGATGTCTACAGTAATTCCATCTTCTCCTGGAGCTTTCCCCCGCTTCATGTTCTTGATTGCATGTGCAACTTCTGCTGGAAGGACTGGAGGAACTCTGGTACTGGTATCTTTCATGATGTCTGGAGTGCATGTATCATCCCTTTCATATAATTTGGAGTAGAAATCTTACACTCTTGTCAAAATTTCGCCTCTATTTCTTGTTACAGAACCATCTTCTTTTCTCAGTGCCATAATCTGTTTTCTTCCCTTACTGAGATGTCCCTTTGCTATCTTTAGGCTTTGGTTGTTTTCAATTGCTTTCCTCACTAGTTCACAGTTGAATTTTCTTACGTCTTCAGTGATACTTTTTCTTACTGTCTTGCATAGCTCTATATATTCCACTTTGGAAGTCACATCATCTTTAGTTGTCCTCATCTCTCTTCTTTTTGCATCAACATTTTCGTTTTTCCTGATAATTTGTTTACATGCAACTTGTTCTTAGACCCAGCTAATTTTGTTGCTGTTTCCATAAGAGCTTTGGTTACTTTTCTGTTAACTTCAGAGATGTCCACTTCTTCCGATGTTAGGCCTTCTAAAGCAGAGAACCTGTTCTTCAGTTCCAACTTGAAGGTATTATGGTGTTTTTTAAGGTTGGTTATGTCAATAGATTTTGTTTGTCTTATGAGCTTGCCACGTTCAAGTTTGGTGTTGAGGTGCATCTTACATCTCACCAATCTATGGTCACTACCTGTGTTGAACTTGTTTAGCACACTGCAGTCTTCTATGACGAATTTTTTGTTACACATAATAAAATCAATTTCACTTGTCGTCCCATTTGGATGTCTCCATGTCCATTTCCTGTGTGGCTTTTTCTTGAAGAAGGAGTTCAAGATGAAAAACCCTTCTGCCTCTGCAAACTCAACGAGAGTATTTCCACGCTGGTTTCTGCTGCCGTGACCGAATTTACCTACTGAAGTTTCATTCTGTTGCTGTTGCCCTATTTTTGCATTGAAATCTCCCATAATTATCTTCAATTGTTGCTTACCTTTATTATTTAGATGACAAATTTCCTCATAAAATTCTTCAATTTCTTCTTCAGGATGGCTTGTGGTTGGTGCATAAGTTTGAATAATCTGAGCCTGGTATCTTCTCGAGAGTTGGATAACGAGTCGTGCAGCTCTGTCAGAGGAACTTTCAACTTCTACAACTTTATCCTTCAGTTTCTTGTTTATTATAAATCCAACACCACTAGTTCTGCCAGTATCAGCCCCACGATAGAAGAAGAGATGTCCACTTTTCAGTTCACTGAGATCTTCTCCTTTTCTCCTTACCTCACTTAGCCCGACGATGTCCCACTTGATCCTTTGTAGTTCCTCTTCCAATTCAAGAAGCCTTGAGTCAGAAGATAGGGAGCGTCCATTATACGTAGCCAAGGTCAGCATCAGATGGCAGCCTAGTCCAGTCCTCCGGGGATTCTTAGCACAGTCTACCTTCATGTCGCACTGGCCGCTGCCTTGGCCAGGTACATTCCAGCTGCCACAGACTGAGGGCCAAGATTTAAGTTGTGGAGTCATTTTGGAGGGGTTTGGCCATAACTCACCACGCTGGCCAAGCGGGTTGGTGAGTGTGGGATAACATTGCCTCTAATCCCGATGGTATAGTTATACCGCTATTGGCGGTCATCAGAGCCCCTTTAGTGGGAACAGGATGCACCACGAAAAGGCGGGGTTGGCATTTGTCAAGGAGAGGCTGTGATGTTACCCATCACCTGACCTTACACACATATATATATATATATATATATATTCTATAAAGAAGATACCTAAGCAAAAAAATACATATATAATTTTGACTCACACCTAGTACATTTGTTTTTCAGGTTTAAATTCTCTCTCAAACGAACTTGGAATTTCGTTATAGATGAAAATCATTTCTATTTATTATGTCACTCTCACAGCTTGAGTTCTCTTTAATCTTCTTCTCTCTGTTTAATAGTAACAGATGAAGAGCATGGGTCGGGCCATGAAGGTTAATGGATGCAAGCGAAATTGTTAACTAGTGCTAGGTCATGCTACTCTACGGAGGACATGACTTATATATATATTTTTTAAACTATTTTAGGTGGGAATGTTACTTGCATCTATGGCCTTGCAGAAACCCATTTCCAACTAGGTCTTTGTGGAAGTGAGAAAATGCAGAGTTTTTGCTGGTCCTTGATAAAGCCAAGGCTCAGTATTCTCGACACCTTCTACATTCAGTTGTTTTATTTTATTTTTTTTATTTTTTCCTTTTACTCACACAGGTAGATACATAACCTTTTCTATGTTGTACTAGGTGTGAGTCAAAATTATATATGTATTTTTTTGCTTAGGTATCTTCTTTATAGAATGTGAATTCTGAATTTTCAAAACTGCTGCGTTGCGCGTTTTGATTTTCAGGTTATTTTGCACCCTTCGTTTTAAATTCTAAAATTTTTTCCTTAGTCTTCAGTTTTGCTCTTAAGTATATATATATATATATATATATATATATATATATATATATATATATATATATTCTATAAAGAAGATACCTAAGCAAAAAAAATACATATATAATTTTGACTCACACCTAGTACAACATAGAAAAGGTTATGTATCTACCTGTGTGAGTAAAAGGAGAAAAGATAAAATAATAAAATATATATATATATATATATACAGAGAGAGAGAGAGAGAGAGAGAGAGAGAGAGAAATTTTTAAGCAGGGTGTCTATTAAATTCCTACAGTAAAATTTACTGAGTATTCCCAGGTTAAGATTTTCGTGCCAGTATAGGGCCCCACCCCACCCTAAACAGTGGTGAACTACCATGACACTACAATGTCCAAATTTCACCTCCGTATTATTATTTTCAGAGAAATTAAAAAAAAATCGCCACTGATTAGTTAAAAAAAACTTCACAATTAACCAGATAATTATGTAGTTATGGTGGACACAAACTACAGACAGACAGTCACACAAACAGTCACAAAGACAGACTGCCACACAGAAACCACTTCGAAAATAATGAAATTGTACTCGGGGACCCCAAAACATGTATTTCCATTGAAATCCTGAATTCAAATTTTTGCACGATTACAATACTTCTTCATACTAATGTATGAGAAAGTAATAAGAAAAATTATAGGAAATACAGTACAAAGGCTCAAAATATAAGAAATATAAGATGGGTAGGAGCATTGTTTGCGTATATGCGCACACACAACTCTTCCCCAAACCAAAATAATACATCTCGCGAGGAAAGTTAACCAAAATTTACTTTTTTGCACTTAGATAACATTCCCAATATAGAGATCAAAAATCATTCTCTAGTGCACAAGGTTGTTAACAAAGTTATAACTCAGAGCCTTCTCAACGGCATTTTCTAATTTTTCAATCCATCTGCCACATAAAACATTACTTTACCGACCACAAACTTTTTTTCATATCATGTAAATCTTTTTAAAAAAGCCATGGTACAAAACTGATTTTACAGACCAAAATTGAAAAATACAGACTAAAACTGACCAATCTGAAAAATACTGAGAACAGTTCTCTTTAGAAATTAAAATTCTTGTATACCTCAGAATTTTCACAAATTAGAACACATGTCCCTGAGGTCATGATGTTCATGGTATGAAAACTGGAATAATACCTCAATCATGACATGAGTATCTTACATTACAAGGAGCCACCCATCCTTGTGGGTCCATGTAAGAAGAGATTAAAACACCTGTTTAGAGACCACTCAGATTTAAATAAATAGCATCAGTTTTAACTTGAAGAACTTTGAAGCGTTCTTTATGTTCTAGAAGTTCTTTTGGTAGATTTTAGACATTTCTGGCCTCTAGATCTTCATCATAGTCCATCCTTAATAATTAGCAGTTGTATCCATCGATTTGTCCAAATGCTTATTTACACCTGAGAACCACAAAAAGAACTCAGAAATATGAATGCTTAACAGTTCTTTACAAAGGAGAGACAGGAACTGTCGGAAACTCCAGAAAACTCAACTAAGTTTGCCGATAGTTTCTGGCATTTCAACTACTAACTCAACTAATGCAACTTTGTTTCTCACAATATTTTGTCATCAATATTCTTTCCATTTATTAGTCTTTACACCTTTTTAACATTTTGTCTTTCATGCTTATGTTTTTTTGAACAAAAGAAAAAAAAATACTCTTACATTTCAGTATGATCACATCCTGGTTTTTCAACTTACAAGTGATATATACAGCAAAAAAATAGCATATGCAACCATTACAAAATACAGTGCAGATTTAAGTAAAACAATAAATATCACTGGGTTTCATCATTAAATAACAAGAATTCAAAAGGGTAGGAATTCCCATCAAACAATAAGTGGACTCTAAAACTTTCTTGCTGAAGTGTCTCCTTAAAATCACACTCAAAACAATGACAACAGTACAGCAGGAGAGACATTTTTCTGTAATAAAATAGTGTTGTTAGAATGTGCCCCTTAGCACTAGCTATGTCAAATGTGGGAGGTAATTTGATCTAGTCAAGTAACTTCAATGAAATCGTGGCAAGCATTTATGCTCTGCAAGGTAAGAGAAATACAGATCACACTACACTGAGAAGGAAACTGTAGGTCTAAATTTCTACTCTTGTCAATTTACTGTAAAACTACTTCAAGCCCATGCACAGAACTATCAATGTCTAAACTCACAATCCACCACAAAATGGGTTACTGAAATACTGATGCCTGACTTCACCTATGATCGTGTAACTCTGGAAAATTAAACAGTTATGAATTTTTCTCGGTCACCTTGGTTTTCAGAGGCACAGTGATTCCATATACCACTGATGTTAGTTAATGATCAGCACATTTTTTTTTTTTTTTATTGGAGGTTTAACGACCACCGTGAGCAACTCAATGGGCTATAGGCAGTCACCCGTCCCTAATTTAGGGCCACTGGTTCCAGGGAAGGAAGAGAGCCAGTGCCGAAAGACAAACACAACATCCATGCCACACCGGGATTCGAACCCGGACCCCTTTGGGACGAATGATCAGAGGCCATCGCTTAGACCACTGCGCCACCGGCAATCAGCACATTATACAAATTACGAGTAATTACAACAGGCCAACGGAATTGTAGCATTTACAAAAACTATGGTTATAGAAGCCAATAACCATACAACCGTACATATTACTTTTCTTTTGGTAGTAAGAACATATATTATACATTTACAGAAATTTATCTAACTTACCAATTTTCACTAGTGTTTACAAACTGCCGTTTAAATTTCCGCAGTAATAACGTGTTGCCAAAATGTTTCCGTAACTCATTGAAAATTATGATAAAAATCATGCAACCGCATCAATTTGAAAAACTATAATCTACAAATGTATCTTTCAGTTTAACCAAGGCCAACTAAGAAGCAAAATTCTTTTAGATAGTTCTAAGGCTCTAATTTTTTTGCGCACTGAAATCAGGATAAACCATATATATAAAACATTTTGGTTTCTCAGTGACGTCACAAATTAGGCCGCGTGTGCTTCCAGTGTGGCGTCTGGAGTAAATTCGAGCGAACGGAGATTTCAACTGCTCATCGAAAAGGCAATCCTCGCAGTGTTGCCAATTTGGGGGAAAAGTCGCTAAATTTAGGGACTTTTCGCTTGACGTTAGAGACAAAAATTTTGGTTTGGGATTAGAGACTTTTTTAGGGATTTTCCTCGTGGTTTTGGGGACTTAAGCGCCTTTTTCCGTTTTAGCTGTTTTTTCCATAAACTTTGAGACAAAGTATTTTTCTAGTTTCCAAGGCTTAAATTTTATACAAACATTACGTAACCGCTAGTACTTAAACTTTCGTAAAAGCAACAAATGCCAATTGGTTCACGACTAATCGTAATCGTTGGGTTGGGTGGGTTAGTGGATTTTAGTGGCGCAAGGGTTACCAAACTTCGTCGCCCATGTTAACATCTCATCCAAAAAGATCGTTCGTAAATACCCGTTGCTGGTTTCTAATGCATTTCCTCTCTTTTTTCCCGTACTTTCTGTTTACTTATAATTCTCCCTCAGGTTAGTGCTGGGGGTGAGCATCTGGGTGCATCGTATTCTGACCTGTGTTACCAAATTAGGGGTAAAGTCGCTAAATTCAGGGAGTTTGGATTGGAGTTTGTCACAAAAATATTATTTTGGGATTACCTACATTTTTAGGAGACTTTAGGTGACTTTTTCTTTAATTATTTCAGGGCCTTTTTTCGTTTATGATTTCAAGTATTTAAAATGCGGTTTTTGAAATTGGAAGAGTCTTTAATTTTCCATAGTTCCAATTTTGATTAGAGGTTTAACGACCACCGTGAGCAACTCAATGGGCTATAAAGCTGTCACCCGTACCTAATTTAGGGCCACTGACTCCAGGGAAGGGGGAGAGTCAATATCGTAAGACAAACACAACATCCATGCCTCACCGGGATTCGAACTCTGACACTTCTCGAACGAATGGCCATAAGTCAGCGCTTAGACCACTGCGCCACCGGGGCTGCCAATTCCCTTTTTCCTCCATCTTATCAGGCATAGGACGCCTGCCTATTACCGTTGAGTTTTCGTGGGATCTCTTAGGCTGTGAATACGATAGTGGTGGGACTCACTTCTGCGTTTCCATTCGCAGAAATATTGTATCATTAAAACAAAAGTTATGTTTTATTTACATCAAAATAACAGTGACATATAACTGGGAAGAAAATGTTTTTTTTCTTGTGCGAGAAATAAGCTCACCTCCAATGCTATAATTTATTGGTCCACCATACTGCACGTACTAAGTGCGCATAGCTAGTCATCTTGGCTATTTAAAAATTGTTGCCGTATTCTCTCCCCCTAAGTATATATCATCATCATCATCATCGGCAACCATTATCAATCCACTGCTGGACTAAGGTCTCCCCAAGTTTCCTCCACAACGGTCTGTCTTGTGCCAGTCTCCTCCATGTCACTCCCGCATATTTACGAATTTCATCCACCCATCTCCCATGTGGTCTTTTTCTGGGTCTTTTCCTGTCCCTTGGAATCCAATCTAAAATTTCGGCTGTCCATCTATGGTCTGTCCTTCTGGCAGTATGTCCAGCCCATTGCCATTTCAGGGATTAAACTCTGATCATGATGTCTTCCACTCTCGTCATTTTTCGGATCCACGAGTTCCTCTTCTTATCTCTCCTGGTTATACCAAGCATGCACCTCTCCATGCTGCTTTGAGTTGTCTGCAGCCTTTGTATGTCTCTTTTAGTTAAGGTCCACGTCTCTGCACCATACGTAAGCACTGGAAGGATGCATTGATCAAACACTTTTCTTTTAAGACATAATGGCATATTGCTCTTGAAAATTATGCTGTTTCTTCCAAAAGCTCTCCAGGCAAGTTTTGTACGCCGATTAATTTCTTCATCAATGTGACCCTCACTTGATATCTGCTGTCCAAGATAGACATACGTATCTGTTATCTCCAGTTTTTCTCCATCAATCGATAAATCTTCATTTCTTGTAAAAGCATTGAACATAACTTTTGTCTTCTGAAAGTTCATTTTTAATCCCACTTCTTTACTCTTGTCAGCAAGTTCCTGGATCATACTCTGCAGCTCTGATGGGGTAGTTGCAAAAATGACTACGTCATCAGCAAAACGAAGGTGGGTTAGATAATCTCCATTAATCTTTATCCCTTTGTTTTCCCAGTTCAGTGATTGAAAGACATTTTCCAATGTCGCATTAAAGAGCTTCGGAGATATGGTGTCACCTTGTCTCACTCCCTTTCCAATTTTTATGTGTGTTGTATTTTCAAACAGCCGAATCTTTGCACTTGCATTTTCATAGATGTTATTAATAATATTAATGTATGCATCTTCAATACCGCAGGATTTCAGAGCCGTGGTAACTGCTGATGGTTTCACCGAATCAAAGGCTTTTTCATAATCGATAAAAGCCATGCACAATGGAAGTTCATATTCCCTCGCTCTTTCAATTAGTTCTCTCAGTACGTGGATATGATCTATTGTGCTGTAGCCACTCCTGAATCCAGCTTGTTCTCTCGGTTGAGCCATGTCCAGTGTTACCTTCAAGCGGTGTGAAAGAACTTTAGTGAAGATTTTATAAACCACTGATAGGAGGCTGATAGGTCTGTAGTTCCTGAGATCCTCAATGTCACCTTTTTTATGTAGCAGGATCATTGTAGCATTGTTCCAATCCTCAGGAATCTTCCCTTCATTAAGGCATGGAGTGAAAATTTGGGCGAGTACTGTTTCAATTTCTCCATTTGCTTCTTGTATGATGTCTATAGTAATTCCATCTTCTCCTGGAGCTTTCCCCCGCTTCATGTTCTTGATTGCATGAGCAACTTCTGCTGGGAGGACTGGAAGAACTCTGGTACTGGTATCTTTCATGATGTCTGGAGTACATGTATCATCCCTTTCATATAATTTGGAGTAGAAATCTTTCACTCTTGTCAAAATTTCGCCTCTATTTCTTGTTATAGAACCATCTTCTTTTCTCAGAGCCATAATCTGTTTTCTTCCCTTACTGAGATGTCCCTTTGCTATCTTAAGGCTTTGGTTGTTTTCAATTGCTTTCCTCACTAGCTCACAGTTGAATTTCCTTACGTCTTCAGTGATACTTTTTCGTGTTGTCTTGCATAGCTCTATATATTCCACTTTGGAAGTCACATCTTCTTTAGTTGTCCTCATCTCTCTTCTTTTTTGCATCAACATTTTGGTTTTTCCTGATAATTTGTTCACATGCAACTTGTTCTTAGACCCAGCTAATTTTGTTGCCGTTTCCATTAGAGCTTTGGTTACTTTTCTGTTAACTTCCGAAATATCCACTTCTTCCGATGTTAGGCCTTCTAAAGCAGAGAATCTGTTCTTCAGTTCCAACTTGAAAGTATTATGTTGTTTTTTAAGGTTGGTTATGTCAATACATTTTGTTTGTCTTATGAGCTTGCCACGTTCCAGTTTAGTGTTGAGGTGCATCTTACATCTCACCAATCTATGGTCACTACCTGTGTTGAACTGGTTCAGCACACTGCAGTCTTCGATGACGAATTTTTTGTTACACATAATAAAATCAATTTCACTTGTCGTCCCAATTGGATGTCTCCATGTCCATTTCCTGTGTGGCTTTTTCTTGAAAAAGGAGTTCAAGATGAAAAATCCTTCTGCCTCTGCAAACTCAACGAGAGTATTTCCACGCTGGTTTCTGTTGCCGTGACCGAATTTACCTATTGAAGTTTCATTCTGTTGCCGTTGCCCTATTTTTGCATTGAAATCTCCCATAATTATCTTCAAGTGCTGCTTACCTTTATTATTTAGATGACGAATTTCCTCATAAAATTCTTCAATTTCTTCTTCAGGATGACTTGTGGTGGGTGCATAAGTTTGAATAATCTGAGCCTGGTATCTTCTCGATAGTTGGATAACGAGTCGTGCAGCTCTGTCAGAGGAACTTTCAACTTCTAACAGAGCTGCACGACTCGTTATCCAACTATCGAGAAGATACCAGGCTCAGATTATTCAAACTTATGCACCCACCACAAGTCATCCTAAGTTTGAATAATCTGAGCCTGGTATCTTCTCGATAGTTGGATAACGAGTCGTGCAGCTCTGTTAGAAGTTGAAAGTTCCTCTGACAGAGCTGCACGACTCGTTATCCAACTATCGAGAAGATACCAGGCTCAGATTATTCAAACTTATGCACCCACCACAAGTCATCCTGAAGAAGAAATTGAAGAATTTTATGAGGAAATTCGTCATCTAAATAATAAAGGTAATTGAACAAAATAATGATTTTTTGAGCGGAAGTGCATAGTTGGCATGGTTACTTACTGCCCATGTGCAAGTAACCATGCATACTGCCCATGTGCAAGTAACTATGTTTAAAATATAACCAAAAACCTAATGTTAAGAAATAAGAAGTCCGAAATATTCCTTCTTTCCATCCTTGGTTTGCATGCGCTAAGCAAAATTGCTTAAGCCACAGGAAGTGAGATCACGTTCCCGAACTCCGCAGCGCAGACTCCCACCACCTCAGAGAGAGGACAGAAACAGCTGATCTGTTTTGACTTCACTCAAAACGGGTCCCTTCACCTCCTCTTCTTCTAACCTCCTTGGTAAAAACCCCAAACAAACAAACACACAATTTATATATATACACACATGTATATATACTTATGCACCCCAAGTATATATCATCATCATCATCATCATTGTCAACCATTAGCAATCCACTGCTGGACGAAGGTCTCCCCAAGTTTCCTCCACAACGGTCTGTCTTGTGCCAGTCTCCTCCATGTCACCCCTGCATACTTTCGAATTTCGTCCACCCATCTCCCATGTGGTCTTCTTCTGGGTCTTTTCCTGTCCCTTGGAATCCAATCTAAAATTTCGGCTGTCCATCGATGATCTGTCCTTCTGGCAGTATGTCCAGCCCATTGCCATTTCAGGGATTTAACTCTGATCATGATGTCTTCCACTCTTGTCATTTTTCGGATCCACGAGTTCCTCTTCTTATCTCTCCTGGTTACACGAAGCATGCACTTCTCCATGCTTCTTTGAGTTGTCTGCAGTCTTTGTATATCTCTTTTAGTTAAGGTCCACGTCTCTGCACCATACGTAAGCACTGGAAGGATGCATTGATCAAACACTTTTCTTTTAAGACATAATGGCATATTGCTCTTGAAAATTATGCTGTTTCTTCCAAAAGCTCTCCAGGCAAGTTTTGTACGCCGATTAATTTCTTCATCAATGTGACCCTCACTTGATATCTGCTGTCCAAGATAAACGTACGTGTCTGTTATCTCCAGCTTTTCTCCATCAATCAATAAATCTTCATTTCTTGTAAAAGCATTGAACATCACTTTTGTCTTCTGAAAGTTCAGTTTTAATCCCACTTCTTTACTCTTGTCAGCAAGTTCCTGGATCATACTCTGCAGCTCTGATGGGGTAGTTGCAAAAATGACTACGTCATCAGCAAAACGAAGGTGGGTTAGATAATCTCCATTAATCTTTATCCCTTTGTTTTCCCAGCTCAGCGACTGAAAAACACCCTCCAATGTGGCATTAAAGAGCTTCGGAGATATGGTGTCACCTTGTCTCACTCCCTTTCCAATTTTTATGTGTGTTGTATTTTCAAACAGCCTAATCTTTGCACTTGCATTTTCATAGATGTTATTAATAATATTAATGTATGCATCTTCAATACCGCAGGTTTTCAGAGCCATTGTAACTGCTGATGGTTTCACCGAATCAAAGGCTTTTTCATAATCTATAAAAGCCATGCACAATGGAAGTTCATATTCCCTCGCTCTTTCAATTAGTTCTCTCAGTACGTGGATATGATCTATTGTGCTGTAGCCACTCCTGAATCCAGCTTGTTCTCTCGGTTGAGCCATGTCCAGTGTTACCTTCAAGCGGTGTGAAAGAACTTTAGTGAAGATTTTATAAACTACTGATAGGAGGCTGATAGGTCTGTAGTTTCCGAGATCCTCAATGTCACCTTTCTTATGTAGCAGGATCATTGTAGCGGTGTTCCAATCCTCAGGAATCTTTCCTTCATTAAGGCATCGAGTGAAAATTTGGGCGAGTACTGTTTCAATTTCTCCACTTGCTTCTTGTATGATGTCTACAGTAATTCCATCTTCTCCTGGAGCTTTCCCCCGCTTCATGTTCTTGATTGCATGTGCAACTTCTGCTGGAAGGACTGGAGGAACTCTGGTACTGGTATCTTTCATGATGTCTGGAGTGCATGTATCATCCCTTTCATATAATTTGGAGTAGAAATCTTACACTCTTGTCAAAATTTCGCCTCTATTTCTTGTTACAGAACCATCTTCTTTTCTCAGTGCCATAATCTGTTTTCTTCCCTTACTGAGATGTCCCTTTGCTATCTTTAGGCTTTGGTTGTTTTCAATTGCTTTCCTCACTAGTTCACAGTTGAATTTTCTTACGTCTTCAGTGATACTTTTTCTTACTGTCTTGCATAGCTCTATATATTCCACTTTGGAAGTCACATCATCTTTAGTTGTCCTCATCTCTCTTCTTTTTTGCATCAACATTTTCGTTTTTCCTGATAATTTGTTTACATGCAACTTGTTCTTAGACCCAGCTAATTTTGTTGCTGTTTCCATAAGAGCTTTGGTTACTTTTCTGTTAACTTCAGAGATGTCCACTTCTTCCGATGTTAGGCCTTCTAAAGCAGAGAACCTGTTCTTCAGTTCCAACTTGAAGGTATTATGGTGTTTTTTAAGGTTGGTTATGTCAATAGATTTTGTTTGTCTTATGAGCTTGCCACGTTCAAGTTTGGTGTTGAGGTGCATCTTACATCTCACCAATCTATGGTCACTACCTGTGTTGAACTTGTTTAGCACACTGCAGTCTTCTATGACGAATTTTTTGTTACACATAATAAAATCAATTTCACTTGTCGTCCCATTTGGATGTCTCCATGTCCATTTCCTGTGTGGCTTTTTCTTGAAGAAGGAGTTCAAGATGAAAAACCCTTCTGCCTCTGCAAACTCAACGAGAGTATTTCCACGCTGGTTTCTGTTGCCGTGACCGAATTTACCTACTGAAGTTTCATTCTGTTGCCGTTGCCCTATTTTTGCATTGAAATCTCCCATAATTATTTTCAAGTGCTGCTTACCTTTATTATTTAGATGACAAATTTCCTCATAAAATTCTTCAATTTCTTCTTCAGGATGACTTGTGGTGGGTGCATAAGTTTGAATAATCTGAGCCTGGTATCTTTTCGAGAGTTGGATAACGAGTCGTGCAGCTCTGTCAGAGGAACTTTCAACTTCTACAACTTTATCCTTCAGTTTCTTGTTTATTATAAATCCAACACCACTAGTTCTGCCAGTATCTGTCCCACGATAGTAGAAGAGATGTCCACTTTTCAGTTCGATGAGATCTTCTCCTTTTCTCCTTACCTCACTTAGCCCCACGATGTCCCACTTGATCCTTTGTAGTTCCTCTTCCAATTCAAGAAGCCTTGAATCAGAAGATAGGGAGCGTCCGTTGTACGTAGCCAAGGTCAGCATCAGATGGCAGCCTAGTCCGGTCCTCCGGGGATTCTTAGCACCCTCTGCCTTCATGTCGCACTGGCCGCTGCCTTGGCCAGGTACATTCCAGCTGCCGGAGACTGAGGGCCAAGATTTAAGTTGTGGAATCATTTTGGAGGGGTTTGGCCATAACTCACCACGCTGGCCAAGCGGGTTGGTGAGTGTGGGATAGAATTTCCTCTAATCCCGATGGTATAGTTATACCGCTATTGGCGGTCGTCAGAGCCCCTTTAGTGGGAACGGGATGTACCACGAGAAGGCGGGGTTGACATTTGTCAAGGAGAGGCTGTGATGTTACGCATCACCTGACCTTATGCACCCCAAGTATATATACATGTGTGTATATATATAAATTGTGTGTTTGTTTGTTTGGGGTTTTTACCAAGGAGGTTAGAAGAAGAGGAGGTGAAGGGACCCGTTTTGAGTGAAGTCAAAACAGATCAGCTGTTTCTGTCCTCTCTCTGAGGTGGTGGGAGTCTGCGCTGCGGAGTTCGGGAACGTGATCTCACTTCCTGTGGCTTAAGCAATTTTGCTTAGCGCATGCAAACCAAGGATGGAAAGAAGGAATATTTCGGACTTCTTATTTCTTAACATTAGGTTTTTGGTTATATTTTAAACATAGTTACTTGCACATGGGCAGTATGCATGGTTACTTGCACATGGGCAGTAAGTAACCATGCCAACTATGCACTTCCGCTCAAAAAATCATTATTTTGTTCAATTTTTTAAAGAAATACCAACACATATTTTCCTGTTTTTTCCGGAAATTTTTTATTATGGGAATGAATATTTCAGCCTCAATTTTTTTCATGCCTGTATGGGTAGAGTACGGGTCCGAAAAACCTGTTCAAAATCACGATTTCCCCATAGAGATATACAGGAGATTCTTAGGTTGGGCGCATTGGCGTAGTCAGCTGATAAAAAGTGGAGTCACGCCAGAAACACAGGGAGAGGGGCTGTTGCCACCTCCTCTTACTTCTAACCTCCTTGGTTTTTACGACCGCCGTGAGCAACTCAATGGGCTATAAGCAATCACCCATCCCTAATTTACGGTCACTGGTCCCAGGCAAGGGGGAGAGATTGTACAACAAACATAACATCCATGTTTCACCTAGATTCGAACCCGGACCCATCTCGGACGAATGGTCAGCAGCCAGTCTTTAGACCACTGAGCCAATGGGGGCGTCATACATATACTATTTAGCCATATTAAATAATAATATAAACACATTCAGTTCTTTTCATGTTATTAATTTAAAGTGCCAAATTAATAATAACAATAATGAGTTATTAAATTTTAAATGGCGTACAAATATTCGACATAATTAAAATCTTTTTTTTAGGGACTTTTTTTCACTTTTGGAGACTTTTTATCACTGATTTGGAGACTTTTGGAATGAGTGAGTTGGCAACACTGAATCCTCATTCCCCAGCATGTCATCATCCCGCTGTGCGATCGTAACCGCAATTGCTGTGACTGGATCTAAACAGATACACGTGTTTGTCAATGAAGTGTAGTTCACCGCATGTTGTTATTGGTTGCATTTGTTAGCATATTGTCAAATTTTATATCATTTTAAAGTGGAAATTGTGTATGCAAGAGTGTGTGACGTAGTGTATTTTATATAATCACGATCTCCAAATGCCTAGAGTGATAAAGCTTGCAGCTAATGGTTATTCCATTGATGAAATTGGTAAGATCAATAGCTGATTTAAGTTTGTGTAAAATTAATTTCATAATTTTCGTTTTACAGTGCTGATATTTTTTTCAGTCACGAATTGTCGAGTTCAGTTTTCTGGAGGAGGTGGAAGCCCTTTATCGAGGCCACAGTGTTTTACCTTGTATTTATTAACTTGAGACAGACACTGCTGTATGAAGGTTCACCATGTTCTTTACATGTTTTTATCATGTGGCACAAGAATACTTTCCTAATTCATTCTACACATTTCCTATTTGGCCATTTTCGTCGTCTTTTCTGTGTGTAAGTATCCAGTTAATAATTTCTGCTCTCTGAGATTTGTCCATTCTTCTAGAAATATTCTGTCTATTGCTACTTCTAAGCCTGTATCATGTTTGCACTTTCCTCATTCGTGTCTTTTTCAAGCATTCATCATTGACACAAAAATATCTGGCCAAACTTTTCAGTGTTTTGTAAGAATCATCATACATTTACAAAAGTAGGGTTCTTCTTTAATTCTACTAATATTCTGCTCCTTATATTCCCATTGTGTTTGCATCAACATTTCATGCAATTTAGAAAAATTATAGAATGTGATATTTTAATTATTGCTGGCTGCATTATTATTAATTTTGCAGGAATGATATTTTTTCATTAAATATTAAAGAAATACAAAGAAAAAGTACTTAGCTTTTTCTTGTATTTCTTTAATATTAACATGCAAACTGTTTTTGATAAACACTTCAAACAACAATGAATAAGAAATTTCTGGTTTCTTTATATGCAGGTAATCATCTTGAGTGAATTTTTTGCTTTATTTGTTAAAATTTATTTGTGCAAGGGCCATATTTGGCTAAACAGCACTATACTCACAGCAAAGCTAACCTGATTATAAAGTTGAAGGTACAAAGTGTGTAATTCCACTGCATAATATAGCTGCTGTCTAAAAGCTCATATTCAAGCCAAAACTGTTTCTAAAAAGCACATAGTTGTTCTACACTCTGTGTGCACATACGTTAAAAAAATTGAACATGTTAGTTTTGATCTCATTTCTAAAAATTCAAATATTTGTGGGTTTTTTAGCACCATCATTATCACTTCTATCTGTCAGTCATGTGTGATAGAGGGGCTAAACTGGGAGGATATTTACTCCTGGTGGGAGGTAAATGGACAGTCAAGTGTTTCATGGTCTCCTTGTTACTCCTTTTAAGCATGATGTTTACCTTTGTTCTGGTGCCCGTCGTGGTGGCACTCGGTCCCATCATAATGGCATACTGCACCCCATTAGTGTGGAGTAATACTGAGATACCACGACATCATTTTGGTGAATTGGTGTTTTCTGCTTCCAACCCATAATCAGTTTAAGTGTGCTTCGTGTATAGAAGGTCATATATTTAGAGGCTCAGTAAAAGTAGTCCGTTGTACATTTACATTTCCTTTTTTCAACTGTATCAAAACAGTATTAAGATATCAAATGTACAAACTGGGCATCCCTGTGTTGCTTCCATGCGGGAATCCTGTCTCTGAGTGGCCAATGTATGCTAATGATAGATGGTACTTAGAAGTCCTCCCTTATTTTGAATTTGTAAGACTTTTAAAAGAGCTTAAAAAGTTATTATTTTTCAAACAGTGTTTAGAAGTCCTTAAGAACTCCTTATTTTGAATTTGTATCTTTAAGACTTTTAAAAGCGCTTAAAAAGTTCTTATTTTTCAAACAGTGTTTAGAAGTCCTTAAGAACTTCTTATTTTGAATTTGCATCTGTTTCACAGGAATGATGGGTTCTCGAGGGAGTCCCGCAGGGCTGTGTATGGCCGCCCCGGTGGCGCAGTGGTCTAAGGCGTTGGCCTCTGATCATTCGTCCGAAGGGGTCCGGGTTCGAATCCCGGTGAGGCATGGATGTTGTGTTTGTCTTACGGCACTGACTCTCTCCCTTCCCTGGAACCAGTGACCCTAAATTAGGGACGGGCGACTGCTTATAGCCCATTGAGTTGCTCACGGTGGTCGTTAAACCTCCAATCAAAAAAAAAAAAAAAAAAAAAAAAAAAGGGCTGTGTATGAAAGTGTACTTGTTCCTACTCTGTTGTACGGCAGTGAAACCTGGGTACCACAGAGAAACACAGAAGTTGTTTGTGTGCTGGAAAAATTCGTTACTCATGGGGAGGGGGGTTGTGTGGCAAGACACATTCTGATTGTGTGAGGAATGAAGATGTGTTGCAATTTGTGTAATGCAAAGCAAAATGTTGTTAGCATGGTGGAGACTAATATGGTTCTGTGGTTTGGCCACGTTGAAAGAATGAGTAATGAGATGCTTACTAAGAAATTTTTTTAGCCCAATTGGCAGGAAGGAAAGGCAGAGGAAGTCATGGGAGGATCAGATTCAGGAGTGTCTGCATGGGAAAAAGATAAGTACAGAAGGTCTTGTTGACGTCATGTGATGAATATCAGTGAAGCCCGAGTTGTGTGTCAAGATCACTGTTAATGGAGAAGTTTGATATGACAGTAAGTAAATAATCAGTCAAAAATTTATCTGGTAGTTTGTATTTCTTTATGGAGCTAACCTCTAAATCTCAGAGAACAGTTTAGTGATATGTATGTATGTATAATGTAAGAAAGTGCTTAAAAAAAGTTTTTTCAAACAGGTGCTTTTTAGTTGTATCTATTTATTCTGTTGTGTACATAAGCATGTTTAAATTTGCCATGTTTGACTGTAGTTGAATTTTGGCAGTTGGGCTTTGCATGTGTACATCTGAACCAATTTTGGAGTGGAAGATTCCATATATGAATTACCAATCAGAAAGCAGGAAGGTATTTTGTTTGAATTGGCACGGTAGTATGTCTATCATCTTCCCAGTCATCTCGTTGTCATTGCCCAGCCTTTATATTTATATACCTATCTGCCAATCCTGTTTTACCCTGGAAATTCTTGATTTATTGCCAAACTCCCAATATTTTCGAACAGAACTGTTTCTGGTTCTTTCATAGTCATATGTGGCACTTACAGTAAAATGGGAGTCCTAATGTTGTTTTGGTGCTTAAGAAGTGCTTAATTTTTGTTCATACTTAAAAATGAGTATGAATCCTAAGAGAACAGACAGCATTATTTTGTGTCATTCACTGCAGATGCTTTTCTTTAATTCATTACAGTGTTCAAGGGGAATTTTGGTACACGCAAGGTTTAGTATCCTCATGGAAAAAAACAAATGAACAAGTGTGTTAAACATTTGTTATTACATATAATAACATCTTAACTACAGTGGGTAGTGACAACTTTCCTGTGGAATAAATCATTAAATAATAATGAGATGGCGCTGTATACCCGAAACATTTGTCAGCAGGCGACAGGCATTCTTGAGGAAGTAGTGGGATGGTA
This sequence comes from Macrothele yani, assembly GCA_039090855.1. Classification (NCBI taxonomy): domain Eukaryota; kingdom Metazoa; phylum Arthropoda; class Arachnida; order Araneae; family Macrothelidae; genus Macrothele; species Macrothele yani. Next base: position 132,904,318 of record CM077002.1, read on the forward strand.
GACACGTGTTTTCGGACATGCAGTGATATACTATGGCCAAGAAAGAGTTTTCTTGGTCAAAAATTGGTATGTGGAGGGTGGAAACCCGACAAAAGGGTTATGAAAGTGGGGTACAGCGTTTAAAAATCGTAAGTCATCCCGTGTGTACCTGGCAAAATTGGTAGTGAAATTCGAATGAACTGGCAGTGTCACAAATGACATGGCAAGTATGACGATGAAGAAAAGAACAGCATGGACGGCGGAAAACATCGAAGCCGCAGGAGAACTCCTGCATGAAGAAGCCGGTACGTCAACACAAAGACTTGCTCAGTGTCCGCATAGTGCACTGTGACATCGGATTTGGACATGCTTCCCTACAAAATCCAGGTGCATCAGCCTTTGAGCACAACAGCCTTCCAGCAGCGTTATGAGTTTGTGAATGACATGTGTTCACTGATCAATGAGCAAAACTTTGATGTGAAGAGCATTGTCTTCGGCGATGAGGCGCACTTCTGGTTGGATGGCTACATTAACTGGCAAAGCTACCGCATCTGGGAAAGCGAAAAGTCGGGGATCTGTGTTGTGAAGCCTCTCCATCCACTGAAACTAACCGTTTGGTGTGCAATGAGTGGTGATGGCCTCATTAGGCCATTTTTCCTGGAATCCACAGATACCGCTGCCGCCTATAGTGACCTTTTGAAGAATAATTTTTTCCCCCGCTGCAGTTTAGAAAAACTGGATTCACAACCACACCTTTCAACAGGACAGAGCACTGCCACACTCCACAAATGCTGTTCTTGATTTGCTTCACCAGCAGTATGGTCCACGGGTCATCGCCAGACGATTCCCCCCAGCGTTTTTCAGTCGGTCTCTCTTGGTCTCTGTACAGCCTTGATTTAACACTGCTCGACTTCTTCTTGTGGAGCTATCTGAAAGATCGGGTGTACCAGGACAACCCGCAAACACTGTCGAACCTCCGACGTGCCATCCAACAGGAAATTGCCCTGATCCCATCTAAATCTTCCTGTTGGTACTGCTGCACTTCGAAGCATGTATTCGCCACGTCATGATAGCGGATGGTCATCATGTGGAACATGTCATCCATTGATTACCTTTTGCCTACTCTTACTCCTGTAAACATCTTTTTCCTCTTCCAATAAAGTAAGTTAACTTTATTGTCTCTTTCTTTGTCACTACCCAGTGAAACACCTGCTATATTATGTTTTATGTAGTTTTGGACTACATTTCATTTTATAGCAACTATGTTACTTTTTATGTGGTTTTTGACTACATTGTATTTTATTGCATGTTTGTTCTTTCATTTGACTCTGCATCAAGTGTTGAAAGTGATGTACTCCATTTTGAAGGCATAATGCAACTTTCTATACTTATTTTTTACAAGTCTTTTAAATGTTTCCATATAATGGTAGCAGTGTGCATGGATAATGCTGTTTTCAATTGCTCACTTGTTTACATGTGGTCATTGTACACAGCTCCTTTTACTTGCACCCCAGAAGTAAAAGTTATGCTATGGAAGCTTGGGTAATCATGAAGGCCAAAGTCCCATTGAAATTATCAGATCCCCAAAGGTATCTTCAGTAGTCACTAGCACCATCAAAGAGAGAGCACCATGCATAGTGACGCCATGTTATTGAAAGTAAGCTTTAATTTTCTCATTTTTGTTGAGATGTACTCAATGAATAGACACAAGCTGTCTGAACAATATTGCTCTACATTTATGGTGTCTGAAAAAATGGGACTCACAATTTGCCGTCTTGAAACTGCTACCCAAACACCAATTTTCTGGTCATGGAATGGTTTTTCATGTGGATTTTCTGAGCTCTCTAAATTAATGTTTTGGGAGTTGGTGTATCCTGAGAAGTGGAACAAAGCCTCATCTGAGTAAAATGTTTCATCCAACACTTCGATTCCCTTATCTTCTACAAAATTCTGAAACCATGTACAGTAATGCTTCGTCTTCTCAAGATCTGCTGAATTTTTTTTTATTTCTGGCACAGCCAACACTCTGTACAGAAATAACTGGCACTTTTGTCTTGTAACTGTGTGTGTTCAGGTCCTAAGTTGAGTTCTGTCCTTGTGCCAATTCCCATAATGATTTTGATTGGCTTGCCATCATCTTTTCTGAAATATTGAGAGGTTTTCCTTGAGACAAAACACTGGGTCAACCTCTTCTTGCTGCATATCCTACTCAACCAGTACTCCAAAATTTACTGATTAAATCCCACATAGTATCATATTGTGAACAACAGATTGTGGAAACCTTTCTCAGAGCTGTTGTTTCACAGTATTTGTGTATGTGTCACTTGCTGGAAACACGTGCTCTGCTAGAAATATTCATTCTTTAATGGTTAACAGATTCAGAGGAGTAAGTAGACATTTCTCTACCCAGGGCAAACCACACAATATTGCTCCCCTATCTGTCTTTAAAAATCTCATACACTGGTTTGCAAGAATTATGGACGAAGTGGAGAAATTAGCATAACAGCGGAACGAGCAGGCAGAACGGACCGAAAGACCACTCAGGAGATAGACTAGGGTCCGGTACGGTAGGGCATGCGCATATATGCAGCATGATGGGGGGGTCGGAAGGGTATAAAGCACACGTGCGGTGTATGCTCAGCAATTCGGTGAAAGCTATTGCACGGTGTACATCGGTTTGAATTACGTCGAGTTGTTGCCACCGTGTGATATGGCCAACAGCAATCCAGTTGACAACATCTGGATGACTTTACCCGAGGTCGTGTCATTGGGAAGTTGGAAGAAAGTCGAAGTGTGGCCGGGGAGTTCGGGATCGCTCACAGCATCGTTTCACGAGCTTGGAGAGCATTTCAAACAACAAGAACAGCTGTCTGAGAGTTTAGCAGTGGTTGTCCACGAGCAATCACGGCAGCAGACGACCAGTATACTGTCCTACAGGCGAGGAGACAGACGGGAGAAATCGCAAGGCACCTGCAGCAAACAACTGGGCGTCCGTTATCACGTTTTACCATGGCCAGGAGGCTGCACAAAGATGGTCTATTTGCACGATGACCAGTACAGTGTGTGCCATTAATGCCTGCTCATCGGAGACGGCGGTTTCTGTGTTGCCAAGAACACAAGAACTGGACACATCAGCAATGGGGTCGAGTTCTCTTTACGGATGAGAGCCGATTTAGTCTGACAAGCGATTCTGGGCGTATACACATCTGGAGAGAGCAGGGAACACGCAATCACACCTCCAACATCATCAAAAGGGACCAGTTTGGGGGTAGCGGAGTTCTCATTCGGGGCGGTATCATGCTTGGTAGCTGTACTGACCTCCACATCTTCCAAGGAGGTTCAGTCACTGGTGTCCGCTATTGTACCGAGGTTCTCCTGCTTCACGTGCGTCTGTTTAGAGGTGCTGTGAGTCCTGAGTTCCTCTTCATGGACAACAACGCTACACCTCATCATACAGTGGCTGTTGGAGAGTGAAGATATTCAACGCATGGATTGGCCCGCAAGGTCCCTGGACCTAAATCCAATCGAACACATGTGGTGGGACCTTCTCTGGAGACGCTTGGCAGCATGTCACCAGTTGCCAGCAACGATTCCGCAGCTGCGATTGGTGCTACAAGAGGAATGGGCCGTGATGCCTCAACAGCTCCTTGACAACCTCGTCCTCAGCATGGACAGACGTTGTAAATCCTGTTTTAATGTCCTTCTTCAGTGAATGGGTGTTCCTTATTCACTGAAGGACTTTCTGAATGCTCAGTTTAACAGAGTCAGAATTTTACTGCAGTTATATTCAAAATAATAATAATAAAAATCTCTCAAAGTGAATTTCTGATACGAATTTTGATATTGCTTTTTCAAATCTCTAACTTTCATTTGAAAACCTACAAAAAATGTTCCTGGAAAATTATCATTTTATGAAGGGTATGTCATTCAAATATCATGCATATGTGAAAAACTATGAAGATTTGTATTAAAGTTTCATCTTCAAGTTTTCCCACATAAGAATTTATAAGTAGATGTGGAAGTCGATATCCTGTAGCTAAACCAGATATTTTGCTTTTCGTTTTTCTATAAATATAAATCATATTTTCTTTTTAAAGTTAGAAGAAATTAAAAAAAAAAAAGAGAGAGAAGTGTATAGAGGAAATTTTTCCATTCTATATTGTTATGAACTTTATTTTTGATAACAGGATTCAGATGTTTATTAATTCTCCTTTTTTTATAGTGCAAATTGCTGTAAACATTCTTCAAGCAGGGAAAATAATTGCCTTACCTACAGATACAATATATGGAATAGCAACATTGGCACAAAATGTTACAGCTGTTCAAAATATATATAAAATCAAAGGTCGTGATCGACGCAAGCCTGTTGCTATATGTGTTGGAGATATTAGTGACATTCCAAGGTTCGTACTACTTATTTGCATAATGTTTCTTAGTGTGTATTTATTCAAGTATTTTTTTATAAGAGATTTTATACCACATTTTTCCATTGAGTATCAGGAACATTTTGCAGTCTGAGCTAAATACTTTGTCCATTTGATAAATGTAAAATGAATTATGCATTTAATCAGCATAAAGCATGTGTACTTGTATTGAAAGTCCTAATTATCAAGGTCTTTAATTTAAAAAATGAAGAAAACTGTTGAAAGTGGTCCGTGTGAGCTAGCTTAGTAGCACATACTAGATTTTTTTTTTCAGCATTGATAAATAATTTAGTAAGATGAATTTTGCCCTGCTGATCTGGTTGATGAGCTGCTGAATTTTAATAATTGTTATTTTTGTAGCTTTTGTGAATGTCTGGAAGTTAGCTTCATTTAAAAAACTGGTTTCCCATATGGAAAGACATGAAAATGCTTTATCGCACATGATGTAATACAAACAAATAAATTGAAAGGGTCTTTGTGTGGTGCGTAGGCACACTGAGAATCAAGCACACTTCTGTTTTTATAATTTTCTGTATGCAGGGTGACCTCAAACTAGTGCCTGCTCTAAATAGTATGCCGTATTGTTCTGTATGAAAAATATTGTTACAGGAGTGCTTGCAAAGACATGCCTTATTTTCAGCATTCCCCTTTCTTCAACTGAAAAACTCAGACGTCTTCAAGACTGAGTTATTGCTTTGGAATGAGAAACAGACCTTTATTCACTAATGTATATCCAAGTATACTATTTAACCACTGAGAATAATGCACACTATATTGACAAAAGTCACTGGATACCCCTTCAAAAGCAAATGAATGAATCTGCTGCATTGTTAAGATGCATGGTACAGCTGCAAATGATATAAAAACAAGCCTGCAGCTGATTGTGATCATATTGTACTGTGAAGTTGAGTGAAAATGTTGCAGCTGGAGAGAACTGAGTTTGAGAAAGGAAAGATTGTTGGGTGTTATATTAAATAGTGTGGTGTCCATAAGAGAAACAGAGAGGTGTTTAAACATACCCAAGTAAACTGTTTTGGATGTATTGAATAAGCAGAAGACACATGGTGTGCCTGAAGCAGCAAAATGTACCAGCTGACCAAAGAAAATCAGTGATAGAGGATGTTGAAGCCTCAGGAGAGTCGTTACAGCTAATTGACAGAGTACTGCACAAGACCTCAGTGTACAGGTGAGTAAAAATGCCGGAACCTTGATTTGTACACGTACCATTCGCAGAGAACTTCGTTCGATGGGATACCGTAGTCATGCGGCTGCTCACAAGCCTTTCATCTCCACTCGGGATGCTACTCGCCGTTTAGCATGGTGTAAAGAACATTTATCATGGACCGTAGGTCAATGGAAACAGGTCCTATGTACTGATGAATCCAGATACACGATCCATCAGTCTGATGGCCGTGTGTGTGTGTGTGTGTGTATGGTGGCAGCCGGGGAAATGCTATTTTCCAGAGTGTATTGTTCCTACGGTGAAGTTTGGAGCTGGCAGTGTACTCATGTGGGAGTATTTTTTGTGGTATAGTCCCGGCCCATTGGTTATCGTGGACAAACCTGTTAACCAGCACGTCTACCTCGATATTCTGGACAATTATGCCCTACCAACTCTGTGGCAATACGATGGAAACGAGCCTTGTTGGTACCAGCAGGATAATGCACCGAGCCATAAAGCAAGGACTGTTACGGCGTGGTTTGACGATAATTCTGTATCGTGTGTGTACTGGCCAGCACAGAGCCCTGATCTTAATCCCATAGAGCACCTATGGGATGAATTAGAGTGCCTCATAAGAAGTTTGGTACCAAGGCCTACTACTAAGCAACAGTTAGCTGCAGCATTATGTACTGAATGGAAGCGCATACCTATCGCTGTGTTCCAAAACCTTGTCAAAAGCATGTCTCAAAGCGTCACTGCATGCATTAAGGCCAAAGTTGGACTGACACTGTACTAATGTATGTCAATAGATGCCCTGTTGTGTTTATCTTTTAGGTGTCCGGTGACTTTTGTCAATATAGTGTATATCTAAACATCTGAAATTTGTTTAAGTTGATACATGAATCCATATGCACTAAAGGAGAATCTGAAACTGTCATACCATTCACGATGCATTTTGAAAACAGGCATGTGGATCAGGAACCACATGGTTAGTTACATGAGAAGTGTTAAAGAAATCGGTTGTTAATTAATTTCTTGCATACATTTGCACTCGGGGGTGGATTGGATTTGGCCCACCTGCACACTGGGAAATTTCTCAGTAAACCTCTTGAGAAATGGTCCACTTGCTCCTGTTTGGAGTAAATGAATAATTATTTTGGGAATGGTGAATAATAATCTTTGACTTCACTTGAGCTTCCATCTGTATCTTGCACGTTTTTCTTGAAATGACATAGCGAAATTCTCTGTACTTATGGGGAAAAAGTGTCGCTGGATTATGAGCTTATGGGGGAGAAGTGCAGCTATTAAGAGCAGAGTAAAAATATTTTATTTTGTTTAAATCAAAATTAATGTTCCAAAAACACTACTGTGTGCACACCATGCAAAAAATGTGACTCAACAGGGAAAGAAAGACAGCAACGAAAAGCTAAAGTTCCCATTTGAGCTTCAATTCTTTTCTTAACAAAAGTAATGATGGCTCTTTTTTGTCTGTTGATAAGCAGGAAGTGACTAATCAATGGGGAAATCATGTATTTTTGGAAAAACTTAATAAAATGCGAGCTGCTGATGTCGGTTTGTGACGTCAGAGTTCCAGCTGAAGCTCAGATGTCCATTGTCATTACTTCCTGCCCAAACTTCAGTGAGGGAAACAACTGCCTCCCCTTTCTTGAAGAGTGAATCTATAAATAGATTGCACCCACTTATTTACTGAGCAGAGAATTGTTTTTCCCCACGTGTGAGTTGGATGATAGAAAATGATCTTGCTAATTTAAAGGAGGGTTTTGAAAAATGCTATTTAATTCCTTAGTAATGAAAAAATAATTTGACTACCAGACCGTTGTGAGAGGCAAATTTTTGAGCTTGGCGAGTAAAGCAACTTTTCTACCAGCCATTTGTGTTATCCAGTCATCACACGGCTAGTGGTAGCCACTAATTTTTATCTTTTCTTGAAACCAGCGACCCTAAATTAAGGACGAGCGACTGCTTATAGCCCTTTGAGTTGCTCATGGTAGTCATTAAATCCCCAAACGGGGGTGGGGGTTGCAATTTCCACAAAATCACGTTAACCGTAAGTATTTTGGTTTATGAAATATTTTTAGGTATCATATCTTAACATGGCCTGAGTCATCTTTATTCTTTTTGTTTTTGCGGGTATTGTCTTCGAGCAAGACAATTACACAGGTGCATTTGTGACTGACGCTGCGATCATGGGCCTGGCAAGTCGCGGAACGGCAAGAACAATACAGCCGCCCCGGTGGTGCAGTGGTCTAAGGCGTTGGCCTCTGATCATTCGTCCGTAAGGGGTCCGGGTTCGAATCCCGGTCAGGCATGGATGTTGTGTTTGTCTTACGGCACTGGCTCTCTCCCTTCCCTGGAACCAGTGACCCTAAATTAGGGACGGGCGACTACTTATAGCCCATTGAGTTGCTCACGGTGGTAGTTAAACCTCCAATCAAAAAAAAAAAAAATCAAGTACAATACAAGATTAAGGGCAGGGTAAAAATTGGGGGAGGGCAGCTAGCATTTTGACCATCCAAAAGTGGGGTAGGGCAGATTCTAACATGTCAAAAAAGGGCAGGGTGCTGTACCCTGCTGAAATGGCCTAGGGAGAACACTATGGTTCAGTTTTAATAACAATGCATATTTGGTTAGATGAGCCTGGTTAAACTATTGAAGCATTTTTTTAATCTGAAAACTTTTCATTTAAAATGCTGATTGTTTGTTTAATTGCTCTTTGCAGATGGGGTAAAATCTCATTCTCAAGAAGTTTGCTGAGAGAACTTTTTCCAGGTCAGGTGACTGTTGTTCTTGAGAGGCAACCTTCTCTAAATTTAAGCATAAATCCTGGAATACCTCTTGTTGGTATACGCATTCCCGATGATTCATTTATATGTAGTGTTGCCAATAGCTGTGGTGGACCACTAGCTTTAACAAGTGCTAATATCAGCTCATCTGCAAGTACACTTGCTGTTGAGGTAAGTGTTACTTTTTGTGTTTTGTTTTTTAATTCTGTTTATAAAAAGATTATTATGTATATTTTCAATTTTAACATTGTATTTTGGTTTATGAAATATTTTTAGGTATCATATCTTAACATGGCCCAAGTCATCTTTATTCTTTTTGTTTTTTATTTGACTGAAACTGATAGATCATTTCCAAAATTTCATTGATAAGTTCATTATTGTTCAGGTGACTGTACCACTAAAACAGAGTTATTTTAGTGGTACAGGAGATTCAATAGGTGAGTTACACTGTCTTGAACCTACTCGTCACATTATTTGTGTGATTTGCACATTTGTTGTACATATTGAGTGTGAACACCAGTAGTCCCATTAACAAAGCTGTCTGCATGCATTTTCAGCTTCTATCCATAAGCTATGTATGTCGCATGGTTAGAAAACTGTATCCTTATGTACAGTTTATTTGTATTCATGACATGCGTTCATTTGAAAGAATTTCTACTTTCGTAGGAAATGGATCACATTCTTTTTAGTTTCAGGGAGATTCAGCCATTTTTAAGACGTCTTTTGTAAAAAAAGATCGTGCTCATGTTACCAGTTTGTCCGTCTGTACCCACGATATCTCTTCACCTATTAGTCCGATTTGAAAAATTATTTTCGCATTGGGAAGCGTGAAATATGTGAATGATGATCCTTCATTTGGTTTTTTTACGATGTACAGTTTCGCTGCTAGAGGGCGTAAATGCAGATGATGTCGAATTCAAAAATATGTTTTATTCCACATATTTGCTTCTAAACATCCGATTGAAAAAAATCTTTTATCTTTCGATTCTATTTATGTCTAAGAAAATTTTAGTTTTAGATATAGTTACTTTTTCAAATTATGCATAGATTTTCCGCTAGAGGGCGTGAAAGTAAATTACATTTTTCCTGATAACTCTTCTTCTAAAACTCTGATTTGAAATTTTTTTCTTCAGCGGATACACCTCCTAATGGAAAACCTTTTGCATATAATTTAAAATTTTTGGTAAAGAATACTTTGGCCACCAAGGGGCGTAAACATTAATTTTTGCTTCTGATGTATTTGCCATAAAATCTGAGCTTCTAAAATATAGATTGAAAAAATTCTTTTGTGGACTGATGCCACTCACATCGATAAACCTTTTAGGAATATTTTCTTCTTAAAATATTCCACAGTTTCTCCACCAGGGGGCGTAGATGTATATCTTATTTTTGTCAATATCTCTACTTCTAGGAGTCCGATTTGAAAAATTCCTTCATTGTTGGATAGTGTTTTCAGTGTGACATGTTTTTCATATAATTCCAAAATGTTCAAGTAATTCAAAGACTTTCCAAACTAGGGCGTGTAGAGGTAAATTGCATTTCCTCCTATATCTCTGCTTCTAAATCTCCGATTTGAAAAATTCTTTCTGCACCGGATACAGCTCGTGATGGGAAATTGATTGTACATAATTTCTAATTTTTGTAAAGAAATGGTTTGTGCCACCAGGGGCGTAAATCTTAATTTCTGCTTCTGATGCATTTGCAGCAAAATATGAGCGTCAAAAATCTTGATTGAAAAAAAAAACGTCATTTGTAGACTGATACTACTCATGTCGACAAACCTTTTAGAAACATTTACTTCTTAAAATAATGCATGGTTTTTTTGCCAGGGGCGTAGATGTATATATTATTTTTGTCAATGTCTCTACTTTTAGGAGTCCGATTTGAAAAATTCCTTCTTTGTTGGATAGTGTGACATGTTTTTTACATAATTTCAAAATTTTCAAGTAATTCGTAGACTTTCCACTGAGGGTGTTAAGGTAAATTGTCCCCCCCCTCCCCCATATATCTGCTTCTAAATCTCCGATATGAAAAATTCTGCACCGGATACAGCTCCCGATGGGAAATCCTTTGCACATATTTCTAATTTTTGTAAAATATGGCTTGACCACCAGGTGGCGCAAGTTTTAATTACCGCTTCCGGTGTATTTGCAGCAAAATCTGAGCTTCTAAGATGTCGATTGAAAAAAAAGTTGTTTGTTAACCGATACCACTCATGTCGACAAACCTTTTAGAAACATTTTCTTCTTGAAATAATGCATGGTTTCTACGCCAGGGGCATAGATGTTTATCTTATTTTTATCAATATCTCTACTTCTAGGAGTCCGATTTGAAAAATTCCTTCTTTGTTGGATAGTGTTTTCGAAGCAATGTTTTTCCTATAAATTCAAAATTTTCAAGTAAATCGTAGACTTTCCGCTTGGGGGCACAAAGGTAAATTGCGTTTTCTGCGTTATTTCTGCTTTTAAAACTCCGATTTGAAAAATACTTCTTGTATCACGTACAAGACCTGATGGAAAATATTTTTCACATAATTTCTTATGTTTGGTAAAGAATGGATTGGTCACCAGAGGGCATAAGTGTTAATTTCTGCTTCTGATGTATTTGTAGCAAAATCTGGGCTCCTGAAAACTCGACTAATTTTTTTTTCTTGGGCCGATACCGCTCTTATGGAAAAACCTTTTGAGAATACTTTCTTCCTAAAATAATGCATGGTTTTTCCACCAGGTGACGTAAAGTCACATCTTATTTTTGTCGATATCTCTGTTTCTAAGAGTCTGATTTGAAAAAAATCTTTCTGTGTTGGAGAGCGTTTCCGGTGCAAAATGTTTCTCATATAAATTCATGTTTTCTTAACGTCCAAGTCAGCAACCAGAGGGCGTAAACTCACGATTCCGTTTACAGCAATATCTGAGGGATTAAAAACCCGATTGAAAAACTTCTTTCTTTCGTCAGATACTATTGTTTTCCATACCGGTTCCATTGACTTTGAATAGCTTTGAGAAATTTAAATTGTGTCAGAACGGATTCAAAAGACGTGCTTATTACACCCGAAAATTCGGTGTCATCTTTCTTGTTTGTTTATTGTTTGAACACTAACACTCTTTCAAAGGAATATATAATCTAAGATAACCCTGAACATCAGGAAATGTTCATCAACTATATATGTGCTAACACAGCAGAAGCATAGAGATAAATACACAGACACAATTCCAAGCTATGTTGTATTTATTCTTAAAGTTATTGGATCATCCATTAGTATAATATTTTTTGCTGTAAGTAGTAAATTTGCAATGATGAATTATTAGCTCTTCTGTTTAAAAATTGAGTACATTCAAAAACTCTTGAACAAACAAGTTTTTATATGCAAAGACATTAATTAGTTACATATTTTGTTTTCTGTCCAGTTTGAAGTAACCTTATACTAGTTTCTGTTCAACTTATTTTGTATTTTTCCCTTTTATATTGCTTTCTTTTTATCTATGTTCTAAAAATTTCAAATCTTTTTTTGTTCTTCGTTGTTCGATATTGCAATTTCTGGAGCATTTTTGAGATGTGCATGGTAATCCAGTTCTGTCATTGTTCTTCCAAAATACACACCTGGGACAAAAAATTTCTGAGATATGGGGATCAAAAATTTACAAAACAAAACAAATTCACCCTGTTGGACAACAAATTTATTGTATTGAAGCTCTGAAGAACTTAGGAAGTTAATTTGGTTAGTGTATAGAAGCTTCTGAAACAGCCTTTTATTTGATATACATTATGAGTAGCTTCTGCCAAAAAATATTTTTTTTCGATGTCAAATGCTCAACTTTGACTGTGAATTCCAAAAAGATATCATTTTTTTAAACAGTTTTCTAACCATTTCCTTAAACACTGCACAATACATGTACCATTTTTCAATATGGCATTCTTGAGAGCAGAGGAGTTATGAATTTTTTATGTGTATGTGCATATGTTTGTCATAGTTCAGATGAAATATTACCTCACTTTACATATCTGCAGAAACCATTCACTTCCACTTATCTTTGTGAATGAAAACTTTTTATACATAAGCTATGGTGACCTAACTGTGAAAATCTAAATTGATTATTCTTCACGATAGCAGAAATTCAGTGTTTTATGTAACCATATTTTTTTGAGGGCTGTTCTCATATTTAAATGACCAAGGAATAGGAATTTTCAGGACTCAGAGCAAATTGTTTAAGATTTGGGGAATTTGGTTTGTGTAGTAAAAGAATATAAAATACAGGGGCTAATATTTTCTGAGAAATGAAATTCAAATATTTATTTTTAAAAATGTAATCATCAGACTCACTTCTCTTGCATGTAATTTATTTAGATGTGCAAACGTTTATGGTATTCTTTTTCATTATATATGTGACAAAAATGCATTTTATAGGGAAAATGTATTTTAAATAAATATGGTAATCTCGTTCCAATCTTCCATAATGTAAAAATGTTTTTAAATAATATTTATTTGCAATATGAAGACAATTTTTCAAATGGGGCAGTTTTAATAGTATAGCCAATTAGGATTTATATATAGGGATGCAAGGTCAGGTGATGCGTAACATCACAGCCTCTCCTTGACAAATGTCAACCCCGCCTTCTGCGTGGTGCATCCTGTTCCCACTAAAGGGGCTCTGACGACCGCCCATAGCGGTATAACTGCTAGGCATCGTGGATCAGAGGAAATTCCTTATCCCTACTGCTCATTTCCAACCCGCTTGGCCAGCGTGGTGAGGGTTATGGCCAAACCAGGCCGCTCTCAAACATGATTCCACAACTTAGAAATCTTGGCCCTCAGTCTCCGGCAGCATGGATACTGTACCTGGCCAATGGCAGCGGCCAGTATAAAACATGCAAAGGCAGAGGAGTGCTAAGAATCCCCGGAAGGAACAGAGTTAGGCTGCCATCTGGTAACATTGTGGCTACTTACATGCATTGGTACGCTCCCTATCTTCTGATTCAAGGCTTCTATGAATTGGGAAGAGGAACTACAAAGGATCAAGTAGGGACATCGTGGGGCTAAGTGATGGATAAGGAGAAAAGGAGAAGAATCTCATTCAGAACTGACAAAGTGGACATCTCTTCTAACTATCGTGGGACAGATAACTGGCAGAACCTAGTGGTAAATGTTGGATTTTATAATAAACAAGAAACTGAAGGATAAAGTTGTAGAAGTTGAAGGATTCCTCATGACAGAGCTGCACGACTTGTTATCCAACTCTCAGGAAAAAGATTACCAGGCTCAGATTATTCAAACTTATGCACCCACCACAAGTCATCCTGGAAGAAGAAATTGGAAGAATTTTATGGAAATTTGTCAATCTAAATAATAAAGGTAACTGACACTTGGAAAATAATTATGGGAGATTTCAGAAGTACGGGCAAAAATAGAGACAACGCCGACGAACAGAATAGGAAACTTCGAATGCGGAAAAGGTAACAAATTCGGTCATGGCAGCAGAAACTCTAGAAGTAGGAAATACTACAATCGTTGGGGTTTACCGAGCAGAAGGGTTTTTCATCTTGAACTCCTTCTTCAAAGGAAAAACCACACAGAAATGGACAGGTGTTCATCCAAATTGGGACGTGTGAAAGGTACTGGTTATGTTATTATGTGCCAACAAAAATTCGTCATAGAAGACTGCAGTGTGTAAACAGAAGTTCGAACACAGGTTGAAGGTGAAAAAACAGATTGGTGAGATGTAAGGATATGGTCAACACTAAACTCTGAACAGTAGCAAGCTCATAAGACAAACAAAATCTATTCAGATCATGGCAGCAACCTTAAAAAAACACCAGCAATACCTTCAAGATTAGAACTGAAGAACAGGTTCTCTGACTTTAAAGGAAGAAATATTATGGAAGGAAGTGGACATCTCTGGAAGTTAACAGGCAGCAGAAGTAACCAAAGCTCTTATGGAAACAGCAACAAAGATTAGCTGGATCTACTAAAGAACAAGTTGCATGTGAACAAATTGCTATCAGGAAAAACCAATGAATGTTGATGCAAAAAGAAAGGAAGAGATGAGACGAACTAAAGAAGATGTGACTTCCAAAGTGGAATATATAAGAGCTATATGCAATGACAGTAAGAAAAAGTATCACTGAAGACGTAAAAGGAGAGAGTGTCAACTGTGAACTAGTGAAGGGAAAGCAATTGCAAAACATACCAAAGCCTAAAAGATAGCAAAGGGACATCTCAGTAAGGGAAGAAAACAGATTATGGCACTGAGAAAAGAAGATGGTATGCTGTAACAAGCAAATAGAGGCAGAAATTTTGACAAAAGAGTGAAAGACTTTCTACTCCAAATTATGGAAAAAGGGAATGATATATGCACTCCAGACATCACGAAGATACCAGTATTTTCACAGAGTTCTCTCAGTCCCTTCTGAGCAGAAGGTTGCACATGCAATCAAAGAACATGAAGCGAGGAAAAGCTCCAGGAGACATCATGGAATTACTGGTGAAGGGATCATAAAATGAAGCAAGCTGGTGAGAAATCGAAACAGTGCTCGCCCAAATTTTCACTCGATGCCTTAATGAAGGAAAGATTTACGAGTTGGAGTACACCGCTTCACAATGATCCTGCTACATAAGAAAGTGTGACATTGAGGATCTCGGAGAGACTACAGACCTATCAGCCTCCTATCAGTAGTTTATAAAATCTTCACTGAACTAGTTTCTTTCACACCGCTTGAAGGTAGCATACTAGACATGGCTCAAACAGGAGAGAACAAGACTGAAGATTCAGGGACCCAGCTACTAGCACAATAGATCCATATCCACGTGCTGAGAGAACTAATTGAAAGAGCGAGGAATATGAACTTCCATTGTGCATAGCTTTTATCGATTATGAAAAAAAGCCTTTGATTCGGTGAAACCATCAGCAGTTACAATGGCTCTGAAAACCTGCGGTAAGTGTGAAGATGCATACATTAATATTATTAATAACATCTATGAAAATGCAAGTGCAAAGATTAGGCTGTTTGAAAAATACAACACACGTAAAAATTGGAAAGGGGAGTGAGACAAGGTGACACCATATCTCCGAAGCTCTTTTAATGCCACATTGGAGGGTGTTTTTCAGTCACTGAGCTGGGAAAACAAGGGGATAAAGATTAATGGAGATTATCTAACCCATCTTAGTTTTGCTGATATGACGTAGTCATTTTTGCAACTACCCCATCAGAGCTGCAGAGTATGATCCAGGAACTTGCTGACAAGAGTAAAGAAGTGGGATTAAAAATGAACTTTCCAGAAGACAAAAGTGATGTTCAATGCTTTTACAAGAAATGAAGATTTATCGATTGATGGAGAAAAGCTGGAGATAACAGACAAATACGTTTATCTTGGACAGCAGATATCAAGTGAGGGTCACATTGATGAAGGAAATTAATCGGCGTACAAAACTTGCCTGCAGGAGAGCTTTTGGAAGAAACAGCATAATTTTCAAGAGCAATATGCCATTATGTCTTAAAAGAAAAAGTGTTTGATCAATGCATCCTTCCGAGGTGCTTATGTATGGTGCAGGGAGACGTGGACCTGTAACTAAAAGAGACATACAAAGGCTGCAGACAACTCAAAGAAGCATGGAGAGGTGCATGCTTAGTGTGTAACCAGAGGAGAGATAAAAAGAGGAACTCGTGGATCCGAAAAATGACAAGAGTGGAAGACATCATGATCAAGAGTTAAATCCCTGAAATGGCAATGGGCTGGACATACTGTGAGAAGGACAGATCATCAGATGGACAGCCGAAATTTTAGATTGGATTCAAGGGAACAGGAAAAAGACCCAGAAGAAGACCACATAGGAGATGGGTGGATGAAATTCGAAAGTATGCAGGGGTGACATGGAGGAGACTGGCACAAGACAGACCGTTGTGGAGGAAACTTGGGGGAGACCTTCTGTCCAGCAGTGGATTGATAATTGGTTGACAATGATGATGATGATGATGATATAGGGATCAAATGTATTTTTACTTGTACTGCTTTTACTTTTACACATTTCACAGATTTTCGATATTGCAACCTCTGGAGCATTTTTGAGTTGTGCATGGTAATCCAGTTCTGTGCCGCCCCGGTGGCGCAGTGGTCTAAGCGATGGCCTCTGATCATTCGTCCGAACGGGGTCTGGGTTCGAATCCCGGTGAGGCATGGATGTTGTGTTTGTCTTACGGCACTAGCTCTCTCCCTTCCCTGGAACCAGTGACCCTAAATTAGGGACGGGCAACTGCTTATAGCCCATTGAGTTGCTCACGGTGGTCGTTAAACCTCCAATCAAAAAAAAAAAAATCCAGTTCTGTCAAGTCAGAAGATTTGCAGGCTGACATTTTAATAATAGGCTCTAAATTTGAGACTTTTCTTTTACAACAGTTTAGAAAATGCTGCTTCCTGCTTGACATTTTTTTTGTCACTCTATGAATATGTTATGTTGGACAGTAAGAATCAGTCATTTTTTTAAATATCTAAAACTGGTAATGGTATCTAAAGGATATCATTTTATAAGTGTCGAGTTGGATTGAAAAATCTCCAGAACACTTTTGCTTCTTATAATCCATTTGTAAAACTCAACCAAACCACTACTATGTGTGTTCGTTCCTAATTTTGAGCCACTGATTTAAAAGAAGGAAAAGAGTCAGCACCATGAGGCAAACACATGACCTATGCCTCTTCAGAGGTTCATCTGAAACTCAAGCCAGTTTCGGATGAGTTATCAATAGCCAGCACCTCAGATAGACCACTTGGCCACCAGCGTGGCAACCACCACTGTAAGCTACGTATAACACATGTAAAAACCCTTGCACTTCTTTCTTTTTGAGGTCTCCTCCTTTAATTGTTACCTTCCCTTCTGTGGATTGGCAATAAAATTAATATATTTTAATTGCAATAGTTTAATTTTTTATTGTATTTAATGCATGAACTGTTTTCAGTCCCAGGAATGCGGTTTGAATTTTATTTTGGGTGTCCTTCATGTTCTCTGTTTGTGGTGTAATGTAACTCAGCCCATGTGTTGCTCCACTTTGAACATCAAATAGCTTCTTAGCAGTGATGTATCTTGAGCCTGAGACCTGGGCTATCTCACCCCCTCCCCACATACACACTCACACACACACACACAGTACTGTTTTTTTTGTATTGCAATGTTTAATTTTTAATTGTTAAGTAATAGAAGTAACTTATTTTAGGTACATGCTATTGCTAACATGATGCCAAATAATTATGAGGATTAGGATTTAAATGCTTTATTTGTACATGAACTCCATTCTTCTTTCCTTTTGTGTGAACTTGAGTGTCACGTTTTCATAAAAAGTTTCTTCGGAGTAGTTTTTTATATTTAAAAAGAATGTTTTTCTCTATTGGCAAATCAGCCAAGTTGCTCGAATGTACATGTCCTTGTGTGCCTCTAAGATATATCTTTATTCTTTTTAATGCAGAAAAACTTCTTTCCACAGTTGCAGTTGTTGCTGGAAACTTTAGCATTAGATCTGCTAAATTTGTACACCTCACTAAATGCTATGTCCAATTTATTCATCTTTATGTAGCAAGTAATGTCTCTTACTGATTTGTTTTTGTATTCATACATACATACATACATACATACATACATACATACATACATACATACATACATACATACATACATACATACATACATACATACATACATACATACATACATATCATTTAGCTGTTCTCTGATATTCAGAGGTTAGCTCCTCAAAGAAAGACCATCTGACAAACATTTAACAGATAATACAAAAACCACCAGATAAATTTTTAACTGATTATTTACTTACTATTGCTGTATCAAACTTTTCCATTTACAGTGATCCTGACACACAACACGAGCTTCAGTGACATCCATCACATGACGTACACAATACCTTCTATACTTCTTACTCATAATCTTTTTCTCATTCAGGCATTCTTGAATCTGATCCTCCCATGACTTCCTTGGCCTTCCTCTTCCTTCCTTTCCTGCCACGTGGGCTAAAAAGATTTTCTTAGTAAGCATCTCATCACTCATTCTTTCAACATCGCCAAACCACCTAAGAATATTAGACTCCACCTTGCTAACAATATTTTGCTTCACATTACACAACTGCAATACATCTTCATTCATTTTTTGTATTCATCAAGGGAATAAAACACCTACAGTTCATTTTTCAGTTGAGCTGCATCAAAATTTGAAGCATAGAGTTCCTTAAGTTCTGACAGTAAATGTTCAGGGAAGCTTTCACAAAATTTATCAAAACAGTTCGAATCCAAAAAAGCCACGAATTTAAGATATAATATCACTGATTTTAATTCATTGGCACTTCAGACAAACTGAAACAACTCTCGCGAAACACATGCTTTTACAGGCAGAAGCATGCAAGTGACTGAGGTAGTCAAAGTCTTCTCTTTTCTGAGTGAACCGTTGCACAAAGCAATGGTGCATTCCCCTCCATATGCTGCTTCATGTTGTCATGGAATGCCAAAAGGTGATCGTATCAAAGGTCTTCAAATCAGAACAGCAAAGACTCTGGAAGATCTGCTTGAATTATGCCATTGGTCTTTGCTCGCCAGACTGAGTCAAAGAAGAGAATCAATCCGCACGTTGTTGTTTTTTGTTTTTTTTTGCAGCGAAAGCATCAACATATCTTAATACCATTGATAATTGACTTTTATTTGTGCATTTTCTGGGCTTCGCAGCTAGGCTAGCTAGCCTTGAATGTATCACATTAAAAAAACTGATTAACTCATTCTAGCATGGCCTTGAGAATAAAGTGTCCTTGTTGAGGGTTTTTCCACTAGTACTTTGCGTACAAATAATTTGAGATCCGGTTAAAGACCTTAGATCTCTCGAAAACTAAGTACTTGGCAAAGATGGAATTAATTTTGCATGCTTCAAATAATTTTGGTTTTCAGTGATTTTGGTTTGCTTTACCAAATCAGTTTGCGCCAACAGTCAAAGCTTCCCGTACCTGTCTCATTTGGTAGAGATGAAATAAATTCTTTTGGTTTTGTGTTAGTTAACAGAAAGTTGCATACATTTTTTTTTTGTACTTGACAGCTTCTTGTAGGATGAGTTTCTGTTCCTTTCCCCTCCATTTCTCTGCACCACCTTTTCTTTTGTGGTTTTCCATTTTTTATTAGCACAATGAGATACTTTAACTGATGAAGTCAATTTTTATTGCACATTCACTGTGAAAAATATCAAACTTCTAAATAAAAATATTTAAATCCAAAGCTATCTCAAAGTTAGGGATCATAGAAATTTCCTGCCATGCAAAACAAGCAACGGAAAGCAATGAGGTGACTGTAAGTTCTATGTGCTGTAGCTATGTGCTGTAGCTGAGTCTGAGGATTTAAAACTGAATCCTCTGTACATGGCACTTTGAGCTTTAACCTAGGTATGAATCACAAAATTGCTCGCGCCAGGGCTTTACATATAGTTTTACTTGTCAGGCGCTGGTAGCATACACCACATCATTAGATGAGTACTGCTGGTTAATGGAAAAGAAGAAATGTGAGGTAGGCGGTTAGTCATAAAAACATTCCATTACAAACGTTACGGAGTGTATGAGAATGAAAGACTCAGAGGTGAAACTCCATATTGAGCATTAGCAACCCAGCGATGGAATGTGGGGATGAAAGAATATCTCACATTTACAGTAACATAAATTCTTGGTTGGCATAATATAATTTCAAGAGATGTCAGTCTGAAAAACTTTCATCAACGGTTTGAAGCTAAACACGCATGCGCATGCCCACACGCACACAATTTATGAGAAAACGTATTGCTTACCAAATTCAAATAATGAGATTTTGAAAGAAAAAAAAAAGAAAATGCTTCAGCAGCGGGCGGCCCACCGCGCGAGCGCTACTGGCCAGTCTAACCCTGATTTTGGCTTTCAGTGACCTCCATTTATTTTTTGTTGTTGTTTGTTTCTGTGACAATACTTTATGCTGAATAATGCAAGATTTTATATGCGAACCGTCAACAGTACAACATAGTGAAGTCGCTGTTTGTACATTGGGCCGAAGTTTGGGGAAAGGTGAGTCATGCATTCTTTTATATACATGTTGAACAGAGTTATATGCTATACTTGTTGTCACAAAAAGTGGCATTTACCCATGTTCATCGTTTGCAGTGCATTATTGGGAAGCCCTGCTGTCCTCCTATTTATTGCCTGCTTTGGGTTTGAATCTATCCCACTTTGCACGGCAATGCCCATCTCAGCTGCCCATCACTCCTATCTCTAATGTTTTGCCTTCTGAATGTATTGGGTTGTCGGAAAATTCATGACGTATTTTAGCCATGTTTTGCAAAGGTCATTTATTGATAGAAAGAACAAATATCAATCAATGATGTAATGCCCGTTTTGTTCCATAACCTTTTGCCGTCTTTCAGTGAGCTGCAGAATGCCACGTTCATAGAAGAACCTGTCTTTCGTGGCGAAAAATTATACAAGGTGCTGATTTACAGCCTCATCTGAATTGAACGTTATATCACGCAATGACTATTGAAGAGAGCAAAACAAGTGGAAGTCTGATGGCGCAAAGTCAGGCGAGTATGTTGGGTGTGGCAACACATCCCACCCAAGCTCCAATAATTTTTGGCGGGTGATCAAACTTGTGTGTGGTCTCGCGTTGTCATGATGGAACACAACACCTTTACGATGAACGACCTCTGGACGTTTCTGGATGATTGATTCGTTCAAACTGTCCAATTGCCGACAGTACGCATTCGAATTGATTATTTAGTTCTGTGGTAGGAGCTCCAAAAACACGACACCTTTAAAATCCCACCACACTGAGACCAGAACCTTCTGCTGATGAATGTCTGCTTTGGATGTCGTTTGAGGCGAAGCAGCATGTCGGGACCAAGACCGTTTGCATAGCACATTGTTGTACACAATCCACTTTTCGTCACCAGTTATCAGTCACTTCAAAAAAGGATCATTTTCCTCACGTTTAATGAGCATATTGCAGATGTTTATACGCGCCGTCAATTGAGCTTCTTTGAGTTCATGAGGAACCCACACATCGAGCTTGCTTACGTATCCCAGCTTCTTCAGGTGGTCGTGAACGCTTGAATGATGGATGTGCAACGTGTTTGCAATCTCTCGTGTCGTGTAACATGGGTTGACTCGATCAATGCCTTGATTTGGTTGTCATCAACCTCGGTTGGCCTCCCGGACCAAGGAGCATCGTTGAGGTCAAAATCACCAGCATGGAATTTTGTGAACCACCGCTGGCACTGACGTTCTTCTAGAGCATTATCACCGTACACTTTGCGCAACTTTTCACAAGCTTGACGCGCGTTCTTCCCTTTATGGAAGTAAAACAGTAAAATATGGCGAAAATGCACAGTTTGGTCTTCCATCTTCAACTTGATGTCAAATCTCTGCAAATCAACCAAATCGCTCACTATTCCTTTTAGACTGCAGCTAGAACTGGCACCTGTCGAATGCCATAGCGATAACAGAGCTGCACATGCCTTTAGTACTTCGAAAACCGCCCAACCGCCATCGGGTGCCAAAATATGTCATGACTTTTCTGACAACCCAATATATAGTGTTTGATATTCCCATTATTTCGAAACCTTTTTTGCAGCAGGCATAAAGATCTCCTAATTCTGAAACTGCTTTTATTCCATGCTGTGTGGTGTTGGCTTGTATCTAGATTGTTGCATAAATTAATTTAATATTTAACGAGTGACAGATCATTACTTTAATTTAAAATTATAACAACAGCATACAGAATCAACAAGATCATCAACAAGTGTGTATTAGTTTTTGTCATCAATAAGTGTGGTAAGTTTTCCCTTCTGAGTGTAGCTGGCTATTATGGCCTACCCTGTCGCAGTTGTGAATGTTGTTACTAGAAAATTAATTTGCTAATCCTATAATTTTTATCATCTTCTTTGTTATGTTTGTTTCTGCTTTCTTAGGAATTCAAAGACTTGTGGCCTTGTTTAGATTTAGTAATTGATGGTGGAGCTCTTGGGCGATTCGATCCAGAAAGGAAAGGTTCCACAGTTGTCGATCTCTCAGTCAAGGGGCATTATAAAATTATCAGACCTGGGTGGTGAGTTTACTTTTTGCATCTTTATCAGTTCCATACTTTTTTATAAGATTAGGTAAATTTTAAAAGTAGTCTCAGTTATGGTCAGTTCAAATAGTCAAAACACAAAAATGTTGATTCTTTCAAGCCATTTCTGTATGCTGATTATAAAATTTTGTGCAAAGGCACATAGCTGTTTAAGTATTAAGTTACATTGCATAAGAAAAGTTTGAATTCTTGTGATTAACACAGAAGTTATTGGTTGTTTATGAAACCTGTTTGGTTTTTTTTCTGTGTTGTCATCTCAGAAAGCCTGAAAATTGCACCTCCCTGGAGTGAAAATCCAACCTGTATCTTCTTATTTTTTTCGACTACACTACTGTTACACCACCCAAAACATCTGAAGTTCATTGGGGTCCCTCAGCTTAGTTGCTTGGGGGTTGGTTGTCCTGGGTGGTGTAATGGATAGCATGTTCGAATGGAAATCAGGAGATGCCAGTTCGATTCCCACTCCAGCACAGGGCAATTTTCAGATTTCCTGAGGAGATGACAACATGGGAAACAGGAATAAAATGCTTCTGTGCAGAAAGAAGCCCATCCTACAACAGACATAAGACTTAGAACTTGGTAGATCTTTTGGCAATTACCTAAGTTGCAGTGCAAGGAGCTTGATCTTCCCTTGCTTCCCTGTCCGTCCGTCTGTCTGTCTGTCTGTCTGTCTGCTTGTCCATCTGTCTGTTATGTATTTTGTAAAATCTTGAGTCCCTATTTCATCAACACTTCCTTGTACACTGACTGTGAACCTTGTATCAATTTCCCCTGTTCTTTTCCGTGAACTATTTTTATCTTGACATCATATTGTCGTACTCTTGACATTGCCACATACAGATGACTTTGGCTAAACACCGGTTCAGGCAGATATATTCCGACTTTTAACGTCTGTCCCTGGGCCTTGTTGATGGTCATGGAACAGGCAAGTTTAATTGGAAACTGCCATCGTCTTAAAGCAAATGGCACGTCTGTGCTGGTTAGGGCTAAATCAATGCGGGGAATGAAGATGACCTCCTTTTCAGTAGTGTCTGTCAGGACTTGGGCAATGATTAGATTGAGCTTCAAGGATTTTACAGCTAATTGCATCCCATTACAAAGACCACGTTTAGTGTTCAAATTGCTGAGCAGCATAATCACACTTCCAACCTTCAAGTTCATTCTGTGCACTGGCATTCCAGATGGGATTTGTTCATTCAAGAATTCCACTGGAAAGTTTTCCCTGTCATTTTCATCACTGTTGTCAATGGAATCACTGCTTAGATAAGTGGCAATGCTCCTGGTCCAAAAGGTTCAGAACGTGCTCATTTATTTCGTCAGTGTCTGTATTTTTGGGCAAAGTATTACCATTTTGGAGTAATTTTCTACATCAGTAGCACTAAGCCTTTTTGAAAAAAATTCGTAGATAAGGGAACCTTTGCAGATCAAATTCTGTGGAATTTCTATGACCTCTGGCAAACCCTTGTCATTCGTAAGTTTCCTGTTGCCCAACTTTTTCAGCCAACCATTGAATGCCGAATCAACATACTGAACATTACGACTTAATTTCAATACTTCATATTTATCCCACAGATTATTGAATTTAATGCTGGATTGTACAGTTGCTGACCTCATTTCATTGGGTATGACAGGAAGAGTTTGTCTGAAATCTCCGCCAAGAATGAAAACTTTACCGCCAAAGAGCTTTCTGCTCTTCATGATCGCTTGAAGGAGTCTGTTAATACAATTAACTGCATTGTTAGGAGCCATGGTAGCTTCATCCAAGATAAAAACTTTGGCTTTCCTAATAAACTTGGCATCGGGGCTGGTCATCGTCATTTTTCAAATCGAGTTTGCAAACACAGTAACAGGCACTTTAAATTGGGAATGGTATGTCCTGCCACCATCATGGAGATTTGTAGTGATGCCAGTTGTTGCTGTGGCCAGTGCAATGTTTCCTTCTCCTCGTATGGTACTGAGGAGCAATTTGTACATGTATGTTTTGCAATTGCCACCTGAACTGTCAAGGAAAAAGCATCTGCTTTCTCTTTCTTCATCTTGAATGGCAGCAATTATTTCATCATATTCTGCCTTTTGCTGTACATTCAACAACGACTTCATTGTTTCACTTTTTTCTCTCTCTTGCTGGACATTATAGAAAGCTGCAGGAGTAATTTGAAGGTTTGCTGGAGGAGTGAATAGTCCAAAAGTCAGCGCATTTTTTACCATGAATAATAAACACATCTTGAATTTCTTTAAGGGCAAAATTTTCACAATTGGTACAGTCATCTGAATGACCATTCTACTGCCTTTCAAAGTCGTCACTAAGATCTTTCTTGTACTTTGCAAAAAGTTCAGGCACATTTGGTGGCAAAGCAAAGACACAAAGATACACGAACAGTTCTTGCAACTGTCTGGGCATTTTTTCAGCCACTGCGTCAGATAGGGTATCGTCCCAAAATTCACCACTATTAAATAGTCCTCACTTTGGGGCAGCTTCCTTAAAATCCGGATATAATATACCATCAACATTCTTCAAATCGTCAAAAGAAGTTGCTACGATTTATTTCATCAAATATATAATGCTGTGGGATGTTAATATTCAAATAGTTTCGAGCGTTTTCATCTTCGTTTAATTTAAACCATGCTGTTAGATTGGTATCGTGTGTGGCTTCTCTTTCTGCTACAGTCTGCATGTTGTCTTCAGGGAAATAGACTATTTGCTCATTAGGAAGATGTACTTGAAGTCACATGATTGTGTGAGATTGAGCATGCATTTTGAAAGCAAAGAGTCTCCGTGCTGCCTCGGAAGCACTGACTTACGTAGAATCCATAAAAGTCCGAAGTTCATCGTGATCAATTGCTACATTAGCACAGTCATGTCCCTTGCACATGTATTTGAACAGGTATTTCACGCTCTTGATAGCGGCACGACTTTCGACATTTATATGGCAATTAAATTTCATACCGAAGTATGGATTGTACGAAACAATCCAGGAATTATCAATGGTTTTTCCATTGGCAATTATTTCGTTATCATTGTTTTGGTGGCGGTATTTGGGATATCCGTCCGAATTTGCCAATGTTTCTTCTTGGAAATCTTTTGGAAATTTCTTGGAACATTTCCCGTCAGTCATACAGGGAAAATTTAAGTTATGTGCCCCACATGGTCCATGAACCATGTGTTTTGTCACAATTGCATGTAACCTTGGACAAATTACAGCATTGGGAATTTCTGCCGAAATCACTTTATCAATGGCATCCAGATCCTTAGGTGTGTCTTCTGCTTTGACAATTAGCGAAATGTTAGCATGGGGCAGACCACATTTTTGAAACTCACTTATAAAGATGCATAATTGCTGTTGGTGTTCCAAATACATGTTTCTTGGTAATGTCACTCATCAACTCATCTAACTTCAATTTGAAAACTTGTGCTGCTAAGTCTGGTTGAAATTCTGCAGATTGTCCTGGTTCCAAGTTATCTGTTATTTCTTGCCATTTTGCGTTGCACGTCATGGTGGTAAAGTAATCTGGCTTTCCATATTTGCGAACAATAGCCATTGCATCCTGATAGTTCTGTGCCATGTTTCTTGGGCTTCCTTGGAAGGAAGAATGACAGCTCTGCCTAGTAGCAAACCTTGTGCTGCTGCTGCTGCATTATTCAAGTGATCCATAAGGCCAGTATATTTCTCTATCCTTAATTGCAGTTGATTTTGTCATATATGATTAAGGTGATTGGTTCAGTTTTCACGTAAGCATCAACTAAATATTGCTGAGTCAGTTTACCTGCAGAGAGAAAGAAATTGAAGTAATTACGGATTGATAGCCTATAGCCAAAATACTGCAATTGAGAAACCCGTGTTCTTGGGTTAGGAGAAATATCTCGCAGAGCTGTTGGTCTTCTTTGAAGAGGAATGTCAATTCCCCAGCTTTGATCTCCGAAAGGACAAAATAGGGGATACACTAGTGGTTCTAGGTTCGGATCTCAAAATGCTAATCCTCTCGGTCATCTGGTTATTTGGACAATTTTGATTTGGATGACAATGGATCAGCATGTCCCTGTCAAGAGGCAGTTCACTGTCAGCATTTTGAAAAATGGCAGCTACCTCATTGCTTCTTGGAACATTGTATTGTCTAATGTCGGATTTGCGGTCTTGATCAATTGCCATGGTGGCTCAACACCATGGAGAGCGGCATCATTAATGCTTTCTTGTTCACTTCACAAAGCATTTTGCATGTGTCAGCAAAAGGATTATTTTGATACATGAAAGTGGTTAACTCTTGCATCAGACTTGGATTGTGCTGGGCATTTTCCCAATCCTCATTCTTTTATCAGCAGCCTCATCTTTGTCCAATATATACAGCTGAGCAAACTTTTGGTGGCCCCTATTTGCTGGGTGCAAAGCTCCTGCTCGATGGTAAATTTTTTCATTTAATTCGGAAACAATAGGGACCATATCCAGGAGGTGGAGCAATGTTAGCTTCCATGGGCAAAAATGCCAAAGCACTATTTATTGATCATAAATTATCCATGAAATTTTTCAAATGTTGATGCTGTCCTTCCATTAACTGCTGAATAACAGGGGCGGACCTAATAGCATCTCATGAGACTTTGCCTTTATGGCAGCATTGCATTAAAAGTTTGTCAGATGGCAGCTCTGCCGCAAAATGTTTTGCATGACAAAATTCACAAATACTGTCCATGGGACCACAGTTATGAGCTTCGACATTTGGTTCTACAACATTACCTGGTTTCTGGTTCGTGTATTTTGTCGGCGTATTGCATCACCATGTCTTTGGCATAATGTTTCCGTTTGTGACATGTTTGCAATTCAGTGTCATTCCCGACTTTGTTCAATTTGCTGAGGAGTCATATTTGCCAAGCGATTGCGATCCCAATTGCATTCTCTTTGGACAACAGTCATACTTTCCCATTCCTGACTGGCCCTTTCTCATTCCACCTTTTGTCTTTTTGCTGCTTCCTTCTGGGCAGCTACTTCCTCAGTAGATGTTTTTCGTTTAGGAGGCATATTTTTGATGTTTTGAGACAAATGAACCATAATGTAAATTGTTTGTTTATTTGAAGAGAGCCAAAACATAAATGACTTCGAATTATTTAGGTGAAGCTGCACAAAATAAATTAGAATTTCGTCTCCATGCAGTGATTGTGTGTGTAATTTTTCAAATCAATAAAGTCAGCGTCATTTGCTCAAATAGCAACACGTTCGTAACATCATCCTTATCCTGTTCCCAAATCTGAAAGCACGTGATGCATTTGATCGTTGATGATCACTAACACGTACATCACATATTCTTGATTAAATATTGTTACATTCGTTCTGATGTCATAAATTTGCTTATTGCATAAATATTTTTTGTAGCACCGAGGAGGGCTCTACAAAATTATATATAAGATGCCCACCATGTACTTCAAGAAATTCCTTCATTCATTTCTGCGAGGAAAATATGCAGTTCAGCTTTCAATGTTTTACTGAAAACACTAATATTTTCCCATTGTGAGTCTTTAAGAATGCCTTTTTACATTCACTGTGTTGATTTTTTAATTTTGTCAAATATTTCAGTAGTCTGTGTTTGTAGGATCTTGTTCGCTTCATGATTTGTAGAATTTAAAATGGCAGAACACAACATATGAACACAATACCTATTCAGAAAGTAAGTATCATTAGGTTATTGAAATTAAACGAGAATGTATTTGCAAAAAAAAAAAAATTTATCAGATTCACTGTACTTTAAATTACTTTTCTGAGTAGTTTCCATCATTATTGAGACATTTATCGTAACGGGGCACCAATTTCGGTATCTCTCTCATTGTAGAATAAGGCCGCCTGTGAGGACAGCTGCTTCTCCTTGAAATGTGCAGGAAATGCAAAGAAAGTGCTGAATTGTGAAACGTCTGTCCTCGTGAACTTTTGTGTCACCAAATTATCGTGACCACAAATGGCCGGTCGCTCCGTTTCTCATCGTGCGCATTCTCACGACCTTCGTTGAACTGTCTGAGCCATTTCCCCACTATTCCATCACTCGTGACAGTTTGATCATAGAATTCACAAATCTGACGATGAATGTTAGCTAGTTTCACATTTCTTGCATTGAAAAATCAAATTACAGACCTCCTTCATTCATCTCACAGCTGGGGGGGGGCTCATTCTTCTTACGAGTAAACATGTTAAATGCACAGAACGACACACAAACACAATCTCATGTTTCTGGTAATGGCATCTGTGCATTACCAGAACATGAGATTGATTGTGTTTCATTTGGGGGGGGTTCGTTCCACGCCAAATCACTTGGTTTTGATGTTTAACCATGCTGTCACGTCACAGATTTTTTCCAAAAAAATTTATGAATAGGTAGGTACCTATGAGATAGCTTCAAATTAATTTTTTCAGAATTTTTGATCCAAAATTGGACTTGGGAGAAATTTTTGAAATTTTCAATTTTCACGCAATTTAGGCCTTTTCACTTTCTCTGTCATTTAAAGAAAATGCTCCTGTTTCACTTATTTTTCAACCGATTGGGCTTATTTTGGGGTCAAATTAAAGCTATTTATTTTCTCTGTCAAAATAAGGTATAAAAGTGGTACTAATGCTAGAAAAAAAATTGTCACTGGGCTTTCAAAGTGGATTTTAATGACTTTGTACCTTAGTACATTCAGTAAGCCATAGCTTCCAAACCACAACAAACACAAGTATATTTTTTATAGAATGAGCTATCCATATACTTTTTATAATTAAAAATAAAAAGGGTGTTTTTTGTTGCTATCAAATAAAAAATTAATTTGTTTTGTGAAAATTTTACTTCAAAATAAGGTGAACAGGTTTAAGGTCCTTTATTGAACCTCAAACAAACACACATTTGTGAGAATAGTTAAAATAGTACCCTCTTATGTTACAATGTCATCTAATGTTATTTTCACATTATTTCACTGTAGCTTAGTTCTGTAATGAAAGGTCACATCATACTTTTTTGCTAATTTCTGCACTTGTTTGTGAACCTTTTCATCTTTGATATATGTTCTTCCTGGTACAGATGATGATGAAAGAACAGGAACTTCTCGAAGTATATTTTCATAGGACACCCAGCAGCAGTCATTTTTAGTTGGCCAAAAGTACGTTAGTGAAGGACCAGATGGATGCATGAATCAAACTTTAGCATCCGTTTCCTCTTCACAGATGTCGAGTATCTTCACAATCCACCATTTAGTGTCATAGATAACTGCATAGTATTTTTCAGGAGTAATATGGACCAGTTCTTTAATTTTATCACCAACAGGGGCTTTAAAACACTCTTCACCAAAAGGGTTCTTTTGTTCAATGGTTTTAAGAAATGGTTCTCTCTAGTGCCTACTATAGAGAATGAGTTATCATAGTCTCTTAAGAAAGTCTTCATTTGCATCCATGTCAGCTGATGGTGTAAAAAACACATGAATACCCTTTATGTTTTGGGAAGCAAATTGAAATAAGTTCTCTGCATTCAAAATGCATTTCTCAACAGTTCTCTGAAGACTTGCTCTTTGGCAAGACATTTTATTGTTCCCCCTACTCCATTGCATGCATTTTTACCACGACTAGTGGCAAAGAAATGCCACTCAGCTGTGATGCCATTGTCCTCTTCATGGGAGCATAAATTAACATTTTTGCAATTCTTGTATTGTGCTGAACTACTGTCACTAAAATATATCACATTTGTTATATGTGGATGTTCTTGTTTCACATATTGCAAAACCGACTTCTGGAATGTGAAAAAAGTTTTAGTGTCTAGTTTCGGGCTGACACTAACAAAGCATATGGGCTTTGTCTTCAGCTGGCAGTCAGATTTGTTGTAAATTACAAATGGGTGTAATGTAATGTGAATATTATGCCAGTGAAAACCTTGAGCAGCATCTTTCAGAATGCATGTGTAATTTTCTGCAAAGTCTGCTAAAATTATGCAATGTTTCTCATCCAAATCTGCTTTCATTTATCATGATTTGCATGATTTGGCTATAAAATGATGTTTTGTTAACTGCACTAATTTTGCAACCAGGAAATCAACAAAATCATCAACTGGTTTTACTAAAGTTTCAAGAGATGATCGGTCAGTTTGAAGCCGCTGTTTCTTTAGTTTCAAGGTATTCTAACCCCATAAGAAAATCTCGAAGTGTTAGATTCATTAGGACATTCAGGACAACGATGAAGCATGCATTCTTCTGATTCCAGGTTACTCACTAGTTTTAAGAGGAGTTCTTGATATGACATGCTTAAATGTATACTACTCATCATAAGCTTAACATTTTAGTGGTAGGTACATACCTGCCCTTGCAAAACTACTGAAATTTCTACTAGCCAATGTGGCTAATGGAATAAAAATTTTACTAGCCAAATGACAAAATCTAGTGGCCATGCAAAGTTTAAAAAATAATAATTCGGTAACTTCTCCCCTTACATTTCTATGAAATTAAATGGTGAATGTTTTTTTTTTTTTTTTCTAATAAGAGACCAGTGGCGGCTCGTGGTGTAAAATGCTGGTGAGGCGAACGGTCTTGATGTAAATGTAAAACAGTAACACATATGTTATTGAAAAATATATAAATTCGTATAACGTTATAGGAACATATATATATATCAGTGGCGTAGCCGGGGGTCGTGGTTTGCACCCCCTAAGTAGGCGAGACAGTTAGCTTTTTCTAAGCACGTTTTATAGATAATTTCCCTATTTAAATTCATTGATTTTTACATAACTTACAATGTAATAAAAATAAATTACATTGATACATAATATCAATGCAATTTCTTGATAATAGAACAGAAAGTAAAGCAAAGCAGCCAAAGAAGTTGCTTTATTAACTTTTTATTAAAACAACTATAATTTATTGCATTTTCTTCATTTTATTAAATTAGCTTCGTTTTGTATTAATGTCCAAGATGTGCGTACGTACAATAGAGAAATATTTGTCGAAGCGCCCCCCCCCCCCAAATTGTTACATGTACTTATACACAGTTATACAGCATAAATGCAGAACCCCCGCCCCACCCTCAAAAAGTTTCATGTCAAAGGCAGTATCACCCATCGGATATCTTTGAAGTCCTGGGTTCGAGTCGGCTGAATCATTAAAATCTACTGAGATTCGGAAGTCTCGTTAAGCCATTGGTCTCGGTTAGGCGCCTTGTTATAAACAGCTGTAAACCCCATCACTTAGGGCTTCAGCCCATGCCATTTAGCCCTTATATACAAATACTATTCAACAGTAATGGAATAAAATTATAGAAATATATGAAACACGGCGTGGGAGTCTTTCTTCACGAAAAAAAATCCAAAAATATTAGAGGGAAAATGTGCATATACCACTATATATATATGTGTGTGTGTGTGTAATATACGCTACTTTTGCAACAATATTTTTATGAAAACAATTATTCGATAATTTTACAACAAAGAAAGAAATATTTCACCTGTATTCTTTTATGTAATACACTTGAGCGAAAATACGCAATTTGTGCGGTTTCTTTAGCTAGTCAATGCGTCACTCACATCCCAACGCCAGTCGGAGATCCACTTCTTAAAAAATTCAAAGTAAATCATTTGAATAGAAATTGTTTTCTTACGAAATGTTTCTTGAGCTTGAATAAAAGTCACAGTTCGATTGGCATATTAGTGAAGGTGCATTTAGCACGGGTCATAGACTGAAGTCCAGGCTCGTGATAATTATTAGCTTCGTTTTGTATTAATGTCCAGGAGAAGTCAAGGAAGCACATTTCTATATAAAAAAAAAAGTATTAGGTAATTTAAACCTGGAATTAAAAACAGAGGAATGCGATATTAATTTGCTTTGGTCTCGAACAGAATGCTTTCAGTTTATGTTTTATAAATAAGTTCAATTCTGCGATCCTTTTTGGCTGCAAATTTGTCTATGATCAGATCATAAAATGGTTGAGTGGACATTAGATGGTTCAGCAATTCTTTCGATTGAAATTTTAGCGAGTGAAGACAAACGATCTTGTGCCGTTGTATTACGGAGGTAAGTCTTAATTCTCTTCAAACAAGAAAAACTCCTTTCAGCAGAAGAACTTGTTGATGCCAGTGTCAATACAAGAGAAAATAATTTGTAGGCTTCTGGTAACACATCTTTCAGCTCGTTTTCTTTCATTGTTTTCAAGGTTTTCTGAACACCGAGTTCCCTGAAGTTGTGATCATTATATAAAAAATCTAATTCGTTTTTTAGTCGTTGTGTGTCTGTAAAAATGTTTGGATAAATTTTTTGAGAGTGTTAAGGGCACTGGATGGAAATGACTCTGAATAACTATGGTATTTTGAGCTGTCAACTAGCTGCAGAAACTCGAGCTTTCCCATATCTTCAAATCTGGTATTTATTTGGACTATTATGCTGTCAACGATTTCGTAAAAACAAAATTTTGTAATAGTTTTCCACTTCTTCTTCAGTCAAATGTTTCTTTTGGCGACATTTAGGACCTCCACTCAAACTAATTGATTCACTGAAATGTTTCAAGTAAGTGGTTACATTCCTTTTCTTATTTATTCGTTAGCAACATTGTTTAATTTGTTTTTGGCAATAACTGATATCTAAAGTCTTTTTTTGTAAAACATCAAATAATACATCCGTAATTCCAAAAATGTCATCAAAAATCAGTGATAAAAAAGCAAATTCAAAATTAGTGAAATTTTTCAAATATCCTATGGCTCCGTTGATTGATTCTGCCGTTGATTCCGGGTCATTCATTATGTTTTCAAACACATTCTTTAGTTTGTCCCATTCGCTTACAATTAAACGCAAAATGTGTGAAAGTGATGCCCAACGTGTTTCCGCTATTTGAGGAATCCGTTTCCCAACAACTGAATCTGCTACGTGGGTTCTCTTGGCAGATTTATGAAAAAATGAGGGCATGCTGGATACAGTTGCGAAATATATGCGACAATTTACAATACTTTTGCACCCCTGTTGTAGGACAAGGTTAAGGCGGTGGGCGAAACAGTGGGTAAACAAAACTTGCGGGGCTTCTACCTTGACTCTTTTCTGCAGACCGCTCAACTCTCCAGCCATAACGCTTGCACCATCATAACACTGGCCTACTAACTTTGATTTAAAATCAAACTCCTCCAAAACCGATGCTAGCAGATCATACAGTGCCACAGCAGTCCTGTCAGTGCTGATATCATAAAAACCAAGGAAGCGCTCAACTACTTCACAATTTGAGTCCAATATGTATCTGACAATTATTGAACACTGTGATTTTTGAGTAATATCAGTTGTATCATCAACTTGCACTGAAAAAAATTTTGACTCATTAATTTCGCTTTTAACACATTCGTTTATATATTCATGAATACACTCCATTAAATCATTCTGTATCGTTTTAGATTGTCCAGAAAATAAGCTTCGTATTTCTTCAAAATGTGCTTTTAATTCTGGGGTGCTCCTACGAAGTAACAAATGGAACATCTCCTTGAAATTACCTTTATTTAATGAGGAAATAGATTCATCATGTCCTCGAAAAGGCAGTTCTTGCTTGCTTAGAACGACAACTAAATCGATTATATGTTCCATAAAAAGCCTATTTAGTCTGACCTTTTCATTAAACTTAGCTTTATGAAGAGCAGCATTTTCTTTGAGCATATCAGAAATAGTGTTTATATTTTTTTCCATCCGTTTCAGACCTACGTGATTAGTTATATGCTCTTTAGAGCTTTCGTGCAATTTTGCACTACGAAAAAGTTTTTCAGATCAAAATAACCCGTTGTATTCCACACATTTTTCTTATTGCTCAAAGTAAACATGGCCAGCAAAAGAGAGTTTGCTTGTAATAGCTACCAGAAAGCCAGGGGAAAATCTCGTACCATGATTTATTGAAAGACCTAAGAAACGATTTGCCGCACTTCTTATCTTTAGATATTGAACTTATTACAGGTGTCGGTCTTCCAGATATGAGAACATCCCTTTTATTATAATCTTTCCAATGTTTAAAAGGAATTTCTTCCAGAACACAAATCACGTCGTTTATTGGGCCATTCATATTTTCCAACCCAAATCAAAATATGCTGTTTAGTAACAATAACAAAATAAAAAAAGAAGAAAAACTCAACATTACTATGAACTAGCCAACACCCGCAAAAGAGAGGATTGAAAACACACTACAAAAAGTTAGACTCAAATATACTCTGACGAATAGTTAAAGCTACGTAGAAATCATCCTACTTCAAAGCATAGAGAGGCGAACGGCGTCATCGCCTGTAAAACCACTTTTTACCAAGGTCATCTGCTCATTTTCCCGCGCCCATTGGATACACAATCCTTGGGTTCTCCAATAACAGCAGAGATGCGATTCCAGTTTAAGCGAAATGGAGGGTCGCCTCAGAAATTTCCTTTTCTCTTACTGGAAGTCCGGCACCTCCTTAGGTAGACCTCGGACCGTGGGGGTGGGGGGTTCACTCTGTAGGGCTCTTTCTCTGATCCCCAGTTCCCCAAAACCGGCTTCTCATCGAGACGATTCAGCCGGTCGCCTCTAAGCGCTTAAAACATGCAGCTGCTTTGCAAAAATAATGATTCATTCCTCTTCTTGAAAGCCTTTTTTTAACCTAATTCATGAATCACAATGTAAATTTCAGTGTTTCATTTATCCTGCAAAGTTCTTATATCTTCGTTACTGACCGAAGTTTTTTTTTTTTTTTTTCACTTCTCATTCTGCGGAATTTCAGGTGAGGCGGCGCCTCACTTGCCTCATCTGACGGGCCGCCACTGTAAGAGACCCCTCCCCCATTAACTTCAAAAAAACAAATGCAGAGCAGTTACTACATAGAATCATTACTCATTAGATTGACTGCAAATATTGCATATACTTTTGTTTCAAAATGATTGATTTTTGACAATTTATTTTCTGTGCTGTAACATCATTACTCTTACTATCTTAATTAACACATACATAATTTATTTTCGAGAGGCCGTTGAAGTTAGATGTCTAATTTCTTTAATAATATTTAAAACAAAGAGACAAAAGTTAGGATATATATGCCTAAAGTAGCACTAATAATGTTAATGCAGTTTACCACTGATATGTACTGTGTCTGATCTTCCCATCAGAGGCATCTGCCCACCACAATTGAATAGCATTTTGAGGATCAAAATCTTCAATCGAAGGGCCATTGCATCTAATCATAATTAAAGTGTCACTATTCAGACATGCCCGATTACTTGTTTTTATTAGGTTCATTTCTGAAAAGCCACGCTCACGAAGAACCAGTACTACATGGCATTAGATGTAGCAGCTGCATCATCTTAAAAGCATTGCCATAATAGTTTATTTTTGTTCAGAGATTCAAAGCATATATACGGCTAAACAGATATTCAAAGAAAGTTCTTTTACCTGTAAATGACATTATACTTTGTGAAAAGTATACCATGGCAAAGGTACCTTTAGTAACCTTGAACCTTTGGTCGCTCCAGGCTGATCCATCAGCCTATTAAGTTTCTCTCGAATCCCACCTTCACTACTAATTTTCGAAGCAGCTGCAGGAACACGGATGAGGAAACTGAACTTGATATTCATTCACAGGGGAGAGCGGGAGTTGGACTAAATAGTTGATTACTTGGGCAAAAAATCTACTGGCCATCATTGGCTACTACATTCAAAAATTTACTAGCCACTACGAAATATCTGGTCGCCGTTTGGCCACCGGCTACTGACATTCACAAGGGCTGGTACACACTGTTGGATGTTAGCGTCCTTTGCTCGTTTATTTTTATTTTTCATCGGACACCTGCTACAGGCTTGTTTACGATTGCGAGTTTCAGTTGTGAGGATGCAGAACAGAAGAATCAGAGGTGCGTTGCAAAGAATTATGGGATCAAGACCCTGGACAATTGAAAGAAGAGATAGCGTCCCTTCGCTGTGTGTGAACACGCTGTGTTGTTATTCTTACAAAAACTGCTCTAAAAGAGTACATGTTTATGACGACCTAAAAGGACTATCGCTAGAATAAGCTGTGTGTTGTATGAACTCCTAAAAGGAATATTAATCATGGTAAGACTGTTTAAAACAGACTACATAGAAAGCAAAACTCATTGTTAATAATAACTCATTCGTTTTATGTTTAGTATTATCAGTCAACATACAATAGCGTCTTAGTTGTGTGTTTAGTCAAGAATAAATAACGAAAAAAACTTAAATGAGGAGTCTGTCGATTATGAACATAGTTACTGTTGCAAATCATTTCTTAGTTTTTAACTTACACCATCATTATTTTTGATTATGAGACTGAGAACTAGATTCATATGGCAGCTTCGGAAATAAGTGAAAAGAAAAAGCACAAGTACTAAATACAAAGCAAAACAATCAGCAAAATGGCGATGTCGAAAGAATATATTCACATAGAAAAACTGACAGAAACTAACTATGCAAGGTGGAAATTTAGGATGGAAATGTTGTTAATCAGAGAAAACCTAAGTGATGTAGTGTTTGAACCCAAACCACAAACTATAGATGAAACATGGGGTAAAAAGGATAGGCAATACAGAGCATTAATTTGTTTGTATATCGGTGATTCACAATTGTATCACGTATTATACGAAACCAGTGCAATGGATACCTGGAACAAACTCAGGCGAGTACATGAAAGAACCAATTTATCCAGTAAACTGTATTTGTTAAGAAAATTATACAGTATAAAATACACTGAATCGATTCCAATGCAATCACACATTAAAGAAGTAAACAAACTGGGAGAGAAGTTAAACAATATTGGGGAACAAATAAAAGAAACCCATATGGTAGAAATTTTGTTGTGTAGTATGCCACAAAGTTATAGTGTATTGATAACAGCTCTGGAAAGTAAAAATGAAGAGAAACTATCACTGGATTATGTGAAATCTAAATTAATTGACGAGTATGAGAGAAGAATGCATATTAAGGAGGGGTCAGTTACACACTCTGAAACACAATTTTTAGTTTATAAAACAAAGAACACTTTTGCTGTCCCTAATTTTAAAGCCAAAAGATATTGTACTTATTGTCACAAGTCAAATCATGTTAGAAATGAGTGTTGGCATCTGAATGCTAATAATAAGCATAGTAATATTCACAAAGGTAAAACAAAGTTTACTCCTAAGCAGCCGATTTATAACGGTAAAGTACAAAGTAATAACAACCTGCCACACAAGTTGAATATATGTAGCAAAAATGAAAATGTGGAGAACGATTTTTGTGCTAGCGTTACAAGCAAAGATGCAAAACTTGATATAACAAAGAATGATGCATAAAGAGCATTAGTGATAAAGAGCATTAGTATCACAAAACAATTCAATGTCTTGGATTGTAGATTCAAGAGCAACTAGCCATATGTGTAGTGACATAAATTTATTTTATAGAATTACATAAAAATTAGATGAAAATGTAACCATAGCAAATGGTCATATGTTGAAGTCAAAAGGTTTTGGAGAAGGTAAGGTACTAGTGAAAACTCTAGAGGGAAATGTTCACAGCCTTAGTCTATCAAATGTTTTGTATGTCCCAGACTTAGTTGGAAATCTCTTATCAGTTAAAGTGCTCGCTAGTAAAGGCTTTACAGTACTATTTGAAGAAAATACTTGGACTATAAACAAAGGTCAAACCATAGTTGCAAATGCCATTGCCACAGATGGTTTATTTGAACTCATCGTTGTTAAAGATAAAGATAAACAAGTTACAAACTGCGTAAAACAATTGGGGAATAATATGTATATAAATGAAAACTGCATTTATAAATGGTATCTCAGACTAGGACGCAGAAGTATTGAAGCAATTAAAGAAATGGCAAATCAAAATTTAGCTAAAGGTATGAAAATAAATAATCGTAAGCATAGTTTTTATTGTGATTCATGCATTAGATCGAAACTTACAGAGAAACCATACCCGAAACAGGCATCTTACAGAGTGAAAGAACCGTTAGAACTAATACACTCAGATGTATGCGGGCCTTTTGAAGTTGAAAGCTTGGGAAGAAAAATATATTTCCTGTCTTTTATAGATGATTTCAGTAGATATTTAACAGTATATGTAATAAGTAGAAAAGATGAAGTATTGGCAAAGTTGAAAGAATTTGTTAGTTCTACTACAAATAAATTTAATAGAAAAGTAAAAATTTTGAGAACAGATAATGGCCTAGAATACTGCAGCAAAGAAGTTGAAGAGTATTTAAGAAAAGCAGGTATTGTTCATCAAACTTCTATAGTGTATTCACCAGCTCAAAAAAAAAAAGTAGCCGAAAGAAAAAATCGATCGTTAGTTGAAATGTGCAAAGCAATGCTAATTAATGCAAATTTATCAAAAGCATATTGGGGAGAAGCAGTGCTAACAGGAACATATTTGCAAGATAGATTAGTCACTAAAGCAAGTAACAAAACTCCGTATGAGTTGTTAAATGGAGTAAGACCAAATATCAATCATTTAAAAGTGTTTGGATGTAAAATCTACTACTACATTCATAAACAGAAAAGAAGGAAATTAGATAACAAAGCAGTTGAAGGTACATTCATTGGTTATGATTTTAGATCAAAGGGATATCGAGTTTACGTTGGAGGAAGAAATGTAGTCGTGTCAAGATCGGTCAAATTCTTTGAAAATAAATTTAGCAAGCAAAAAGAAGAAACTGAAGAACAAGGAGATTTTAATCTCGTACATTTAGGAAGTCTGAATTACCTAGAAAGTGCAGATATTGAAAATGAAATGCAGAAGACTCAACAAGAGGAAAACACTGAAGAAATTTCAGAAGAGCAAGAAACTGAAGAAGGCATGAACATTAATTTACTTAGAGTTTCTGAGCATTCAAATAAAGGAGTTCCACCAGAATGACTAGGATTTAAAGCAAAGACAAACCAAACTTCTAACTCGGATCCAAAATCTCTAAGTGATATAAAAGATCTTCCAGAAAGAGAGAGAACAAAATGGCAAAATGCAATGAAAGAAGAAATAAAATCTCTAAAAGCAAATAATACTTAATCACTAACAGAGTTACCAAATGGAAAGAAAGCTATAGGAAGCACTAACATAGGGAAGATGTTAGACTTCTACTCATTCCACCCTGACTATATTAAATTAAATATGGCAAGACAATTTTTGGAAAAAATTGAAGTCCTGGTCTCTTCAGATGCTCAAAAAGATCTTCACAGAGAAGAATTAAAAGAAATATTGGCAGAAAACAATTATCCCTCCCCATATGTTGAGAAATTATTGGATTGTTGGGAAAGTCATAACGTGTTTTGGCACCCGATGGCGGTTGGGCAGTTTTGAAAGTACTAGAGGCATGCACAGCTCTGTTATCGCTATGGCATTCGCTAGGTGCCAGTTCTAGCTGCAGTCTAAAAGGAATAGTGAGCGATTTGGTTGATTTGCGGAGATTTTATATCAAGTTAAAGATGGAAGACCAAACTGTGCATTTTCGCCATATTTTATTGTTTTACTTCCGTAAAGGGAAGAACACGCGTCAAGTTTGTGAAAAGTTGCGCAAAGTGTATGGTGATAATGCTCTACAAGAACGTCAGTGCCAGCGGTGGTTCACAAAATTCCGTGCTGGTGATTTTGACCTCAACGATGCTTCTCGGTCCAGGAGGCCAACCGAGGTTGATGACGACCAAATCAAGGCATTGATCGAGTCGAACCCATGTTACACAACACGAGAGATTGCAGACACATTGCACATCCATCATTCAAGCATATACGACCACCTGAAGAAGCTGGGATACGTAAGCAAGCTCGGTGTGTGGGTTCCTCGTGAACTCAAAGAAGCTCAATTGACGGCACGTATAAACATCTGTGATATGCTCATTAAACATGAGGAAAACAGTCCTTTTTTTAAGCGACTGATAACTTGTGACGAAAAGTGGATTGTGTACAATAATGTGCTGTGCAAACGGTCTTGGTCCCGACATGCTGCTTCGCCTCAAACGACATCCAAAGCAGACATTCATCAGCGAAAGGTTCTGGTCTCAGTGTGGTGGGATTTTAAAGGTGTCATGCTTTTCGAGCTCCTACCACAGAACGAAACAATAAATTCGAATGTGTACTCGAATTGGAGAGTTTGAACGAATCCATCATCCAGAAACGTCCAGAGGTCGTTCATCGCAAAGGTGATGTGTTTCCATCACGGCAACGGGAGACCACACACAAGTTTGATCACCCGCGAAAAATTATTGGAGCTTGGGTGGGATGTGTTGCCACACCCAGCATACTCGCCTGACCTTGCACCATCAGACTTCCACTTCTTTCGCTCTCTTCAACAGTCCTTGCATGGTATAACGTTCAATTCAGATGAGGCTGTAAATCAGCACCTTGTACAGTTTTTCGCCACGAAAGACAGGTCCTTCTATGAACGTGGCATTCTGCAGCTCACTGAAAGACGGCAAAAGGTTATCGAACAACAAAACGGGCATTACATCATTGATTGATCTTTGTTCTTTCTATCAATAAACAACCTTTGCAAAACATGTCTAAAATATGTCATGACTTTTCCGACAACCCAATAGTTAGGCAAGTCCCAAAAAAGAAGCAGGAAATAAGCAACTTCAAATTCACCAGTAAAATTACGTACCACAAGGGACTTTTTGAAAAACTGAAGAGGATCGGAGCAAAATACAATATCGGGCTTGCTCCAGATCTAAATAACAAATTAAAGAAATTCCTGCCAGCTTTAAAACAGAAAGAAGTGGACATCCAATTGCAAGAAGGAGTAATATATTGCATCGACTGTAACTGCGGACTCAGCTATATAGGAGAAACAGGGAGAAGTATTAAAGTCCGAATGAAAGAACACCAAGCAGCTATTAGGAACATTAGTAACAAAACATGGCTAGACAGACATATACAAGCAAGTGGACATTCGATAAATTGGGACTCGGTAAGAATAATCATCCACCAGTCAAACTTAGTAAAGAAGAAACTAGAAGAAGGGATCAAAATGGCAAGAAGAAGTACCACAATTAATGATAATTGCGGTTGGACACTTCCAACTGAGTGGCAACAACTACTCCAGTGACATAGTCCTGATGACGAACTAGGCTTTAGTTTGAAAATTTGACCACCAACTTTTTTTGGATTTTATGCTTATTTAATCATGATTTTGGAAATATATCTTTATCCTTTACTTACCTGTTAGCTGTATATCAACTTATACTGCCCAATACAGTTTTGTTTTTTTAATGTGTTAGTATCTTCCAAAATAACGAGTTTTCCTCTGATATCCAAAGCATTGTTGGTGTGAACAATTCAACTGATGTTACGATTTCCCAAGCAACAAAAGTGGCTAATATTTTTTAGCACTTTGCTACAACTTTTTTCCCCATTTTAGCATTTTTGTTACAGCATTTTTTGAGCCAGCTTAAACTCTGGTGCTTTATGAAATCAAGATGAAGGGTAGTCTTGTTGTTAAGTTAATCTGGATTTCGTGCAAAGTCTTTTGGGATGTGCTGCCAAATATTTAAAACAGTTAATTCATTACTCAGTACTTGCAGGGTCATGGAAATCAAGAGCAAGTCAGGGAAGATATTTACCTAGTTTTACCATAAATACTGTTACAAAGTATTCAATGAAATAAAAGAAATTTAAAGATATTTTAATATGCCTGTGATATGACATAAATAGTACACTTGTGAATACATGGCACCAATCACTTTTCAAAATGGCATCCATTTACCTTCACACAGTTCTTCAGTCTCTGTGGCCACTCTTCAATACCTTTACTCAGGATCTCCACTGGGAAAGCTGCTACTTCCCGCACCAAAGAGTGTTTGAGACTGTCAATAGTGCGGTGTCTCTTTCTGCAGGCCATGTCCTCCAGTGTGGCCAACAACTTGTAGTCCAGTGGGTTGAGGTTCTGGGCTGCTTGAATGCCAATCAGCTGGTGAAATGAAGTCTGGAAAATTCTCCTGAAGCCACTCCTGGGTGGACTTGGCCTTGTGGGCAGGTATGGAAGATGGCGTGACTCACATTTTTGACCACTGGCTCCAAAACCCTGTCCTGGTAGGCTTTGGCGGATGTTTTCACTCCTTTCTCACAGAAACAGAGCTCCGTGGTACCCTTGCAGGAAGCTCCCCACCAAACCATGACAGAAGCAGGATGACTGCCTCTTATTATCCTTGGATCTTTCTCCTAAGCTTTTCGTAAGTTTGATGCATAACACTCTGTCATTTTGGTGGTTGAAAGCCTCTTCAATAGTGAAATATTTTTCATCAGAAAAAAGGATCTCTCTGTGGCGATTGTCTGTGTAATGCTGCAGCAAACGTTTCACTTTTAGCACCATCTGCTTCTTCAGTTGTGGGATGAGAAAGAGCCCTGTATGCCGTCAGTAAGCTCTCAAGCTTAGGTCACTCCGCAGCACGCATGACATCGACATTCTTGAAATGTTCAGCTGATGAGCCATTACCGATTTTTTTTTACACGATTTCATCAAATGCGGACTGCCACTGTTTTCACCAGGTGAGCAGTCTTCACGGTAAGCAGCCGACCCTTTCTGGGTTGGTCAGTGAGGGTCCCAGTCTCAAGGAACCTTTTATGGTCCAGTAGACAATAATTTGGCTGATTTTTATTTTCTTCATCATGTTGCAAATCTCGAAAGCTGATTTTCCAACTTTGTACTTTTTTAATGCAGACTTCAAATGTGGGCAAGGCATTTACTACTTACAAGAGTGTATTTTTCTTTAACAGCAAGGATTTATAAATGCTATGCTGGGATTCTAAATAGAACAAAGCAATTTTGGTCATGGCGAGACCCCAGAATCTTTTGTGTGAATGAAATCTTTTGAATCTGTTGTAACCTGTAACTGAGAGAAGAGTATTTTTCATTTTCTTGTAGGACTTCCGTCCACAGTGAGTAGAGTTTAGGTCCCGGCCACCTACAGCAGGATTGCCTTTTGGGCAGGACACAGAAACGGAAGGAATGAGAGCAAGTCTAGCGGCTTTGACAGAACAGTTTGTAGTGAGATTAGAGTACAGTAGATGGTGCCACCGTACAAGTATAATGTTGCACACAGAGAGGTGAGAGAATTTCAGGGGGGGGGGCATAGGAAAGGATACCCATTTAACCAGTGGGTCCAGCCTGGGGGCCGTCACTTAACGTGCTCGTCCGATGCACGGCAGATATTCAGCAATTGTTAGTAAATCACACCATCTCTGAAAGATCAGCCTAGGTTCGAACCTGAGGACCTTGCATCGATAGTCTGACTCGCTAACCACTAAGCCATCCGCAGCTCAACTGAGAGAAGAATGCTTGCTTGTTCAAATGTGTGATTTGGCTGATCTGCTGTGTTGTGCTAATTATTTTGGTGTCTTTCATTATAATTTTGTAATCTGAGCAAATGTTAATCCTTCTTGGCTTAAGAAGTCTGAATGTGCTTGCTGGCTTAGTGCAGATAAAAATAGATTTAAAGCATGTTGCACATCCTGTGAAAAAAAAAAAAACACCTGTCTATATAACATGGGTGAGAGTGTTATCAAAGTATAGTGTTGTCAAAAGTGCATTTTTAGTTTCAATTCATAATTTGATCTGAGTATCAAGTTTATGTTTTTAGAACAATTCATGACTTTTTTTTCTTTTTTTTTTTACTATACTCTGTTAAACGAAACCCATATTTATTTCAAATAAAGGCAAGAATTTTTTGCCTTGCTGTATACAAAGCCAAACTGTGCAAGAAAATAAGCATACTAGATATAGGTTCCAATACAAACATATAAATTCAAGATATAAATGTAACAGTTTCTATTTGACCTTTTATTTAATTTGGAGATTTATTTTTATTAGCTGCTACTTTGACTTACTGGCCACTTACAAAAAATTCAGTTTACACACTAT
This sequence comes from Macrothele yani, assembly GCA_039090855.1. NCBI lineage: Eukaryota > Metazoa > Arthropoda > Arachnida > Araneae > Macrothelidae > Macrothele > Macrothele yani. Next base: position 132,948,610 of record CM077002.1, read on the forward strand.
GTAGCAGGCTATGGAGTTTTTTTCCTGGAGTCATGGAATAATCCTGGAATTTTTTCGTCCCTATAGGAATATGAAACCTGATTACATTTTCTTACCAGCAGTAAACTTGGTTAATTTGTCTTAGAGAAAAGCTAATTTTTGATATGACTGGATATGTTCATGGATGTGTTGCATTCTAAAAATTTGTATATTCAACAGTATAATGTTTTTAAACAACACACACCCACTCCATGAGGGTATGATGCTCTGGTTGATATCGCAGCATAATAGTAAATTATTCCTGAGTTATTTCACTTTTTTGTTAGCTTTTCACTGTGTTTTCTGTCTAATTTTCTTAGCTCATAGTGTGTTTATTTGGTTCTTAATACGAACTAATGTTATTTTAAATATATATCATCATTTATAAATGCCGTATGAATTTTCTACACAAATATAGTTTAATTTAAACCGTGTTCTTGAAAAATGACTGTTTGCTTTCAGTATAATGTACACATCTTATTGTTCCTAGTTTAAAGTTTTGAGAATGGTGTGTGTGTGTGTCGCCAAGAATCATTTACCTCAGAATCTCATCCTCAATGATTGAATGGTGGTTAAACAGTAGGATTCAATGTACTTGTTTTAACAACTTTTATTAGCTTTTATTCATAGTGTGTAATTCAAACACAAAAATGTATTCTTTGTAAATTATTTTTTCTTCCATATGTTTTTAGTATGTTTTTGTTGTCAAGGTTTGTAGCACTAACAGAATAAATCGATCTTTTAGTTATACGTACATTAATTTTAAATCTGCCTCCAAGCTCTTTGATGTGTAAATTTTCATAACTGAAAGAATAACATATGATAATTAATAACAAGTAAAGTACTTTTGTGTTCAAGAATTCCAGCGTGGAAGTTCTTACTTGCACTGCTTACACTTGAATTATAATGAAAGATCTTATCTGTAAATAAATGTCAGCCATCTGTACACGATCATAGTAGAGTCCAATTAAAACCACCGACAGGTTAAACACACTTTAATGTAATGAAAGACAATTTAAAATATAAATTTTATATTTAAAATTGTCTTTCAATTTTAAGTGTAAAATTTATATTATTTATATTGAATAATCAAATTATTATAAAATTTATATTGAATAATCAGATTATTCTGTGCATAAAAATATAATTTTATAAGCACAGAATAATCTGTGGGTGTTTTTTTGTTTTGCTTTTTAATGTTTGTAAGAATAGTTTTCGTGTTGTGTGATACTGGAATGAAAAGAGATTTATTGGCTTAATTTAATGTAGAAGTTCATATAACTTCATTGCATAATCGATTATATGTGTAATATAAGGTGGAACACTGCGTGTGCTGATGAATATTTTATTAATTTGTTTTGTTTCTTTTTCAGTTCCCTGGAAAAACCCTCAGTATTCTTAGAAAGTATAAACTACAAGAACTACATTCATAATATATAGAAGAATAAAATACATTGCTAGTCACTAATTTTAATTTATTTTTCTACATTAACTCTCATGGGTATCATACTGCGTCAGTATTTTGTCTCACATTCCCATTGTAACCGGAATTAAAATCTGTGTTATATAACATTAATTACTTTTTGTATTCATTTGTTGAATTAGTCTTTCTGTTATGTGATGTTCTTCTCATAAGGCACATGGATGATTTTACAGTACAGGCACATACTGCAAGTATGCCGGATAGTCACAACCTACCCAGTTTTGTTATAGCTAACCAGTGACTGGTGTATGCACATTGACCACATATGTATGTTTGGTAAGCAGAAATTCTGTAGCATAATCCTGTCTCCTCTCACTGCTGTTTAAAAAACTTATTTTGCTTTTTGATTACTTTTTCATCAGGAAGTGTAAGACGTTATATAAATTATTGCATGTGTTATTGCAGTGGCATAGCCAGAAATTTCTTAAGAAGGGGTGGGGGCAGTGCATGCCAAGGGGTTTTGGTGCCTGAGGTGGGTCCCAGTGAGTCACCCCTCCCCAACATTCATCATTGCCATTATTCTTCATAATTTTAACATTCATGATTATACATGTCAAAAGCAAGATATGTATGTATTTTGGTCAAAAGTGATTTCTTAGTATTATGCTTGTTGCTCATGCATTAAAATTTTTATGTATTGTTTTGATATATATGTATAATATGTAATATAAATAAATATGAACACACTGTATGAATAAATGAATCATGCCACTTTTACATCTGAAGAGGCTCTGCTACATCCATTAATAGTAAATAATATTTAGGGAATAATTAATATTACAAAATGAAAGTTCTGCAAATGATCAAGATGTAAATATTTATTTTTACAAAATTAAAAATATTGTACTACAAACAGTAATTGTCTTAAAAGCTATTACAAAATAATAATATGATGAAAATTCAAAAATTTCTGTTTGTGAGCCTTTACTTCTGCAAACTTATTGATAACATCATCAAAATTAATATGTTTGACTACTTGACATTCATTCGGCCATAGAGCAAAATTTGAGGCTTGTCTGAGTCATGGTGGAAAAGTAGTTTTTGATAAGTTTTAGTTTTGAAAAACTTCATTCACAAGAAGCCACTGAAGCACATATGGTCAAAAAGTCTTAATGCTAGTGACAAGTTTGGTACAGAATCTGAAAAGTCCAAATTGACAATAAACTATAAAAACTTCAAGGATATCCAGTCCTTGTATTTTTCTTTGGTGACATCAGTTGCTTGTAGATGCCTCCTCAGTTCACCAATCTCAGTGATCATTTCTTCTGTTGAGAATTAATTCATCAAATGTTTGGGTGAGGATTGGAAGGAGTTCTTCGATTTCTTCCTTTAATTCATTAGTCAAATTGTGTAGCAGAACAATAGGGAACACTTTCTGATGAAATGTTTTCCATTGTTTGGAAACGGGTCTCTAATTCTGCTTGGGAGCGATGTGTACATTCAAACATGGCTCTTTTTTAAGCTCTTGTTTCAGAGATAGACCAACATCCACAGCTTTGTCTTATGGCATCATTTTTTTTTATTTTCTTCTTACCTTTCTCTCTATGGGAATATCTATTCTACCGTACACATACCAGTTGCATACAAGAGCGCATTCTCCACCGTGTCATTTCGATTTCCCTCAAAAAAGAGTTTCAGCGCTTTCATTGAGTTGCAAAGTATGTCATCCAGATGTACGAAGTTTACATGAAATTCAAACTGAGTATAAATAAGGGAAAAACCAAAGTTATGGTTTTTGAGAGAGGAACTGATAGTACTGAATGTAATTTAAGTCTAAATGGCACAGTGATTGATCAGGTGAGTGGGTTTGTTTATTTAGGAAGCGTGTTTGACAGAGAGAACAATTTGATGGTGAAATTAGTAGGCGAGTGAATTCTTCATGGAAAGTCATGGCTGCTCTGGGAGGTTTTCACAGGAATGATTGGTTCTCAAGAGAGTCCTGCATGGCTGTGTATGAAAGTGTAATTGTTCCTACTCTGATGTATGACAGTGAAACCTGGGTACTACAGAAGAAACATAGAAGTTGTTTGTGTGCTAGAGAAATGTGTTACTTACGGGGGGTGGGGGGTGGGTGGAGTTGTGGCAGTTGTGAGATGTGAAGCAAAATGTTGTTAGCAAGGTGGAGACTAATATGCTTCGGTGGTTTGGCCATGTTGAAAGAATGAGCAATGAGATGCTTACTAAGAAAATCTTTTTAGCCCAAGTGGTAGGAAGGAAAGGCAGAGGAAGGCCAAGGAAGTCATGGGAGGATCAGATTCAGGAGTGTCTGCATGAGAAAAAGATTATGAGTATGAAGTATAGAAGATCTTGTGTACAGCATGTGATGAATGTCAGTGAAGCCCGAGTTGTATGTCAAGATCGCTTTAAATGGAGAAATTCAATGCAGCAACAGTAAGTAAAAATAACCTCTGAATCTCAGAAAACAGTTTAATGATATGTATTAAAGATCCAGACTTAGAAATTTTGCTAGTAGACATTGGCCACCAAGACCAAAATTGTTAGAAGCCATAAAAAAAAAAGTCAGTGGCCAAACTTTGAAAAAATCGAATTGTATATTTCATGCCATTATTTTTATAAAATTGCTTACTATAATATCAATATGTTTTATTTTGCATATTTCAATTATAGTATGCTTAAAAGTTGAAACTGAAGTAATAAAATACATAAATTAATATTTGTAGTTTGGTCAACAAGATTTCATGCTATCCACCCACTATACACAGTGTGTCAAAGAATTTTTAAGACTGGGTCTGTAAAATGAAATAGAAACAAGAAATTATAATTTGTTTTGGTTTGCTAATCAAAATAAGTCCCTCCGACTTCAATACACTTGTTACAGCGATTTAATAATGATTCGAATACCTGTTCCAGTTCACTTTGCGGAATTGCCTCCAAAGCATGCGTCGAAGCTGTTTGTATGGTCGAAACATCATCAAAATAACACCCTTTTAACGTCATTTTAAGTTTTGGGAACAAAGAAAAGTCGCAGGGTGCTAAATCAGGCAAATACGGTGGATGATTCAACACACAGACATTATTTTTCGCCAAAAATCTACGAACAAGAAGTGAGGTGTGACTGGGTGCATTATCGTTCAACAAACACCAACTGTTTTCATCTCGATATTCTGGACGAATGCGACGAATTCTGCCCATCAAACACCTCAAAACATTTAAATAAAACTCACCAGTAATTGTTTGTCCACTTGGAACAAATTCTTCCCTTACTATCGAAGAATGTAATGAGCATTGTTTTGATTTTCGATAGAACTTTTCTTATTTGCTTAGCTTGTGGCGAGTTTTTTGACTTCCATTCCGCACTTTGTCACTTTGTTTTACGATCATATTGAAAACACCATGTTTCATCACCAGTAACAATCGATTTTAAGAAGTTTGGATCATTTTCAACGGCAGAAATGATGTCTCTGCAATGTGCACTTCTCCTTGATTTTTGTTCATTGGTTAACGTGTGTGGAACAAATTCAGCACAGACTTTTGTTTTGCCTAAATCTTCTTGCAGGATGGTTCGAATCATTTCTTTGTTGATGTTTAAAGACTTCCATCATTCTTAGTGATGCGCATCGATTGTTTGCCATGAAATCACACACTTTTTTAATAATCTCAAGTGTCCTAGATGAACGTGGTCTTCCAGTATGCTTATCATCTTCTAGCGTCTCTCTTCCGTCCAAAAAACGTTTGTGCCACAGGAAAACATTTGATCTACTTAAACAAAACTCACCGTAAACTTGTTTCATCATTTGGTACGTTTCCGAGGCACTTTTACCAAGTTTTGCGTTAAACTTAATAACAGCCCTTTGTTCCATCTCAATAATTCAACATGAAAAAAATTTTACTTCTCTAATGAGCGGCCGTTTCGTTTCAGTTACTTTAACAACTGCGCGGTACTTTTGGCAGAAAGCAAGCAGAGGGTCAGGGTTTATAACGCATTCGCGATTACACTGGTGGTGCTACCGTAGGCTGAAATCTAGCGCCAGTCTTAAAAATTCTTTGACGCACTGTGTAATTTTATCCCATTTTCAGGGTCAACATTACTCATTTTTATTCCTAATGTTTTGACCTTAATGTAACTTTCAAGTCTGTTCTTTTTCATTAGAAGGCTTCTTTCACCTAATTGTGTTTTTAACTGCTGACCAAAGACATTCTACATGAGTATTTAACAGCAGTGCCGTTAAAAGCATAGTTACTGGATCTCTCATGATTTCAAAAGGCTCTAGATTATCTGAATTCTCCCAATTTGTGTAACAAAGCATTTGAAACACATGAAATTCTGTTAGGATTCAAACTAACAAGAATCTTCTTGATTTGAAGCCACTATTCCAAAGCACAATAAGTTATTGCATCATCGCCATGATTGTTTGGGCTTTCAGAAGATTTGGGAAATAACACCTTATCTAAAGAGCAAAATATATTTGCAGAAAACAGATGTTTGGACATTATTAAAAAAAATTTCAAGTTTTTGTGCAATTCTTTTTCAATAAATCAATGCTGTTTTCTGTAGAACTTAGTCCTATATCTTCATCATCTACAACACATCTTCGTTGATTACATGCTGTGCTGATTTGGTGACCTTGAAATGTTGATGGCATGTCATCATTTTGAGACAAAGATTCCTTAAAAAAGGATCAATTTGCCCCTTCATCTGCAGATTTTAAAACAGCCGACTCTAGTTCAGTAACATAGTGCAAAACACTACTGATGTCCACATCAGTTTTTTCCAGATTTCTAGAACATTCAACAACACATGAGATTATGTCAAAAATCCATTGACCCTCTGAATGGATATATATAACCAAAAGTTGATTTAAGAAAACTGAGCTAGAAATTGGAATTCCGAAGGATAATCATGTAAGAAGTTTTATGGGTTTCATTCATGTTTTTTTCGCAATTCAGAAGTTTTTAATCATGTCTAAGAAACTATCAGATTCAATTATTTTTACCACAAGTATGTATTTTGGTAAAAAATTCATGTATGTAGTTAAATGTGAATCTGTTTCACATTTTTCAAAAAGGAGTTTGAAAAACATGAAGAATGTTAAAAAACTGAATATTATGTTCCAACATAGATACTTCATCTTTCACAGAAATTAGGAAGTGGGATGTTTTTCTTGAGCACACTGGTTACAGTAAAAAGGAAGGCAGATGATGTGAAAAAAAAAGTCATTGCTTTTTGCTGACCGTGATAAGTCATAGATATAAATCAGGAAATGATCCAGATTATCGGTAAATTGGAGTTTCCACTCATTTTGCCAAATTAAATTCTCTAGTTTTCCCATCTGAAGACAGTAGTGTTTTTAAAAGCCACACAGACTGTATTTGAATTGGATGAACAATATTACAGAAACAGCACTAACGGACAAAACTTGAAATAAATCATCTGCTGATGGTAAGGTGAAAAAAAAGCAGTCTAACACACGAAAAAAAAAAAAAAAAAATCTTCGCTGATCTTGTAAACATCAGAACTGGCATAAAAAGAAAAAAGTACTTAGCACAGGAATACTATACCTGCCAACATTGACAAGAGGCTTGTCAGTGGTAAACAGCATTATTGTGCAGCATACATAGTTGCTTTTTTTACGAAACTATGCATCTCTTTATGAAAAAGAGATATGTGCCGCAACAAAACGTTACAACAAACAAGACACTCATGAAACTAACGCGTATGAAACACAAAGTTGATTCCCCTGGCGAGGGCATGATAGGTAACATTGCGAGATTTAAGTTCAAAACTTCCACCAGTAAAAATCAGTCAGATGTGTTCTAAATCCCACAACGCTTGACAGACAGGAAATCCAAGCAAGTGAACCCGCAGTGCATGAATCTCCACTTACTGTATGATCATACTGTCTCTAAAATTGTAGTTTATGTCAAGATGAGACCAAAGAAGGAAAAAAACGCTGAACGTTTTAACTGGGTGAAAAATAGAAACACACGGCAAGAATGTGGAGTGCTGCTAGTTTGTCTTTTGTTGACTCTGCAGCTGAACAGCATCCATTGCTTAATTTTTCTTCCTGCTATCTTTCTCTCCCTATTTCTTCATTGGCGCTTTTCTTTCCTTTCTTTTTTATGCCCTCTGATAACAATAACTTCATCCATCATGCTGAAAGAACTTTCAGCTTGGAGACCATGAGTGTGTGATATCAAAGCTTTAACTATTTTAGACAAATGGTGTAACTTTGAGAAAATACCAGTACTTTTGAACATCATGCATCAATTTTTACAAATTTTTCAACTTTGTCACTTCCATTTTCGTGAATTTATCCCTCCCTTATCAAGCTTAAATGCAAAAACTTATGGGACGGAACGGGGGGGGGACATCGCGGGGGGAGGGGGTGCCATTACAGTAGAAATCTTTGAACCGTCCGACTTCCGGTTTTACAAATTTTCCCGTTATTTTCAAACTGAAAGACAAATATTTATGCAGTAAAATGTTATTTAACAATAATACTGCGCAGAACATCGCGATAAAAAAGGAATTACGATTGCGGAAAAAATCTGAACTCCGTCGACCTTCCGTTTTCGAAATTTTCATAAAGACGGAATTCCGTCCTCCGACGAACATCCCCCCCCCGGTCACACAGACCCCCCTCCCACACAAAAAAAATATGTTCACTTGTGCATTGGTCTCGCGAATGACCAAAATAATAACGAAAAAGGTGTGATTCCTCGATTTCGCGGAAGAACCTGTTGCCTTAACATTGCGGCGAAATTTCTGCTGCGTCGAACCTCCGTTTTCGCAAATTTCTGCCTACAGTTTCAAGCTGAAATACAAACATATATGCAATAAAATAATATTTAACAAGAAAACTGGACACAAAGGCAACATCTGGAGAAAAAGAATTACTATTACGGTAATGTTTTTACACCGTTAAACTACCGTCTTCGAAAGTTTTGAAACACGAGATACCGTCTCCAGACGGAAAACGCCCGCGCCCCCGCAAATTGTCTTCAGTTTTACACTGATCCTGAGAACGATCTAAATGATGACAAAAAAACGCGGAATTCCGTGAATCCTCTCTCTCTCTCTCTATATATATATATATATATATAGAATCTCATGTACATCATAAAAAAATAGTAAAATGAAAAAAAAAATGAAGAAAAATGAAAATTCGTAGAATCCGTAATTTCGACAGTGAAGTCCCATTGTCAGACAACTAAATCCGTAGAAACTACGGACATTCTGTAGTAGTTGGCAGGTATCATAATACAGTACAACCTCGAAAATCCGAAATCGTCAGGACTTTGCCGATTCGGGAATTTAGAAATTTCCGGATTATAGAGAGTTTGGTTAAAATTCAAACTTAGTATTAACTGACTACACTATAAAACACTATATTTGGTAAAAATAATGACAAAAAGCGAAGTTAACCAATTATTATTATTTTTTTAAGCGAACACGGAAAGCGGATGGAAACTCGGTCGGTATTAATTCATAAAATAAATAGTTTCTTTTTAGCCGGCCGCTTTGCGATGCTCAAAAGCCCGCAGGTGCACGCTAAATTCTGCACTGGAGACGGTAGTGTATAGTTCTTTCAGCGAACATTCATAAAAAATAAAAAGAAATGCCTAACTTCTAAAGTTTTAATCGGATTTTGACGAAATTTCACATGGAAGTTTATTTTGACGTGTTTTGGTTACTATAAAATTTGCGTTCGGTTATTTAAAAAATTGGAGAGTTTTTGTTTTATAAAAAATTCTCCCAGTACGAATTCCCCAAAGGGAAGAAGCTTTCATCCCACCCCCCCACCCCCCGCAACCTTGCGAACTCTTTCTCGCACGATGACCCATCATCCTTGCTTGGCGCATTCTTTGTGATCAAAAACCGACGCGACGTCCTCGCCTTTTTCTTATAACTTTTTTTTTTTTCTTTTCTGCTGTTCAAGCAGAATAGCTTCTGTACGCGAGATTTCCGCACATTTGGAGTAAAATTTTTCAAAAACGTGAGAGCTCCGTACAACTTTATAAAAATTAGAAACTAATGAAATTTTTAAAATTTTAAATTTTTATATTTTTACAGAATTTTTTTATACATTTGGAATTATAATTTCTCCATAATTTGTTTATGCAATACATTTAGGACTTTGCCCCATCTGTATAATGAAATTCTGAGTATGTTATTTCTACCTTTATGTTTTTAATTTTAGTATATTTTGGTTTACTTAATTTGAAATAATTTTATTTATGCTTAAATAAAAATATTGTAATAAAATCCTTTGAATGCAGAGCATATTAGGTTTTAAAATAAAATTACTGTATATATGAACTGATAGAATTATAGTTTTTACATTGACTATCATAATTAATTACTTAGCAAAAGTGTAATTCTAACCTTTGTTGGATATACAGGGAAGAATGTAATAATGATGAAAGGATGAAGTAGAGTGAAAACAAACACTTGAGCTAATTTAAACAATTAACTGTCCATCATCTTACAGCAAAAACCATCACTTTTTGTCACACATAACTACAAAAACAGAAGTATGGAGTCGGCAATAGCATGCAGAGATGTTTTGTCAACCCAATCCCACTCTAAACTGTCCTTGACGATGCAGCCTCTGACATTCGTTTATGTCAACAGTTGTTTAAACAAAGACATTGCTCTTTCCACCTTTTATCAACACATAGTAACCGAAAAATTGTTATCCGGTCACCACTGGGGATCCGAATCCCAGATCTGTTGATATCTAGTTGAGCACATTGGCCTTACACTATGGTGGCCAACAATCAATGGTGCTATGTGTCTTTTTCTGTCAGCTTATGATATTATAAATCTGTAAGATGGGCTCAGCTACTGAGACGTCTCCATTTGGATTTAACTGCTATAATTAATATATTGTTGGCTATATATTAATTATAGCAGTTAAATCCAAAGGGCGAGATCCAAAGTGAAAATCCTTCAGATACATGGTTAACGCCCTCGGCTAGATATCGAAAGATCTGGGATTCGGATCCTCAGCGATGACCGGATAACAATTTTTCAGTTCCTATGTGTTGATAAAAGGGAAAGAACGATGTCTTTGTTTATTCACTGACGTATTTGGAGGATTGTCAACAGTTGTGACAGCTGGGGATGGAGAGCCAATAAAATATGGGAGGGCCCTAGATGGCCACATCCACATGGCCCGAAATGATCGTGTCCTTTTTGCACATACCTGCTACTCCTACACTAGCACCCCGGGCAATAAACATTCCGGAAATTTTTACAACTGGCCAATAGATTGTAGCACTTAGCATGCTGTATTGTGCTGCAACCTAATAGATTTGTTTTAAACAACAAAGACATCGGATAATAATAAGTTTATTAATGCAGAATCCATTTAACAAAAACTATAAAATAAATACACACCGTGTTTACCTATTTTTCAGCTTCTCCAGTTCTACATGTAAATAACTAAATTCGTCTATTATTTTATTCTAAAATGACAAAGTGGTACCTGGAGTGGACCCCCCCTGCCACCGCCCATTGGTACGCCAGTAAGGAGAGGTCCATGGATTTGGTTCATTGGTGAAAGTCTCATGTATATACTGTACATATATATATATATATATATATCGCTTTAAATTCATACGCAATCCACCCTCAAGGAAGGGTCCAGACCCAAGGACCTCCTCCCGCTATGCTTCTGTTATTGTATTCATAACAGTTACTTGTGGGGGGGGGGTGAATGAAATGGTAGTTTCACTATACATTGAAATATTTTCATTCACTATGCATTGGACCAATACATTTCGATAATGCTGTTTTGCATTTTTATTATGCGATTTTAGTTAAAGAAAACAGAAATATATATTTTATTACATATCTTTTTGTAATTGATGTAATGTTTATATGAATCTTAATAAATGCATCTCAAAAATGTATCATACTGCAGTTCTAGAATTCTTCAAAAAGTATTTGTAAAATACATGTTTGAATAGAATTCTTTGAAATAGAATTCTGCCAAAGAATTCTTCAAAAATATGTTTGACATAATTCCTGAATTAACAGCCAAGTGGATTTCTGTGATAGAACATTTATTACAAACACTGTTTCAGTATGAGTTTCAATAAATAAATAATTGTAAATATTAGCGAAATAAATTTTGTTACAAACTCTGCCTTTGCATAAGAATTTCAGTGAAGACATCAATTTTTTTTTTTTCGACACTGGTACTGTACAGGGTGAATATTTTGAGCCAGGTGAATAAATTTCTATTTTTTATCTTACTGAGATTTTTATGAATGAAAATGAATATGTGCTCTTTCATTGACGTGATTATAAATGTTTTTATAGTTATAAAACAAGTCATCTGATCAACTGTCAGCAGGTATGATGTCGTTAAAATTCTACAGTACCAAAGATGCATACATTAATATTAATAACATGAAAATGCTGTTGCAAAAAACAAAATGTGTATTTTATTCCGTTTATAGGCGTAAATTTTACAAAACACTCAACCTTTCACTGCCAACGGGCAGCTTCTTCAGGCTGCTGAATATAAACAGATTAAGAATAAAAAATATTATTTATTCTTAATCTGAATAAAATATATTTATTCATAAACGGAATAAAATACATATTTTGTTATTACACGTGGCGTATAACCCACAATCCCATTTGCAATTGCAAAGTTCAAAAGTTCGAGGGCTTGTCACATTAAAATTTGGAAAGAGAGTGAGACGGAATAAAATACATATTTTGTTATTACACGTGGCGTATAACCCACAATCCCATTTGCAATTGCAAAGTTCAAAAGTTCGAGGGCTTGTCACATTAAAATTTGGAAAGAGAGTGAGACAAGGCGACACTTAATCTACCATTCTCTGCAATGGCACTGTGCAGAATGACTTTCATTTAGTGAATTGGAAAGACAAAGGTACAAAAATTAATACAGGTTATTTAGTCCACCTTTGTTTTGCTGACAACATAGCCATTTTTGCAAGTTTCTTCTCAGAGCTGCAGAATGTGATCTAGAAACATGCGACAAGAGTAAAGAAATGCAATTACATGTGAACCTACAGAAAAGGAAATTGCCTCCCCGGTGGCGCAGTGGTCTAAGCGATGTCTTCTACTCATTCGTCCGAAAGGGGTCCGGGTTCGAATCCCGGTGAGGCATGGATGTTGTGTTTGTCTTACGGCACTGGCTCTCTCTCTTCTCTGGAGTCAGTGGCCCTAAATTAGGGACGGGCGACTGCTTTATAGCCCATTGAGTTGCTCGCGGTGGTCGTTAAACCCTCAATCAAAAAAAAAGAAAAATTTTTTAGTTCTTGAGTAAACATTGATGTGCAATGTTTACTCAAGAACTAAAGAATTTTAGAGGTTGATGGGGCAGATTTAAAAGGAAGGATGCTTAAATCCACCTTAGATGACAGGCATCAAGCAAGGGCCACATTGAAGAACAAATGAATAGACTTATGAAACTTGGCTGGAGAACTGTTTGAAATAACAGCACGATTTTCCAGAGCAATTTACCTAAAGCGAAGTGGGAAAATGCGAGAGTTTCCATCTGCGAACTGTTCAACCACTTCTAAATGACGTTGTGATCTGGAAAGTGTTATCCTAATAGGTCTTGCCGCCCTGGTGGCGCAGTGGTCTAAGGCGTTGGCCTCTGATCATTCGTCCGAAGGGGTCCATGTTCGAATCCCGGTGAGGCATGGATGTTGTGTTTGTCTTACGGCACTGGCTCTCTCCCTTCCATGGAACCAGTGACCCTAAATTAGGGACGGGCGACTGCTTATAGCCCATTGAGTTGCTCACGGTGGTCGTTAAACCTCCAATCACAAAAAAAAAAAAAAAAAAAAATCCTAATAGGTCTTAACGTCCGAAAATCAAAATGGCGGCTTTGGAACATTATCTGCTTGGATTTTTTGCGAATTGTTCAACCACTTCTAAATGACCTAGAGATCTGAAAATTGGCATGTTAATAAGACCGGATACCTAGAAAAGTCTGAAAACCAAAAAACTCAAAATGGCGGGTTTGGAACACTTCCTGCTTGAATTTGTTGCGAATTGTTTGACCACTTCAAAATGACCTAGAGATCTGAAAATTGGTGTGCTGATACAGGGTTCCTACTCAACCTGGAAATCAAGGAAAACCTGGAATTCTCAGGGAATTTGAAAATGGTTCCAAAAATCAGGGGAAATTACCCCTTTTTTGTTTGTAAAATCAATGGATACTTTATTTTGCCAAAAAAAACTTATTTTTTCAAGATTTCAAACTTTTGCTTGCAATTACCGCTTGCCTAGAATTTGGTAGATCTTACTTTCAGTTATATTAAGTATTTCCTTTATTCTCTAAAAAAAGATGCAAAATTGAATTTTTAAAATTGCCAGTTATTAAGCTTTTGTTCAATTTCTGCAGGCAGTTGTTATAACATGGAACAATTAGGCCCAATGGCTCCTGCTTCAAGAAAAACTTCACAAGAGAACCAACCAAATGATGGATCAAAGTCCTTTGTCTGTTGGTTCTCTTGAAACATGTTTCTTTGAACAGAGCCATTCCATCATTAAGCTTAGCTGCATTGTGCTATAGAAAAACTGAAATTATTCAACTGACAGATTTTTTCTTACATATGACCTGTTTCTGTGGGAATGTGTTTACAAATTCCGTGTGGGTAGTATTCACAAAAGTTCACGGAACTTTGGTACAGAAAATAATGTGCACTGTTAGTAATGAAAAGCAAGTAATTTTATAAAGACAAATTACTTAAAGAATTTAGAAGTGTGTGCTTTGGTGAGAAAAATGAATGGAATGGAATGAAATGTAACAATTCTTTGCAACATGCCACTCTGGAAAACTAAAAACCACCTGGAGAACCTGAAAAAGTCAGGGAATTTTTTTTATTACTTTTGAGTGGGAACCCTGTGATAGGTCTTAAGGTCCAGTACTTAGTCCGAAAACCAAAAAAAATAAAAATGGCGGTTTTGGGATATTGTCTGCTTGAATTTTTCTACACCTAGAAGAGTCTGAAAACCAAAAAATTCAAAAAAGGTGGCTTAGATTTCATATTCAAAGTGTTGATAGGTTTAAAGATAATTTTACTAGAAAAGTGGAAATGCTGTAAAAATTCCAGGAAATTTTGGCTTAAAACTAAACTACGCCAAAGCCTGCTACATTTTAATGTCAAACCGTATGCACTGACGTCACAACCCTGTTCTAAATCGTAAACAACTTCCAACTTCACGGTCCTAATCCAAAACTGACTGAAAACTTGCCAATGCTTGCAAATTTCAATTCAACGCCATGTAAAAAAGCATCGCAATGTGCAGATAAATCCAATAATGCATAAATACACTGTTGGCCACCCAAAATGCAACACCAAGAAGGAAGCATCCGATTGGCCTGAAATTCGCAGCATGCGTCGCCCGCGAGAGGACATGCAAACGATTAGCATTGCAGGGCATATGCAAATCATGTGCGCCCGGCACGCCACCGAGAAGCACTATAAGAAGGGTGCACAGAAGGCGGGGTGTAAGTAGTGGAAGTGTTTTGTGCTGCCGGACCTGTGCGTGGGAAGCTTCCTGATGCATCGTCGGAGAATACGGCAGTCATTCCAGCACGTTTCGGAGTTCGACAGAGGACGAATAGTGGCTTATCGCGACAGCGGTTTATCGTACCGAGACATCGGCGCCCGTGTGGGATAACATCCAGCCACAGTGTGGCGAGTATGGACTCGGTGGGTGCAGGAGGGACGGACGGACCGACGTGAGCGATTTCTGTAGCCGCGGCACACCGAACGAGAGGACCGACATGTTGTGCAGCGCGCATTGACGGCTCGCACCACAACATCACGAACGTTAGCGCAGGAATTAGGGTGTGTTGCGCAACAACCTGTGTCAGCACGTACCGTTCGACGTCGTCTGCAGGAGTGGGGACTTTGTCGCACGTCGCCCATTGCTCCGATTACCATTGACGTCGCACCACCGGCGAGTGCGGCGTTGAACGCCGCACCTGGACTACGGAAGGGCACGACATTGTCTTCTCCGACGAATCCCGCTTCTGCCTGCAACACCACGATGGTTGGATCAGCATGTGGCGGCACCTCGGCAAGAGACTGATGATGCCTGCATTATGCATCGCCATACCGGTCTGTCGCCTTGCGTTATGGTTTGGGGCGCAATTGGATATGACACCCGCACCGCTCTGGTACGCATCGCCGGTACACTCAACAGCCACCACTACATCTCCGACGTTTTGGAGCCCGTAGTGTTCCCTTACCTGCCAGCGGCCACGTTTCAACAGGACAATGCGCACGTGGCACGCATCGTGCAACAATTATTTACGGCCCACCAGGTGTCACTGCTGCCGTGGCCCGTCTGGTCGCCGATCGGCAAGCGAGTGGCCCGGCAAGCACCACCCGCGGCTACGCCTGATGAACTGTGGCAACGTGTGGAAGCAGCCTGGACCGACATACCCCAAGCACACATCCAAAGCCTCTTTCGTTCGATGCCGCGGCGTGTAGCGGCCGTTATTGCCAGCCATGGGGGCCACATGAACTATTGATGTCTGCGTGTTCCGCAAGTCGCACGGGCCTGTAAGCTCAATCGTTTCATCTTTGTATCTGTTGTTATGTGTCCAGTAAATCTGGCTTTGCTATCTCGTGTCCTTCTTGGTGTTGCATTTTGGGTGGCCAGCAGTGTATTAAAGAAGAATCTTGGCTTAAAATACTTTTCCCTTTCTTTCATTTTATGTTCAGAAATGAATTTTTAGATTCACCGTGTAGAGAATGGATATAACTGCTAGTTATGACATAAAAGAAAGGTGGTTAATCAATGCATCCTTTCAGTTCTTACGTATTGAGCAGAGACATGGACCTTAACTAAAAAACATATATAGTCGATTCCAGTAATTGGGCCACTAGTCAATTGGGGCAGCCGTTTATTTGGGACAAATGTTGAACATCCCAAATTAGCTCTTTGGGATAAAGCTTCAATAAATTGGGGCTGCCTCTTAATTGGGCCAAAGTGTTCTAGCCTTGATGTGTCCCAATTAATCAGAATCTACTGCATATTGGCTGCTGATAACTCAAAGGAGGTCAAAGAATTGCATGTAGGTGTAACCAAGATGGATAAGAAAAGGATCTCATTGTTAAGGCTAATTAATGACAAGAGTGGTTGATATCATGATCAGAGTACGAGGGGATGCTGAAAAGTGCTCGGCTTAACCCGTTTCGTGTAATTCTAGCATTATTTTGTTACTGCAGCAAGAAAGAGTGTTCTTTTGTATTGTAAAGTGCCAAGTTTCAGACTAAGCTCTATTTTTTTTTTATTCAGATGTTTGACATCCTGGACTGAATCATGTCAATGCAAACTGTTGAATTTTCGAATGTGGAACTCCGGGATGTCATGAAATTTCTGTTCCTGCAGAAGAAAATTGCAAAGGAAATCTATGAATGTATGACGTTAAGTGATAAGTGCCCGTCACTGTGAAGAAATGGTGTTTCAACTTTCAGTGTGGAGACTTTGAGACCGAAGAGGCGGCAAGATCTGGGAGGCCTTCAACAGTGACAACACCCGAAGTTTTTGATCGTGTTCATGACTACTTGATTTTGTGAGACTGGCGAATCTTGGCTAAAACAATAGGAGAGACACTGGAGTTATCCAGGGAACGTGTTGGGTTCATAATTCATGAGCACTTGGATATGCAGAAGATGTCAGCAAAGTGGGTGCCCAGGTGTTTGAACGCCGATGAGAAACGAAAATGAGTGGACACTTTCAAATGGGTTTTTCAGTATTTTGAGCGATCTAGTGATACTTTTTTTGCAGCGAACTTGTCACTGTTGATGAAACATGATTACATCACTACGATCCAGAGACGAAACAACAGTCACGGCAGTGGCGGCACTCGGGTTCTCCACGGCCAAAGAAATTCAAGACTCAAAGGTTAAACGGTATTTTGGGGATTCGAAAGGCGTTTTATTGACTGACTATCTCCCGAAGGGCCAAACAATAAATGCTGAATACTATTCCAACTTGCTGTGCTTATTAAAGGAGGCGTTGAAGGGAAAAGAGCGAGGAACACTGCGGAAAGGTGTTCTCTTTTTGCAGGACAATGCGCCAGCTCACAAGGCTGGCAAGACAACATGGGTGGATCCGGAGAGGAGGGGGCATCCCTTCAGGACCAAGTAAAAGCTTAAATTTGTTAGGTTTTAATAACAAATTGAATAATTTCTCGTGCAGGAAAATATTACTTAAAAGTATACTACTTTCCTTAATTAATTGGAAGAATTTATAGACATACTAAGAACGCTTTTTAATTTTGAGAGAAAATATCAGAAAGGTTCTCGGTTATTCCCGACACTCCCGCCGCTCACAAAAGTCCTGGATCCACCCCTGCTAAACAATGGATGTTCTGAGGTTTAAGTGCATAGGCCATCCACCCTAGTCATTAGATCTTGCTCCATCGGACTATTTCCTGTTCCCAAACCTTAAAAAAAGTTTGATGGGGAAGCATTTTTCGAATGATTCAACAGCATAGCAGTATTTGAGTGATCAGAATTTTTTTTTTTTTTTTTTTTTTTTGAATGGTAACGAAACTCCAGAAACGCTCTGCCAAGTACTGTATATTGAACTTCGGGGTGAATATGTAGAATAGTCTGTAAATTTAATGGCTCTAGCCCTTCTTGGTGAGGTCGAGAACTTATCAGCATCCCCTCGTAAAGACCTTCAAGTGGCAATGCACTGGACATATCGCTAAAAGAACTGACCACCATTGGACAGCTAAAATACTAGACTGATACCAAGGTACAGTAAAAGACCATGTGGAAGATTGGTGGATAAAATTTAGAAGAATGCTGGAACAGGACAAAAAAGATATTTGTTCCCAACAGGGAGTTGTGGCTTGGGGAGACCTTCATGCAGCAGTGAATTGAGGGTGGTTGATGATGATTAGAACAAGTCATGCTGTAATATATTGAAGTATAAAAGTAGTGGGAAAAGTGCGCGCTTATTCACAAAAAGAAAAAGTAATAATAATCTTAAATTTCAATAAGCAGGTTACAAATACTTTAAAATGCAGTATTGGCAATAGTCAAAATATGTATAGTTATGGCATTGTTCAAATGTAACTTTCTTGAAATCAGTCTGTAATTTTCTTGAAATCTGATGTGCAATTTCTGGCAGTAGAAAGGTCACGAAATGCAGTATGTGAATGCAACTCTCTTTTAACCATCTCAACTTTGAAAGAAATTAGAGATATTCTTGTAGTATAATATTTCCACTATCCGAGTGATATTCTTTTCAAAGCAGCAGTTGGGAAACGCAAACAACACCCTGGGAAAGGTATTTAAGAAAAGGTATTTTATAATTATTTCAATTCGCGTTTCTTGGAAGCAATACACTTCATTTTCTTTTTCCCTTTTTTAGCACGTCTTTTGTAAAAAAGATCGTGCTTATGTTATCGGTTTGTCCGTCCGTCGTCCGTCTGTACCCACGATATCTCTGCAACTACACTGCCGGACAATTGCTAAGGACGGATAACAGTAGCAACGATAGCAACCATAAAACGGAAGGCAGGAAATGTGGAAATTAGCATAAGTGCGGGATACAGTAAGACGTGTTGTGCGTACGCAAATTTTGGATTGCCGAACTTGTTCGTGACGTCATAGCGCTGATAAGAGATATAAAGGATTTGACGCGTATTGAACGTTGTTGTTCAAACGCAAAGTTGAAAGGGAAAGAATCAATTGACGAACTTGCAATTTTCAGTATGTCTTCCCGACATCACCTAGATGATTTTACGCGTGGCCGTATTATTGGCAAGATTGAAGAAGGGCGAAAAATAACAGATGTTGCCAGGGAGTTCGACGTCAGCCACAGTGTTATTTCAAGGCTTTGGAAATCATTTCAAACAAATGGAGAGTGTAGCAAACGTCACGGGGGAGGTCGTGTTCGCAGTACGACACCTGCAGAAGATCGGTACATAGTGCTATCAACAAAAAGACACCGGCGCAGCACAGCTAGTGAGGTAGCAAATCAGTTTATGGCTGCTACTGGCAAGCGGATCTCCCGAAAAACTGTCGCCAGACGTTTGCATGAAGGAGGACTATACGCCCGCCGTCCTGTGGTGTGCATCCTATTGTCCAGACGTCACCGTATCGCCCGTTTGCAATGGTGCGATCAACATCGCAATTGGACTGATAACGACTGGTCTGCTATCCTCTTCTCAGATGAGAGTAGATACAGTCTATCGTCTGATTGTCGACGACAACTGATCTGGCGTGATAGTGGTACTGCATATTGTCCAGCAAACATACAGGAAAGGGACCGATATCCGACATGTAGTGTCATGGTATGAGCTGGCATCATGATCAATGACCGTACGTCCCTCTATGTGCTTCCAACTGGGACTATGACTGGCCAACGATACATTAATGATGTTCTGCTACCTCATGTTCGCATGTTCCGTGGTGCTGTCGGTGATAGATTCATTTTCATGGACGACAACGCAACATGTCATCGAACAGTCGCTGTCCAGGAGTGTCTTGAGAGCGAGGATATTCAATGCCTCGTATGGCCAGCACGTTTTCCAGATCTGAATCCCATTGAAAATGTGTGGGATGCTTTGGGGAGGAGTCTTGCTGGTCGCCAATGCCCTCCAGTAAACAAGGACACCCTCATCCGTTCACTGACAGAGGAATGGGATAAATTACCCCAACAGCTGCTTGATAATGTTGTGCAAAGCATGACACGACGTGTGGAATCTTGCATCGCCCTCAATGGTGGCAATATCCCGTATTGACATCTTACGCCGGAACGCCTGCGGACGGTAATTGCATTTTTTTCACGTTTACGTATTCTGCACAAAATGGCCTGTTTGTCCCTTGAACACGTTCCAAAGCCTTCTGGATTTCAGAGCACAATAAATTGTCTTTCTTGTAATGTCCTGGCATTCTGACATTATTTTATTTCACTTGGCATCCAACCACACTTACTTTTCTATGCGCTATATAGCCGTTTATGATCCGACCTTAGCAATTGTCCAGCAGTGTATTAGTCCGATTTGAAAAATTCTTTTGCATTGGGAAGCTTGAAATATGCGAATGAGGATCCTTCATTTCGATTTTTTTTTACGAAGAACAATTTCGCCACTAGAGGGCGTAAATGCAGATGATGTCGAATTCAAAAATACGTTTTATTCCACATATTCGCTTCTAAACATCCAATTGAAAAAATTATTTTATCTTTCGATTCCATTTATGTCGAAGAGTATTTTAGATATAGTTACTTTTTCAAATTAAGCATAGATTTTCCGCTAGGGGGCGTAAAAGTAAATTACATTTTTCCCGATAACTCTTCTTCTAAAACTCCGATATGAAAAATGTTTTCTTCAGCGGATACACCTCCTGATGGAAAATCTTTTGCATATAATTCAAATTTTGGTAAATAATACTTTGGCCACCAGGGGGCGTAAGGGTTAATTTTTGCTTCTGACATATTTGCCATAAAATCTGAGCTTCTAAAATATCGATTGAAAAATTATTTCGTGGATTGATGCCACTCACATCCATAAATTTTTTTTGGAATATTTTTTTCCTAAAATATTCTACAGTTTCACCGCCAGTGGGCGTAAATGCACATCTTATTTTTGTCAATATCTCTACTTCTAGGAGTCCGATTTGAAAAATTCCTTCTTTGTTGGATAGTGTTTCCAGTGTGACATGTTTTTCATATAAATTCAAAATTTTCAAGTAATTCATAGACGTTCCGCTAGGGGGCGTAAATGTAAATTGCCTTTCCCCCTGCATCTCTGCTTCTAAATCTCCGATTTGAAAAATTCTTTCTGCACCGGATACAGCACCTGATGGGAAATCGTTTGCACATAATTTCTAATTTTTGTAAAAATGGTTTGGCCACCAGGCGGCGTAAGTCTTATTTTCCGCTTCTGATGTATTTACAGCAAAATAAGAGCTTCTAAAATCTCGATTGAAAAAAAAAGTCGTTTGTTGACCGATACTACTCATGTCAACAAACCTTTTAGGAACATTTTTTTTTCAAATAATGCATGGTTTCTACGCCAGGGGGCGTAGATGTATATGTTATTTTTGTCAATATCTGTGCTTCTAGAAGTCCGATTTGAAAAATTCCTTCTTTGTTGGATAGTGTTTCTAGTGTAACATGTAGTTCATATAATTTCAAAAATTTCAAGTAATTCATAGACTTTCCGCTAGGGGGCGTAAATGTAAATTGCGCTTCCCGCTTATGTCATCATCATCATCATCATCATCATTGTCAACCATTATCAATCCACTGCTGGACGAAGGTCTCCCCAAGTTTCCTCCACAACGGTCTGTCTTGTGCCAGTCTCCTCCATGTCACCCCTGCATACTTTCGAATTTCATCCACCCATCTCCCATGTGGTCGTCTCCTGGGTCTTTTCCTGTCCCTTGGAATCCAATCTAAAATTTCGGCTGTCCATCGATGATCTGTCCTTCTGGCAGTATGTCCAGCCCATTGCCATTTCAGGGATTTAACTCTGATCATGATGTCTTCCACTCTTGTCATTTTTCTGATCCACGTGTTCCTCTTCTTATCTCTTCTGGTTACACCAAGCATGCACCTTTCCCTGCTGCTTTGAGTTGTCTGCAGCCTTTGTATGTCTCTTTTAGTTAAGGTCCACGTCTCTGCACCATACGTAAGCACTGGAAGGATGCATTGATCAAACACTTTTCTTTTAAGACATAATGGCATATTGCTCTTGAAAATTATGCTGTTTCTTCCAATAGCTCTCCAGGCAAGTTTTGTACGCCGATTAATTTCTTCACCAATGTGACCCTCACTTGATATCTGCTGTCCAAGATAAACGTACGTGTCTGTTATCTCCAGCTTTTCTCCATCAATCGATAAATCTTCATTTCTTGTAAAAGCATTGAACATCACTTTTGTCTTCTGAAAGTTCATTTTTAATCCCACTTCTTTACTCTTGTCAGCAAGTTCCTGGATCATACTCTGCAGCTCTGATGGGGTAGTTGCAAAAATGACTACGTCATCAGCAAAACGAAGGTGGGTTAGATAATCTCCATTAATCTTTATCCCCTTGTTTTCCCAGCTCAGCGACTGAAAAACACCCTCAAATGTGGCATTAAAGAGCTTCGGAGATATGGTGTCACCTTGTCTCACTCCCTTTCCAATTTTTACGTGTGTTGTATTTTCAAACAGCCTAATCTTTGCACTTGCATTTTCATAGATGTTATTAATAATATTAATGTATGTATCTTCAATACCGCAGGTTTTCAGAGCCATTGTAACTGCTGATGGTTTCACCGAATCAAAGGCTTTTTCATAATCGATAAAAGCCATGCACAATGGAAGTTCATATTCCCTCGCTCTTTCAATTAGTTCTCTCAGCACGTGGATATGATCTATTGTGCTGTAGCCACTCCTGAATCCAGCTTGTTCTCTCGGTTGAGCCATGTCCAGTGTTACCTTCAAGCGGTGTGAAAGAACTTTAGTGAAGATTTTATAAACTACTGATAGGAGGCTGATAGGTCTGTAGTTTCCGAGATCCTCAATGTCACCTTTCTTATGTAGCAGGATCATTGTAGCGGTGTTCCAATCCTCAGGAATCTTTCCTTCATTAAGGCATCGAGTGAAAATTTGGGCGAGTACCGTTTCGATTTCTCCACTTGCTTCTTGTATGATGTCTACAGTAAATCCATCTTCTCCTGGAGCTTTTCCTCGCTTCATGTTCTTGATTGCATGTGCAACTTCTGCTGGAAGGACTGGAGGAACTCTGGTACTGGTATCTTTCATGATGTCTGGAGTGCATATATCATCCCTTTCATATAATTTGGAGTAGAAATCTTTCACTCTTGTCAAAATTTCGCCTCTATTTCTTGTTATAGAACCATCTTCTTTTCTCAGTGCCATAATCTGTTTTCTTCCCTTACTGAGATGTCCCTTTGCTATCTTTAGGCTTTGGTTGTTTTCAATTGCTTTCCTCACTAGTTCACAGTTGAATTTCCTTACGTCTTCAGTGATACTTTTTCTTACTGTCTTGCATAGCTCTATATATTCCACTTTAGAAGTCACATCTTCTTTAGTTGTCCTCATCTCTCTTCTTTTTTGCATCAACATTTTGGTTTTTCCTGATAATTTGTTCACATGCAACTTGTTCTTAGACCCAGCTAATTTTGTTGCTGTTTCCATAAGAGCTTTGGTTACTTTTCTGTTAACTTCGGAGATCTCCTCTTCTTCCGATGTTAGGCCTTCTAAAGCAGAGAACCTGTTCTTCAGTTCTAACTTGAAGGTATTATGGTGTTTTTTAAGGTTGGTTATGTCAATAGATTTTGTTTGTCTTATGAGCTTGCCACGTTCCAGTTTAGTGTTGAGGTGCATCTTACATCTCACCAATCTATGGTCACTACCTGTGTTGAACTTGTTTAGCACACTGCAGTCTTCTATGACGAATTTTTTAGTGATGCGCATCGATTGTTTGCCATGAAATCACACACTTTTTTAATAATCTCAAGTGTCCTAGATGAACGTGGTCTTCCAGTATGCTTATCATCTTCTAGCGTCTCTCTTCCGTCCAAAAAACGTTTGTGCCACAGGAAAACATGATCTACTTAAACAAAACTCACCGTAAACTTGTTTCATCATTTGGTACGTTTCCGAGGCACTTTTACCAAGTTTTGCGTTAAACTTAATAACAGCCCTTTGTTCCATCTCAATAATTCAACATGAAAAAAATTTTACTTCTCTAATGAGCGGCCGTTTCGTTTCAGTTACTTTAACAACTGCGCGGTACTTTTGGCAGAAAGCAAGCAGAGGGTCAGGGTTTATAACGCATTCGCGATTACACTGGTGGTGCTACCGTAGGCTGAAATCTAGCGCCAGTCTTAAAAATTCTTTGACGCACTGTGTAATTTTATCCCATTTTCAGGGTCAACATTACTCATTTTTATTCCTAATGTTTTGACCTTAATGTAACTTTCAAGTCTGTTCTTTTTCATTAGAAGGCTTCTTTCACCTAATTGTGTTTTTAACTGCTGACCAAAGACATTCTACATGAGTATTTAACAGCAGTGCCGTTAAAAGCATAGTTACTGGATCTCTCATGATTTCAAAAGGCTCTAGATTATCTGAATTCTCCCAATTTGTGTAACAAAGCATTTGAAACACATGAAATTCTGTTAGGATTCAAACTAACAAGAATCTTCTTGATTTGAAGCCACTATTCCAAAGCACAATAAGTTATTGCATCATCGCCATGATTGTTTGGGCCTTCAGAAGATTTGGGAAATAACACCTTATCTAAAGAGCAAAATATATTTGCAGAAAACAGATGTTTGGACATTATTAAAAAAAAATTTCAAGTTTTTGTGCAATTCTTTTTCAATAAATCAATGCTGTTTTCTGTAGAACTTAGTCCTATATCTTCATCATCTACAACACATCTTCGTTGATTACATGCTGTGCTGATTTGGTGACCTTGAAATGTTGATGGCATGTCATCATTTTGAGACAAAGATTCCTTAAAAAAGGATCAATTTGCCCCTTCATCTGCAGATTTTAAAACAGCCGACTCTAGTTCAGTAACATAGTGCAAAACACTACTGATGTCCACATCAGTTTTTTCCAGATTTCTAGAACATTCAACAACACATGAGATTATGTCAAAAATCCATTGACCCTCTGAATGGATATATATAACCAAAAGTTGATTTAAGAAAACTGAGCTAGAAATTGGAATTCCGAAGGATAATCATGTAAGAAGTTTTATGGGTTTCATTCATGTTTTTTTCGCAATTCAGAAGTTTTTAATCATGTCTAAGAAACTATCAGATTCAATTATTTTTACCACAAGTATGTATTTTGGTAAAAAATTCATGTATGTAGTTAAATGTGAATCTGTTTCACATTTTTCAAAAAGGAGTTTGAAAAACATGAAGAATGTTAAAAAACTGAATATTATGTTCCAACATAGATACTTCATCTTTCACAGAAATTAGGAAGTGGGATGTTTTTCTTGAGCACACTGGTTACAGTAAAAAGGAAGGCAGATGATGTGAAAAAAAAAGTCATTGCTTTTTGCTGACCGTGATAAGTCATAGATATAAATCAGGAAATGATCCAGATTATCGGTAAATTGGAGTTTCCACTCATTTTGCCAAATTAAATTCTCTAGTTTTCCCATCTGAAGACAATAGTGTTTTTAAAAGCCACACAGACTGTATTTGAATTGGATGAACAATATTACAGAAACAGCACTAACGGACAAAACTTGAAATAAATCATCTGCTGATGGTAAGGTGAAAAAAAAGCAGTCTAACACACGAAAAAAAAAAAAAATCTTCGCTGATCTTGTAAACATCAGAACTGGCATAAAAAGAAAAAAGTACTTAGCACAGGAATACTATACCTGCCAACATTGACAAGAGGCTTGTCAGTGGTAAACAGCATTATTGTGCAGCATACATAGTTGCTTTTTTTACGAAACTATGCATCTCTTTATGAAAAAGAGATATGTGCCGCAACAAAACG
The DNA here is from genome assembly GCA_039090855.1 of Macrothele yani. Classification (NCBI taxonomy): domain Eukaryota; kingdom Metazoa; phylum Arthropoda; class Arachnida; order Araneae; family Macrothelidae; genus Macrothele; species Macrothele yani. The sequence goes on from CM077002.1 coordinate 132,974,592, forward strand.
TTACAACAAACAAGACACTCATGAAACTAACGCGTATGAAACACAAAGTTGATTCCCCTGGCGAGGGCATGATAGGTAACATTGCGAGATTTAAGTTCAAAACTTCCACCAGTAAAAATCAGTCAGATGTGTTCTAAATCCCACAACGCTTGACAGACAGGAAATCCAAGCAAGTGAACCCGCAGTGCATGAATCTCCACTTACTGTATGATCATACTGTCTCTAAAATTGTAGTTTATGTCAAGATGAGACCAAAGAAGGAAAAAAACGCTGAACGTTTTAACTGGGTGAAAAATAGAAACACACGGCAAGAATGTGGACTGCTGCTAGTTTGTCTTTTGTTGACTCTGCAGCTGAACAGCATCCATTGCTTAATTTTTCTTCCTGCTATCTTTCTCTCCCTATTTCTTCATTGGCGCTTTTCTTTCCTTTCTTTTTTATGCCCTCTGATAACAATAACTTCATCCATCATGCTGAAAGAACTTTCAGCTTGGAGACCATGAGTGTGTGATATCAAAGCTTTAACTATTTTAGACAAATGGTGTAACTTTGAGAAAATACCAGTACTTTTGAACATCATGCATCAATTTTTACAAATTTTTCAACTTTGTCACTTCCATTTTCGTGAATTTATCCCTCCCTTATCAAGCTTAAATGCAAAAACTTATGGGACGGAACGGGGGGGGCATCGCGGGGGAGGGGGTGCCATTACAGTAGAAATCTTTGAACCGTCCGACTTCCGGTTTTACAAATTTTCCCGTTATTTTCAAACTGAAAGACAAATATTTATGCAGTAAAATGTTATTGAACAATAATACTGCGCAGAACATCGCGATAAAAAAGGAATTACGATTGCGGAAAAAATCTGAACTCCGTCGACCTTCCGTTTTCGAAATTTTCATAAAGACGGAATTCCGTCCTCCGACGAACATCCCCCCCCGGTCACACAGACCCCCTCCCACACAAAAAAAATATGTTCACTTGTGCATTGGTCTCGCGAATGACCAAAATAATAACGAAAAAGGTGTGATTCCTCGATTTCGCGGAAGAACCTGTTGCCTTAACATTGCGGCGAAATTTCTGCTGCGTCGAACCTCCGTTTTCGCAAATTTCTGCCTACAGTTTCAAGCTGAAATACAAACATATATGCAATAAAATAATATTTAACAAGAAAACTGGACACAAAGGCAACATCTGGAGAAAAAGAATTACTATTACGTTTTTACACCGTTAAACTACCGTCTTCGAAAGTTTTGAAACACGAGATACCGTCTCCAGACGGAAAACTCCCGCGCCCCCGCAAATTGTCTTCAGTTTTACACTGATCCTGAGAACGATCTAAATGATGACAAAAAAACGCGGAATTCCGTGAATCCTCTCTCTCTCTCTCTCTCTATATATATATATATATAGAATCTCATGTACATCATAAAAAAATAGTAAAATGAAAAAAAAATGAAGAAAAATGAAAATTCGTAGAATCCGTAATTTCGACAGTGAAGTCCCATTGTCAGACAACTAAATCCGTAGAAACTACGGACATTCTGTAGTAGTTGGCAGGTATCATAATACAGTACAACCTCGAAAATCCGAAATCGTCAGGACTTTGCCGATTCGGGAATTTAGAAATTTCCGGATTATAGAGAGTTTGGTTAAAATTCAAACTTAGTATTAACTGACTACACTATAAAACACTATATTTGGTAAAAATAATGACAAAAAGCGAAGTTAACCAATTATTATTATTTTTTTAAGCGAACACGGAAAGCGGATGGAAACTCGGTCGGTATTAATTCATAAAATAAATAGTTTCTTTTTAGCCGGCCGCTTTGCGATGCTCAAAAGCCCGCAGGTGCACGCTAAATTCTGCACTGGAGACGGTAGTGTATAGTTCTTTCAGCGAAATTCATAAAAAATAAAAAGAAATGCCTAACTTCTAAAGTTTTAATCGGATTTTGACGAAATTTCACATGGAAGTTTATTTTGACGTGTTTTGGTTACTATAAAATTTGCGTTCGGTTATTTAAAAAATTGGAGAGTTTTTGTTTTATAAAAAATTCTCCCAGTACGAATTCCCCAAAGGAAAGAAGCTTTCATCCCACCCCCCCCCCCCACCCCCCGCAACCTTGCGAACTCTTTCTCGCACGATGACCCATCATCCTTGCTTGGCGCATTCTTTGTGATCAAAAACCGACGCGACGTCCTCGCCTTTTTCTTATAACTTTTTTTTTTCTTTTCTGCTGTTCAAGCAGAATAGCTTCTGTACGCGAGATTTCCGCACATTTGGAGTAAAATTTTTCAAAAACGTGAGAGCTCCGTACAACTTTATAAAAATTAGAAACTAATGAAATTTTTAAAATTTTAAATTTTTATATTTTTACAGAATTTTTTTATACATTTGGAATTATAATTTCTCCATAATTTGTTTATGCAATACATTTAGGACTTTGCCCCATCTGTATAATGAAATTCTGAGTATGTTATTTCTACCTTTATGTTTTTAATTTTAGTATATTTTGGTTTACTTAATTTGAAATAATTTTATTTATGCTTAAATAAAAATATTGTAATAAAATCCTTTGAATGCAGAGCATATTAGGTTTTAAAATAAAATTACTGTATATATGAACTGATAGAATTATAGTTTTTACATTGACTATCATAATTAATTACTTAGCAAAAGTGTAATTCTAACCTTTGTTGGATATACAGGGAAGAATGTAATAATGATGAAAGGATGAAGTAGAGTGAAAACAAACACTTGAGCTAATTTAAACAATTAACTGTCCATCATCTTACAGCAAAAACCATCGCTTTTTGTCACACATAACTACAAAAACAGAAGTATGGAGTCGGCAATAGCATGCAGAGATGTTTTGTCAACCCAATCCCACTCTAAACTGTCCTTGACGATGCAGCCTCTGACATTCGTTTATGTCAACAGTTGTTTAAACAAAGACATTGCTCTTTCCACCTTTTATCAACACATAGTAACCGAAAAATTGTTATCCGGTCACCACTGGGGATCCGAATCCCAGATCTGTTGATATCTAGTTGAGCACATTGGCCTTACACTATGGTGGCCAACAATCAATGGTGCTATGTGTCTTTTTCTGTCAGCTTATGATATTATAAATCTGTAAGATGGGCTCAGCTACTGAGACGTCTCCATTTGGATTTAACTGCTATAATTAATATATTGTTGGCTATATATTAATTATAGCAGTTAAATCCAAAGGGCGAGATCCAAAGTGAAAATCCTTCAGATACATGGTTAACGCCCTCGGCTAGATATCGAAAGATCTGGGATTCGGATCCTCAGCGATGACCGGATAACAATTTTTCAGTTCCTATGTGTTGATAAAAGGGAAAGAACGATGTCTTTGTTTATTCACTGACGTATTTGGAGGATTGTCAACAGTTGTGACAGCTGGGGATGGAGAGCCAATAAAATATGGGAGGGCCCTAGATGGCCACATCCACATGGCCCGAAATGATCGTGTCCTTTTTGCACATACCTGCTACTCCTACACTAGCACCCCGGGCAATAAACATTCCGGAAATTTTTTACAACTGGCCAATAGATTGTAGCACTTAGCATGCTGTATTGTGCTGCAACCTAATAGATTTGTTTTAAACAACAAAGACATCGGATAATAATAAGTTTATTAATGCAGAATCCATTTAACAAAAACTATAAAATAAATACACATCGTGTTTACCTATTTTTCAGCTTCTCCAGTTCTACATGTAAATAACTAAATTCGTCTATTATTTTATTCTAAAATGACAAAGTGGTACCTGGAGTGGACCCCCCCCCCCTGCCACCGCCCATTGGTACGCCAGTAAGGAGAGGTCCATGGATTTGGTTCATTGGTGAAAGTCTCATGTATATACTGTACATATATATATATATATATATCGCTTTAAATTCATACGCAATCCACCCTCAAGGAAGGGTCCAGACCCAAGGACCTCCTCCCGCTATGCTTCTGTTATTGTATTCATAACAGTTACTTGTGGGGGGGGGGTGAATGAAATGGTAGTTTCACTATACATTGAAATATTTTCATTCACTATGCATTGGACCAATACATTTCGATAATGCTGTTTTGCATTTTTATTATGCGATTTTAGTTAAAGAAAACAGAAATATATATTTTATTACATATCTTTTTGTAATTGATGTAATGTTTATATGAATCTTAATAAATGCATCTCAAAAATGTATCATACTGCAGTTCTAGAATTCTTCAAAAAGTATTTGTAAAATACATGTTTGAATAGAATTCTTTGAAATAGAATTCTGCCAAAGAATTCTTCAAAAATATGTTTGACATAATTCCTGAATTAACAGCCAAGTGGATTTCTGTGATAGAACATTTATTACAAACACTGTTTCAGTATGAGTTTCAATAAATAAATAATTGTAAATATTAGCGAAATAAATTTTGTTACAAACTCTGCCTTTGCATAAGAATTTCAGTGAAGACATCAATTTTTTTTTTCGACACTGGTACTGTACAGGGTGAATATTTTGAGCCAGGTGAATAAATTTCTATTTTTTATCTTACTGAGATTTTTATGAATGAAAATGAATATGTGCTCTTTCATTGACGTGATTATAAATGTTTTTATAGTTATAAAACAAGTCATCTGATCAACTGTCAGCAGGTATGATGTCGTTAAAATTCTACAGTACCAAAGATGCATACATTAATATTAATAACATGAAAATGCTGTTGCAAAAAACAAAATGTGTATTTTATTCCGTTTATAGGCGTAAATTTTACAAAACACTCAACCTTTCACTGCCAACGGGCAGCTTCTTCAGGCTGCTGAATATAAACAGATTAAGAATAAAAAATATTATTTATTCTTAATCTGAATAAAATATATTTATTCATAAACGGAATAAAATACATATTTTGTTATTACACGTGGCGTATAACCCACAATCCCATTTGCAATTGCAAAGTTCAAAAGTTCGAGGGCTTGTCACATTAAAATTTGGAAAGAGAGTGAGACGGAATAAAATACATATTTTGTTATTACACGTGGCGTATAACCCACAATCCCATTTGCAATTGCAAAGTTCAAAAGTTCGAGGGCTTGTCACATTAAAATTTGGAAAGAGAGTGAGACAAGGCGACACTTAATCTACCATTCTCTGCAATGGCACTGTGCAGAATGACTTTCATTTAGTGAATTGGAAAGACAAAGGTACAAAAATTAATACAGGTTATTTAGTCCACCTTTGTTTTGCTGACAACATAGCCATTTTTGCAAGTTTCTTCTCAGAGCTGCAGAATGTGATCTAGAAACATGCGACAAGAGTAAAGAAATGCAATTACATGTGAACCTACAGAAAAGGAAATTGCCTCCCCGGTGGCGCAGTGGTCTAAGCGATGTCTTCTACTCATTCGTCCGAAAGGGGTCCGGGTTCGAATCCCGGTGAGGCATGGATGTTGTGTTTGTCTTACGGCACTGGCTCTCTCCCTTCCATGGAACCAGTGACCCTAAATTAGGGACGGGCGACTGCTTATAGCCCATTGAGTTGCTCACGGTGGTCGTTAAACCTCCAATCACAAAAAAAAAAAAAAAAAAAATCCTAATAGGTCTTAACGTCCGAAAATCAAAATGGCGGCTTTGGAACATTATCTGCTTGGATTTTTTGCGAATTGTTCAACCACTTCTAAATGACCTAGAGATCTGAAAATTGGCATGTTAATAAGACCGGATACCTAGAAAAGTCTGAAAACCAAAAAACTCAAAAATGGCGGGTTTGGAACACTTCCTGCTTGAATTTGTTGCGAATTGTTTGACCACTTCAAAATGACCTAGAGATCTGAAAATTGGTGTGCTGATACAGGGTTCCTACTCAACCTGGAAATCAAGGAAAACCTGGAATTCTCAGGGAATTTGAAAATGGTTCCAAAAATCAGGGGAAATTACCCCTTTTTTGTTTGTAAAATCAATGGATACTTTATTTTGCCAAAAAAACTTATTTTTTCAAGATTTCAAACTTTTGCTTGCAATTACCGCTTGCCTAGAATTTGGTAGATCTTACTTTCAGTTATATTAAGTATTTCCTTTATTCTCTAAAAAAAGATGCAAAATTGAATTTTTAAAATTGCCAGTTATTAAGCTTTTGTTCAATTTCTGCAGGCAGTTGTTATAACATGGAACAATTAGGCCCAATGGCTCCTGCTTCAAGAAAAACTTCACAAGAGAACCAACCAAATGATGGATCAAAGTCCTTTGTCTGTTGGTTCTCTTGAAACATGTTTCTTTGAACAGAGCCATTCCATCATTAAGCTTAGCTGCATTGTGCTATAGAAAAACTGAAATTATTCAACTGACAGATTTTTTCTTACATATGACCTGTTTCTGTGGGAATGTGTTTACAAATTCCGTGTGGGTAGTATTCACAAAAGTTCACGGAACTTTGGTACAGAAAATAATGTGCACTGTTAGTAATGAAAAGCAAGTAATTTTATAAAGACAAATTACGTAAAGAATTTAGAAGTGTGTGCTTTGGTGAGAAAAATGAATGGAATGGAATGAAATGTAACAATTCTTTGCAACATGCCACTCTGGAAAACTAAAAACCACCTGGAGAACCTGAAAAAGTCAGGGAATTTTTTTATTACTTTTGAGTGGGAACCCTGTGATAGGTCTTAAGGTCCAGTACTTAGTCCGAAAACCAAAAAAAAATAAAAATGGCGGTTTTGGGATATTGTCTGCTTGAATTTTTCTACACCTAGAAGAGTCTGAAAACCAAAAAATTCAAAAAAGGTGGCTTAGATTTCATATTCAAAGTGTTGATAGGTTTAAAGATAATTTTACTAGAAAAGTGGAAATGCTGTAAAAATTCCAGGAAATTTTGGCTTAAAACTAAACTACGCCAAAGCCTGCTACATTTTAATGTCAAACCGTATGCACTGACGTCACAACCCTGTTCTAAATCGTAAACAACTTCCAACTTCACGGTCCTAATCCAAAACTGACTGAAAACTTGCCAATGCTTGCAAATTTCAATTCAACGCCATGTAAAAAAGCATCGCAATGTGCAGATAAATCCAATAATGCATAAATACACTGTTGGCCACCCAAAATGCAACACCAAGAAGGAAGCATCCGATTGGCCTGAAATTCGCAGCATGCGTCGCCCGCGAGAGGACATGCAAACGATTAGCATTGCAGGGCATATGCAAATCATGTGCGCCCGGCACGCCACCGAGAAGCACTATAAGAAGGGTGCACAGAAGGCGGGGTGTAAGTAGTGGAAGTGTTTTGTGCTGCCGGACCTGTGCGTGGGAAGCTTCCTGATGCATCGTCGGAGAATACGGCAGTCATTCCAGCACGTTTCGGAGTTCGACAGAGGACGAATAGTGGCTTATCGCGACAGCGGTTTATCGTACCGAGACATCGGCGCCCGTGTGGGATAACATCCAGCCACAGTGTGGCGAGTATGGACTCGGTGGGTGCAGGAGGGACGGACGGACCGACGTGAGCGATTTCTGTAGCCGCGGCACACCGAACGAGAGGACCGACATGTTGTGCAGCGCGCATTGACGGCTCGCACCACAACATCACGAACGTTAGCGCAGGAATTAGGGTGTGTTGCGCAACAACCTGTGTCAGCACGTACCGTTCGACGTCGTCTGCAGGAGTGGGGACTTTGTCGCACGTCGCCCATTGCTCCGATTACCATTGACGTCGCACCACCGGCGAGTGCGGCGTTGAACGCCGCACCTGGACTACGGAAGGGCACGACATTGTCTTCTCCGACGAATCCCGCTTCTGCCTGCAACACCACGATGGTTGGATCAGCATGTGGCGGCACCTCGGCAAGAGACTGATGATGCCTGCATTATGCATCGCCATACCGGTCTGTCGCCTTGCGTTATGGTTTGGGGCGCAATTGGATATGACACCCGCACCGCTCTGGTACGCATCGCCGGTACACTCAACAGCCACCACTACATCTCCGACGTTTTGGAGCCCGTAGTGTTCCCTTACCTGCCAGCGGCCACGTTTCAACAGGACAATGCGCACGTGGCACGCATCGTGCAACAATTATTTACGGCCCACCAGGTGTCACTGCTGCCGTGGCCCGTCTGGTCGCCGATCGGCAAGCGAGTGGCCCGGCAAGCACCACCCGCGGCTACGCCTGATGAACTGTGGCAACGTGTGGAAGCAGCCTGGACCGACATACCCCAAGCACACATCCAAAGCCTCTTTCGTTCGATGCCGCGGCGTGTAGCGGCCGTTATTGCCAGCCATGGGGGCCACATGAACTATTGATGTCTGCGTGTTCCGCAAGTCGCACGGGCCTGTAAGCTCAATCGTTTCATCTTTGTATCTGTTGTTATGTGTCCAGTAAATCTGGCTTTGCTATCTCGTGTCCTTCTTGGTGTTGCATTTTGGGTGGCCAGCAGTGTATTAAAGAAGAATCTTGGCTTAAAATACTTTTCCCTTTCTTTCATTTTATGTTCAGAAATGAATTTTTAGATTCACCGTGTAGAGAATGGATATAACTGCTAGTTATGACATAAAAGAAAGGTGGTTAATCAATGCATCCTTTCAGTTCTTACGTATTGAGCAGAGACATGGACCTTAACTAAAAAACATATATAGTCGATTCCAGTAATTGGGCCACTAGTCAATTGGGGCAGCCGTTTATTTGGGACAAATGTTGAACATCCCAAATTAGCTCTTTGGGATAAAGCTTCAATAAATTGGGGCTGCCTCTTAATTGGGCCAAAGTGTTCTAGCCTTGATGTGTCCCAATTAATCAGAATCTACTGCATATTGGCTGCTGATAACTCAAAGGAGGTCAAAGAATTGCATGTAGGTGTAACCAAGATGGATAAGAAAAGGATCTCATTGTTAAGGCTAATTAATGACAAGAGTGGTTGATATCATGATCAGAGTACGAGGGGATGCTGAAAAGTGCTCGGCTTAACCCGTTTCGTGTAATTCTAGCATTATTTTGTTACTGCAGCAAGAAAGAGTGTTCTTTTGTATTGTAAAGTGCCAAGTTTCAGACTAAGCTCTATTTTTTTTTTATTCAGATGTTTGACATCCTGGACTGAATCATGTCAATGCAAACTGTTGAATTTTCGAATGTGGAACTCCGGGATGTCATGAAATTTCTGTTCCTGCAGAAGAAAATTGCAAAGGAAATCTATGAATGTATGACGTTAAGTGATAAGTGCCCGTCACTGTGAAGAAATGGTGTTTCAACTTTCAGTGTGGAGACTTTGAGACCGAAGAGGCGGCAAGATCTGGGAGGCCTTCAACAGTGACAACACCCGAAGTTTTTGATCGTGTTCATGACTACTTGATTTTGTGAGATTGGCGAATCTTGGCTAAAACAATAGGAGAGACACTGGAGTTATCCAGGGAACGTGTTGGGTTCATAATTCATGAGCACTTGGATATGCAGAAGATGTCAGCAAAGTGGGTGCCCAGGTGTTTGAACTCCGATGAGAAACGAAAATGAGTGGACACTTTCAAATGGGTTTTTCAGTATTTTGAGCGATCTAGTGATACTTTTTTTGCAGCGAACTTGTCACTGTTGATGAAACATGATTACATCACTACGATCCAGAGACGAAACAACAGTCACGGCAGTGGCGGCACTCGGGTTCTCCACGGCCAAAGAAATTCAAGACTCAAAGGTTAAACGGTATTTTGGGGATTCGAAAGGCGTTTTATTGACTGACTATCTCCCGAAGGGCCAAACAATAAATGCTGAATACTATTCCAACTTGCTGTGCTTATTAAAGGAGGCGTTGAAGGGAAAAGAGCGAGGAACACTGCGGAAAGGTGTTCTCTTTTTGCAGGACAATGCGCTAGCTCACAAGGCTGGCAAGACAACATGGGTGGATCCGGAGAGGAGGGGGCATCCCTTCAGGACCAAGTAAAAGCTTAAATTTGTTAGGTTTTAATAACAAATTGAATAATTTCTCGTGCAGGAAAATATTACTTAAAAGTATACTACTTTCCTTAATTAATTGGAAGAATTTATAGACATACTAAGAACGCTTTTTAATTTTGAGAGAAAATATCAGAAAGGTTCTCGGTTATTCCCGACACTCCCGCCGCTCAGAAAAGTCCTGGATCCACCCCTGCTAAACAATGGATGTTCTGAGGTTTAAGTGCATAGGCCATCCACCCTAGTCATTAGATCTTGCTCCATCGGACTATTTCCTGTTCCCAAACCTTAAAAAAAGTTTGATGGGGAAGCATTTTTCGAATGATTCAACAGCATAGCAGTATTTGAGTGATCAGAATTTTTTTTTTTTTTTTTTTTTTTTTTTTGAAATGGTAACGAAACTCCAGAAACGCTCTGCCAAGTACTGTATATTGAACTTCGGGGTGAATATGTAGAATAGTCTGTAAATTTAATGGCTCTAGCCCTTCTTGGTGAGGTCGAGAACTTATCAGCATCCCCTCGTAAAGACCTTCAAGTGGCAATGCACTGGACATATCGCTAAAAGAACTGACCACCATTGGACAGCTAAAATACTAGACTGATACCAAGGTACAGTAAAAGACCATGTGGAAGATTGGTGGATAAAATTTAGAAGAATGCTGGAACAGGACAAAAAAGATATTTGTTCCCAACAGGGAGTTGTGGCTTGGGGAGACCTTCATGCAGCAGTGAATTGAGGGTGGTTGATGATGATTAGAACAAGTCATGCTGTAATATATTGAAGTATAAAAGTAGTGGGAAAAGTGCGCGCTTATTCACAAAAAGAAAAAGTAATAATAGTCTTAAATTTCAATAAGCAGGTTACAAATACTTTAAAATGCAGTATTGGCAATAGTCAAAATATGTATAGTTATGGCATTGTTCAAATGTAACTTTCTTGAAATCAGTCTGTAATTTTCTTTGAAATCTGATGTGCAATTTCTGGCAGTAGAAAGGTCACGAAATGCAGTATGTGAATGCAACTCTCTTTTAACCATCTCAACTTTGAAAGAAATTAGAGATATTCTTGTAGTATAATATTTCCACTATCCGAGTGATATTCTTTTCAAAGCAGCAGTTGGGAAACGCAAACAACACCCTGGGAAAGGTATTTAAGAAAAGGTATTTTATAATTATTTCAATTCGCGTTTCTTGGAAGCAATACACTTCATTTTCTTTTTCCCTTTTTTAGCACGTCTTTTGTAAAAAAGATCGTGCTTATGTTATCGGTTTGTCCGTCCGTCGTCCGTCTGTACCCACGATATCTCTGCAACTACACTGCCGGACAATTGCTAAGGACGGATAACAGTAGCAACGATAGCAACCATAAAACGGAAGGCAGGAAATGTGGAAATTAGCATAAGTGCGGGATACAGTAAGACGTGTTGTGCGTACGCAAATTTTGGATTGCCGAACTTGTTCGTGACGTCATAGCGCTGATAAGAGATATAAAGGATTTGACGCGTATTGAACGTTGTTGTTCAAACGCAAAGTTGAAAGGGAAAGAATCAATTGACGAACTTGCAATTTTCAGTATGTCTTCCCGACATCACCTAGATGATTTTACGCGTGGCCGTATTATTGGCAAGATTGAAGAAGGGCGAAAAATAACAGATGTTGCCAGGGAGTTCGACGTCAGCCACAGTGTTATTTCAAGGCTTTGGAAATCATTTCAAACAAATGGAGAGTGTAGCAAACGTCACGGGGGAGGTCGTGTTCGCAGTACGACACCTGCAGAAGATCGGTACATAGTGCTATCAACAAAAAGACACCGGCGCAGCACAGCTAGTGAGGTAGCAAATCAGTTTATGGCTGCTACTGGCAAGCGGATCTCCCGAAAAACTGTCGCCAGACGTTTGCATGAAGGAGGACTATACGCCCGCCGTCCTGTGGTGTGCATCCTATTGTCCAGACGTCACCGTATCGCCCGTTTGCAATGGTGCGATCAACATCGCAATTGGACTGATAACGACTGGTCTGCTATCCTCTTCTCAGATGAGAGTAGATACAGTCTATCGTCTGATTGTCGACGACAACTGATCTGGCGTGATAGTGGTACTGCATATTGTCCAGCAAACATACAGGAAAGGGACCGATATCCGACATGTAGTGTCATGGTATGAGCTGGCATCATGATCAATGACCGTACGTCCCTCTATGTGCTTCCAACTGGGACTATGACTGGCCAACGATACATTAATGATGTTCTGCTACCTCATGTTCGCATGTTCCGTGGTGCTGTCGGTGATAGATTCATTTTCATGGACGACAACGCAACATGTCATCGAACAGTCGCTGTCCAGGAGTGTCTTGAGAGCGAGGATATTCAATGCCTCGTATGGCCAGCACGTTTTCCAGATCTGAATCCCATTGAAAATGTGTGGGATGCTTTGGGGAGGAGTCTTGCTGGTCGCCAATGCCCTCCAGTAAACAAGGACACCCTCATCCGTTCACTGACAGAGGAATGGGATAAATTACCCCAACAGCTGCTTGATAATGTTGTGCAAAGCATGACACGACGTGTGGAATCTTGCATCGCCCTCAATGGTGGCAATATCCCGTATTGACATCTTACGCCGGAACGCCTGCGGACGGTAATTGCATTTTTTTCACGTTTACGTATTCTGCACAAAATGGCCTGTTTGTCCCTTGAACACGTTCCAAAGCCTTCTGGATTTCAGAGCACAATAAATTGTCTTTCTTGTAATGTCCTGGCATTCTGACATTATTTTATTTCACTTGGCATCCAACCACACTTACTTTTCTATGCGCTATATAGCCGTTTATGATCCGACCTTAGCAATTGTCCAGCAGTGTATTAGTCCGATTTGAAAAATTCTTTTTGCATTGGGAAGCTTGAAATATGCGAATGAGGATCCTTCATTTCGATTTTTTTTTTACGAAGAACAATTTCGCCACTAGAGGGCGTAAATGCAGATGATGTCGAATTCAAAAAATACGTTTTATTCCACATATTCGCTTCTAAACATCCAATTGAAAAAATTATTTTATCTTTCGATTCCATTTATGTCGAAGAGTATTTTAGATATAGTTACTTTTTCAAATTAAGCATAGATTTTCCGCTAGGGGGCGTAAAAGTAAATTACATTTTTCCCGATAACTCTTCTTCTAAAACTCCGATATGAAAAATGTTTTCTTCAGCGGATACACCTCCTGATGGAAAATCTTTTGCATATAATTCAAATTTTGGTAAATAATACTTTGGCCACCAGGGGGCGTAAGGGTTAATTTTTGCTTCTGACATATTTGCCATAAAATCTGAGCTTCTAAAATATCGATTGAAAAATTATTTCGTGGATTGATGCCACTCACATCCATAAATTTTTTTGGAATATTTTTTTCCTAAAATATTCTACAGTTTCACCGCCAGTGGGCGTAAATGCACATCTTATTTTTGTCAATATCTCTACTTCTAGGAGTCCGATTTGAAAAATTCCTTCTTTGTTCGATAGTGTTTCCAGTGTGACATGTTTTTCATATAAATTCAAAATTTTCAAGTAATTCATAGACGTTCCGCTAGGGGGCGTAAATGTAAATTGCCTTTCCCCCTGCATCTCTGCTTCTAAATCTCCGATTTGAAAAATTCTTTCTGCACCGGATACAGCACCTGATGGGAAATCGTTTGCACATAATTTCTAATTTTTGTAAAAATGGTTTGGCCACCAGGCGGCGTAAGTCTTATTTTCCGCTTCTGATGTATTTACAGCAAAATAAGAGCTTCTAAAATCTCGATTGAAAAAAAAAGTCGTTTGTTGACCGATACTACTCATGTCAACAAACCTTTTAGGAACATTTTTTTTTCAAATAATGCATGGTTTCTACGCCAGGGGGCGTAGATGTATATGTTATTTTTGTCAATATCTGTGCTTCTAGAAGTCCGATTTGAAAAATTCCTTCTTTGTTGGATAGTGTTTCTAGTGTAACATGTAGTTCATATAATTTCAAAAATTTCAAGTAATTCATAGACTTTCCGCTAGGGGGCGTAAATGTAAATTGCGCTTCCCGCTTATGTCATCATCATCATCATCATCATTGTCAACCATTATCAATCCACTGCTGGACGAAGGTCTCCCCAAGTTTCCTCCACAACGGTCTGTCTTGTGCCAGTCTCCTCCATGTCACCCCTGCATACTTTCGAATTTCATCCACCCATCTCCCATGTGGTCGTCTCCTGGGTCTTTTCCTGTCCCTTGGAATCCAATCTAAAATTTCGGCTGTCCATCGATGATCTGTCCTTCTGGCAGTATGTCCAGCCCATTGCCATTTCAGGGATTTAACTCTGATCATGATGTCTTCCACTCTTGTCATTTTTCTGATCCACGTGTTCCTCTTCTTATCTCTTCTGGTTACACCAAGCATGCACCTTTCCCTGCTGCTTTGAGTTGTCTGCAGCCTTTGTATGTCTCTTTTAGTTAAGGTCCACGTCTCTGCACCATACGTAAGCACTGGAAGGATGCATTGATCAAACACTTTTCTTTTAAGACATAATGGCATATTGCTCTTGAAAATTATGCTGTTTCTTCCAAAAGCTCTCCAGGCAAGTTTTGTACGCCGATTAATTTCTTCACCAATGTGACCCTCACTTGATATCTGCTGTCCAAGATAAACGTACGTGTCTGTTATCTCCAGCTTTTCTCCATCAATCGATAAATCTTCATTTCTTGTAAAAGCATTGAACATCACTTTTGTCTTCTGAAAGTTCATTTTTAATCCCACTTCTTTACTCTTGTCAGCAAGTTCCTGGATCATACTCTGCAGCTCTGATGGGGTAGTTGCAAAAATGACTACGTCATCAGCAAAACGAAGGTGGGTTAGATAATCTCCATTAATCTTTATCCCCTTGTTTTCCCAGCTCAGCGACTGAAAAACACCCTCAAATGTGGCATTAAAGAGCTTCGGAGATATGGTGTCACCTTGTCTCACTCCCTTTCCAATTTTTACGTGTGTTGTATTTTCAAACAGCCTAATCTTTGCACTTGCATTTTCATAGATGTTATTAATAATATTAATGTATGCATCTTCAATACCGCAGGTTTTCAGAGCCATTGTAACTGCTGATGGTTTCACCGAATCAAAGGCTTTTTTCATAATCGATAAAAGCCATGCACAATGGAAGTTCATATTCCCTCGCTCTTTCAATTAGTTCTCTCAGCACGTGGATATGATCTATTGTGCTGTAGCCACTCCTGAATCCAGCTTGTTCTCTCGGTTGAGCCATGTCCAGTGTTACCTTCAAGCGGTGTGAAAGAACTTTAGTGAAGATTTTATAAACTACTGATAGGAGGCTGATAGGTCTGTAGTTTCCGAGATCCTCAATGTCACCTTTCTTATGTAGCAGGATCATTGTAGCGGTGTTCCAATCCTCAGGAATCTTTCCTTCATTAAGGCATCGAGTGAAAATTTGGGCGAGTACCGTTTCGATTTCTCCACTTGCTTCTTGTATGATGTCTACAGTAAATCCATCTTCTCCTGGAGCTTTTCCTCGCTTCATGTTCTTGATTGCATGTGCAACTTCTGCTGGAAGGACTGGAGGAACTCTGGTACTGGTATCTTTCATGATGTCTGGAGTGCATATATCATCCCTTTCATATAATTTGGAGTAGAAATCTTTCACTCTTGTCAAAATTTCTGCCTCTATTTCTTGTTATAGAACCATCTTCTTTTCTCAGTGCCATAATCTGTTTTCTTCCCTTACTGAGATGTCCCTTTGCTATCTTTAGGCTTTGGTTGTTTTCAATTGCTTTCCTCACTAGTTCACAGTTGAATTTCCTTACGTCTTCAGTGATACTTTTTCTTACTGTCTTGCATAGCTCTATATATTCCACTTTAGAAGTCACATCTTCTTTAGTTGTCCTCATCTCTCTTCTTTTTTGCATCAACATTTTGGTTTTTCCTGATAATTTGTTCACATGCAACTTGTTCTTAGACCCAGCTAATTTTGTTGCTGTTTCCATAAGAGCTTTGGTTACTTTTCTGTTAACTTCGGAGATCTCCTCTTCTTCCGATGTTAGGCCTTCTAAAGCAGAGAACCTGTTCTTCAGTTCTAACTTGAAGGTATTATGGTGTTTTTTAAGGTTGGTTATGTCAATAGATTTTGTTTGTCTTATGAGCTTGCCACGTTCCAGTTTAGTGTTGAGGTGCATCTTACATCTCACCAATCTATGGTCACTACCTGTGTTGAACTTGTTTAGCACACTGCAGTCTTCTATGACGAATTTTTTGTTACACATAATAAAATCAATTTCACTTGTCGTCCCATTTGGATGTCTCCGTATCCATTTCCTGTGTGGCTTTTTCTTGAAGAAGGAGTTCAAGATGAAAAACCCTTCTGCCTCTGCAAACTCAACGAGAGTATTTCCACGCTGGTTTCTGTTGCCATGACCGAATTTTCCTACTCCCGCTTATATATCGGCTTCTAAATCTTCGATTTGAAAAATTCTTTCTACACCGCATACAGCTCCTAATGAGAAATCGTTTGCACATAATTTCTAATTTTTGTAAAAAATGGTTTGGCCACCAGGTGGCGTAAGTCTTAATTTCCGCTTCTGATGTATTTGCAGCAAAATATGAACTTCTAAAATCTCGACTGAAAAAAAGTCGTTTGTTGACCGATACTACTCATGTCGACAAACATTTTAAGAACATTTTCTTCTTGAAATAATGCATGGTTTCTACGCCAGGGGGCGTAGATGTATAACTTATTTTTGTCAATATTTGTACTTCTAAGAGTCCTATTTGAAAAATTCCTTCTTTGTTGGATAGTGTTTCCGATGTGAAATGCTTCTCCTATAAATTCAAAATTTACAAGTAAATCATAGATTTTCCGCTAAGGGGCACAAAGGTAAATTGCGTTTTGTGCGGTTATTTCTGCTCCTAAAGGTCCGATTTGGAAACTTCTTCCCGTATCGCATACAAGACCTGATGGAAAATATTTTTCACATAATTTCTAACGTTTGGTAAAGAATGGTTTGGCCACCAGGGATCATAAGTGTTAATTTCTGCTTCTGATGTATTTGAAGCAAAATCTGGGCTCCTGAAAACTCGACTAATTTTTTTTTTTCTTGGACCGATACCGCTTATATGGATAAACCTTTTGAGAATACTTTCTTCCTAAAATAATGCATGGTTTTCCCACCAGGAGACGTAAAGTCATATCTTATTTTTGTCGATATCTCTGTTTCGAAGAGTTCGTAAGCTCAGGATTCCGTTTACAGCAATATCTGAGGGATGAAAAACCCGATTGAAAATTTTCTTTTTTTTCGTCAGATCTATTGTTTTCCATACCGGTTCCATTGACTTTGAATAGCTTTGATAAATTTAATTTGCGTCAGAACGGATTCAAAAGACGTGCTTATTACACCCGAAAATTCGGTGTCATCTTTCTTGTTTTTTTTTGTTTTGTTTTTTTCGGCGATGGGAAAGTTGCCTTTAGCCTCAAAGCGATTTCTTCGCGGAAATGCTACAGCATTATTTAAGTGCAGTTTAGTTGAAACTGAGAGAAAATATATCATTTCTCATGGAATAAATGCTACTTCCTTTATTATTGGTGTGCGATTTTTGTAAGATAGGTATAACTTTTAAAGTAATGCGATTTCTCGCTGCGGAAAAGTTACGGAATTGTCTGAATGCAGTTCATTTGCGATCGATGTCTAACAGAAAAGTGCGATTTCCAAAGCTGAAGAATTTTTCGTAGCATTACTCGAAAGCGATTCTTTTAAAACCAGCACATCTTTAAGAAACAAAATAATAATGATAAAGAAGCGCATTTCTTCGATCTCCGGCAAAACGGTACGGCGTTATTACGGTGCACCTAACTTGGAATTAGTACATCAAAAAGCGCAATTTCTCGCGGCGGAAATGTACAAGCGTTATTTGAATGCAGTTACGGTATATATAAATCGGTATCATTTCTTTTTTTTTTTTAATCCGATTCCCACGAAAAAAAAAAGCACATTTATTAGTTGAATAAGATTTCCTTGAAATCAGGAAAAATAAAAAATCTCGGAGCAAAAGTTACGGTAGTATCTGGATGAGATTCTATTGGATTCGCTTCGTCTAACGAAATGCGTTTACCATTGTCGGAAAAATTAAATATATTGTTTCAATTTGTCGCAATTGGTGTTGATTCGTTTTATCAAAATCGTCTGGTAGCCGACAAAGAAATAAAGGACGCGATTAAGAGGTCTCAGAAAAGCCATCAGGCGAAGCCTAAGCAAGAAGAAAAAGAACTTCAGAAACAGCTTCCTGATGCCTGGCAAGTGCTAGAAACTGGAAAAGTAGCACATTTTTCTTAAAGAAAAGTAAAATAAAATCTTAATTCTTATCGGTATTGAAACGTTCTGTGAAACAGTACAAGATAATAATTAAGAATTCTCTTGAAATTTGATATACTTCAAGTAGTTTTTCTGAAGTGTAATAAGATTCTACTAAACTAACATTTGCATATATATAATTACAATGCTTGTTAATAGAGTATATGTTGCATTTTAGTCTGGTGGATTTTGAAATCCAGTTTGTATTTTAAGCAAATTTAGTTCACCGTAAATAGAATATAGTCGAACCTCTTTATTTCGAATCACTCGATATCTCGAAAAAATATTTTTCTCTTCACTTTAGGCGTTAAGTTAGGGTATTTCCCATAGTAATCTAGAAGCATTTGCTTCAAAACCCTTGCTATCTCGAATTATTAGCGACTCCTGTGGCGGAGAAATGCAAGGCAAGTTTACGAACAGGTGTTCAGAAGTCTTTGTGTTCATCTCCTTTAGGGGGATGAGGGTTTTTTTTTGTTAGAATCTGAAAGGAATGCATTCTAAGAATTCCGTTCGGGGGTGGGGAGTGGGGGAGTTATTCCTTGACCCAGCATATATTTTTTTGAGCATGAATAGATAGAGCGTGACATCACTCTGACTGCTCGGAACCAATTCCACTCAGAGCCGTCTCTGATTTCTCTCACTTCCTCTGAATAGGAGACCACGTGACTAAGAGCGACAGTTTTCCTCCTCTTTGTTCGTGGAAATCGTTTCAGTTTGCAAAGTCCATGGAAACAATAAGACATTCTTTGATGTTCTTGAGTGTAGTGCGCATGTAGTCAGTGGCCACCTTAAATGATTGTAACGTTAAAACACGACAATGGCACGAGTAAAACGAAAGTTAAACGTGCTTCCAATTGAACAAAAAGTAAAAATCTTGAAAGTTTTGGACGAAAACACAACAACGAAGAAAAGCGAAATTGCTACAAAGTTTGAAATACCTTCGAGTATGCTTTCAACAATCCTAAAAAATAAAGAAAATATGATAAAAACAAGAAAAAAGTGAAGAAAATTCGTAAATCGGCATACCCCGAAGTGAAAGAGTGTGTGCGGAAGTGGTTTGTGCAATGCTGGGATCAAGAAGTTCCAGTCACCGGATAACCGTTGCAACAGAAAGCGGAGGACTTTGCTAAGAAGCTTGGCTACAGTGAATTCGAAGCTAGCAACGGGTCGCTGGGAAACTTCAAAAACAGGTAGAATATCGTCTTTAGGAAGCTTTGTGGCGAAAGTGTGTGGGTTAACCAAAGTGTTTGTGAAGAGTAATTCAAAGAGCTTCATTCTCTTTTACAAAGATACGAGCCAGATGAAGTGTTTAATGCCGACGAAACAGGGTTATTTTTCCAGTGTTTGCCAGATAAAACAGCTACATTCAAGGGAGAGGAGTGCCATGGTGGTAAACAAAGCAAACTACGTACTATATACTGTTAGCAGCAAATCAAAGTGGCAGTGAAAAACTTCCGCCATTAATGATTGGCCGAGTGAAAAAACCCCAGGTGTTTCGCTAAAGTTAAATCTTTTCCCATGACGTACAAAGCAAACAGGAGAGCCTGGTTGACAAGCGAAATTTTTAGTATTTGGCTGAAGGGAGTTGACAAAGCTATGGCTCTGAAAAAAAGAAAGATTCTCCTTTTTATTGATAACTGTAATGCCCACTCCAATCTTCCAAGTCTAAAAAATATTACTGTGAAATGTTTGCCTCCTAACACGGCATCGAAGTTACAACCTCTCGATCAAGGTATCATCCGTAGCTTCGAAGTCGGGTACAGGCAGCAGCTGGTTAGGAAACTTGTAGACATTATTGGTGAAGGTGAAGTCCTCCCCACCATCAATGTCTTGAATGTAATACTGATGGCTGACTTCGCTTGGAGAAATGTTACTAAGGAAAAAATAAAAAATTGCTTTATAGAAGCAGGATTCGGAGAAAGAAGCAATAATGAGGAACAAAAACACACTGCCGATTTAAATGTAAATAGCGTAAATTCGGAGCAGTGGTATGGTCATGAAACAGAACCTAAATCTTGCCATTTCATTCGATGATTTCTTGGAAGTTGACACTTCCCTAGATTGTACACCTCCCTTCAAACATGCGGTACTTGAACGGATGCAGCGATTGTAGCGGATGTACAAGCAGCATCAGACGAAGAAGATGATGAAGTGGAACAGCAGGGAGAGTGCCAAAAAGTGACTTTGAAGGAAGCAGAAAAAACTGTTAATACGTTGCTTACTTTTCTGGAATCCTTGAAAAATATAGGTCCCGAATCATTTGTCTCAATTGATGCCTTAGAGAAAGTTCAATCGCAGAAAGATTTTGCCAGGCATCGGACTTTATTGACGGATTATTTTTGTTAAGGCACCGTATTTTTCAAGATTTAGGTTCTGTTTGATGGCCATCCACTGTTCCGAATTTACGCTATCTCCATCTTGAGCTTCGACTACATTTAAATCGGCAGTCTCTGCCAAAAAGGCAGGGAGAGTGCCAAAAAAGTGACTGTGAAGGAAGCAGAAAAAGCTGTTAATACATTGCGTACTTTTCTGGAATCTTCGGAAAATATAGGTCCCGAATCATTTGTCTCAATTGCTTCCTTAGAGAAAGTTGTTCAATAGCAGAAAGATTTAGCCAGTCATCAGACTTTATTGACGGATTATTTTTGTTAAGGTACTTTGTTGTATAGGGATGTAAGGTCAGGTGATGCGTAACATCACAGCCTCTCCTTGACAAATGTCAACCCCGCCTTCTCGTGGTGCATCCTGTTCCCACTAAAGGGGCTCTGACGACCGCAAATAGCGGTATAACTATACCATCGGGATCAGAGGAAATGCTATCCCACACTCACCAACCCGCTTGGCCAGCGTGGTGAATTATGGCCAAACACCTCCAAAATGACTCTACAACTTAAATCTTGGCCCTCAGTCTCCGGCAGCTGGAATGTACCTGGCCAAGGCAACGGCCAGTGCGACATGAAGGCAGAGGGTGCTAAGAATCCCCGGAGGACCGGACTAGGCTGCCATTTGATGCTGACCTTGGCTACCTACAACGGACGCTCCCTATCTTCTGATTCAAGGCTTCTTGAATTGGAAGAGGAACTACAAAGGATCAAGTGGGACATCGTCGGGCTGAGTGAGGTAAGGAGAAAAGGAGAAGATCTCATTGAACTGAAAAGTGGACATCTCTTCTATTATCGTGGGACAGATACTGGCAGAACTAGTGGTGTTGGATTTATAATACACAAGAAACTGAAGGATAAAGTGGTAGAAGTTGAAAGTTCCTCTGACAGAGCTGCACGACTCGTTATCCAACTATCGAGAAGATACCAGGCTCAGATTATTCAAACTTATGCACCCACCACAAGTCATCCTGAAGAAGAAATTGAAGAATTTTATGAGGAAATTCGTCATCTAAATAATAAAGGTAAGCAGCACTTGAAGATAATTATGGGAGATTTCAATGCAAAAATAGGGCACCGGCAACAGAATGAAACTTCAGTAGGTAAATTCGGTCACGGCAACAGAAACCAGCGTGGAAATACTCTCGTTGAGTTTGCAGAGGCAGAAGGATTTTTCATCTTGAATTCCTTTTTCAAGAAAAAGCCACACAGGAAATGGACATGGAGACATCCAATTGGGACGACAAGTGAAATTGATTTTATTATGTGTAACAAAAAATTCGTCATCGAAGACTGCAGTGTGCTAAACAAGTTCAACACAGGTAGTGACCATAGATTGGTGAGATGTAAGATGCACCTCAACACTAAACTGGAACGTGGCAAGCTCATAAGACAAACAAAATGTATTGACATAACCAACCTTAAAAAACACCATAATACTTTCAAGTTGGAACTGAAGAACAGATTCTCTGCTTTAGAAGGCCTAACATCGGAAGAAGTGGATATTTCGGAAGTTAACAGAAAAGTAACCAAAGCTCTTATGGAAACAGCAACAAAATTAGCTGGGTCTAAGAACAAGTTGCATGTAAACAAATTATCAGGAAAAACCAAAATGTTGATGCAAAAAAGAAGAGAGATGAGGACAACTAAAGAAGATGTGACTTCCAAAGTGGAATTTATAGAGCTATGCAAGACAGCACGAAGAAGTATCACTGAAGACGTAAGGAAATTCAACTGTGAGCTAGTGAGGAAAGCAATTGAAAACAACCAAAGCCTAAAGATAGCAAAGGGACATCTCAGTAAGGGAAGAAAACAGATTATGGCTCTGAGAAAAGAAGATGGTTCTATAACAAGAAATAGAGGCGAAATTTTGACAAGAGTGAAAGATTTCTACTCCAAATTATATGAAAGGGATGATACATGTACTCCAGACATCATGAAAGGTACCAGAGTTCTTCCAGTCCTCCCAGCAGAAGTTGCTCATGCAATCAAGAACATGAAGCGGGGAAAGCTCCAGGAGAAGATGGAATTACTATAGACATCATACAAGAAGCAAGTGGAGAAATTGAAACAGTACTCGCCCAAATTTTCACTCGATGCCTTAATGAAGGGAAGATTCCTGAGGATTGGAACAATGCTACAATGATCCTGCTACATAAAAAAGGTGACATTGAGGATCTCAGGAACTACAGACCTATCAGCCTCCTATCAGTAGTTTATAAAATCTTCACTAAAGTTCTTTCACACCGCTTGAAGGTAACACTGGACATGGCTCAACCGAGAGAACAAGCTGGATTCAGGAGTGGCTACAGCACAATAGATCATATCCACGTACTGAGAGAACTAATTGAAAGAGCGAGGGAATATGAACTTCCATTGTGCATGGCTTTTATCGATTATGAAAAAGCCTTTGATTCGGTGAAACCATCAGCAGTTACCACGGCTCTGAAATCCTGCGGTATTGAAGATGCATACATTAATATTATTAATAACATATATGAAAATGCAAGTGCAAAGATTCGGCTGTTTGAAAATACAACACACATAAAAATTGGAAAGGGAGTGAGACAAGGTGACACCATATCTCCGAAGCTCTTTAATGCCACATTGGAAAATGTCTTTCAATCACTGAACTGGGAAATCAAAGGGATAAAGATTAATGGAGATTATCTAACCCACCTTCGTTTTGCTGATGATTTTGCAACTACCCCATCAGAGCTGCAGAGTATGATCCAGGAACTTGCTGACAAGAGTAAAGAAGTGGGATTAAAAATGAACTTTCAGAAGACAAAAGTGATGTTCAATGCTTTTACAAGAAATGAAGATTTATCGATTGATGGAGAAAAACTGGAGATAACAGATACGTATGTTTATCTTGGACAGCAGATATCAAGTGAGGGTCACATTGATGAAGAAATTAATCGGCGTACAAAACTTGCCTGGAGAGCTTTTGGAAGAAACAGCATAATTTTCAAGAGCAATATGCCATTATGTCTTAAAAGAAAAGTGTTTGATCAATGCATCCTTCCAGTGCTTACGTATGGTGCAGAGACGTGGACCTTAACTAAAAGAGACATACAAAGGCTGCAGACAACTCAAAGCAGCATGGAGAGGTGCATGCTTGGTATAACCAGGAGAGATAAGAAGAGGAACTCGTGGATCCGAAAAATGACGAGAGTGGAAGACATCATGATCAGAGTTAAATCCCTGAAATGGCAATGGGCTGGACATACTGCCAGAAGGACAGACCATGGATGGACAGCCGAAATTTTAGATTGGATTCCAAGGGACAGGAAAAGACCCAGAAAAAGACCACATGGGAGATGGGTGAATGAAATTCGTAAATATGCGGGAGTGACATGGAGGAGACTGGCACAAGACAGACCGTTGTGGAGGAAACTTGGGGAGACCTTCGTCCAGCAGTGGATTGATAATGGTTGACAATGATGATGATGATGATGATGATGATTTGTAAACTATAATGTGTAATGTATTATTGATCTGAAAAGCTATATTTAAAATAGAACCTTGATATCTCGAAAACTCTTTTTCTCGAATTTTTTTCTGTTCCTGTAAGATTCGAGATATCGAGGTAACATTGTGTATTTCTCTTTATATTTTATAATACTTGTTAGTAGAATGTTTGGTTATACATAATTTTACATGCAATAATTAACTATAGCAAATAAAAATATGCTTCTGAATATAAAGTTCATATTTATACTATGCTGAATAAAAAACATGCGGTGTTCAGTTACTACAGAATGTATTTAATCGCACCAGAGACATCCTCTTTTGGATATATTATAAACTTCTGTCTAATAAAGTATACTATACACAGTGGGATCAAACTATTATGGCCGCCCTGGTGGCGCAATGATCTAAGCGATGGCTTCTGACCATTCCTCCGAGATGGGTTCGGGTTCGAATCCCGTTGAGACATTGATGTGTTTGTCTTACGGCACTGGCTGTCTCCCTTCCCTGGAACCAGTGGCCCTAAATAACGGGCGGGCGACTGTTTATAGCCCATTGAGTTGCTCACGGTGGTCGTTAAATTCCCAATCAAAAAAATAATTACTATGACCCCTTTCCCTTACCTAACGTTTGAGTCGTTTCCTGTCACGTGAGGAGGTGCTAACGATTACAACCGCAGCGCACATGCAAATGATTTGTACCAGCCGCACCCTCGTTGCTATAAAGTAGAAGGTATAAAAGCAAGGACGCACAAGACAAATTGCCATAGAAGTAATATAGTGGTAGTAACTGGGTGTGTCCCGCAGCAGCTGACTAGACCCGTACTTACAGCTGGCGGTCTTTGAGCGAGACCGATGTGTTGGCCTCTCAACACATCGGCCTCGCTCAAAGATTGAAACTCCACCTTCCCTGAGATGTCTGCGGGAAGGCGGACATTTCTTCTGAGAAATCGCCGCTCGTGTTGGACGAACCCCAAGCACAGTGATGCGAATAATGTGTCATTGAGAAAAAAATGCCTGATGCGCCGACGCAAGAGGTCTGGAGCTCAGCGACGGACGGACGAACGCACAGGAAGACCATAATCTTCACCATATGGCGTTGACGGACCGAACAGCCAAGTCCTGAGGGTTAGCACAACAGTGGAGGTGTGTATCACATATAGGGTTGTCGACAAGCTCCGTCCGAAGCCGTTTGCTTCAGACAGGCCTCATCTCTTGCCGTCCGTTGCTTCGACTGCCCTTGACCTTAAACCACAGACGTCAACGGTTGCTATTGGGGCCAATAACGCAGACGCTGGCGTAATGGATGACAGCGTACAGTGTTTTCCGACGAGTCGCGGTTCAACTTAATGACCTATGACAGACGTATCCTTGTACTGCGGCACTGTGGTGAACGGCTGCTGGAGGCATGCATTATGCAGCGTCATACGGACCCGACACCGGGAATTCTGACGTACATTACCGTTGGGTTCCATACACGTTCCCACCTTCTACGCATTGCAGGAACCTTGACCAACCAGCGGTACATCGCATAAGTTGTGGAGAAGGTGTCATCTTTCAACAGGACAATGCCCGACCACATATGGCGTGCAATGTCTTACAGCTCCAGGATACTCGACATATTCCATGTCTTCCTGTGTTCGCCTTATTTATCGCCCATACGTCGTCGAAATCGTCACGTCGCGGAATGGCGACTGGGCATAAACACGCGTTGTTTGCATGTTAGCTAACGTTAGTTTTATCGTTGGCGGCTGTCGATAGTCCTGTAAAATTGATTTTTTAAGGTGAAACTGAATGTATTAGATATGGTTTCATGGTGGTTTTTTTTTTATTTTTTTTTTTTTTTTGATTGGAGGTTTAACGACCACCGTGAGCAACTCAACGGGCTATAAGCAGTCGCCCGTCCCTAATTTAGGGTCACTGGTTCCAGAGAAGGGCGAGAGCCAGTGCCGTAAGACAAACACAACATCCATGCCGCACCTGGATTCGAACCTGGACCCCGTTCGGACGAATGATCAGAGGCCATCGCTTAGACCACTGCGCCACCGCGGCGGCAGGGTTTTATGTTTTGCAGCACTCTGTAATCACATTTAGAATGCTGCAAAACATAAAAACCATAACAAATACATTCAGTTTCACCTTAAAAATTTTATAGATTTCCGAGAAACAAACGGAAACATGCCCTATGGACAAAAATGTCGGTAAATGTGTAGTTTAGCGTCTTAAATTATTTAGCTACGTATTTGAAAAAAATGAGTTATACATATGTTAAAGTAGGTAATTTGATGGCAAAGGGTGAAAAAATTTTGTTTGTAAAATGCATTTTAAAGATTTTTACCGTAAAACGTACCTCCAAGAACGACGACCTTAACACCAGCTGCGGCAGGTCTAACACAAGGCCGCGGCGACCACGTCTAGCTTGGCATCACTGAAGCGATATTCTCGTTACGGCGGCCATTTCGCTAGCGGAAGAGTACAAGAGGAACTGGTACGTTCTTGTCAGGGAAGCGTTTCATTTTGTACTGCTACGCTACAGAAAATAGCTCATCATTTCTGTCTCAGTTTTTCACATCAGGATCTGACAATTTCTTGGTTTTTTCGCTTGTGATTCTTTGATGCGAAATGTATGAACTCACTTCTCCTTCGAGGGTTCTATTTATTTATTTTTAAACCAATTTGAATGAACTGCGAACCACGCCGTCAATACCAGGAGCAAAACTTTCACTTTCCAATGCTATGTAACTTCCGTTAGAGAGAACGCGACATCTACTTTAACGCTTTTCTAGAGGAAAGAAAGTCATCTGCAAATTTCTAATTTGAATCAGTTAATTATATGCGTAAGGACAAAGCAATTCTCACCATGTGTTTTGAAAAACTGCGACAGAAATGAAGAACTATTTTTTGTCAGGTAGCACTATAAATTTGAACGCTTTTCTGGAAAGAACGTACCCGGTTACTCTTGTGGTCTTCCACCAGTTAGTTGGCCGCCGGAGCGAAAACTTCGTTTCAGCGGAGCCAAGATTGACGTGGTCGCGGCGGCGTTGTGTCAGGCCTGCCGCAGCGGTGTTCACGTCGTCGAACATGGAGGTCAGTTTTACAATAAAGATCTTTAAAATACATTTTACAGATGAAAATTTTTCGCCATTTACCATCAAATTACATACTTTAACATATAAATATCTCATTTTTTTTTCATTCTTTCGAAATATTTAGCCAAATCTTTTAGGACGCTAAACTACTCATTTATCCTTATCTTTCATAGAAGCATGGATTTGACCACGTATTTTCTCGCTATGCGGTTCATAATAAAATGATTTAATGTGAAAGGACTTCACAGCATTTTCGCCGCGGTGAATTAACTTCAAATTGTCAGAAAAAAAATGAAGAAATTGCAAAATATCATCTCATTTCACTAATCACGTTGACAGTGGCGGTTCTAGGCCAGGGCGCCCCTCCAAATATAACCGTTTTGGGGGGAATTATATATTTATTTTGATTAATTACTGGCACATGCAGGAATTGTGCCTCTCCCCAATTTTTTTGTTTTGTTTTGTTTAGCACTGCCACTGCACGTTGAAACGTTATGGGAATCATACAGGAACAGACTTTTTTTATGCCCAGCGCCATCTTGTGATGTCACACTTCGACGACGTATTAAAACAAGTTTGGGATATCGTCGTTTCACTCCTGGCCCTCCATACTCTTTTCTTTCAATTACTCTTTCAGTCGATGTCACGACGTGTATGAGCCGTTGTCGCCGCTCCTGGTGGGTACAAAAACTACTGTGTATTTTGTGTTCCACGTAAATTACAGGTCTGTACTTCTGATCGCTTACGTTTTGTATCATACACTGGCGGAAAGTGAAAAAAGAACACCAAGAAGGAATTGGCGGACGATCATGAAATTTGCATATGTTAATGGGGTCGAGTTTACGTAGGGGTGATGTTAATTTCGGGACCAACCGGTGAGCGCTTACGCCACAGCACGGCATAATATGCAAATTATCGTCGGTGGTATTTAAGCAGTACGCCGAAGTGAATGTAATTAGTCGTCGGCGTACGGACACGTGCAAAGACCCCGAAGAAGCTGCAATGCCTGGGCGTGGAAGACGTGTACGATTTCAGCAGTTATCGGACTTTGAGCGAGGTCGTTTAGTCGGACTCTGCGAGGCCGGGTGGTCGTATCGTCGTATTGCGGAGCGAATTGGACGGGAAGTATCGGTGGTGGTACGATGGTGGCGTAGATGGTCCGAGGAACATTCCCACACGAGAAGACGTGGAACCGTGAGTCACAGACGGACTGATGAGCGGACCGATCGACGCATAAGAAGAGCGGCGTTGTCAAGCAGAACATCCACTGCGACGCTAATCCGAGCTGCCGTTGGACCTGAGGTGACTGTGCGAACAATCCGCAACCGTCTACTGGATGCAGAACTGCGTGCACGTGTACCTCTGGCATGTGTACCTCTGACTCCAGCCCACCGTCAGGAACGGCTGCAGTGGTGTCGCCAACGCCATTGTGTTACTGGATAACACAATGGCGATCTGTCGTGTTCAGCGATGAAAGCAGATTCTGCTTGGGAGCCTCCGATGGCCGTATGCCTGTTCTCAGACGCACAGGGAGTGTCTCCACCCTTCTTGCATCCGCCAGCGACACACAGGGCCTACACCTGGTCTCCTGGTGCGGGGAGCGATCAGCTATCACTCCCGTACACAACTAGTGTTTGTACCGGGTACGTTAAACAGCACCTCCTACATCAACAACATCATTCAGCCCGTTGTTGTGTCATTTGTAAGGTCGGTCCATCGTGGTGTTTTCCAAAAAGATAACGCACGCCCACACACGGCACGTGCAACGCAACATGCACTTCAGGGTGTGAGACAACTTCCATGGCCTGCACGTTCACCGGATTTGTCCCCCATTGAGCACGCGTGTGATTTTATGGGACAACGACTTATCTGGTCTCCACGGCCAGCCACGACCATCTCCGATTTACGCGTCCAGGTTGAGGATGCTTGGAACTCGATACCCCAAACTTACATCCAACATCTGTACGACAGACTCCATGCCAGAATTGCACAGTGTGACGCAGTTCATGGCGGTTCAACCTCGTACTAACCATGTTACAAGGAAATGTTATTTTTCAGTTTACCAGCAAATACAGCTGTATTTTGCCATAATGTTTTGATCACGTTATCCTCTGTATTCCGTTATTATGCTGTATAAATTTCGTTGGTATCAGACGTCTCCTTCTTGGTGTTCTTTTTTCACTTTCCGCCGGTGTATGTAATGTACCCTATAAATTTAACTTCAATATCTCAGGTCTTTCTATTCCAGAAATTTAAAAAAAAAAAAAAACTAGAACTGTAGGGATAATGGTGAAAATAAATATAATTTCCATACATTAGCTGATCAATACTTTGTTTTTTATTAGTATAAAAAATAAAACGAAAAGACGTACATATAAATTTTTTCTGAGATTCTTGTTAAACATTCTCGGCATATTTTGAGCATCCGTCTGAAACTTTCAGGACACAAATTGCACGAGTAAATGTTTTTGTATGTGTTATACGAAAAAAAGGATGGGGGAGTTAGCGTCAAAAAGACTGGACGTAGGATGCTAGAGAAGGGGGTGGGGAGATCGTTACTTTGACTGCTTCCTTTCAACCCTCGACTAATATCAATATATCATTCCAGCTGTTGTTTTGTGTCACTTCCACCACTGTTCCCAAGCATACATTTTCGAAGGAAATTAATCTGTTTGACGTTACAGGATATTTTCCATGAAAAGTGTTATGGTCAATCATTTGTTAACGACAAGAAAAGAAGAGTCCAACAAGAATAACTACCTTGATACAAGAGTTAGTACGCCTGTGAAGTGCGTTTCCGGCCCCTCCCCGGTGGCACGGCTTATGATCATTCGTCCGAGATGGGTCCGGATTCGAATCCCTGTAAGGCATGGATGTTGTGTTTGTCATACGGCACTGGCTCTCCCCCTTCCCTGGCACCAGTGGTCCCCAAATTGGGGACGGGCGACTGCTTATAGACCATTGAGTTGCTTCGCGAAGAATAGCAGGTAAGTAGATGATGATGGTGACTGAGAAAGAAGGGTGATCGACAATGGTGATAAATAGATTGGGGAAGGAGAAAAAATTCACAAAATAAGACAGATTTCTGTCCTACTGTATTACCCAACATGCGTGGGACGTAAACTACGGCCATCACGAAATATAGGAAATTCTTGCAGGACTATTGGTACAATTTGTCCCATTTGCCGCCCGGGTGGCGCAATGGTCTAAGCGTTGGCTTCTGACCATTCGTCCTGGATGGGTCCGGGCTCGAATCCCAGTGAGGCTTTTTTTTTTTTTTTTTTATTAGGAATTTAACGACCACCTTGAGCCACTCAACGGGCTAGAAGCAGTTTCGCGTCCCTAATTTAGAGCCACTGGTTCCAGGGAAGGGAGAGAGTCAGTGCCGTAAGGTTAAACACAACATTCATGCTTCACCAGGATTCGAACCCGGATCCATCTCGTACGAATGATCAGAAGGCAGCGCGTAGATCATTGCGGCCCCGGCGAGGCATGGATGTTGTGTTTGTGTTACGGCACTGGCTATCTCCCTTCCCTGGAACCAATGACCCTTAATTAGGGTCGAGCGACTGCTTATAGCCCACTGAGTTGCTCACAGTGGTCGTTAAACTCCCAATCAATTGGAATTGGATAGAGCTTATGAAACAAAATCGTGGAAACATTTTGCGATCTAAGCTAAGATATTCTGTCCTTTGTCTGCAGTCGATGCGCACTACAGTAGTGCGTTTAGTAGCGAAGTGTTCTTGCATGTGCTAAATAATGGAATCGAATCGATAGAGTTTTTCTTTGAGAGGGAGAGGGGGGGATGAACAACCACACTGAACAATTCGAAGCGCTATAAGAAGTCGTTCCTCCCTAACTTAGGCCCCCTGGTTCCAGGAAGGGAGAGAGCCAGTACCGTAAGAAAAACACACTACCCATGCCACGTTCAGAGCCTGAACCTGTGCCCACTCTGACGAACGGTCAGAAACCAGCGCGTACACCACTGCGCCACCAAAGCGACGGAAACAACGAACGCCGCCCCGGTGGCGCAGTGGTCTAAGCGATGGCTACTGACCATTCGTCCAAGATAGGTTCGGGTTCGAATCCCGGTGTAGCATGGATGTTGTATTTGTCTTACGGCTTTGGTTCTTTCCCTTCCTTGGAACCAGTGGCCCTAAATTAGGGACGGGTGACTGCTTATAGCCCATTGAGTTGCTCACGATGGTCATTAAACCCGCAATAAAAAAAATGGACATGGGCTCTGTCTTATGCCCATCATTTGCCGGCGTAATCGCACCATGCGGAAAATCCGCGCATGATGAAGTCAATACGAGGAGCCACTTCATAACAGAGTGGTGTATGATTTACCGATCTTTTTTTAATCTTCTTTAGCGTTCGTTAGACCTCATCTTTGGAAGCAGCAGCTCTGAGTTTGGGTCGGACGATTCATAATTGTCATAAACGGTCCTTTTTTTTTTTATTGGGTGTTTAACGACCACCGTGAGACCGTGAGCAATTCAGTTGGCTATCAGCAGTCGCCCTCCCCAAATTTATGCCCGCTACTGATTCCGGAAAAGGCAGAGAGCCAGTGCCGTAAGACAATAACAACATCCATGCCTCACCGGGATTCGAACCCGGACCCATCTTGGACGAATGATCAGAAAAGCCATCGCTTAGCCGCCGGGCGACTCGATGATATTTACAAACTGCAAATGTGCCAGTTAATCCGATTGCAACAGTTGTTGATTTCACCGAATTTAAAGGCTTTGATCTCATCAAAACCTGTGCTTTGGTTTCAACGCACCCCGCCAGCATCTAAAGTTGAATTCAAGCACCTCAAATTAGGGGAGTCGCACTTGTAATTTGGGGACAATTCATGGAACGGACAGGATCAACACCGTAAGATGATCATAATGATCATATGTAGAGGATTTTAGGAAGGGAGTGTCTGACCCCAGGTCTTAAACAACCCTTAGAAATAGGAAGCTAGGAGATTTGGGCTAGAGTGCCCTTTAGGAAAGTGACACGGAAGCGAAGTAGGGAGGAAGACGTGGGGAGGAAGACGCCCCTATTTATTACCGGGGGCCAGTACCAGGGTCAGACGGCTTAACGTGCCCATCCGACGCACGGCGGATATTTAGTGGATCGAGCGTTCGTACCTGCTGGGATCGAACCTGAGGTCCTTTCCGCGGCAGTCACGAACGTTGTCCACTAGGCCACCCGCAGCCCCCAACACCGTAAGAACACCGCACCGCTCATGTTACATCCGTGGTCAATCTCGCAGTGGCGCACTAATTGGGGGTCGCCCAGGGGCCTGGGCCTTCCCCATGATGTTCGTTATAGCCCTTCGCTCTTAGTCATTTAGCTGTTTATTTTTAAGTGTATTTGTATGTTTTTTAAATATATATTTAACTAATCATTAGAAACTTACATGGCGGAGATATTTTTATAGCTTCACAATATTTTGAGAGATATTTTCCCCAGGGTATTTTTTATTTGCTGCTTCAATATTTTGGGTCATCCCATAAAGAATTCCTGTGTGCGCCAGTGTAATCTGGTACGATTCGCTAAAAGTCATCGCTTCTATGACACGACTGCCTGGATACTTCAGTAAAGAATTCCGAACTTTTGATCTAATTTAATTCCAAGGCAAACAACAATGTACGCTTTATTCAAGGACATCAAATTGGATCACGATGCTTTATGTTGAAGTTTCGATAATCAACACCCCCCACCACCCGCTTAAGAAAAAAAAAAAACTGACGTTCTTTGCGTTAGCTGATTTTTAGGGAAACTGAGGAGGACGACTCTGTTTGAAACTTCTGTTTCCGTTCTACCTGCATCTGTGCTTTCTTTTCGAGCATTCGCTAGAAGCATTAGTTTAAAAATGGGTCAAACATACTACTATCGTCGTACGAAACGTGAGCTCATTTTATGCTTACAATCTTGAGTTCTTTAACAAAAAATGAGATCCAGAAATAGTTTCTTTTTACTGAGTGAAGTTTTTAAACATGAACACCATCACAAACGCTAGCATTAAAATTCTGAATATTGGCAGGAAAAGAAAAAAAAATGTTTTATTGTTTTTAACTGTGAAATCATCGTTGTTCTCCCAAATACATGGTCATTGAACGACGAAAACGAGACGCGTTGGTTTCGCGAAACCTTGTGTACCAGGAACTAAAGCTGTGTTCAACTTGGTAGCAGCATTCTGCGGATGACAGACAGGCCTGTTATTAATAATGACAATAATCTGACTTGGGATCGATAGATGGAGCCACAAAGAATGCTTTCCCCAAGTAACGTGGAAGAAGTGCTGGTGGCCGCCCTTGTCTGCTACCTCATCGCTATCGTTTCTTTTCTTCAGAGCAAAGCGTGGCCCTCCCCTTCAGGACACCACCATCGCTGGAACGAGCAGTGGGCGGGTTGCCGGAGCAAAGGGGAGGTACTCCTAGCGATGCAAGATTTTCTCTCAGCTCGTAATTATACGGAGCTGCAGCGCTCTCTGTGTTCAGCTCCTCTAAAGCACCACTCTAGAAGCAAGGGATGAGTCTGAGAGAAAGGGAAAGAAAGAAGACGAAGAAAGAAGAAGAAGAAGAAAAAAAGCAGAAAACCCGGACAGCCCTGCCCACTGAACTTGCTTCGGCTGGGTCGGCTTTACGTTGTGTGATAAAGAAGGCTAATTAAGTAGTCTTGCGCTCAGCAACGGACGACTGACAATACGCCCTCTTAGTACCACGCAATGCCTACTACACTTCGAATTACAATATTTTTCCCCCTTCAATAATCGACCTAAAGTCCTGCACAACTTATGTCGCATCCTAAAAATCCAACCGAGATAACGTGTAATTTCAGCTTCCCCGAGATTAAGGAAGTAATAATAAAAAAAAAGGAAATCCGTTTCTTTACGACCTGCAAGTTTTTGGTTTTCGGTTTGGGTGACCAAGTACTTGATGCAGTCAAGATGTTGAGCATAAATGCATTTCGTTAAACTTCATAGAGTCCGGGAAGACATTTCAGTTGTATTACTCAGTCGCATAGACGTGCACAGGCTTGCAACAATCGGGGGTGCATGACGCAGGTTTAAAAAAAAACAAACCCTGTTAGCGAAAAAACAAAACAAAAACTGAGAAGTAATGAGGAATTCAGATTTTGGGGGCACAACAGAGGAGCTGTATTTCAAAAGCTTAATAATATATGTCATAAAAAGGTTGTTCTTACTATCTGGTTCTTATAAAACATATAAAATTTAAATTATATTGTTACAATCATAATGCCTATACAGAGATTTTCATACACCCCTCCTTCATATTGTCTAATTTTTGAATTGGTGGATGGATTTTTGAAATGACGCTGGATTTGGATATCTAACGAAATAAGCCTTTCTAACTATATGTCACACAATATCACCTTGCATTTAAAAATTTCAAGTCTGTGTGCGCCGTAACGCCGAGGCTCGTCAAAAACTAGTTAATTAGAATGCACATGAAAAAAGTACTAAAGATTGTGACGTATATTCTAATTTAACTTTCAATTTTAGTTCCTTTTCCTATGTAAATTTGAGTTCGTTCTCTTTTGCACTTCCCAACTTAACGTGATATCTTCTCTCTCACATGAATGAAGGGGTGGCGCAGTGGTCTAAGCGATGACCTCTGATCATTCGTCCGGGTTCGAATCCCGGTGAGGCACGGATGTTGTGTTTGTCTTACGGCACTGGCTCTCTTCCTTCCCTGGAATCAGTGACCCTAAATTAGGGACGGGCGACTGCTTATAGCCCATTGAGTTGCTCACGGTGGTAGTTAAACCTGAAAATAAAAATTAATGGAGGTTTGTAAACACCCCTGTGGTCAGTACGTAAGTGACGTATGCATGTTGATAAGGACAAGAAAGAATATACATATATATTTTGCATCGTAGTTGTATGTGTGGAGGGCCGCGGGTGGCCTAGTGGTCAGTGTTCGTGACTGCCACGGAGAAGACCTCGGGTTCGATCCCAGGCAAGTACTAACACTCGACCCACTAAATATCCGCCGTGCGTCGGATGAGCTCGTTAAGCCGCCGGGCCCCGGGTACTGCCCCTTCCCCCGGTAATAAATAAGGGCGTTTTCCTCCCCTTTCTACTTCGCTTCCGTGTCACTTTTCTATCAGGCACTGTAGCCCAAATCTCCTAGCTTCCTATTTCTAAGGGTTGTTTAAGACCTGGGGTCAGACACTCCCTTCCTAAAATCCTCTACATATGATCTGATCTGATCTGTTTGTGTGGAGATGTAGAATCGTTGCTGAGAGTATTACGTTCGTGGATTTATATTGTTCTTTGTGTCTGCATAACTATATAATATATCACGCACACCATACAAAAACAATTGTCACACGTTAGGATGAAGGTAGAAGAGGTTTGTTACTTAGCGGACCTTGAGAGTCGTAGCTTTTGAGACTGGGTGTTTTGTTAAGACGTTTCAAATGCGGTTGGGGGTCGGGGAGCAACAAGGGTGAGTAATTGGAGAATGCCAATAAGATGATATTGGACTACTTAGTGGCGGTTATTGTTGAAGAAGGCAGAAGAGGAAGAAACAAGAGGCAATAAGAGGGACAGGGAGAAGGAATCGTAGAGTGTTGTTGATAGGGGTAATTTGTGTTTGTTTTTTTGTTTTGTTTTTTGTACCACGGAGAAGTTTTCCTTACTTTAGTAGTTGAGACACGCAACCAGAAAAGAAGTTTAATGCTGAATATGTCTTGTTTTCCCGTATGCTGACGAGTCACAAAATTATTGCTGTTATCTGTTTAATTATTATTCGGTAAAGTGAAGTAGGAGACTTATTTGTTGAATTGCATTGCTGACTTTGCATATTCATTTTCTTTCTATAATATAAATTATCTGACGTATCAGTATATAGCCGAATTATACGTTTGTTGTTGTGAAGCGGCAATATTTGACAAGAAATGAGAAACTGAAGAATGAGAAAGAGAAGCAAGAATCTCAGGAAAAACAAAAACGGATTTTTTTTGTTTTGTTTTGTTTTTTACCTGTTAATAGTACTGAAGATGTCGTTGTAGCTGACTCCAAGTCTGAGGTGGCAAAAGATGGAAAAGGCGAAACTGAAGCTTTAATAAGCAATCTAGACAAAGGCGAAACTGAAGCTTTAATAAGCAATCTAGACAAGGGAGTCTGTGCAGGGGCGTACTGATAGCCCCCGCAACACCCGCATTTCGGGGGGGGGGGGGGGGGGTGAGGCCCTCACGGTTAAGAAGGCCTCAGCCTCAGCAAAACATTTTAGAAAATTTTCTTCGGAAACTTCAAATGAAACTGGTTAAAGGAATAGCCAAGAATTTAGGCAGCTTTGAATGAAGTACTGAAAAGAAAAAAAATGTTTGCTTTTTTCAGTAAATAGGTAAAATACTAAGAAATAATTTTCGTTGCTTTAGTTCGTAAAAGCTGGATGACGAAGAGGCAGTTATTCCAGAGGACTTGAGGCCCCTTTTCACAGTCATAGCGATAGTTCCTATGCATGTATATTAATTAACAACAGAATGTGGAAGAAATATCAGTCCAATGAATGAAATTTTTATATCAATAAGAATATGTTATGTATTATAGTTCTTAGCACATAACTACGCATCGTTTAGAATTCAATGAAGTAAAAGGTATTCTTCGCGGAGCAGAGACCTGTGTCACGTTTTTTTTTTTTTTTTTTTGTTTGTTTCTTTTTGTAACAGACTCAAGAGAAATAATTTTGCTCTGCGCAGGACATTGTGGTATTTTGTTAAGTGTGTTTTTTACATCCAAGAGTAAATAAGTTAATAGAGTTGCGTTTTTCGTCCTACAATTTTTGATTGTTACTTATTGATTTGCTTACTTATGTTCTGAATTTTCGTATAAACTGGACAAGGTCATTAGACATTGTAACACGGCAATTGCATATTTTGTGTGTGTGATCATGAGGCATTTGAATGGTCCACTATAGAAACACAATGTACCCGCAGGAGAACTCTCTCGCCGACCATGCTGTACACGACGACATGAAAAGTTTACTCTTACGGAGTTCACTGCCTTGAAACCTGTTCGTCTTCCAGCCTGTGTTTATAATCGAGTGGAAATCATACCAAACAAAATTAAAACTATTTTATGAACTTCTCTCTCGATATATATATATATATATATATATATCATCATCATCATCATCA
Source organism: Macrothele yani (assembly GCA_039090855.1). Classification (NCBI taxonomy): domain Eukaryota; kingdom Metazoa; phylum Arthropoda; class Arachnida; order Araneae; family Macrothelidae; genus Macrothele; species Macrothele yani. Next base: position 133,012,017 of record CM077002.1, read on the forward strand.
TTGTCAACCATTATCAATCCACTGCTGGACGAAGGTCTCCCCAAGTTTCCTCCACAACGGTCTGTCTTGCACCAGTCTCCTCCATGTCACTCCCGCATACTTTCGAATTTCATCCACCCATCTTCCATGTGGTCTTCTTCTTGGTCTTTTCCTGTCCCTTGGAATCCAATCTAAAATTTCGGCTGTCCATCGATGGTCTGTTCTTCTGGCAGTATGTCCAGCCCATTGCCATTTCAGAGATTTAACTCTGATCATGATGTCTTCCACTCTTGTCATTTTTCGGATCCACGTGTTCCTCTTCTTATCTCTTCTGGTTACACCAAGCATGCACCTTTCCCTGCTGCTTTGAGTTGTCTGCAGCCTTTGTATGTCTCTTTTAGTTAAGGTCCACGTCTCTGCACGATACGTAAGCACTGGAAGGATGCATTGATCAAACACTTTTCTTTTAAGACATAATGGCATATTGCTCTTGAAAATTATGCTGTTTCTTCCAAAAGCTCTCCAGGCAAGTTTCGTACGCCGATTAATTTCTTCACCAATGTGACCCTCACTTGATATCTGCTGTCCAAGATAAACGTACGTGTCTGTTATCTCCAGCTTTTCTCCATCAATCGATAAATCTTCATTTCTTGTAAAAGCATTGAACATCACTTTTGTCTTCTGAAAGTTCATTTTTAATCCCACTTCTTTACTCTTGTCAGCAAGTTTCTGGATCATACTCTGTAGCTCTGATGGGGTAGTTGCAAAAATGACTATGTCATCAGCAAAACGAAGGTGGGTTAGATAATCTCCATTAATCTTTATCCCTTTGTTTTCCCAGTTCAGTGATTGAAAGACATTTGCCAATGTAGCATTAAAGAGCTTCTGAGATATGGTGTCACCTTGTCTCACTCCCTTTTCCAATTTTTATGTGTGTTGTATTTTCAAACAGCCGAATCTTTGCACTTGCATTTTCATAGATGTTATTAATAATATTAATGTATGCATCTTCAATACCGCAGGTTTTCAGAGCCATTGTAACTGCTGATGGTTTCACCGAATCAAAGGCTTTTTCATAATCGATAAAAGCCATGCACAATGGAAGTTCATATTCCCTCGCTCTTTCAATTAGTTCTCTCAGTACGTGGATATGATCTATTGGAACACCTAGCTGAAAACAGTGACTTTGGTATGTGCTGTTTTTTTGAGTAAAACGAACATGTAGCTACAATTTTTTTTTTGTAAAAAAGTGCTGTTTATAAGTCTCAAGGGTATGTGTGATTCCATTGTAAATCGGTGTTTGCATAATTTCATTCCAGGTGAAGGCACAATGAGTGATCTGTCGGAGTTCCGAAGAGGGCAGATTGTAGGAGCCCATCTGGTTGGGGCTTCGGTAACCACAGTGGCACAGGTATTAGGGGTACCGAGAGGTACCGTGTCGAAGGTCATGACAGCATACAACGTTCACGACACAACATCATCTGCGAGACACAACTGTGAAAGGAAAAACAAACTCACTGCGAGAGACAGGAGGACATTAATGATGATTGTGACCGCAAGGATGAAGACCACGGTGACGAAAGTGACTGCTGAGCTTAATGCACATCTCCAAAACCCAGTGTCGACTCATACTGTGTGAAGGGAATGGCATAAGCGCAATATTTACGGCAGAGCTGCGATTGCAAAACCCCTGGTGTCACAGGTGAATATGAAACGGAGACTACAGTGATGACAGGAACATGAAACGTAGACTGCGGATCAATGGAAACATGTCTTGTTTTCCGATTAATCAAGTTTCTCACTATTCGCGTTTACGTGTGGAGAATCCCCGCAGAAGCCTACAACCCAAAGTGTTTGCTTCCTACAGTGAAGCATGGGGACGGTTCCATAATGGTTTTCGCTATGATCTCGTGGTTTTCAGCAGGTCCCATTATCACTTTACACAGACGGATCACTAGCGGTGAATATGTCACTCTTTTGGCCGACCATGTGCATTCAATGGCGCAGACATTGTTTTCGTCAGGGGATTGCACCTTTCAAGATGTTAAAGCCCCGATTCACAGAAGTCGAACTGTTCAATCATGGTTTGAGGAACATAAGGATGAAGTTGTTCAGCTTCCCTGGCCTGCATAATCACAGGATCTTAAGCATCATTGAGCCCCTGTGGTCTGTGTTGGTAAACACAGTGCGATCCCGTTATCCTCCTCCGGCGTCTCTTAAGGAATTGGAGCAGTTTTTGCGGGAAGAATGCTACAACATACCACTTACCATCACCCAGAACTTGTATGCGTACATTCCAAGGAGGATTCAAGCAGTTTTAAATGCCAAGGGTGCTGCCACACCATATTAGGTGCGTAAAACCTAGTGTTTCAAGGAGTATCCATTATTTTGGACAACCCCTGTATATATATAGATGTAAGGTCAGGTGAGGGATGTAAGGTCAGGTGATGTGTAACATCACAGCCTCTCCTTGACAAATGTCAACCCCGCCCTTTTCGTGGTACATCCTGTTCCAACTAAAGGGGCTCTGACGACCACCAATAGCGGTATAACTATACCATCGGGATTAGAGGAAATGCTATCCCACACTCACCAACCCGCTTTGCCAGCGTGGTGAGTTATGGCCAAACCCTCCAAAATGACTCCACAACTTAAATATTGGCCCTCAGTCTCCGGCAGCTGGAATGTACCTGGCCAAGGCAGCGGTCAGTGCTACATGAAGGCAGATGGTGCTAAGAATCACCGGAGGACCGGACTAGGCTGCCATCTGATGCTGACCTTGGCTACGTATAATGGACGCTCCCTATCTTCTGATTCAAGGCTTCTTGAATTGGAAGAAGAACAACACAGGATCAAGTGGGACATCGTCGGGCTAAGTGAGGTAAGGAGAAAAGGAGAAGATCTCATTGAACTGAAAAGGGGACATCTCTTCTACTATCGTGGGACTACTGGCAGAACTAGTGGCGTTGGATTTATAATAAACAAGAAACTGAAGGATAAAGTTGTAGAAGTTGAAATTTTCTCTGACAGAGCTGCACGACTCGTTATCCAACTCTCGAGAAGATACCAGGCTCAGATTACTCAAACTTATGCACCTACCACAAGTCATGCTGAAGAAGAAATTGAAGAATTTTATGAGGAAATTCGTCATCTAAATAATAAAGGTAAGCAGCACTTAAAGATAATTATGGGAGATTTCAATGCAAAAATAGGGCAACAGCAACAGAATGAAACTTCAGTAGGTGAATTCGGTCACGGCAACAGAAACCAGCGTGGAAATACTCTCGTTGAGTTTGCAGAGGCAGAAGGGTTTCTCATCTTGAACTCCTTTTTCAAGAAAAAGCCACACAGGAAATGGACATGGAGACATCCAAATGGGATAACAAGTGAAATTGATTTTATTATGTGTAACAAAAAATTCGTCATAGAAGACTGCAGTGTGCTAAACAAGTTCAACACAGGTAGTGACCATAGATTGGTAAGATGCACCTCAACACTAAACTCGAACGTAGCAAGCTCATAAGACAAACAAAATGTATTGACATAACCAACCTTAAAAAACACCATAATACCTTCAAGTTGGAACTGAAGAACAGATTCTCTGCTTTAGAAGGCCTAACATCGGAAGAAGTGGATATTTCTGAAGTTAACAGAAAAGTAACCAAAGCTCTTATGGAAGCACCAACAAAATTAGCTGGGTCTAAGAACAAGTTGCATGTGAACAAATTATCAGGAAAAACCGAAATGTTGATGCAAAAAAGAGGAGAGATGAGGACAACTAAAGAAGATATGACTTCCAAAGTGGAATATATAGAGCTATGCAAGACAGTACGAAAAAGTATCACTGAAGACGTAAGGAAATTCAACTCTGAACTAGTAAGGAAAGCAATTGAAAACAACCAAAGCCTAAAGATAGCAAAGGGACATCTCAGTAAGGGAAGAAAACAGATTATGGCACTGAGAAAAGAAGATGGTTCTGTAACAAGAAATAGAGGCGAAATTTTGACAAGAGTTAAAGATTTATACTCCAAATTATATGAAAGGGATGATACATGTACTCCAGTCATCATGAAAGGTACCAGTACCACAGTTCTTCCAGTCCTCCCAGCAGAAGTTGCACATGCAATCAAGAACATGAAGTGGGGAAAAGCTCCAGGAGAAGATGACATTACTGTAGACATCATAGAAGAAGCAAGTGGAGAAATCGAAACAGTACTCGCCCAAATTTTCACTTGATGCCTTAATGAATGGAACATTCCTGAGGATTGGAACAACGCTACAATGATCCTGCTACATAAAAAAGGTGACATTGAGGATCTCAGGAACTACAGACCTATCAGCCTCATATCAATGGTTTCTAAAATCTACACTAAAGTTCTTTCACACCGCTTAAAAGTGACACTGGACATGGCTCAACCGAGAGAACAAGCTGGATTCAGGAGTGGCTACAGTACAATAGATCATATCCACGTACTGAGAGAACTAATTGAAAGAGTGAGGGAATATGAACTTCCATTGTGCATGGCTTTTATCGATTATGAAAAAGCCTTTGATTCGGTGAAACCATCAGCAGTTACAATGGCCCTGAAATCCTGTGGTATTGAAGATGCGTACATTAATATTTTTAATAACATCTACGAAAATGCAAGTGCAAACATTCGACTGTTTGAAAATACAACACACATAAAAATTGGAAAAGTAGTGAGACAAGGTGACACCATATCTCCGAAGCTCTTTAATGCCACATTGGAAAATATCTTTTAATCACTGAAGTGGGAAAACATATGGATAAAGATTAATGGAGATTATCTAACCCACCGTAGTTTTGCTGATGACATAGTCATTTTTTGCAACTACCCCATCAGAGCTGCAGAGTATGATCCAGGAACTTGCTGACAAGAGTAAAGAAGTGGGATTAAAAATGAACTTTCAGAAGACAAAAGTGATGTTCAATGCTTTTACAAGAAATGAAGATTTATCGATTGATGATGAAAAGCTGGAGATAACAGACACGTACGTTTATCTTGGACAGCAGATATCAAGTGAGGGTCACATTGATGAAGAAATTAATCGGTGTACAAAACTTGCCTGGGGAGCTTTTGGAAGAAACAGCATAATTTTCAAGAGCAATATGCCATTACGTTTTAAAAGAAAAGTGTTTGATCAATGCATCCTTCCAGTGCTTAAATATGATGCAGAGACGTGGACCTTAACTAAAAGAGACATACAAAGGCTGCAGACAACTCAAAGAAGAATGGAGAGGTGCATGCTTGGTGTAACCAGGAGAGATAAGAAGAGGAACTCGTGGATCCGAAAAATGACAAGAGTGGAAGACATCATGATCAGAGTGAAATCCCTGAAATGGCAATGGGCTGGATATACTGCCAGAAGGACAGACCATCGATGGACAGCCGAAATTTTAGATTGGATTCCAAGGGACAGGAAAAAGACCCAGAAGAAGACCACATGGAAGATGTGTGGATGGAAGATGTGAAAGATGTGTGCGGGAGTGACATGGAGGAGACTGGCACAAGACAGACCGTTGTGGAGGAAACTTGGGGAGACCTTCGTCCAGCAGTGGATTGATAATGGTTGACAATGATGATGATGATGATATATATATACAAAATCATCAAGAACGTGAAGCTGGGAAAAGCTCCAGGAGAAGATGGAATTACTGTAGATATCATACAAGAAGCAAGTGGAGATATTGAAATAGTACTCGCCCAAGTTTTCACTCGATGTCTTAATGAAGGGAAGATTCCTGAGGATTGGAACAACGCTACAATGATCCTGCTACATAAAAAAGGTGACATTGAGGATCTCAGGAACTACTGACCTATCAGCCTCCTATCAGTGGTTTATAAAATCTTAACTCAAGTTCTTTCACACCGCTTCAAGGTAACACTGGACATGGCTCAACCGAGAGAACAAGCTCGATTCAGGAGTGGCTACAGTACTGTAGATTGTATCCACGTACTGAGATAACTAATTGAAAGAGCGAGGGATTATGAACTTTTCAATGCGCATGGCATTTATCGATTATGAAAAGACCTTTGATTCAGTGATACCATCAGCAGTTACAATGGCTTTGTAATCCTGCGGTATTGAAGATGCATACATTAATATTATTAATAACATCTATGAAAATGCAAGTCCAAAGATTCGGCTGTTTGAGAATACAGGACACATAAAAATTGGAAAGGAAGTGAGACAAGGTGACACCATATCACCCAAGCTGATTAATGCCACATTGGAAAATGTCTTTCAATCACTGAACTGGGAAAACAAAGGGATAAAGATTAATGGAGATTATCTAACTCACTTTCGTTTTGCTGATGACGTAGTCATTTTTGCAACTACCTCATCAGAGCTGCAGAGTATGCTCCAGGAACTTGCTGACAAGAGTAAAGAAGTGGGATTAAAAATGAACTTTCAGAAGACAAAAGTGATGTTCAATGCTTTTACAAGAAATGAAGATTTATCGATTGATGGAGAAATGCTGGAGATAACAGATTCGTACGTTTACCTTGGACAGCAGATATCAAGTGAGGGTCACATTGATGAAGAAATTAATTGGCGTTCAAAACTTGCCTGGAGAGCTTTTGGAAGTAACAGCATAATTTTCAAGAGCAATATGCCATTATGTCTTGAAAGAAAAGTGTTTGATCAATGCATCCTTCCAGTGCTTACGTATGGTGCAGAGACGTGGACCTTAACTAAAAGAGAAGTAGAAAGACTGCAGACAACTCAAAGCAGCATGCAGAGGTGCATGCTTATTGTAACCAGGAGAGATAAGATGGGGGACTCGTGGATCCAAAAAATGACAAGAGTGGAAGTCATCATGATCAGAGTAAAATCCCTAAAATGGCAATAGGCCGGACATACTGCCAGAAGAACAGACCATCGATGGACAGTCGAAATTTTAGATTGGATTCCAAGGGACAGGAAAAGACCCAGAAGAAGACCACATGAGAGATGGGTGAATGAAATTCGAAAGTATGTGGGAGTAACTTGGAGGAGACTTGCACAAGACAGACCGTTGTGGAAGGGGCTTGGAGAAACCTTCGTCCAGCAGTGGATTGAAAATTGTTGCCAATGATGATGATGATGATACAAAATGCAAACAAAGGCAACAGTTAAGAAACCATTTGAAGTTCTAAAGCGCCCAAAGCCTGCACCAAAGAAAAATCAAATTAAATACTGAAATAACAGCATAAGATTGAATTTTTTTTACTGATTAGCAAGACCAAAAATCGTTACCAAGCACTGGGATAAGAAGAGAGCGATATAGAGCTATGGTAAGATGTTCTCCGTGGCTTTGTCAAGAGCCAGGCACGGACAACACCCAACCAACCCCTATAGAGACGTGAAAGTGTGGGTTTCTGCGCGAATTTGGTTTGCAACGTATCGGGAACGAACCTACCGGAAACAGCAAGAAGCAGCAACAGCAAAGCAAAGATAAAAAATAAAGGAAATAAAATGAAAAATAAAATAATTACAATTATAAGAAATAAGAACAATAATTTTGAACTTACCCACCCATGACACGGTCCAAGAAACACCCCGATACCCTGAACATCCAAAAACAACAACCCCTAAAATAAAAATATAAGATAATAATTTTTTTTTAATTGGACTCTCTTATAAATAAAACAATTTTAAAAAACCTTACCCTACCCACAGCAGGCTAAATTCTCCGAGGCCCTACCACACATCCGACTGAACAAAATTATTGAACAAAAAACTCACTTAGAAGCAAATGATGCCAATAACAAGAGAAATAAAATGTTACAACCAAACTCGAAAAAAAGTTATATACAAGCATATTTACGAAACCTAAAGGTGGATGGAGACTTAAATTTAGTTGCCTATTTACAAGAAACTGTCAAATGAGAATATTAACCTTAGGATGGAAAGAAAAAAGACATGTTTTTTCTTTCACCACAAAGAAAAAGGAAGGAACACTGCCCTAAAAACGGAGGGCAAAATTAGCCAACTGTTTTAAATAAACGTAGTAGGCAAGAATGAGCACCTGAAACAAAAATATATTTTAAAAACCGCACAGAGCAAATTACTAAACAATACACTTACCTAGCCCCGCGTGTAACATCTTCGAACTAAAGGAAAAAATTGGACGACGCCCGAAGAGCTGCTACAGCAGCGCCATCTGTCACACAAAAGGGGAACCTTAGTACCAGATAATTCTGTAGGTGCTGTCAAGTGGAATTATTCCGAACAGTTGTTAAAATTAACTAGCCAGAATACTTCAAAAATTCCAACTGGGAACAACGAAACTGTTCCCAACTGTAGTTTAAAAGTATTAAAAATACCCTACGAACTAACACCCTTCCCCCTATTTTAACTGAATAACTTTTACTATTTTTTTCGTTGTTTTATATATTTATACTTTTTGTGTGCTTTTAATCTTTACCAGACTTTTTTTTTTTTGAAGAAGGGGGGGGAGTTGTCATTTTTATACTTTTTTTGAATTAAAAGGAAGGGGAGCAGTAAGAGCCTGTTGGATTCCCTAATAATGTAACTACATCCTCATCTAAACTTCTATGTTATAGCTTTCATTTAGATTAATCATTCGGTAACAAGATTGCTAAATTAGAGCAGGTCTGCAATCCTGACACCATAATTAAGTACTATTTTCCTTAATGTGGCTTTAATGAAAGCTTTTGGAATCTGGTGGGCAATAAACTGACTGATTAATAAATGAACATTTTGAATAAAATCTTTTTCCAGGTTGCAAATTCTAGACAACCTAAGGACCTGCGAGCTGAAAACATTCTCGACAACCCTGCAAGAGATATTACTAGACCAATTTATGAATTTTAAAACTGAAGTTACTTCTCTTGTCATACAAGCTAATAACCGGGTTTCCATCATTAAGATTAATGGACAAATCCAGAAAATCAAGTTCTTGGTTATTAGAATTGGTTTTAATTAACTTAAGGCAGCCTGAATAAATTGCAGGAAAATCAGCTTCAAGAACTCCAGCACTATTTAAGCAGAGAAGATCATCGATATACCTATAAGTGTAAAGATAGCTGTCGCTTTTGTAAGGGTTGTTCTTAATGAACTGAAATTCTTTGAAGAACAGGAAAATATTGCAAACGCTAGTAGAATGCGAGCAACCCATGGGGATACAATGTACTTGCTTATAGAACTTGTTGCAGAAAATAATATAATTGTTTTAAATACAGCAATTTAACAAAATATTCCAGTACCTTTCGGAAATAATGTCAGATACCTTAAATTCCACAAAAAGTAATTTAAGTGTTTGAATAATATTATCTATAGGGAGGCTGGTATACAAATTTTCAAAGTAATAGCTATCAATAATTATAGGCTTGAGAGTAAGGATGTCAGAGATAAAGGGCCACGGGTGGCCTAGTGGTCAGCGTTCGTGACTGCCATGGAGATAACCTGAGGTTCGATCCTAGACAGGTACAAACGTCCGAACCACTAAATACCCGCCGTGCGTCGGATGGGCACGTTAAGCCGTCGGACCCCAGGCACTAGCCTCCCGGTAATAAATAAAATAAGGGCGTCTTCCTCCTCCTTTCATCCTCGCTTCCATGTCACTTTCCTATCGGACACTCTAGCCCAAATCTCCTAGCTTCCTATTTCTAAGGGTTGTTTAAGACCTGGGGTCAGACACTCCCTTCCTAAAAAGTCCTCTACATATGATGATCTGATGTCAGAGATAACCTCTGCATTGCTATTAATAATCCAAAATTATCTACTACTGAAATTAGTACAAGACTTAACCCGACTTAAAACCTGCTTCAATACAGACTCAAAATATTTATCTATTGCCTTCTTGTGACTTTGTGTATTGTTTAGTAATTTGCTCTCTGCGGTTTTTAAAATACACTGCCGGACAATTGCTAAGGACGGATGGCAAGAGCAACAATAGCAACCATAAAATGGAAGGCAGGAAAATGTGGAAATTAGCATAAGTGCGGGATACAGTAAGACGTGTTGTGTATGCAAATTTTGGATTGCCGAACTTGTTCGTGACGTCATAGCGCTGATAAGAGATATAAAGGATTTGACGCGTATTGACCGTTGTTGTTCAAACGCAAAGTTGAAAGGGAAAGAATCAATTGACGAACTTGCAATTTTCAGTATGTCTTCCCGACATCACCTAGATGATTTTACGCGTGGCCGTATTATTGGCAAGATTGAAGAAGGGCGAAAAATAACAGATGTTGCCAGGGAGTTCGACGTCAGCCACAGTGTTGTTTCAAGGGTTTGGAAATCATTTCAAACAAACGGAGAGTGTAGCAAACGTCACGGGGAGGTCGTGTTCGCAGTACGACACCGGCAGAAGATCGGTACATAGTGCTATCAACAAAAAGACACCGGCGCAGCACAGCTAGTGAGGTAGCAAATCAGTTTATGGCTGCTACTGGCAAGCGGATCTCCCGAAAAACTGTCGTCAGACGTTTGCATGAAGGAGGACTATACTCCCGCCGTCCTGTTGTGTGCATCCCATTGTCCAGACGTCACCGTATCGCCCGTTTGCAATGGTGCCATCAACATAGCAATTGGACTGATAACGACTGGTCTGCTGTCCTCTTCTCAGATGAGAGTAGATACAGTCTATCGTCTGATTGTCCACGACAACTGATCTGGCGTGATAGTGGTACTGCATATTGTCCAGCAAACATACAGGAAAGGGACCGATATCCGGCATGTAGTGTCATGGTATGAGCTGGCATCATGATCAATGGTCGTACGTCCTTCTATGTGCTTCCAACTGGGACTATGACTGGCCAACGATACATTAATAATGTTATGCTACCTCATGTTCGCATGTTCCGTGGTGCTGTCGGTGATAGATTCATTTTCATGGGCGACAATGCAACATGTCATCGAACAGTCGCTGTCCAGGAGTGTCTTGAGAGCGAGGATATTCAACGCCTCGTATGGCCAGCACGTTCTCCAGATCTGAATCCCATTTAAATGTGTGGGATGCTTTGGGCAGGAGTCTTGCTGGTCGCCAATGCCCTCCAATAAACAAGGACACCCTCATCCGTGCACTGACAGAGGAATGGGATAAATTACCCCAACAGCTGCTTGATAATGTTGTTCAAAGCATGACACGACGTGTGGAATCTTGCATCGCCCTCCATGGTGGCCATATCCCGTATTGACATCTTACGCCGGAACGCCTGCGTACGGTAATTGCATTTTTTTCACGTTTACGTATTCTGCACAAAATGGCCTGTTTGTCCCTTGAACACGTTCCAAAGCCTTCTGGATTTCAGAGCACAATAAATTATCTTTCTTGTAATGTCCTGGCATTCTGACATTATTTTATTTCACTTGGCATCCAACCACACTTACTTATTTATGCGCTATATAGCCGTTTATGATCCGTCCTTAGCAATTGTCCTGCAGTGTATATTTTTGTTTCAGGTGCTCATTCTTGCCTACTACGTTTATTTAAAACAGTTGGCTAATTTTGCCCTCCATTTTTAGGACAGTGTTCCTTCCTTTTTTTTTTTTTTTTTTTTTTTTTTTTTTGTGGTGCTTTGTACAAGCCTCGATTCGCACGACTTTTAGGCTTATTTGTGCAATGTTAACATGCCTTATTTCTTTCCATCCTAAGGTTAATATTCTCATTTGGCAGTTTCTTGTAAATAAGCAACTAAATTTGAGTCTTCATCCATTTTTGTTCGAGTTTGGTTGTAGCATTTTATTTCTTTTGTTATCGGCATCATTTGCTTCTAAGTGAGTTTTTTGTTCAATAATTTTGTTCAGTCGGATGTGTGGTAGGGCCTCGGAGAATTTAGCCTGCTATGGGTAGGGTAAGGTTCTTTAAAATTGTTTTATTTATTAGAGAGTCCCATATTTTAAAAAAATATTTAATTTTTTATTATTTTATATTTTTATTTTAGGGGTTGTTGTTTTTGGATGTTCAGGGGATCGGGATGTTACTTGGACCGTGTCCTGGGTGGGTAAGTTCTAAATTTTTGTTTTTATTTTATATTATTGTGATTATTTTATTTTTTATTTTATTTCTTTTATTTTTTATCTTTGCTTTGCTGTTGCTGCTTTTTGCTGTTTCCGGTAGGCTCCTTGCCGATACGTTGCAGGCTAAATTCGCGCAGAAACCCACACTTTCAGGTCTCTGTAGGGGTTAGACAAAGCCACGGAGAACAGCTTACCATAATTCTATATCGCTCTCTTCTTATCCCAGTGGTTGGTAACGTTTTTGGACTTGCTAATCAGTAAAAAAATTTTCCAGTCATATGATGTCATTTCAGTATATATATATATATATATATATATACACACTGCTGGCCACCCAAAATGCAACACCAAGAATGACACGAGATACCAAAACCAGATTTACTGGACACATAACAACAGACACAAAGATGAAACGATTCAGATTACAGGCCCTTGCGATTTGCGGAACACGCAGACATTAATAGTTTCCTGTGGCCCCCATGGCTGGAAATAACGACCGCTACACGCCGCGGCATTGAACGAAAGAGGCTTTAGATGTGGGCTTAGGGTATGTCGGTCCAGGCTGCTTCCACACGTCGCCACAGTTCATCAGGCGTAGCCGCGGGTGGTGCTTGCCGGGCCACTCGGTTGTCGATCAGCAACCAGAGGTATTCGATGGGTGACATATCGGCAGAACAGGCGGGCCACGGCAGCAGTAACACCTGGTGGGCCGTGAAGAATTGTGCGCACGATGCGTGCCACGTGCGGGCGCGCATTGTCCTGTTGAGATCGCTGCTGGCAGGTCCTGCAGGTAACGGAGGACTACAGGCTCCAAAACGTCGATGTAGCGGTGGCTGTTGAGTGTACCTGCGATGCGTACCAGAGCGGTGCGGGTGTCATATCCAATTGCGCCCCAAACCATAACGCCAGGCGACGGACCGGTATATCGATACATGATGCAGGCGTCATACAGTTTCTCGCGTGTTGCAGGCAGAAGCGGGATTCGTCGGAGAAGACAATGGCGTGGCCTTCCATGGTCCAGGTGCGGGTTTCAACGGCACACTGCCGCCGCACTCGCCGGTGGTGTAACTTCAATGGTAATCGGAGCAATGGGCGCGGTGCGACAAGTCCCCACTCCTGCAGACGACGTCGAACGGTACGTGCATGACACAGGCTGTTCCGCAACACATCCTAATTTTTACGCTAACGTTCGTGATGTGGTGGTGCGAGCCGTCAATGCCCGCCGCACAACACACCGATTCTATCGTTCAGTGGTGTTCCGCGGCTGCGGCAATCGCTCACGTCGGTCCGTCCGTCTCTCCTGCACCCACCGAATCCATACTCGCCTCCCTCTGGCTGGATGTCATCCCGACCGGCGCCAATGTCTCGGTACGATAAACCGCTGTCGCGATAAGCCAGTATTCGTTCTCTGTCGAACTTCGAAACGTGCTGGAATGACTGCCGTATTCTGCGAAGAGGCATCAGGAAGCTTCCCAAGCACAGGTCCGGAAGCACAACACAATTCCACTACTTACACCCCGCCTTCTGTGCACCCTTCTTATAGTGCTCCTCGGCGGCGTGCCGGGCGCACATGATTTGCATATGCCCTGCAATGCTAATCGTTTGCATGTCCTCTCGCGGGCGACGCATGATGCAAATTTCAGGCCAATCGTATGCTTCCTTCTTGGTCTTGCATTTTGGGTAGCCAGCAGTGTGTATATATATATCATCATCATCATCATTGCCTACCATTAACAATCCACTGCTTGACGAAGGTTTCTCCAAGTCTGTCTTGTGCCAGTCTCCTCCATGTTACTCCCACATACTTTCGAATTTCATCCACCCATCTCACATGTGGTCATCTTCTGGGTCTTTTCCTGTCCCTTGGTATCCAATCTAAAATTTCGACTGTCAATCGATGGTCTGTTCTTCTGGCAGTATGTCCAGCCCATTGCCATTTCAGGGATTTTACTCTGATCATGATGTCTTCCACTCTTGTCATTTTTCGGATCCACGAGTTCCTCTTCTTATCTCTCCTGGCTACACCAAGCATGCACCTCTCCATTCTTCTTTGAGTAGTCTGCAGCCCTTGTATGTTTTTTACTTAAAGTCCACGTCCCTGCACCATACGTAAGCACTGGAAAGATGCATTGATCAAACGCTTTTCTTTTCAGATATAATGGCATATTGCTCTTGAAAATTATGCTGTTTCTTCCAAAAGCTCTCCAGGCAAGTTTTATACGTCGATTAATTTCTTTATCAATGTGACCCTCACTTGATATCTGCTGTCCAAGATAAACGTACGTGTCTGTCATCTCCAGCTTTTCTCCATCAATCGACAAATCTTCATTACTTGTAAAAGCATTGAACATCACTTTTGTCTTCTGAAAGTTCATTTTTAATCTCACTTCTTTACTCTTGGCAGTAAGTTCCTGTATCATACTCTGAAACTCTGATGAGGTAGTTGCAAAAATGACTACGTCATTAGCAAAACGAAGGTAAGTTAGATAATCTCCATTAATCTTTATCCCTTTATTTTCTCAGTTCAGTGACGGGAGATATGGTGTCACCTTGTCTCACTTCCTTTCCAATTTTTATGTGTCCTGTATTCTCAAACAGCCGAATCTTTGGACTTGCATTTTCATAGATGTTATTAATAATATTAATGTATGCATCTTCAATACCGCAGGATTACAAAGCCATTGTAACTGCTGATGGTTTCACCGAATCAAAGGCTTTTTCATAATCAATAAAAGCCATGCACAATGGAAGTTCATATTCCCTCGCTCTTTCAATTAGTTCTCTCAGTACGTGGATATGATCTATTGTGCTGTAGCCACTCCTGAATCCAGCTTGTTCTCTCGGTTGAGCGATGTCCAGTGTTACCTTCAAACGGTGTGAAAGAACTTGAGTGAAGATTTTATAAACCACTGATAGGAGGCTGATAGGTCTGTAGTTCCTGAGATACTCAATGTCACTTTTTAATGTAGCAGGATCATTGTAGCGTTGTTCCAATCCTCAGGAATCTTCCCTTCATCAAGACATCGAGTGAAACTTAGGCGAGTACTGTTTCAATTTCTCCACTTGCTTCTTGTATGATGTCTTCAGTAATTTCATCTGCTCCTGTAGCTTTTCCCTGCTTCATGTTCTTGATTGCACGTGCAACTTCTGCTGGGAGGACTGGAAGAACTCTGGTACTGGTACCTTTCATGATGTCTGGAGTACATGTACCATCCCTTTCATATAATTTGGTGTAGAAATTTTGCTCTTGTCAAAATTTCGCCTCTATTTCTTGTTACAGAACCATCTTCTTTTCTCAGTGCCATAATCTGTTTTCTTCCCTTACTGAGATGTCCCTTTGCTATCTTTAGGCTCTGATTGTTTTCAGTTGCTTTCCTCACTAGTTCACAGTTGAATTTCCTTGCGTCTTCAGTGATACTTTTTCGTACTGTCTTGCATAGCTCTATATATTCCACTTTGGAAGTCACGTCTTCTTTAGTTGTCCTCATCTCTCTTCTTTTTTGCATCAACAGTTTGTTTTTCCTGATAATTTATTCACATGCAATTTGTTTTAGACCCAGCTAATTTTGTTGCTGTTTCCAAAAGAGCTTTGGTTACTTTTCTGTTAACTTCAGAGATGTTCACTTTTTCTGATGTTAGACCTTCTAGAATAGAGAATCTGTTCCTCAGTTCTAATTTGAAGGTATTGTGATGATTTTTAAGGTTGGTTACGTCAATACCCTTTGTTTGTTTTATGAGCATGCCACGCTGTAGTTTAGCATTGAGGTGCATCTTACATCTCACCATTCTATGGTCACTACCTTTGTTGAACTTGTTCAGCACACTGAAGTCTTTTATGAAAAGTTTATTGTTGCACATAATAAAATCAATTTCACTTGTCCATCCATTCGGATGCCTCCATGTCCATTTCCTTTGCGGCTTTTTCTTGAAAAAGGAGTTCATGATGAAAAATCTTTCTGCCTCTGCAAACTCTACGAGAGTATTTCCACGCTGGTTTCTGTTGCCGTGACCGAATTTACCTACTGAAGTTTCATTCTGTTGCCGTTGCCCTATTTTTGCATTGAAATCTCCCATAATTATCTTCAAGTGCTGCTTGCCTTTATTATTTAGATGACAAATTTCCTCATAAAATCCTTCAATTTCTTCTTCAGGGTGACTTGTGGTGGGTGCATAGGTTTGAATAATCTGAGCCTGGTATCTTCTTCAGACTTGAATAATGAGTCCTGCAGCTCTGTAAGAGGAACTTTTTTGTTTCTTGTTTATTATAAATCCAACACCACTGGTTCTGCCAGTATCTGTCCCACGATAGTAGAAGATATGTCCCCTTTTCAGTTCAATGAGATCTAATTTTTTCCTTACCTCACTTAGCCCGACGATGTCCCACTTGATCCTTTGTAGTTCCTCTTCCAATTCAAGAAGTCTTGAATCAGAAGAAAGGGAGCGTCCATTGTAAGTAGCCAAGGTCAGCATCAAATGGCAGCCTAGTTCGGTCCTCCGGTGATTCTTAGCACCCTCTGCTTTCATGTTGCACTGGCCGCTGCCTTGGCCAGGTACATTCCAGCTGCCAGAGATTGAGGGCAAAGATTTAAGTTGTGGAGTCATTTTGGAGGGGTTTGGCCATAACTCACCACGCTGGCAAAGCGGGTTGGTGAGTGTGGGATAGCATTTCCTCTAATCCCGATGGTATAGTTATACCGCTATTGGTGGTCGTCAGAGCCCCTTTAGTTGGAACAGGATGTACCACGAAAATGCGGTGTAGACATTTCTCAAGGAGAGGCTGTGATGTTACGTATCACCTGACCTTACATCCGTATATAGGTATATATATACACTGGCGTGCAAATATTAAGGACAAGATGGTTTTTCGAATATAACGTCGTGCAGAAGTGCTCCACACCGACTCAAATCAAACCATAAGATCCCCAAGATGTAAGAATATGGGACAAGTGAGCAAAATCGTCCAAACAAGAAATCCAAAGGATACAAAGGCACTTTATTGAAAAGGTAGCTTCGAGCACAACCGGACAGAAGACAGAAACGTCCATGTGACAGGCGGCTGCCAAGAAAAATCCAGTCTTTAATAGGGAATATGATCACCCCTGACTGCGTTGCAGGATATACGTCTGTTCATGCTGAGGACGAGGTTGTCAAGGGGCTGTTGAGGCAACGCAGCCCATTCCTCTTGTAGAGCCAATCGCAGCTGTGGAATCGTTGTTGGCGGCTGGTGACGTGCTACCAAGCGTCTACCGAGAAGGTCCCACACGTGTTCGATTGGATTTAGGTCCGGGGACCTTACGGGTCAATCCATGCGTTGAATACATTCACTCTCCAACAGCTCTGCGACAGCCACTGTACGATGAGGTGTAGCGTTGTCGTCCATGAAGAGGAACTCAGGACCCACATCACCTCTAAACAGACGCACGCGATGCAGGAGAACCTCGGTACAATAGCGGACACCAGTGACTGAACCTGCTTGGAAGATGTGGAGGTCAGTACGGCTACCAAGCATGATACTGCCCCAAACGAGATCTCCGCCGCCTCCAAACCGGTCCCTTTCGATAACGTTGGAGGTGTGATTGCGTGTTCCCTGCTCTCTCCAGATATGTATACGTCCAGAATTGTTCGCCAGACTAAATCGGCTCTAATCCGTAAAGAGAACTCGACCCCATTGCTGATGTGTCCATTTCATGTGTTTCTGGCACCACAGAAACCGCCGTCTCCGATCAGCAGGCGTTAATGGCACACACTGTACTGGTCGTCGTGCAAATAGACCACCCTTGTGCAGCCTCCTGGCCACGTTAAAACGCGATAACGGACGTCCAGTTGTCTGTTGCATGTGCCTTACGATTTCTCCCGCTGTCTGCCGTCCGTCTCTTCTCGCCTGCAGAACAATATACTGGTCGTCCGCCGCCGTGGTTGCTCGTGGACCACCACTGCTAAACTCTCGGACAGCTGTTCCTGTCGTTTGAAATGTTCTCCAAGCTCGTGAAACGATGCTGTTAGTGATCACGAACTCCTCGGCCACACTAGTCACAGTTCGATCTTCTTCCAACTTCCCAATGACGCGACCTCTGGTAAAGTCATCCAGATGTCGTCTACTGGATTGCCTGTTGGCCATATCACACGGTGGCAGCAACTCGACTTCGTTCAAACCGATGTACACCATGCAATAGCTTTCACCGAGTTGCTTAGCGTAC
The DNA here is from genome assembly GCA_039090855.1 of Macrothele yani. Taxonomy (NCBI): domain Eukaryota; kingdom Metazoa; phylum Arthropoda; class Arachnida; order Araneae; family Macrothelidae; genus Macrothele; species Macrothele yani. The sequence continues at coordinate 133,030,187 of CM077002.1, forward strand.
ACCGCCCGTGTGCTTATACCCTTCAGACACTCCCCCCACGTCATGCTGCGTATAAGCGCATGCACTACCGTACCAGACCCTAGTCCATCTCCTGAGTGGTTTTTCGGTCCGTTCTGCTTGCTCGTTCCGCTGTTATGCTAATTTCTCCTGTTCGTCCTTAATTTTTGCACACCAGTGTATATGTACAGGGTGTCCCACTCGTTAGTTTACCCAAGTTTTTATTAATGACATCGTGAATAATTACAGTAATTGAATGATATTTGGTAAGAACATGCCTTCATCTTTGGAAAACAGAACCATATCATAAGAGATGTTAAAAGTGTCCTCCCGGTGCATCGAGACAGGCTTGAACACGAAACTCCATATTTTGAAAAGTTCGCGCCAGTTGCTCGGGAACAATCGCTGCCACTGCTTCGCAGATGTTGTCCTTCAATGCCTCAAGGGTTGTCGGCTTGTTTTGAAACACCCATTATTTGAGATACCCACAGAGAAAGAAATCAAGGGGTGTTAAGTCAGGATATTGAGGTGGCCACATTCCTTTAGAGATCACGCGATCTCCACAGGATGAGTCAATTTCAGCCGTACTCACATGTGATATATGGCATGTCGCCCCTTCTTGTGAAAATATCCAGTGATCAGCTCTTCAGGGTGCCGTTTGTTAACGAATTCCTGAAAAATTTCCATGTAGAAGGCTGTTGTGACAGTATGCTGAAAGAAGATGGGCCCAATGATACGCCAATGTGACACCACACTCCGATTTTTTTGTGCGTGAAGTGGTTTCTTGATAAATGCGTGAGAATTTGCCGCTGCCTACAAACGCGTGTTTTGTGCATTTATGTGTCCCGGTAAGTGAATCCATGCTCCGTCGGAAAAAAGGTGTAGTCCAAGATGTCCGGTCGTTCCCCAACAAATGCCTGAAACCACTGACACTACTTCACTCGTTTTTCTTTGCGTGGCGCTTTCAGTTCGTGAACAGCAGACAAATGGTACGGATAAATTGCAGCATTCTTCGCTGTTCTGTGGCACTTGCTGTTTGGTTTGACCAACTGGTTTCCTGGGCAAATCTACACAAATATTGGCTACACTTTGGACTTCGGCCCCGTCGTCTGCTTCACCTAACGCGCCAATGGAATGCCGGGAGAAACGTTTCGCGATAGGAGGCGCTGCAGCTGCGTCGGCGTTTTCTCCCGGGCTGTGTGTGTTACGTAATCGCTGTTTGCTGAGTGCGTGAGCTGTGAATCCCGTATACTTACTTCTGTTCGCCCTGTTCTAAGCGATACGTGGCTTGTGTTTTCTCAGCGATACGTGGCTTGTGTTTTCTAAACGATACGTGGCTTGCGTTTTCTAAGCGATACGTGGCTTGTGTTTTCTAAGCGATACGTGGCTTGTGTTTTCTAAGCGATACGTGGCTTGTGTTTTCTAAGCGATACGTGGCTTGTGTTTTCTAAGCGATACGTGGCTTGTGTTTTCTCAGCGATACGTGGCTTGTGTTTTCTAAACGATACGTGGCTTGCGTTTTCTAAGCGATACGTGGCTTGTGTTTTCTCAGCGATACGTGGCTTGTGTTTTCTAAACAATACGTGGCTTGCATTTTCTAAGCGATACGTGGCTTGTGTTTTCTAAGCGATGCGTGGCTTGTGTTTTCTAAGCGATACGTGGCTTGTGTTTTCTAAGCGATACGTGGCTTGTGTTTTCTAAACGATACGTGGCTTGCGTTTTCTAAGCGATACGTGGCTTGTGTTTTCTCAGCGATACGTGGCTTGTGTTTTCTAAACGATACGTGGCTTGCGTTTTCTAAGCGATACGTGGCTTGTGTTTTCTAAGCGATACGTGGCTTGTGTTTTCTAAGCGATACGTGGCTTGTGTTTTCTAAGCGATACGTGGCTTGTGTTTTCTCAGCGATACGTGGCTTGTGTTTTCTAAACGATACGTGGCTTGCGTTTTCTAAGCGATACGTGGCTTGTGTTTTCTAAGCGATGCGTGGCTTGCGTTTTCTAAGCGATACGTGGCTTGTGTTTTCTAAGCGATACGTGGCTTGTGTTTTCTAAGCGATGCGTGGCTTGTGTTTTCTCAGCGATACGTGGCTTGTGTTTTCTTAGCGATACGTGGCTTGCGTTTTCTAAGCGATACGTGGCTTGTGTTTTCTAAACGATACGTGGCTTGCGTTTTCTAAGCGATACGTGGCTTGTGTTTTCTAAGCGATGCGTGGCTTGTGTTTTCTAAGCGATACGTGGCTTGTGTTTTCTAAGCGATACGTGGCTTGTGTTTTCTAAGCGATACGTGGATTGTGTTTTCTAAGCGATACGTGGATTGTGTTTTTTTCGGCGTGCGTTGTAGTTCTGTCAGTAGTTATGTGGAACTGGAGGCGTTTCTTCGACGAAGTTGGGAAGGATGAAGAAACATGTATTGCATGGTGTGAGCGGAAAGGATTGCTTCCAACCGAACGAAGATGTTCCGCAGATCATCGAATGAGTTTGCGAGTGGATATGTGTCATCGTTTAGGACAATTCAGGTGTAGGAAGAATCACGCTACAGGGAAAAGTGAGCAGTGTTCTCGTTTACTTGGGACGTGGTTTGAAGCTGCTTGTATTCCTCTTGATAAGGTGTTGACTCTTTTATATTGTTTCGCCAAAGGATCGTCCTACGATGATGCAACTGAGGAATCTTCCCAAGGTGGGGTTTCCACATTCTTTGCGGCAGTCAGTGACTATTATCAATCTTGCAGAGAACTAGTCGCAGAGTTTATGGTAGCCTACGAACAAGACGAAGGACAGCATGGAGGCCCTGGTGTCATCGTAGAAGTGGACGAGGCGAAGGTTGGGAAGCGGAAGTATAATCGTGGTCGTCTCGTTGAGGGCACCTGGATCCTTGGCGTCTTTGAACGAGATTCGAAACGATTCAGGGTTGAGATCCGCCCGGAGAATAACCGCTCTGCTCACACATTGCTGCCGATGTTCAACCTGGAAGTACTGTAATGACGGATCAGTGGGCTGCGTACCGCAATCTCCCATCTTGTGGGTTCCAACATCTGTCAGTAAACCACTCGCTCAATTTCGTCGATCCGACTACTGGGGCGCATACGCAAGGTGTTGAGAGCAATTGACGTCCCCTCAAACGCACACTATCTAATGGAATTCACAAAGACCACTTGGCAGACCACATTCTGGAGTATTTATTCCGACGAATTTGTCGACCTTCCTCTGAACACTGTTTTAAGGTGATGATTGTTATCATCAAACAGTTCTTCAATAGTACGTAATGTTTTCCACTTATATTTTCGTACTAGATAGACAGGTTCTCAATGAGGAGGAAACACTTCTTTTCCATCCTTATAAATATTTAACAACACCTGAACTAATCACATCCCATAAAGGCTCTTTTCAGGGCCAGCCATATTACAAAATAAATCCCTTCCTTTCAAAAATACCCCCCGCCGCATATTTCACGTCCGTAGCACTCCTTCGGCTCCGAGCAGGTGTAGTAACTGTACAAGACCTCACTAACTCGGATCTATCCTGGAGCCCTCTCTCTGGCCTCCCCCCTGCTATTCTCTCGTCCCCATCCGCCCATTTGGTCTATGACTCTCTGCTAACTGCACTTCTTTCGCTTTTCCCTGATCTTGTCTCCCCCACCGGTCTCGTCTCTGTCTTTTCTGCCCCTCTTCCGCTGCCGTTTTTCCTCCGACTCACAAACTCAGTTCTTCCTCTCTCCTCTCTCTCCTCTAAATCTCTTTATCGTTTTCTAGTGCACCTTGCCACCCCTTCACCGCTTTCTATTCTGGAGGTTCCCCTGCTTCTCTTCCTCTTGTCTGGGCCGCTGCCCGCTCACCCTTATCTGCCCCTCTTGAAATTAATACCCACTGGCTCTTTTTGCATAATCGCCTCCCTGTTCCGTATTTTCTCTTTCGCATGTCTCTTCTCTCCTCCCCTCTCTGCTCCTTCTGCGCACAGGAGGCAGACGTTTCTCACGTCTACCTTTACTGTCCCATCCTGATGCCTCTCCTCCACCAGGCTTTCCGGATTGCCAGTCGCTCTTGTTCTCAAGATCTTCCGTTCACTGCCTACAGACATCTTCTTCTGCGGGCTCATCCACCTACAACTCTTCCTTCAGTATGTGCCTATCTTTTCGTGCTGGTTAAACACGTTATTTACGTATACCTTCAACAACTCCGCAGCATTTCCTCGCCGGTCTCTTTACACCAGGCCAGCGCAGCACTTTTGTGCCATTTTCAAGATCGATTGCTTTCTCGACTCCGCCTGGAGTACCAGTCGGCTTCTTCCAGTCGTCGAGAAGCCACCTTCTATGCTACCTGGGCGCCGGCCGCTCCATGGTTTGCGGTTGATTCTGGACTGCTACACCTATCAGTACCCTAGGACATTCTACACCTCCTTTGCTGAGTTCCGTGGCACCCTGGTGGCCCTCCTCCACTCTTCGACTCGTGCAATCCACATTACCGTTGAATTGTGAATGTTAATGCCATCTCAGTGTATTTTCATGCTTACTCGTGTACATTACTTACTTTCACCCCGCCTGTATTATGTTGCTTTGGTGCCCTCGTTAAATAACTTGCACAATTGTGCACGCTGTGTTTTTATCTCATGTATGTAATGTTTTACCTTCACGGCGATGTTTGTGCTGTTCTTTTTCTAATTATGTACTATTGTTTCGCCTGTGTTATCCTGTAAATCATGCCCAGCCAATGTCATGTGACACGATGTGTTTCTCTTTGTCACTTCTGCAATTTTTATTCAATAAGCTTTGCTTGCAGCATTTGTTATTCATCCCCATTGTCATTGCAGTGTATATACCATCATGTTTTTACCAGTTTTGTATTTTTTCCCAGTGAGACGCCCAATACTGTACGTCTCCCTCTTATGTTTTCTTATGATAAATTAGAATAAAGCGATTTTGAAACCTCCTGCACAACACACACACCGATTACGCAATGCACGCAGCGAAGGAGCAAAAAACGCCGACGCAGCTGCAGCGCCACCTATCGCGAAATTTTTTTTCCCGGCATTCTAGCGGCGCGTTAGCTGAAGTAGACGACGGGTGCCGAAGATTGAAGTGCACCGCAAATAGTTTTGTGGCGAAGCAAGAAGTCTTTGCTGAACGTCCTGCACTACTGTTTCTAACATTTCTGGACGGTTCCCTCCATGCAAATCATGTAATATTCCGTGGGTTTCCAGCTTCTTAACCAGTTGCAGAATACACAGTTTTCTTGGTGCTGTCCGACATCCGAATTTCTTCCGAAATTCACACTGACACTTCTTTATCGACTTACTCTTCCAATAAATACGGACAAGAAACAATCGCTCGTGTATGGTAACCCGGAAGGACATCGTTAACGCATACGATCAGCCTAGCGATAAAAAAAAAACAACTGAACTAACCCCGGAAAATCACGAACCTGACATGCGTGTTGTCCAAGGTCCAACGAGCGCGCCAACAGGTATTGAAGAAAAACACCTACGAGGCAGGGGCAGAGATTACTCCGGAGCAACTGGCGCGAACTTTCTGGAATATGGAGTGTGACGTACTACAGAGGTAAAAACATGTGTCAAAACTACAAATCTGCTGTGAGACATTCTGTCCGCGTAGCTCAGTTGGGAGAGCGACTTACTCCGGAGTGAGGGAACAAGGGTTTGATGCACGTCGTGGACAAACTTGTGTTTTCACAGGAGTCTCGTGTTCAAGCCTGTCTCGATGCACAGAGCGGGGACTTTCAACATCTCTTTAATATGCTTCTGTTTTCAATGGATGTAGGTATGTTCTTATCAAACATCATTCAATTACTGTAATTATTTACGATGTTATATTAAAAAAATAGGTAAAATAGCTAGTGGGGCACTCTGTTTTTAAGTTGTGTATTATTTGTGGTGTAGTGGCATACGTCCTGGGCTCTTAGCAATGGTGTGTCCCTAGGCTTTAGCCCCGTTAAACCCTCTTAATCCGACCCTGCTTGTTATAGAAGCTTTTATTACTTCTGTGGTGTACTACAAAGGTAAAGCACGTGTCAAGACGACAAATATGCAGCGATACATTCCGTCCGTGTAGCTTCGTTGGAAGAGCAACTTACTGCGGAGTGAGGGGGTCGCGGATTCGATCTTCGTCACGGACAAATTTGTGTCTTCACATTGGCGCCCGAACTTAAAAATGGATGTACTTGCAGCTGGGTTTTTCGAAAAATGTGTGATATTTGTTCCACACATCGTCTAAAATTAATGAAAGTTCGTTCTTCGCTTACAAAAAAAAAAAAAAAAAAAAAAGGAGCAAGATGATGTGACGTACTACAGAGATAAAGCAGCGATACATTCCGTCCGTGAAGCTTAGTTGGGAGAGCAACTTGCTCCGGAGTGAGGGGGCGCAGGTTCGATCTCGTCCCGGACAAATTTGTGTATTCACACTTCCTTATCGTCACCTGGCTGACTGATATCGTTTCCAAACGTAACAAGGAACTGGAGGTTCAGAAGTGGCGAACGTAACCATAAGATAACACAACTTGTACCGGAAAGAAAATTCAAAGGGGAAAGTTTGATCTGGAATTATATCTCACAACTCAGTAAACAAAAATGGAAAGCTAAAGAAGTAATATGCGTTCGAAGGTATTATTAGTATTTGTCTAACACAACAAAATATAAATTTCGATTAACTTTTTTCCATCGCTCTTCTCTATAACGATGTGTGTATAAGTAATTTTTTAACTTGTCGAAACAAAAGCTGAACAGTTTTTGTTTTCCATAAAAACACAGCACAACTTTTCCATGAAAATTTAATTTCAAAAATAACCGGCCCTTCCGTATGTTCTCGCAGAAATAACTTTTAGTTGAATTTAGAAAACTACTAAATTTGTTCCTAGCATCTCCTTGTAGCGCTTCAGTATTCTCCTTCATCAAAGATCTACTACGGAAACGACGCTATATTAGTCGTACTCGAAGAATTCACATACTGAGAGAACGCCACGGCTCTGTTGGACTAATCAATTCGAGCAACACCCATAAGAGAACTAACTCTCTGTGCATAAGATAACACAACTTGTACTGGAAAGAAAATTCAAAGGTAAAGTTTGATCTGTAATTATGTGTATATCCCACTCAGTAAGGAAAACGGAAAGTTAAATAAGTAATATGCGTCCGAAGGTATTATTAGTATTTTCTAACACAACAAAATATAAATTTCAATTAACTTTTTTCCATCGCTCCTCTCTATAACGATGTCTATATAAGGAATTGTTTAACATCTCGTAACGAAAGTTGAATAATTTTTGTTTACCATGAAAAAACAGCACAACTTTTCCACGAAAATTTAATTTCAAAAATAATCGGCCCTTCCGTATGTTCTCACAGAAAAAACTTATAGTTGAATTTAGAAAACTACTAAATTTGTTCCTAGCATCTCCTTATAGCGCTTCAGTATTCTCCTTCATCAAAGATCTACTACGGAAACGACGCTATATTAGTTGTACTCGAAGAATTCACATACTGAGAGAACGCCACGGCTCTGTTGGACTAATCAATTCGAGCAACACCCGTAAGAGAACTAACTCTCTGTGCACTCGAAAAGAACAAAGGGAGTGATGGGAGAAAGCACATCGTTCTCAAGATATCATCACAGCAGATGCACGCAGCGTGAGGTAAATGATGATCCCAGAAGAACGAACCGTACTCCTTCCATGATTCATGTTCCGCGGAAAACTTTTCCTTTGCATTAGGTCTCAGGGCTATCAGAACAGGAAGAGTAACTCTGGTAATTTGCTCCCGGTACCGTTGTTACACGCAAATCTACAGAACGTGATATATTTATCATTTCGTCAACTCTTCCATCTCTAGGAAATAGATGATCTATGTGTTATTTTGCTTGATCATATGATATATATCACTAACGCATCATAAACGGTGAAAAAAACTGCAACTGTCAGAAAGAGAAAAGGTTTAGAATTAAAAAAATCCGTGAAGAAATTACATAAAATTGACGCTATGAAACAAGCATGTTATTATTGCATATTACTCCAATCATAAGCAGAATGAATCTTCTTTATATTCCGCTTATGAAAAAAGAAGAATTAATCTTCTTTTATACAGTCAGAAATTTAAATCGTATTAAAACATCCAGGGCTCCTTTTTCGAGTCGTGCCAGTTCAAATACATAAGATTATTAATGCTGTCGAGACACGATTAATAATGGAAATAATTGCAACTTTTAAAAGACGATACTTTTATTTACAATTAAAACCAGCTAAAAACAGTAGCAAGATCTTTCAAACCCACTATGGGCTCGTCATCAGGAACAGTGAGGGTGAAGCACCGTGGTTATATAGCCGAAAGCAATCACCCACAATGCAACAGCATGGCAAGGTGTTGCTTCAACTCTTCACACACATGTTTTTTAGTTTATTTGCATTATTTGTATACATGTCGAATGTGCGTGTGTGAAGGGTTGGAGCAACACCTTGCTATGCTGTTGCATTGTGGGTGATTGCTTTCGGCTATATAACCACGGTGCTTCACCCTCACTGCTCCTGATGACGAGCCCATAGTGGGTTTGATCATATGTAGAGGATTTTAGGAAGGGAGTGTCTGACCCCAGGTCTTAAACAACCCTTAGAAATAGGAAACTAGGAGATTTGGGCTAGAGCGCCAGATAGGAAAGTGACACGGAAGCGAAGTAGAAAGGGGGAGGAAGACGCCCTTATTTGTTACCGTGGGGGGGCAGTACCCGGGGTCCGACGGCTTAACGTACCCATCCGACGCACAGAGGATGTTTAGTGAATCGAGCGTTCGTGCCTGCCTGGGATCGAACCTGAGGCCCTTTCCGTGGCAGTCACGAACGTTGCCCACTAGGCCACCCGTGGCCCCATAGTGAGGCTTGAAAGATCTTGCTACTGTTTTAGCTGGTTTTAATTGTAAATAAAAGTATCATCTTTTAAAATTTGCAATTATTTCCATTATTAATCGTGTCTCGACAGCTTGAAGAATCTTATGTATTAAAACATTTTGAGCCCTTTCGTTCAGAAATAATTTATTCTGTTTTATTTATCGAAAGATATAATGAGCATTAGGTTGATTTTTAGGGTTCACTTAATTACTAATCTAACATACAACAAGTCACTACAGTCAAACCCTGGAATCAATTATTAATTCCTTTTGGCTGAGCTTACTACATAGAAGTAATGAGCTTACTATGTAGTAAAATAAAGCCGGAAAACAGAGCAAAATTTTTCAATCAATGTATAATACCCATTATGACACATGACGCTGAAACATAGCCTACCAAGAAAAACATCCTAGACAAATTGCAAAAAACAGAACGTAAAATGGAAAGATCCCTACTAAATATAAGACTTCAAGATAAAGTAAAAAATACAGATATAAGATCCAGAACAAAAATTTTTTGACATTGGTGAAAAGATACTCAATTCGAAATGGAAATGTGCTGGCGTATAGCAAGAATTAAAAATAATAGATGAGCTGAAATAGTAACAGTTGAAGACGATATAAAGGAAAGAGAAGAATAGGAAGACAAGAGGGAAGTTGGGTGGGTGATATAAACAAATCAGTAGAAAAGCTGTGGAATAGATAAGCCCAAGGCAGAATCATTTGGAAAGAGATGAGGAGAAACCTATAGCCTCATTTGGCTATAAAAAAGGGTTGGAAGATTCTGAGCTTACGTCTTACACGGCTGTAACTCGAAAGAGGATGAAATACTAAAATATTAGAGCTTCACCCTCCGATAGTATTGAAGCCCGTACAATAGTAACACACACAGTGAAAATACTCCAAATGCGTGGCGACAGTTAATAAATAAATTGCTCTTTCCACGTTCCAGAAACACACAGCATCCGAAAAATTGTTTTTCAGCCAACCGCTGTGGAATTGAACCAACAGAACTCTCGATATCGCGCCGAGTGCGTTACATTTACGCCACGGTGGCCAACAATCCACGGTGCTATGTGTATTTAAGTCAGCTTCTGACATCATAAATCCGTAAGATGGGCTCAGCTACTGAGACGTCTCCATCTGGTGGGCATAAACGGCACTAGCTATATATATTATAGCTAGATTTATGATGTCAGAAGCTGACTTAAATACACATAGCACCTTGGATTGTTGGCCACCGTGGCGTAAATGTAATGCACTCGGCGCGATATCGAGAGTTCTGTTGGTTCAATTCCACAGCGGTCGGCTGAAAAACAATTTTTCGGATGCTGTGTGTTTCTGGAACGTGGAAAGAGCGATTTATTTATTTATTTATTAACACACACAGTGTCCGAGATGCGTCCGGGTCCGAATACAGGTGAGACATAGATGGTGTGTTTGTCTTATGGCTCTCTTCTTTCCCTGGAATCTGTTTTATTGTTTGTTTCGGGGCTGAAAGACCTTTGTGAGCAGCTTTAAGTGTTGTAAGCAGTCGTCCATACCTAATTTACCGCCCCAGTGGCGCAGTGGTCTAAGCAATGGCCTGTGATCATTCGTCCAAAAGGGGTAGGGATTCGAATCCCGGCGAGGCATGGATGTTGTGTTTGTTTTACGGCACTGGCTCTTTCCCTTCCCGGGAACCAGTGGTCCTAAATTAGTGACGGGCGACTGCTTATAGCCCATTGAGTTGCTCACGGTGGTCGTTAAACCTCCAATCAATCAAACCATATGTAGTTTAGGGCCACTGGCTCCAGAGAGGGAAGAGAGCCGGTGTCGTAAGGCAAACACACCACCCATGTCTCATCGGGACTCGAACCCTGGGCCACTCGGACGAACTGTCAAAAGTCATCGCTCAGACCACTGCGGCACTGGGACGGCGGAACCAACCTTTCCAAATTAGGGATGGGCGAATGCATATGGACAATTGAGTTACTCACGGTGGTCGTTAAACCCCGTGAACCCCTGAACAACAGTACAGTAGAACCCGTATTAACCGACCTCGCGTTATCCGATACTCCCGTTGTGGTTATCCGACCTCGCTATCGAACGCTCTCTGTTAGTCATATCAGCTCTTATCTCAGTCATATGTATCAGTAAAACTGTATGCGCAGTTTCGCATGCGCAGCGCTCCCATGTACATGCGATATTTGTTCGTTCAGTTAAACACGAATGATGCCCGCGAAACACAAGGAAGTCTGTATTCCACTTCATACCAAGCTTGAGGCTCTGCAACGCATTGATAAAGGAGAGTGTCAAAAAGATTGCTGCCGAGCTTGGTGTTGGGCGTATCACCGTTTGAGATTGGTAGCGCAATCGTGTGAAATCGACGGCGTGGAAGATAAAAACGCTAGTGCCTACTCAACGTAAAACTATGAAAAGTAGCGTGTACGCGAAAGTGGAAGAAGCATTACTGTTATGGTTCGTGCAACAAAGAGAAAAAGGAACTCCGATTCCAGGACCAATACTACAGGCAAGTGCTTTGTCACTAGTTTCGCATTTCTCAGAGGAAAGTGAATGTTTCACAGCCAGCCAGGACCGGATTAAGGCCCTAGTAGGCTAAGACATTTGAGTGGACCCCAAGGTTAAGACATCTAAGTGGGTCCCCAAAGAACTTCTGACGGGGAATCATCATGAAGTCAGTTAAAACCCGAAACTGTAGCAATATGTTTGTGACAATATGTAGTGCATTCTTCAAACTAATAAGTTATCTGCAGAATTTTCATAATAAGTTGCGGAATTTAACATTGTTCTCAAAAGAACATGAGTTAGAAGTTTGAGATTCCTAGATTTCGTCTCGTATTTTTTAATGATTTGGCATTGTATATTTTTCATAGTGCATCTTTTTGTTATACGATGTGAAGCCACAGGGGTCTTCGATTCTTAACGGTTCCAAGTGCAAATTGAGAGGTGTGAGTGGAGGCTAATGAAAAAGCTGAAACTGTCTCATTGATCCAGCTGCACAAAGTTACATGAAACCTTTACCCTTGGTGAGTCACTGCCTTGAAATCTGTTCGTCTTCCAGCCTCTGTTTCTGACAAAGTGGAAATCATACCTAGGTATCTACACTGTTGGCCACCCAAAATGCAACACCAAGAAGGACACGAGATAGCAAACCCAGATTTACTGGACACGTAACAGATGCAAATATGAAACGATTGAGCTTACAGGCCCGTGCGACTTGCGGAACACGCAGACATCAATACTTCGTGTGGCTCCCATGGCTGGCAATAACGGCCGCTACACGCCGCGGCATCGAACGAAAGAGGCTTCGGATGTGGGCTTGGGGTATGTCGGTCCAGGCTTCTTCCACACGTTGCCACAGTTCATGAGGCGTATCCGTGGGTGGTGCTTACCGGGCCACTCGGTTGCTGACCAGCGACCAGACATGTTCGATGGGCGCCATATCGGAAGAACAGGCGCGCCACGGCAGCAGTGACACCTGGTGGGCCGTGAAGAATTGTTGCACGATGCGTGCCACGTGCGGGCGCGCATTGTCCTGTTGAAACGTGGCCGCTGGTAGGTCCTGCAGGTAAGGGAGGACTACATGCTCCAAAATGTCGGAGATGTAGTGGTGGCTGTTGAGTGTACCGGCGATGCGTACCAGAGGGGTGCGGGTGTCATATCCAATTGCGCTCCAAACCATAACGTCAGGCGACGGACCGGTATAACTAGTCTTTCGCCGCGGTGCCGCCACACGCGGATCCGACCATCGTGGTGTTGCAGGCAGAAGCAGGATTCGTCGGAGAAGACAATGTCGTGCCATTCCGTAGTCCAGGTGCGGTTTTCAACGGCACACTGCCGCCGTGCTTGCCGGTGGTGTAACGTCAATGGTAATCGGAGCAATGGGCGCCGTGCGACAAGTCCCCACTCCTGCAGACGACGTCGAACTGTACGTGCTGACACAGGCTGTTCCGCAAACACATCCTAATTTTTGCGCTAACGTTCGTGATGTGGCGGTGAGAGGCGTCAATGCCCGCCGCACAACATGCCGATTCTATCGTTCAGTGGTGTTCCGCGGCTGCGGCAATCGCTCACGTCGGTCCGTCCGTCTCTCCTGCACCCACCGAATCCATACTCGCCTCCCTGTGCCTGGATGTCATAACGACCGGCGCCGATGTCTCGGTACGATAAACCGCTGTCGCGATAAGCCACTATTCATCCTCTGTCGAACTTCGAAACGTGCTGGAATGACTGCCGTATTCTGCGAAGAGGCATCAGGAAGCTTCCCACGCACAGGTCTGGAAGCACAACACAATTCCACTACTTACACCCCGCCTTCTGTGCACCCTTCTTATAGTGCTCCTCGGTGGCGTGCCGGGCGCAAATGATTTGCATATGCCCTGCAATGCTAATCGTTTGCATGTCCTCTCGCGGGCGACGCATGAGGCGAATTTCAGGCCAATCGGATGCTTTCTTCATGGTGTTGCATTTTGGGTGGCCAGCAGTAAATTATTTGCCCAGGCATGCCTCCTGGGCAAGAGCGTAGTTAGAAGGGAAGCCAGGTGGCCTTGGACCCCCACGAAAGTGTTTCATTTTTTTAAGTTTTTGGTTAAAATGTTTCTTACATTAGAGAAAAATGCCTTTATTTAATAAAAATGCACCAACTTACATTAGAAAAAATGCTTTAATTTTCTTCTACTATTTTTCATTAACTTTAATCTTGCTCTAGTGGATTTCAAAAATTCAGTTTTTCGTTGCTCCCCCTCTCCCCGATTTTTTTTATATACGTCCCTGCTCCTGGGCCGTTGGCAATGGTGCCCCAAGGCTATAGTCTAGTACCTATAGATCCCTGCCCTTAATCAGGCCCTGCAGCCAGATATGGATGACTTCATAGATGGTAAAAGAGGCATGTGTACGCCAACTTAAATGGTAAAAGGGTCATGGTGTACGCCAACTTAATATTTGTGGAGAACAATTATCTGGAAACGTTAATGATATGTACGTTTTAAAAAAATTGTTAAAAGAAAACGATCGGCGAAGGACGTTACTGTTTAGAAAAGATTTATGATTGTGACGAAACAGGCTTGAATTGCAAAATGTTGCCTACTAAATAAAACCTTGGCTGGCGTGAAGAATAATCAGCTCCAGGTTACAAACGGAGCAAGGACAGAATAGCCGTATTGGCATGTAGTCAGGGCCGGATTAAGGCCTTATTGGGCCCCTAGGCTAAGACATTTGAGTGGGCCCCTAGGCTAAGACATTTGAGTGGGCTCCTAGGCTAAGACATTTGAGTGGGCCCCAAGGCTAAGATATCTGAGTGGGCCCTCAAAGAATTATGACGGGGAATCATTATGAAATCCGTTAAAACACGAAACTGTAGCAATATGCTTGTATACTTAATTCATGTAGTGCATTCTTCAAACTAATAAATTATCTGCAGTTTTCATAATAAGTCACTATATTTTCCATTGTTCTCATAAGAAAACATCAGTTAACAGCTTACGATCCCAAGATTTTGTCGTGAATTTTTTTAATGGTTTACCACTGTATACTTTTCTTGGAGCATCTTTATTGTTATACAATGTGAAGCCACAGGGGACTTCGACCATTAACGGTTCCAAGTGCAAGTTGGGAAGTATGTGTGAATGGTAGTGAGAAAGCTGAGACTGTGTGTCGCCTATTCCACTGTACACAGCGACACGAAACCTTTACCCTTCGTAAGCCATAGCCTTTAAATCTGTTCGTCTACCAGCTTCTGTTTCTGACAAAGTGGAAATCATACGAGACAAAAGCAAAACTATTTTATACAAAACGCTCTCTCTCTCTCTCTCTCTCTCTATTATTTTCCCACCCATGTCTGCTGGGCCCTATGGGCCGGCAGACGTGGGTGAAAATAATATATATATATATAGAGAGAGAGAGGCCCCAAGGCTATAGCCCCTGTAGTCTCCCCCCCCCTAATCCGGCCCTGCATGTAGTAATATGTCTGGTAACCATAAACTGCCTTTTATGGTCATTGGAAAATCTGCAAAGTCAGCTTCAATCATGATGCCGTTTTACTAGGAGAACAAACAAACAAAGAACAAAAAAAAAGCTTGGATAGGCGCTGCACTCCTCAAATTGTGGTTCCATGAAGAATTTCTGTCCAAGGTTGAGACACATTTGAAGAAGAAGAAACACCCAAGAAAAGCCATTTTGTTTTTCGATAATGCGCCTTTACATCCAAACAAAGACACCGTACTTAATAGGGATATCGTCGTGAAATTCTCCCTAACTAATGTGAAGTCTTTTATTCTGCTCATGGACTCGAAGACTTGAAGTGGCTGTACGACTTCACCTCTTTCAATTAATTTTAGAGGCAACTGAAAAGAAAAGAGAATTGAAAGAAGATCAATTGAAGGATGTGTTTTGTGTAGCTCAATCATGGAAAGAGGTAAAACCAGGAACTTTGAGTATGTCGTGGTGTAAGATTATTAGTGACTTTTCTGAGCAAGCAGAGGAGTCACCAAATGAACCGATTCCATTGTTTGAAACGGCAAGAGTCCTCCCTGGATCTGAAGAAGTTACGGAAACAAACATTAAAGAATGAATAAGACGACCATAGAGAATTAGATTATACTGATACAGAGGTAGTGACCCTCGTCGAACAAAAGTCCCAAGAAGTGTCAGCGTCAGAATCTGATGAAGATGTAGTTGAGCAAAGAATTTCTCACTTGAATGCTGTGTCCACTCTTGAGACTGCTTTGGCGTACGTGAAACACCAAGAAGGTGCAACACCAAGAAGGTGCAACACCAGCTGATGTATTTAAGATAAAAAAATGGCGAGACATTGCAGCGAAGAACAGGTCATCAGCACGCCTGCGACAGTCTAAAATATTTTCTTTTTTTAAACCACAGACAACTCTTATGTTTTTAAACGTTCTTAAGCGCATTTTTAAGAGGACTTTATTCGGCTCGCGTACCTTACACATGTACATAGTACATATATATCTGTATATGTATTTGATGTTTCTGTATTGTACCTAATGTATCAAAGAATTGTTATATTTCATTTCGTTAAGCATTTAGGAAAAACAGAGTTGATTACACAGAGGTTTAAAAGCATAATTAAAATAATTTCTATCTAAAATACTGTATATTTTTTATAGAATGAGATATAACTTCTACTATCCGACTTTTATTTGACCTAGGTCAAATAATAAAGGTTTTAGTGCAGGGGCGGCGACTTTTCCAAATTATTGGAGGGGAGGGGGCAGGCGTGAAGATATCAGACGTAGGAGGGACAGGCACGTCTCTTATATTCTCAAGAGGAAAATATAAGAAATTGCTCATCAGCAAATGAACAAGGAAGCAGAAATATTCTTTTGCTGAATATTAATATTTCTAAAAATGAAATTCAGCCTGTGATTTTATGAAAATATACAGAGAGATTTTATTTCCAAAGTTTAGTAAAAAACATGAGAAATTAAGCTGGGCTACTCAAACACAGAACAAGAAGCTCAAAAAATAAATAGATAAATAAAGGCTCTAGAGAAAATACGTTTGTGTATTTTTATTTATTTTATGTTTGATAATTTTGTTTTTTGTTATATTTACCACGTATCACGACAACGTTTCAAACACAATACGGGGCTGGTAATCCAATTTTTTTATCAAATGAGCTATGCGGAGAATGCGAATTTTTTTATTTATTTATTTGGTTATTTATTAACTTTTTGGAAATAAATCGCTTTGGCCTCATAAGGTGGAGCTTGTTCCACTTTATGAGGCCAAAGCGATTATGTAATTAAACAGGACTAAAAATATTGGGTGGGCACTGACCCCACCCCCACCCCAGTAAAATTATTGGAGGGGCGAGATTCACCTTCCCCCATATAGTCGACGCCTATGTTTTATTATAGAAAGTTGAAAACGTAACAGCACTTATATAACGTAATTTGTCTTTCCGCTGTAACTTAGTCCCTACCTTAGTAATTACGTTATGTGTGCTAAAGTTAATGTAATATTAGAAGGTACCCATACGCATTACAAGAAAGAGGCAGTACTTACAAATACGTTTATTTTGCTTGCATGGCTTGTACACCACACTCACATCCAAATTATTGGCGTACTCAATACAGTATCAGTGATTTAATATCCAATCGCAGTAAAACAGCACGTCTGTCATCAATAACATCAATCCCCGTAAACAAATGATTACGTGCTCGATCATATGTAGAGAATTTTAGGAAGGAAGTGTCTGACTCCAGGTCTTAAACAACCCTTAGAAATAGGAAGCTAGGAGATTTGGGCTAGAGCGCCAGATAGGAAAGTGACACGGAAGCGAAGTAGAAAGGAGGAGGAAGACGCCCTTATTTGTTACCGGGGGAGGGGCAGTACCCGGGGTCCGACGGCTTAACGTACCCATCCGACGCACAGAGGATGTTTAGTGAATCGAGCGTTCGTGCCTGCCTCGGATCGTACCTGAGGTCCTTTCCGTGACAGTCACGAACGTTGCCCACTAGGCCACACGCGACCAATCCCCGTAAACAAATGATCATACGTACAGGATTTTAGGAAGAGAGTGTCTGACCCCAGGTCTTAAACAACCCTTAGAAACAGGAAGCTAGGAGATTTGCGCAAGAGTGCCCGATAAGAAAGTGACACGGAAGCGAAATGGAAAGGGGGAGGAACACACTCTTATTTATTACCGGGGGGGGAGTACCTGAGGTGCGAAGGCTTAACGTGCCCATCCGACGCACGGCGGATATTTAGTGGATCGAGCATTCGTAGCTGCCTGGGATCGAACCTGAGGTCTTATCCATGGCAGTCACGAACGTTGCCCACTATAGGCAACCCGCAGCCCTCCCCGTAAACAACCGCGGCATTGCCTTTTTATTTATCATTCTTATCCGGCCACACATACGTCACTGTTGTTCCGATCTCCGTGTGTTGCCAACATTATTCTCGATCTCAGTGTGTTGCCAACATTATTCTCTAAGACATAACATTAAGGTTTGAAAATGTCTAAGAGAACGAATTAAAATTTACATGGAAAAAGAAACTTAAAAGGAAAGTTAAATAGAATATACGTTACACTTAATAAAGTGCTTTGATTGAATAAACTCTCTTCTAGAACAGTAATATAAAATTCCCCCAACCTAAGGGAAATCCCCGAAACAATTTATAATCCCTTCCTTTGTCCATAGAGTTTCTCTTGGAATCTGGATAACGAAATATCAATTAAGGAGATACTAGAAAGTGTTTGTATTTATGTTATACTCTGTAATAAACCTATTTTTGGATTTTTCCTCAAAAAAATTATTTTTTTTGGTGAATAAACTCCCGAGTGGAATGAAGAGAAGAATATTTTTTATATCCAGACTTCCTATTTTGGTGTGTTCATTAGTTTTGGTGGCTTTTAATTTTGTTGTTAGATTCTTGGAACACTTAACATCCAAGCACTTTGTGACGTACTACAGAGGTGAAAACTTGTGTCAAGACGACAAATCTGCAGCGAGACATTCTGTCCGCGTAGCTCAGTTGGGAGAACGACTTACTCCAGGGTGAAGGGATACGGGTTCGATGTCCATCGCGGACAAACTTCAGTTTTCACAACTTTTATTAACTTCCTGCTGAATTACTTGTAAGAGGAATCTTTCAAGTTTATGTAATGGACCTCTCTTGGTGGTCACCACTAGTCGGATGGGATAACTCGGTTTATGTGTTTTTAAGAAACCAAATAATACTGGAATACAGCTGTTGTTTACCACCAAATTCTTCAAACGCATAATGCTAGGTATCTTCTTGATATTTCCAACTATTTCCTCTGTGTTGTTAAATATCTCTTCCACAAATAAATCCCCGTGTACGTCATGCGTTTTGTCTAAAAAAAAAAAAAAAAATGCATGATGCATCCGAGGATTTATTTCTGTAGATGGAGACAAAGTTTTGTGTAAATGGCAAAAACACTGCCGAATTTGAACGTGTTATGTCAGTGGAAACAACACACTGACGTAACACGGAGTCAGATGGCCTTAAACAAGCTGCTCGATCCATATATTCATCTCAGTCATTTTAACTTCGCTGACTGTCAGTCGCAACCTAGGGAAGAAACCCTTGGAGGTTCAGACGTGACGTTCAGAATGGAAAACATATCGATAGGCAAAAATAGTTTTCATAAGCCAACAAAATTGGAAGGTTAACGCGCTAATGCATGTCACATTATTTCTAATTGTTATATTTCTAGAGTCTCTTGTTGTAGTGCATTTTAAGAATCTCCATAAACAAAAAATCTGTTAAGCGTTCGTTTTTAGTGTTAAATTACAGGAATAAATTCAAACAGAATATATGCCGGCGGTGGACATGCTAATATTGATTTTTCCTGGTGTTTCCAACTTCTTTCATTCTCCTTTCGCCTTAACTGGGTGTATGATCTTCTCGAGAGCATCTACGTAACCCCCTTTCCCTTTAGTCCTTGATACCGAGTGATTATAAAATAGATTCTTAGATTTGTGAGGATCTATCTCCAAAAATTAGTGCTCAGACGAATTTAAACGTAGGAAATAAATTCCATGTTGGATACGCTTTAGCTTTCTGTAGAGGTATGTCAATTCTTGTGAACGCATTACGCTCACCCAGTGTTAAAACACTGAACTGAATGCAAAAGGGGTTTGTAGTATTATGGGTTTTCTATGCTGCACAAAATTTGATTCACAGATTTACAATACACAAAAGTTATACTCATGCGAAGACACAAAAGTTATACTCATGCGATGTTTTAGATATACAGTCGTATCAGAATAACATGACCACCTACCTAATAATGGGAATAACCACCCTTGGCCCGGATGACAACAACGAGACGGCGGCGTGGCATGGACGCAATGAGGCCCTGAAAGGTTGTCCGAGGCACACGTGCCCATTTGGACTGCAGCAGAGCGTGGTGGTCCAGGAGATGACGTGGTTGAGGGTCGGCACGTCGAACCTAACAATCCAAATAGTCCCACAAGTGCTCTATGGGATTGAAGTCGGGTGATTTCGCAGGCCAAGGGAGAACGGTGACATCGTTATCGTGTTCCTGGAACCAGTCAAGGACCCCCTTAAAGACATGGCGCGGCGCATTGTTCTGTTGGTTGACACCATCACCACCAGGGTAAACGTCCAACATGAAAGGATGCCTGTGGTCAGCGAGGATGGACAGCTAACCATTGGCGTTTAGGACCCATCTAGCGGTCCTAGGTCATACCAGGAAAACATGTCTCTGACATGCAGACTGCCACAGCCGGCCTGTATTGACCGACAAGCGTGCCCGAGTCGTCGACTGCGGAGACCCATACGTAACAGGGTTCGCTGTACTGTTATCGGGGACACGTACCTGGGTGCCCAAGAGTTCATTTGCGTGGTCAATTGCTGCACTGTTGCGCGTCAATTGCCCTTTTCCAGTCGACGGAGGCCACGTTCTCCTCTGGGGTCGATGACCATTGGGGCTCCACAGTTATGACATCGGGAGGTACTCGGTGTGCCAGCGGTTCTTTCTTGGTACGCCCTTACCACAGTACCTCCTGAACAGCCCACGAAGTCTGCTGTTTCTGAGATGCTTCCACCCTTGGCACGGTAGCCGATGAACATTCCTTTTTGAAGGTCCGTTAAATCACTACCCCTGCCCATTGTACTCACGTGACGCACTATGGCTCATCTGTCCTGGCCGGCCGCTTATATCTCTATGTGGTCGACCTTGTCACGTGCACTCTGTGACGCGCCTGGGCGGGTACACTGTGAATCCGGGGGTGGTCATATTATTCTGATACGACCGTGTATGTTCTACCAGGAACTACAACACATTGGATCCTGTTCACTGCAAATAAGACAACAGATGATAGCATTCCGTTTAGGATGTTTGCGACATCTCACGTTATTGCATGCTTCAGGTCAGCTAATGTTATAAGTGTGGTTCAGTACACACGGGATTTCAATTAACCCCATACCAAAAGTCTGCCGTAGTCAGCAAACGCAATGGCCATTTTACGTGGAAGTTGTAGGTAAATTATCTTGTCCCAGAAACATGAGATTTCTTTTACTCGTTGAGCAATGCACGGAGGTGCTCCATCTTGCGTGAAGAATGTCGTTCAGATAAAGTAGCAATCATTTTGCGTGCGTAAAATGGGTATGGTACCGTTGTGCTGTTATGGTACATGCCTATGGCTCTTGCACCATCCCCTTCTTACATATAAGTAAGGTCCTATCAGTACGGTTGCTGCGAAGACGCTCCATCCTGTCATTTTCTTCTCGTGGAGAAAACTTAGAATGCAACGTTATGGATATTTCTCTAACAAACGACGTGAAGGTTGAAATGAGCTTCATCTTCACCTCGAAGATGAAATAAGATTAATCTTCACTTCGAAGGATGAAATAAGCTTCTTTTCCCCATGGGATGTTGCAGAACTCTGCTCATAATATATGAATACGCAGGGGCTTTTTTTCCCTACAGGTAGTAGGTATTCTACTTTGTCAATGTCCTTATTTTAAATGTTATGAAATCAGTCAGCTTTTTTTTTCAGGCGTTTTGCGGACTAAACAGTAGTCTTTGTCAAATGAAGAAAAGGGAATTACGAATGGTGATAAAGCACTTGTTTTTGAAAGAAACGTCCACCCTGAAGATTTATGATGACATGGTATCTATATAAGAGGGAGATGATGAGACGTACTATAAGATAAAGCACGAGTCAAGACGCCAAATCTGCAGTGATATTATACTTTCTGTCTGTGTAGCTTAGTTTGGCGAGTAACTTAATTCTGATTGAGGGGACACGGTTTTGATTCCCCCTACGGACAAATGTTTGTTTTCACAATCATCTCTTTCATAGTTACAAAAAAAAAAAAAAAAAAAATGAAAGAAAAGCTGTCTCCAATTTTCTCAAAGTTGTAACGTACTGGGTTACGTGTAAAAGAAACAAAGAACTGCGTATTTTTGATAATCTGAAATACAAAATTTAAAGTATAATTGCAAAAAAACATATAAATGAATTGCCTACAGCCGAATTGAAAAACAAAAACAAAAAACGACAAACTACAGTAAAATATCGGGACTAGAGCAGAATATCGTATAAACGTTGAAAACGTATAACCGGGGTATCACTGTATCTTTTAAATACAGTTTTCACGGCATGAATTTCAGGGGTTATTTTTAGCCTATGCGACTAATTTATGCCATCAAAAACTATTTGAACGAAAACCAAGTGAGAAAATTTAATCTGCCATTATTTTATAGAAAAATGTATAAATAAATTAAAGAGCACAAATGTGATAGAAAGAAGAATTGAAGCACAAATGTGATAGAAGGAAGAATTTAAAATCAGTTCTGTTTTCAATTTCAAATACCCTTATTTCCTGTATAAAAATAACGAATACTATTTTCGATAACAGTTCTAAATCTATTTTCTGGAACAACACTAAAATGTCAGAAATGCTACAATTTGGGACATGACAGAAACGTGAATCATATTTTTGCTACTTAGAATTAGAACTAATTGGCTTTTTAGTTGCTGCTGACTATATGTATATGAGAGAAATGTCAGCCAATCCATCATGAATGGTAGTCACTGTCCTTGGCTTTAATCTCAAAGCGAATCACCGGACGGTCAATAATCTTGTTTGTTAGAGAATAAGTGACAATCTGTGAAAACTTTTGTCCGACATTTATTGAAGCAAATTCATTGATTAATATAGAGATGACATACCGGGTCAAGAATTTACATCCCGTGCTCATTACTTGTAAGCTATCTAATCTGTTTGGTAGTATCGCATTCCGTAATTCGTCCGAAATTCATTTTATCTTTGAGTGCCAACTTCTCTTATTAAACTGCTCAAAACTGAACTTCATCACGGAATTAAATCTTAGGAATGAAATATTAAAGTATATTCTAATCGCATTACATACAGAGGGTGAATCGAAAGTTTTGTAATATTTCGATCACTTTATGTCTAGAAAAATACTCACTAAGCTTTGTGCTAAGTTTACGACGAAAGCTGACTAGCATTCAAAGTATAGGTCATCGTGTTGCACCGTCTTCAGTCATCTGTCTGCAGTTCTTCGATTCTACAGAGGGTGAGTCGAAAGTTTTGCAATATTTGAATCACTTTATGTCTTTATACGTACCTTTACGACGAAAGCTGACTAGCATTCAAAGTATAGGCCATCGTGTTGCACCGTCTTCAGTCATCTGTCTGCAGTTCTTCGATTCTACAGAGGGCGAGTCGAAAGTTTTGCAATATTTGAATCACTTTATGTCTTTATACGTACCTTTACGACGAAAGCTGACTAGCATTCAAAGTATAGGCCATCGTGTTGCACCGTCTTCAGCCATCTGTCTGCCAGTTCTTCGATTCTACAGAGGGTGAGTCGAAAGTTTTGCAATATTTGGATCACTTTATGTCTTTATACGTACCTTTACGACGAAAGCTGACTAGCATTCAAAGTATAGGCCATCGTGTTGCACCGTCTTCAGTCATCTGTCTGCAGTTCTTCGATTCTACAGAGGGCGAGTCGAAAGTTTTGCAATATTTGGATCACTTTATGTCTTTATACGTACCTTTACGACGAAAGCTGACTAGCATTCAAAGTATAGGCCATCGTGTTGCACCGTCTTCAGCCATCTGTCTGCCAGTTCTTCGATTCTACAGAGGGTGAGTCGAAAGTTTTGCAATATTTGGATCACTTTATGTCTTTATACGTACCTTTACGACGAAAGCTGACTAGCATTCAAAGTATAGGCCATCGTGTTGCACCGTCTTCAGCCATCTGTCTGCAGTTCTTCGATTCTACAGAGGGTGAGTCGAAAGTTTTGCAATATTTGGATCACTTTATGTCTTTATACGTACCTTTACGACGAAAGCTGACTAGCATTCAAAGTATAGGCCATCGTGTTGCACCGTCTTCAGCCATCTGTCTGCAGTTCTTCGATTCTACAGAGGGTGAGTCGAAAGTTTTGCAATATTTGGATCACTTTATGTCTTCACACGTACCTTTACGACGAAAGCTGACTAGCATTCAAAGTATAGGCCATCGTGTTGCATCGTCTTCAGCCATCTGTCTGCCAGTTCTTCGATTCTACAGAGGGTGAGTCGAAAGTTTTGCAATATTTGGATCACTTTATGTCTTTATACGTACCTTTACGACGAAAGCTGACTAGCATTCAAAGTATAGGCCATCGTGTTGCATCGTCTTCAGCCATCTGTCTGCCAGTTCTTCGATTCTACAGAGGGTGAGTCGAAAGTTTTGCAATATTTGGATCACTTTATGTCTTTATACGTACCTTTACGACGAAAGCTGACTAGCATTCAAAGTATAGGCCATCGTGTTGCACCGTCTTCAGCCATCTGTCTGCAGTTCTTCGATTCTACAGAGGGTGAGTCGAAAGTTTTGCAATATTTGGATCACTTTATGTCTTTATACGTACCTTTACGACGAAAGCTGACTAGCATTCAAAGTATAGGCCATCGTGTTGCACCGTCTTCAGCCATCTGTCTGCCAGTTCTTCCATTCTACAGAGGGTGAGTCGAAAGTTTTGCAATATTTGGATCACTTTATGTCTTTATACGTACCTTTACGACGAAAGCTGACTAGCATTCAAAGTATAGGTCATCGTGTTGCATCGTCTTCAGCCATCTGTCTGCAGTTTTTTCGATTCTACAGAGGGTGAGTCAAAAGTTTTGCAATATTTGGATCACTTTATGTCTTTATACATACCTTTACGACGAAATCTGACTAGCATTCAAAGTATAGGCCATCGTGTTGCACCGTCTTCAGTCATCTCTCTGCAGTTCTTCGATTCCGCGGCTGTACCAGTTCTTAACCTTCGAGGCGAATTCGTCCACCCCAGCTGCCACCTCCTCCTGGTTGTTGAGGTGCCGCCCGCGAAAGAAGTGGCCATGGACCGGAACAAGCAATAATCCGACGGTGCAAGATCCAGACTATATGCTAGGTGTGACATTAGTTCCATGCCTCAAGTTCCTGGAGTCCGGGTCTTTCGCGCGGCATGAGCCCGAGCATTGTCCTGCTGTAGGAGAGCCGGTTTTCTGTTCCCCAGTGCGGTGCATTTCTCCAAGGCGGCATACATCAGCTCCAGCTGTTCAGAGTAGAGGTTGGCGTTGATGGTCCGTACCGTCTGGAACGAATTCGTAATTGATTATCTCCTCGAAATTACACCAGACGCAGAGCATCACCTTGTGCTCGAAGCGCCCACGTTTGGCAATAGGTTCAGGAAGTTGGCCCGGGCTCAACCACTGTCGTTGTGTATTAGGATTACGGAAATAGACCCACTTTTCATCGCACGTAACAATTCTCTTGATGAAACGTACATCGCGCGGGTTTTCTAGGAGTTTCGTGCACACTTCCACTCGGCGGTTTGCTTCAGCTGGCTTCAGTTCGTGAGGAGCAATGCGGCAGCTCTTGTAGAATTCCTGAAGGTGAAGTGCCACGGTGGTCTATGATATGCCCAGCTCGCCTGATAATCTCCGAGCGCTGGTTGTCGGATTTGCCTGCACGGCCTGGCGCACGGCCTCCGCATCCACTGTTCGCCGCCTACCTGATCTTGGCTAATCGTGGAGGTATCTGTCACCTGAGTGAAATTTCTTGAACCATCTGGTTGCGATGCTGTGGTCCACAAAACCTTCCCCTTTCGCACGACAAGTGTTTCGTGTTGCTTGAGCAGCATTGTGACAGAGTCCAAACTCGTAAAGCAAAAGTTCCTTAACTAACCGGTTGTGGTTGTTCAATTTTTAGGCGTCCCAACCACAGACAGAACGACGATATGCAATGCTGTTCACACCAACGACTACTGCTTTATATCCCTTTCGACTGACTGCACTGCGCGACTTGAAATAATTTAAACACGTGACATACCCACCACAGCGCATGCGTTTATCCAAATATTGCAAAACTTTTGATTCACTCTCTGTAATAAACTTACTCTAATCTGTAATTATTTTTTGCTTGGAAGACAGCTAGTCTCGGAGAGCTGAACATGTAAGGTCTTAAACGGTAGATGTTTATTTTATCGCTGTTGCAGCTCCGAAGAATGCATGGTCTTACTTTACTGCGGGCAGATTGTGCTTCCTAGCGTTTTCCGTGACAACGTAAAAAAAAAAGCTATAACGATGCTCAATTATTCAGCTGCCTTGAAGAATCTGAGCTATGTACTCAGCAAAGTTTAAGCAGACAATAAATAAATACGTCAGGCTTAAAAGGTTATATGCTTTACTATAATTTTTATACAACTTTGTAATCAAATAGTTTCACCACTCGAAGCTCACTTTTCACAATCATTCTTTTACTAGGACTAATTAATTGGCTTGCTTGGAGTGTGACGTGGTTAGCAGTGTTTCAAAAAAAGAATTTGTGTGCTGTGCCCAGGATGAATATTGATATACATTTTAAAGAATAAGTGGTGAGAATTCACGGAAAATTACTGAAAATAACGTGCGACAAAGTTGCGGGTATATTGGTCTCCGTCTTTTAACGAAATTACCGTTTTTAAAAGTGTCCATTTTTATTTAACTTCCGTATTTTCCCAGATATTCCGTATTCAGTAATTCCGTTTATTTCAGAAATATCGGTTTCAGGTTTTCCCGTATTTATACAGAGATTCCGCAAAATCGAAGACGCTTAATTTTTAGCCCTTACGCCTCCTGAGATTTTGCGCCGGTGGGACTCGAACCGATGTCGCGTGGGTTGGCTCAACGAAACAGCGCGTCTTAACGACTGAGCCAGAACGACTCAGAAATGACACGTTCAAGGTGAAACTCTAATTGCGCGAGGATGATATTTTTTGTCATTAACGCGAGCGATTTAGTCTTTTTGTTTTCTGTTGGAGCTTATAATTTTTTTGAATGCGTTTGTAATAATTTTATTTTATCTGTAGGAGGAGTTATCACAAATTAAGTATTTTATTCGTCGTGATTTTTCGAAGCAGCAGAATGCTTTGGAACTTGCGAACTTTTTAAACTGGAAATGACTTTCAGTAATTATCTTTAACAAAAGGTAAAACCTTCTGCTTTATAGTATGATTTCACAAAACTCCTAAATGTGAAATTTACTCTTTCTAGCTACAATAGGTTTTGTCTTAAGGACTCTACAGACTGATACATACACCCCAAGTAGCACAGCCTTGCAATTTAACGTCCGCCCGATACTGAGCCACCGTCTTTTAGGAATAGAAGACGATGGGTCAGTGTTGGGCTTACGTTAAATTGCAAGGCTGTGTTACCTGGGACATCAGTAGTATAATAAAGGACCTTCTGCCAGCGGAGAACGAGTTGATCAAGCTGGGGAGGACGTCACAAACTAGTTAACTCATGTGTCGCCCTCTAGCGTTGGTTGGTGGAACTCTATATTTTTTTCCCGAAACAATTTAAAACAGTCTCGTGACACAGGAAACAAAGAAAACGAGTTATGTCCTGTTCATTCCTGTTTGGTGTCGAGTCCCCCCCCTATTCAAAAGAATAAAAGATAGGTTCTAATCCTCACCTCACAGGATAATCACAATCCCGTAGTGAGTAATTTTATTTATTTTTTCTGCAAGAGTTAATTATTTTTTCTATGGGAGTTTATGGTTTTATTTTTTCTGAAAGATAACGTATTATGTTTTTCGGATTCGCTTTTTTATGCTAATGTATTTGTAAAAGTTTGTCTGTGTAACACAAGAGATATACAGTTTTTTTTCTTATTCAGTTGTAACGGTATTTTTCTTAAAACTTCTATATTATATACTCTTGTTTCTCCCCGATTCCCCAACAAAATTTCTTAATATTTAATTTTTTAAGCAACTATTTCATTCTTCTTTTTTTTTTTCACAGTTCTCTAACAAACGTTTCTAAACAACTGAAATATCACAGTTCCATAAAAATTGCATTCTTAACGATGTATTTTTATTTCTTTTTCTCTGTATAACTTAATATGTTTTTCCAACTTCTGTTTAATGCATACATATTCGTCAAACTTTGCATTATTTTTACAAAACTCCCTAATTTTTTCTTCATACTCTTTTTTTTCCAATTCAGCCCAACAAACTTTTCTTAGTCTGGAGTATGTTAGGGGTCCGTTCAGCACTTGGATTCCCAGATCAGTCGATAAAAAGATGTCTGAGGTAAGTCCAGTGTAAATAAAGAGTCGGTCGTTCTGTTCTCTATCCACGGCCGGAAGGTGAGGTTCGCAGGTCATCGACACATCATAGTTCCGTAATTGTTTTACCTCCTTCTTCCTATATCATCTACAGAACTTGAGCTTGAGTTAGGCTGGGCCCACAACCCTGGAATATCGAGGGTAACCGCCTTTCGCCCTTCTATGGGCTTGGGAATCGCTTCGCCTTGCCGGAAACGAGAGGGAATGAAATTCGGTTAGAATATAAAACGCTTTTTCTTCCTCTTTTCGTTTTCACCTCTAAAACTTTAAGTTTGTGTTGAAGTGACCACTTCAAAGGTTCAAAGGGGATGGGTGGAATGGAAGTATGCTCTCTCTCTCTCTCTCTCTCTCTCTCTCTCTCTCCCCCTCTCGCCCAGTGGAAACATGAGCATCTCTCCGCAAATGCATATAATCTCGAACTTCCTCTGACGCGCCCCTTCGGACTGTGGGAAAGTTTTCAAAGCAAAATTTCCCAATTCCATGCCTAGAGAAATAAGAAAGATGACACCGAATTTTCGGTTGTAATGAGCACGTCTTTTCAATCCCTTCTGACATGATTTAATTTTATTCAAGTTATTCAAAGTCAATGCAACCGGCTAGAAAAAATCAACCGGATTTATGTAATCGATAAAACATCCAGAAATAGAAGCCCATGTACTCATGAGTTTTTAATCGTTCACAGTTCTAATGCTACTTGGTGTTAGTTTATATTCATGTTTGCAACTGTAACTCCACTTTTAAAAATCCTTTTGGAAAAATTCTTTTTTGTACTACATGTCACTCACTACAATAAAGATAGTGTTATCATTACTCTCTATAAAAATTATACAGTTTTTCTGCTGAGGGACGTAAATGTCAGTACGTCTTTCTCGCTGTCTTGCTTTCAAGAGACGTATTTGAAAAATTCTATTTTCTTAGCATAGCTTTTGCTGTGAAAGATATTTTTTAGGATATTTCCTACTTTTCCATTATCCAAAATTCGTCTACCAGGGGGCATCATCTTATATTTCTATTTGAAAGGGTTAATTCAATTCAAAAAATATGTTAGAAAACTCCTTTTTCAATAACAAGCTTTTCATTATGAAGAGTATTTTGAATTCATTTTCTCCTTTAAGTAACACACAGTTTTTCCGCTAGGGGTTGTAAAGTTATATGATGTTTTATTCTATATCTCTTGTTCTAATTGTTGGATTTGAAAACACCTTTGTTTTTAACATCTTTCTTCCACTATTAAAAACTTTTTGTGCACAATATGTTATTTTTTCATGACATGTATTTCAGCCACTGGTAGTTAGCTACTTACTTACAACAGCGGCTAAAAATATGTTATGAACACAAAAAGCTTCTCATAGCACAAGGAAGGTATCGAAGACAAAATGAATTTCAAATCAAAATCTTAAATGAAAATACATAGAAGGAAACATGATATAATTCTATGCCTTCTAACGGAAGAATTTTGCATAAATGAAAAAGTTAAAAAAAGGCGAAAAATATTCTTCATGGAAAGAGCTACGTACGCTAAAGGAAAATATATGTCTCCCTCAAGTAGACATAGGAAGAAAAAGGTTTTGTCGTTTACGTCTCCTAGCAGGAAATATGTATATTATTTAAAGAGAATAATGTTCCACATCTCTATTATAGCAACCGGCACACAGTTAAAAATAAATTCTCAGTAGGGTTTTTAGAAGCGGAGATACAGCTGCAAAAAGAAGTACACAAACACCACCTAGCGACAGAACTGTGAACTATAAAACTCTACAAATACTGACGAGAAGTGTTCCACAAGGTAAATGGCACCCAGCTTTGAAATATTTTGTTAAATGGCACAAATAGAAGAAGAGATATTGAGGAAAACAGATTAAACATTGGCCGCCCCCTAGCAGCGAAATTATGCGTTATTTTGCCAAAAAATACACATAAAGTATTTTTATAGTTAGTAATACCTGACTGATAAAGGATTTTTAATCTGGTTTTTAGTCCCGCAGATATTGCGTAAACGGAAACGTAAACTTACGACCTCTAGTGGCAAACTTATGCGCTAAGAAAAATATTAAATTATAGAAGAAACATTTCTTAGCAGAAACGCTTTCCAAAGAAAAAAAAAAAAAAAGAATTTTCAAAATCGGACTCTTAGGAGCAGAGATATCGACAAAAATATCATACATATCTACGCCCCATGGCGAAAAAATTATGCATCATTTTAAGAAGGAAATATTCTGAAAAGGTTTTCCGAAGTGAGCAGTATCGGCCGACGAAAGAATTTTTTCAATCGAGTTTTCAGAAACTCAGATTTTTCTGCAAATGCATCAGAGGCGAAACTAAAAACTGACACCCCTGGTAGCCAAACCATTCTAAATCAAAATCCAGAAATTATAATTAAAACATTTCCCATCAAGAGCTGTATCGACTGCAGGAAGAATTTTTCAAATCGGAGTTTTAGAAGCAAATATATTCCATAAAATGTATTTTGAATTCGATACCATGTGCATTTACGTCCCCTAGCGGCGAAGTTTTGCATAGGAAAAAACGCGAAAGCAAGTATCATCATTTGCACATTTTCATGCTTTCCAATTCAAAAATAATTTTTTAAATCGGACTATTAGCTGCAGAGATATGGTGTCCCCAGACGGACAAACCAATAACATAAGCACGATCTTTTTTTTATAACAGACGTGCTAAAAAATGTCACAGATTTCTCTTGAAAATTAAACTGACAAAAAATGGCGACTTGAGTAGGTTTTCTAATTTCGTGCATACTGTTTAAGAAATTGCAATCCAAAAATAAATAGGAAGAAGTCCTGAATTACAAATTTAGGAAATCTCTCCTTTATAAAAAAGAATATAATGAACTCTAAAATGCACGCACACATTCTTTTTCTTGAAACTGTGGCAATAATAATTTCTAATGAGCACAGCGTTATACAAAGGAGAATTGCTCTAACAATTTACTTAAAAAACTTCCCCGTTAATTTCGAGTTCACGACACACACATCCTACAAGATACAAATGTACCAAAATTTTAAATAACGCAAGCGCTAAATCAAATCTAAATGATTACTCTAAAGTACAAATGATTCATAAAAAAAAAAAAAAACCATAAAGACAACATACAAATTAATCTTACACTTTTCATTGGCTAACGTTAATCCGTGGAGTGCAATTCTGCTCACCAATGGTCACGAGGTCCTTTATGACATCATTCATCCACATAGTTGTCAAGTTTTTTTTATCATCTAAAGATGGGCAACTGGGTTGCCCGAAAGGTCTAATGTATGTTTTTAAACTTTTTGCTTTATCAATAAATATCCTTTGAGCGTAATGGGAAAGTTTTAATTTTTAGGCTTTCATACCACCATTTTCAAGGATTGTACACGAGATCACTTCATTAAATCAACATACAACAGGTTCAATTTACGCAAACTAAACATCACACTAATGGTCATTTTATAATGATCCTTATCTGATCGGTCAGTTACACTCCAAGGGAAGACAACAAAGCGATTGACTACACTCACCTATCCCTTGCTTGCTGAAAAACCGGTGGGTGAAACAGATGGCCTCCAGCATAAGATGCTCTCTGGTGGACAATGCTTCACCGACTTGCTGAAAAACAGTGGTATTATTGCATCATTCATCAAACAGCGATTATAGCGGTAATATGGAGTTTATGTACAGTGAAAAAGGGAAAAATACTATTGATACATTCAAGGCACAAATTCTATAAAGATCGACAAAAACGGATAGGACTGAAGTGGCATTGTTCAAAGCAAATGCTTGGTAAACCTGTTCGTGGACTCTAGTGCTTCCGTTATTTTACAATCTGATTTGTGCTACAACCATGACTCACCAAAACTGCTGTCCAGTCAAATCATATCAAATGGTGTTAAGTGAAAAGCAACACGACATTTCGGAACAGATCATTAAAATTGATTTAAAAAAAATAATAAACCTTTTGGAGCATGAAGAGTCAACCTCCACATGGTGCCCCTGGGTAACGCTAATAGACTATCTCGACTTTACCAGGTAGAAATACAAGCTCACATATTCTATACATATATAAAAAATTAATGCCATATGTATATATTCATACTCACACGTACGAAAAAACGTGAGAACGGCAATTTTTCCCCAGACGAGAACGGCAATTTTTCCAACAGCAATTTTTCCAACGCGAGAACGGCAATTTTTCCCCAGACGAGAACGGCAATTTTTCCAACAGCGGAAAAGACTTTGAGGGCGTGTCTGAGTACAATAATCTCTCTACGAGAGAGAAACTCTGAGGGATGGAGTGTAGTGTAGTGGGGTGTCTCTTGAGCGCAATTAGTCCGTGAACCGGGAGAGGCTGTGAGTGCAACTGACCCTTTTCAGGGTTTCTTGAGTGCAACTGAACAACACCCCTTATAATAATACACTGAAGAGCAATTGAATTAGAGATACCTGTCTAGTAATGTGTAGCACCACCTTTCGCCCTGATGACGGCGGCGATTCGTCTCGGCATTGACTCGACAAGACGCCGGAAGCGTTGGGAAGCCATACGGATCCACGACCCCTGAACAAGCTCCCACAGTTCACGAAGATTTGATGGAGGGGGTCAGAGCCTCGAACATCTCTCTCGATGGCATCCCAGATGTGCTCGATGGGATTGAGGTCAGATGACCTAGCTGGCCAAGGAAGCAAAGTCACGTCGCTGGAGTGTTCATCCAACCATTCGGATACAATTTGGGAGCGATGGAACGGTGCATTGTCTTGTTGCAGGATGAGGTCCCCAGTGGGATGTTGAAGACGCACAAACGGGAGCAAATAGTCGTCCAGGATATCCCGGTAACATTGACCTGTGAGGGACGATGTCACACGTTCCAGGGGTCCCATTTCAGTCCACGTAAACAG
This sequence comes from Macrothele yani, assembly GCA_039090855.1. Classification (NCBI taxonomy): domain Eukaryota; kingdom Metazoa; phylum Arthropoda; class Arachnida; order Araneae; family Macrothelidae; genus Macrothele; species Macrothele yani. Next base: position 133,063,088 of record CM077002.1, read on the forward strand.
TCCCCAGACGAGAATGCCACCTCCCACCAGCTTGAAGAGTACCCTTCTGGCAAGAAGGATCCATCGCTTCATGTGGTTTGCGCCGTACTCATATCCTGCCATCCGCATGTACCAACGTGAATCTCGACACATCAGTCCAGGCAACATTTTTCCACATGTCTAGGGTCCAGTGGCGATGTTCCCGCGCCCATGCTAATCTTTGCACCCTGTGATGTGCGGTCAGCAGCGGTACCCTCGTGGGACGATGGCTTCTGTACCCCATAGCGAGGAGATGGTTCTGGATGGTGCGGCTACTTACACGTTTTTGTGCACAAGCGTTAAATTGTCGAGTGATTTCTTGCACTATGGCCCGTTTATCCGCTGTTACAGGGCGAGCTAGCCGACGATGACCCCGCTCATCAACACGCTGTTGTCCACGGCAGTTGGCGTTTGCAATGATGGTTTTAGCGGATTCGATGTACTCACGGTTCACCCGTGACACAGTGGCTCATGAAAATCCCAGTGCCTGCATGACTTCCGAGATGGAGTGACCCATTCGTCGGGCTCCGACAATTTGCCCACGATCAAATGCGCCTAGATCCTTCGTCTTACCCATACAGCGTCCAACTCTTACTGATTTCCCGTCGCATCACTTTTTATATTGTCGGATCGCTGCATACGTCATGTCGTTTCCGTCTAAAAGGCCGCCCCCAGCACCACATTTGCATAACGCCAGCTGTCTCTAATTCAATTGCTCTTCAGTGTAATACTAATAATAATTAGCAAGAACAGCAACACGAAACAAATGCCAAATGTATAAAAACATCATTGCACTTGCAGGAAAGATTTTTGAGAGAAATATTTGAATTTTTCACAACTTCCATAAAATAATGTATATACAGCCGCTCCTGCTTAGGAATAAGAAAAATGAGAGGAACAGCAAAAAATAAAAAAAATAATTAAGAAAGAAAAAGTACGATATTGTCAATCAATCTCGTTTTCTCAATAGAAAATGCGTCGGACTGTTGCCAGTCCTGACTGAAATTTACATAAATTGACCAGGTTTATGTATAGGATTGAGCAACAGGACATATCCCATAAGCATCAAAGTCTATGAAGGGTCGCCCGTTCCTAATTTAGGGTCACTAGTTCTAGGGAAGGGACAAAACCACCGCTGTAAGACAAACGCGCCTTTCATGCGTCCCAGGACTTGAACCCGGACCCGACTAGGGCGACCAGTCAGAGCCTACGCTTCTGACCACTCGTCCACCGGGCGGCACATGGAAGATTCAATGATGTCGCCAGGATATCCCTTGCTTTATGACATATCGCGGTCGGTAATCGTCTAAGAATACGAGTAGTTGACCAACCCTAGTTTAGGGCTACTATAGCTCCAGGGAAGGGACAGAATCAGCGCTATGGAATGAACACACCACCCGTGTATCATCTGGGACTCAAACGACCTGATGATCACTCGAGCACTTCAATGGCCAAACATTGTACAAGTGTGATAGGTAAGTGATAAAGTTACGTTTTTTTGACGTAGGACTACGTCTAACTCCCCGGATAGTATGGGGCGACTTACGGCCGACCGCTTGTGACAAAAATAGGTCCCAACTGAAATCATTATAGTGTTAAAAATACGTGCCGCACACTAATCGTCTTAGCATATTCGTAAACAGCATGAAGTCCAATTCGCGTACTGCGCAATACATCGTGCGCGCGACGTTCTCTTCGCTACCTGTGCACTGGGGACATGATGCAAGTGAGCGCAACACGATTGTGCGTGGTATCGTTTTAAAGCAAGCTCTCGACGAGATCTAGTCAAATATACGAAGAACATTTCTCAGTGGTTTGAACTGAACATTTTACAAATTGTTTTCTTGTGAAGCGGTGAACACTTTTGACAGTATCGCGGTTTATGTCGACAACCGTGAGTGCAAAACGACTGTGCGTGGTAAAGCTCTCGACGTGATCTATTCAAATACATAAAGAATATATCGCAGTGGTTAAAACTACAATAAAAAAATATTTTCATGTGAACAGGTTAACATGTTCGACAATGCCGCGGAATTCGCAGAATGAACGTAAGTAAAAGTGGAGGAAATCAAGACGAGAGGCAAGAGCAAGTGATTAGGAATGTAAGAAGCTTAAGAAGACAGAGCACCACGTTGGGTAATTCATGTTTCGATCTTCTTTCTGTTCGCAAGGTTTCCAGCATTATTTGTAGAAATTATGTAAGCTACTATTCATATCATAGACCTGTGTTGGCTATACCAAATTAAATCAAATTAAATAGCCGCCCCGGTGGCGCAGTGGTCTAAGGCGTTGGCCTCTCTGATCATTCGTCCGAAGGGGTCCGGGTTCGAATCCCAGTGAGGCATGGATGTTGTGTTTGTCTTACGGCACTGGCTCTCTCCCTTCCCTGGAACCAGTGACCCTAAATTAGGGACGGGCGACTGCTTATAGCCCATTGAGTTGCTCACGGTGGTCGTTAAACCTCCAATCAAAAAAAAAAAAAAAAAAAAAAAATTAAATAAACGCTTTGAAACCATACTCGACTATAGCTCATTTCAACTCTCCGATCTGCAAGTCATAGTCCTACGTTCCAAACTGTTCCGGTGGCGCAGTGGTCTAAACGCTGGCTTACCATTCGTCCGTGAAGGGTCCGGGTCCGAATCCCGGTGAGGCAGGGATGTTGTATTTGTCTTACGGCGCTAGCTCTCTCTCTCTCCCTGGAACCAGTGACCCTAAATTAGGGACAGGCGACTGCTTATAGCCCATTGAGTTGCTTACGGTGGTCGTTAAACCTCCATTAAAAAAAAAATATAATCATAATCTTTGATTCATTATTTTCACGCGTTTCTTTCATTTAGACGTAATACATGATTGTCGAGGTGTCCAAATGAGTAGACATCATTTTGATAATCGCATTCATTCCACTGGTAAATATTTTGATTACTGTAACTTTAAAGTAAAGTTCGCTGTTGATTGAACCGTACGAGTTACATCTAAATTGTAATGGGAATTGTAAAAAAAAAAAAAAAGAAAAAAGAGAGGGATAAAAAAGAGGAATCTTGATGTTGCAAGTAGTGGGTTTTACCTTTCGTGAACAGAACTCCATTAAATCATCATAAATATATCGTTTACCAGCTAATTAGAAAAAAACAACAAAAGAATAATACATCAGGCGGTAAAAGGTGCCACACCTTCAGCGGACACTTTAAACGTTTGTTACTCTTCGTCTAAATGTATCACGTGGACTTAGTTTACACCCTGCCGTGGTATCTCAGATCAACCAACCTGTGTTTTTCAATCCGCGCCAGGGTCTCTGAGTAGAAGCGGGCGGCGCTGCGATCGTTTGTTTTAGTTCGCAGTTAAGCGTCTTGTCGCCAAACGCCGCTATCAGACCGATGGTCGGTGGTTAGTATCTTCGCTCCGGTCGCTACGGAACGTCTGTTCATGGAGTGGTGATTGTAAACGCATCTGACTGACAGACACTGTGATGCTGATGATTCCGCAGAAGTTTCATGGCGTTGTTGTTGCATCCACATGAGTCGTCGGATGGTTCGCGTGACGTGTGAAGTTCAGACTACGACTGGTTTACAACGTCAACTTTCTGTAGCATGAAGGCTGCTGCCACGCCGGCTGATGGGTCAACGTGCCGCCGTAGAAGGCGCTTCATGTCCGGCTACCGGGAAAGTGATGTGTCCATAAAACAGGAACCTGACGACGACATAAAAGTAAGTTATTTCTGTTACTAGATGGTTCCATGTTTTAATATTTTTTTACGTTTGGTGAAGCACTTTTGAAGCCAAATAACCCAAACTAAAGATTTTATTTATTGTTTGGGGGGGGGGGGGCGCCTGACCCGTGGTGTCATGGGTCATATGCCTCCACAGATCAAAGGCTGTATGGGCATTGCACCCCATGGGTTCCGTAAGCCACAGAATCTTAGTATCATGTTTAGCATATTTTTTCTGTTATTATGCTCACACTGAACGGAATATCAACATGCCTTAGGAATTCTCCTGATGCTTCCAAATCAACCTTTTCTCCTACGTAGACATACTCAGCTGTCAGCCTAGAACTTATAGTAAAGATATGAATCCGTTTTTTGGTGAAAACATGACAAGGATGGTAAGTTAGATAATATCCCAAAAATTTAAAAATTTCGTCGTCCTAGAGCGGGAATCGAACCCGCATCTGCCGGATAGCGCCCGAGTATGCCAACCACTACACCATCCAGAATGACCAAGTCTCAAGTTTCCGATAAATTTGAATATAACCGGTTGCTTCGACTAGCGAATCGTGTGATGGTTATATTCAAATTTAACCGGTTGCTTCGACTAACGAAACCTGTGATGGTTATACTGGAATTTATCGGAAACTTGACACTTGGTCATTTTAGGTGGTGTAGTGGTTTGCATACTCGGGCGCTATCCGGCAGACACGGGTTCGATTCCCGCTCCAGGACGACGAACTTTTCAAGTTTTCGGATATTATCTGACTTACCATCCATGTCATATTTACACCAAAAAACGGATTCACATTTTCAAAATTTGTATTGTACGGTGTAATCCCGTATTCCAAACATGATTTATAGTAAAGACTTTCTCTACCACGTGATTGCTGTATTACAGAATACTTGATTTGTACCTTTACCTTTGTGAAGTATTAAAGCCGATTCAATAGTGCAAACTAGGATGACCCGGGCCCTTTTTTTATAATGGGCCCGGTTGTAACGCAGAATTGGGCCCTAGCTCCTAGGCACAGCAGAAGAAGATGACCCCACCCGTCCACATTCTTGAAAAAGTAAGTACATTTGTTGCCACTAAATATTATCAATTAATTTAAAAGTTGATTTAATAAATGGGACACTGTGCGGGGAAAAATAGGAAATGATTACTACTTTTATTAAATCTTAATAAAAGCAAGAAAATTCCTTTTAAGGACCCCCCCCCCAGTTTTTTTTCATTCATGATAGTTGAATAATAAGAAAAGGCATATTTTTTTTTATTTGCAATTCTGCCCCTCCCCCTAAAATGCGTGGCCTAGGCGTAAATCAGGCCCTGCGCCCGTTATGTAATTATTTATGACTGGCCCGAGTTTGAACATATGTACATGTTTTCCTTATAGAATATGGAAAAAACAAACATATATATATTTTTTAATTATTATTGAAGGTTTAACGACCACCGTGAGCAACTCAGTGAGCTATAAGCTGTGCTGGATTTAAGGCTTTTGGGGCCCTAGGACAAATTCTCTATGCAGCCCCCTTCCCAAAGGGCCACCCATATTTGAATTTGCTCCTATAAGATTTTCTAATAAATCTTTAAGTTAAGAATATAATAATTGGTAGTATAATTTTACTGTTATATAAGTATTATTTAAATAAAAATTATTTTGATTTAACTTGTTATTAAATTAAAGGTTATAAAAAAAATATTTCTAAACATAGTCAAAGAGGTTCATGTTTATCCAGGAACAACACTTTACATTTTGAATGCGCTCTCTATCGCACGTTTAAAATGTAAAGAACTACACTTTACGTCGCATGCGCTCTCTATCCCACTCGTACGAACACGGGCGTGTTTGAAATAGAGGTATTATTACGTTCTTATTTCTTTAGTTATCATTCAAGATAAAATAAAAAATTACCACTACTTTATTTTATCCACGTAAATTAAAATAACAGTACCTCCCTTTTCTAAGTTTTTCTGTTCCATGCTCTCCGCTTTTCTGGATTCTACACCTGGGGCCCTCTAGAGCCTGGGGCCCCTAGGCCGCTGCCTAGTGGAAAATCCGCCGCTGGCTATAAGCAGTCGCCCATCCCTAACTTAGGGTCACTAGTTCCAGGGAAGGGAAAGAGTCATCGCCGTAAGACAAGCACAACATCCATGCATCACCGGAATTCGAACCCGGACCCATCTCGGACGAAAGGCATATTGTTTTTCCCCTATTTATATTTTCATCATTCGATAAAAATGTTAAGGCTTCCCGTTAATATCAACCCCTCCTTCCCCCCAAGAGAGAGAGAGAGAGAGAGAGAGAGAGAGAGAAAGAATTATGTGTATCATATTCAGGTAACAAAATGTCCATTTTGTTTCCCAAGTGTATCAAGTTAATTCGTTTACCTCGGCTCACTTTCATGTTTTCATTGAATGACCAGAAATTCCCATTTTTCATATTTTAGCTAGCAGAGCTTAAAATTTTAGTCTCCAGAAAATTTTATACTATCAATTTCCATCGTATCTAGGAAAAAATACATAGTTGTTACTTAAAACACTCGCAGACATATTAGAGTTACGAAATGCACGCAATAAACAATAATTAAGAATTTTAGGCAAAGAATGGAAGGCTGTCCCGGTGGCGCAGTGGTCTAAGCGATGGCTTATAACCATTCGTCCGATAAGGGTACGGGTTCGAATACCGGTGAAGCATGCATGTTGTTTGTCTTTATGCACTGGCTCTCTCCCTTCGCTGGAATCAGCGGCCCTAAATTAGGGACGGGTGATTGCTTGTTGCCCACTGAGTTGCTCACGGTGGTCGTTAAACCTTAAAAATACAAAACAACAACAACAAAAGACAGATTATAGGCTAACCATTCAATCGAACGTTTCCGTTTGCGTGAGTTAATTCGGTTAGCAGTTTTGAATAAAATTAAAGTGAAAATATGAAAATTGACTTGGGCTAGGGCCCGAACGGTCACGAATTTTAGTTAAAGATTTGATGTAAGAGCCCGCCCTGAGCTGGCCCGGATCCATTTCCGGGCTTTTTGTCATAGCCCGGGCCCGTGCTCATCTCTAAGTACCAACACATTCTTCCGTACCAGCAACATCCTGTGTAATCTCACTGGAATCACATAGAAACCTCATTGGCAATAAATTAATAAGGCAAAAACGGCAATTTTTTAATTAATGTAATTCAGCAAAAAATATTTTTAAATAATTACAGATACCCAGGCTGAAGCAACAATAATATTACCTAATTAATTCCTCCGCAAAATTAAAATACTATAGGACCCTCCATCTGAACTCATGCCACGAGACTAAACTAATCTAATTTAATTAACTGACATTGATAAACACCATTTAGTTTGTTTCATTACTTAGCATCATGCCCTTGAGGCTATGTTGTTTTCCTCTACTTTCCTAATTTCATCAACTTTGCATTTTAATCTTTCCTACAGGACACCTGTTCCTTCCTCATTTTTCAAAGGCGGCTGGACCTATGGCGTCACGCCTTTCCCGTCTGACAGATGCGCTCTCTATCGCATCAGCGGTCGTTCAGGCGACTAAACCTTGTTAGGGGGCAAGAAATCTGGTCACTATTTGAACGATTGAGTTTGCCTCAATGTTTGATTTTAATCTTTCCTATGGAACACCTGTTCCTTCCTCATTTTTCAAAGGCGGCTGGACCTATGGCGTCACGCCTTTCCCGTCTGACAGATGCGCTCTCTATCGCATCAGCGGTCGTTCAGGCGACTAAACCTTGTTAGGGGGCAAGAAATCTGAAGTCACTATTTGAACGATTGAGGTTGCCTCAATGTTTGAACCTTCGGTTCTTGTGTATTGATTCAGCAACATCCTGCGTCATGAAAGTCTTCAAAACACTAATAATACTGAATAAAAAGTGCAATGAAAAGTAATTGTATAATTCAGATAAGATACGTTCATTCTTTTCGTACAGATAAGAAACGCATGAATGAAAACACCTAGATTTTACTCGATAAAACAGTATAATTTTCGATCAAGAGAAATTGAAATTAAAATAATAACACACATACACACACAAATTGCTAGGAGAACCGACCATCGTTCGGTAACTGAAATACTAGACTGGATCCCAACTAACAGGAAAAGAGCCAGAAGGAAGACCCCGCGGAGATGGACGAAATTTAAAAAAATGCTAAAGTGACAAGGAGACTGGCTCAATGCAGGGCCGGTCCGAGGTGTAAGACAGGTAGGCAGCTGCCTAGGGCGCCACCAAAAAAGGAAAGGAAGGCCAAATTAGCCTATGGATTTGTAAATTTTCTTTCATGGTAAAATTATCCGCTAACTTTTTTTTTTATGTGCTGGTCTGTACATGCCACAAAATGAAAGCTGAATACTCCTTTGCTGTTTCTCTGGCGCGTGCAGATTTATAACAATAAGGCTTGAGTGACAAGTGGAAATCTTAGATTTCCTCTCTCCGCTGCATCTGTACTTTTCCCACCTTTGGCAAATTTGTTCCAAGTCCCCAGCAAAAGGTTAACAAAGCACTGGGGGGGGGGGGATTTTAACCACTTCCTGGAAGGGACTCTGAATTTGTTTACTGCTATCCCCATATGCAAAGCCAATTGTTTGCTATCCTTTATTTACTCCTCCTTCCTAGACGCATGACGGAATCATGCAACCATGTATGATTCCGTCACATCGTGAATGAAATTATTATTAATAATAATAGTAATTTTACATTATTATTATATTGGGCTATTTATTTGTAACGTAGCGTATAATAGTGAGTTTGTGAAATATCTACTGTGCATACTAAGTTGAGATTACAGCTATTTCTTACTGTGTTTGGGTGCTTCTTACTGGAAAAAAAATCAAAGGAAGGGGTGGGGGTAGGCACGAAATTTAGCTCATGTCTATATTCGTACTTACACTCAGACCTGCCCTGGCTCAAGGCAGGAAGTTGTGGAAGAGATTTCATCCAACAGTGGATGAATAATGGTTGTTGATGATGATATTATATTGGAAATATGCCTGCACACAGAAGTTTGAAGTTAGGCGCTACTTTTGCGACACGACATGAGCAGCTAAGGCTATATATAAGAAGTCTCCCGTGCCTAACTAATTTAGCGTTGCTAGTTCCAGAGATGGTACATACCGACACAGTAGGACAAACACTGCCTATACCTCATCCTACCAGCCCGCTGGAAAAATGGTGTGACGAGTTCGCTTTAGACCATTCTTCCGAGATGGTCGCAGGTTCGAGTCCCGAATGATTGTCCCTTCTTTGGTAACAGTACCCCTAAATTAGGAGTGGCCGAATGCTTGTAGCCCTCAGACTTGCTCACCTGGTCAATAAACCCAGAGACAAAAAAGCCTGATCAGTGAAGCTCAACTTCGACTGGTCAGAGGCCATCGCTTAGACCACTGCCGCCCCCGGTGGCGCAGTGATCTAAGCGATGGCCTCTGATCATTCGTCCGAAAGGGGTCCGGTTCGAATCCCGGTAAGGCATGGATGTTGTGTTTGTCTTACGGCACTGGCTCTCTCCCTTCCCTGGAACCAGTGACCCTAAATTAGGGACGGGCGACTGCTTATAGCCCATTGAGTTGCCCACGGTGGTCGTTGAAACTTCCAACCCAATCCAGCTCCTCTGACCACTTGGCCATTTGAAGTATTAATATTCGAAATTTGTTAGAAGCAAAAATCATGACTCGACGTTTAGGGAAAACATATAATACAGAATGCCGCTAAATATCGCACGCAAAAATCCTAGCATATGCTAAGTAAGAAATCTCACCCCCATTTTGTACTAAGAAATCCAGGAAGGAATAATTTACGTAACATTAGATGCTTATAAGCCACAAATTGTATTTCAAAAAATAGTCATTTAGTTTTTTTTTTATTCTTATAATATTAAGTAAATTAGGAAACTCCACACTGTTTCATTTCACAAAATGTTGACACGGGTGTTGATTTATTTTGCTTGGGGGCGACCTGCGAAACACTTGGCCTGGTGGCGCAGTCTTTAAGCTCTGGCTTCTGACAGTTCGTTCTCGATACGTCTGGGTTTGAACCCCGGTGAGGCATGGATGTTGTGTTTGTTTTACGGCAAACAGTGGCTCTAAATTAGGGATGGGCGGCTGCTCATAGGCTGACTAGCTGCTCACGATGGTAGTTACATCTCCAAATAAACAAACGATCTAATATCTATACGTACAATTGGCGGCGGTCGTTCTTCCCCAATGTGCAGCTCTAAAAAAGAGGGGGAGGAGGAATGGATAAAATAAGTGAATTGCGCGTTTTTCGTGAGAATTGCCGGAGAACTATACAGCGGGAAGGTAGGGGCAATTTGGAAGCCTGTGGCTGTAATCACAAGGAGTACTGAACATTTGATTTATTTTGAAATCCGCTCTTCATACAGTATAAGCATATCAGAAAATTGTGATTCACACTGTTTTAAAAGGTAAGCACAGCTTCAGTTCGAATTTAATTTGCACTCTTTTTGTTTTTTTATTATCCAAAACTTGCGTTAGATCACATTATTATAAATCCACAAAACTGTGAATTTCTCAAGAGACGCGTATAGTGTATTAAATCCGTTTGTTTTTGTGGTGTAGTAAGCACAAAGATTCGCCGCTTTCGCACTTTACTGGGAGGCTTTTTAAAGCAATGGTAGACATAAACATGCAGTAATTGAAACACGTAAGGAACAAAGATGATTTTTGAAAAAAACGTGGGTGACATCATGAGTGTATTACACAATTTTTTTATCACGCAATTATACGGTGCGTCGGAATGTTTTATTCTTTTTCGTAATGCATGGCAAACCATTGATAGTTCAGTAGAAAACACATCATTGCACCCCAGTTTGCTGGATTGATTTCGACTGTTTCCCTGATGGGAGTTTCTTTAAAGTTCGTGTAAAGACAATTCTTCCAATACTATTCCAGGAAAAATATTTTGAAAAATGTTTTCAGTGAAGTCGTGTAAGAGGCAATTCTTCTAGTACTATTCCATAAATAGTATTAGAATTGCCTCTTACACGAACTTTAAAGAGTCTGCCATCAGGAAAACAGTCTAAATCCTATCCAGCAAACTAGCCTGCAATGATGTGGTCTGTACTGATCTGCCAATGGTTTGGCATGCGTTATTAAAATATAGAAACACATCACAGCACACCGTGTAATTGCGTGATAAAAATTCATGTAATATGCTCGTGATGTCACCCACGTTATTTTCAAAAATCGTCTTTGTTTCTTAGTGTTCTAATTACCTGCATTTTTATGTCTACCACTGCCTTGAAAAAGCCTCCCAGTGGAGTGCGAAAGCTTAGAGAATCTCTGTACTTACTACGCCACAAAAATAAACGGATTTAATACGGCTAAATGAGTCCGTTGTGTATTGCGTTGGATCATATTACGTTTTTTTGTTTTTTTTTTATTATTGGAGGTTTAACGACCACCGTGGGCAACTCAATGGGCTATAAGCAGTCGTCCGTTCCTAATTGAGGGTCACTGGTTCCAGGAAGGGAAAGAGACAGTGCTGTAAGACAAACACAGCATCCATGACTCACCGGGATTCGAACCCGGACCCCTTTCGGACGAATGATCAGAGCCATTGCTTAGACCACTGCTCCACAGGGGCGGCATATTACGTGTTTGAATAGTTCAAGTAGAAAAAGTATATTTTCTTCACCCGTACACCCTGTGGTGTAGTGTGGCCGGAATGGCCCCGAACAGCTTTCCGGTACTTTTTGTCTCTATAGCCGGCACGCGTTCCGCTAAGCCCTGTGCATCATAATTTGTTTCTCATTCGAAAGCTAATGTCCTATAATTCTTTCTGAATAAAAAATGCAATAAAACAAACAAACTGTACAGTTATTGAAATTAACGTCCCATGTTTATTAGAAGGTAGAGTTAATCTCTAAATCTATTCTCACTTGGCGGACCCTTGAAACTCCTTTTGAGACTGTTGTTAAGAACGTTGAGGTGGGGATATTTCAGTGGGGAAGTTATTGTAATTGGAAACTTAATTAATCTAGTCATTATTTAGGAGTCGTGTGTCTCAGTGAATTTAGCCCAGTTTCGAGCAGGATCTGATCCGGAATTTTCGAAGGGGTGGGGGCGCAAGTGTCAGAAATAACAGCGGACCTTTCTCATATTTTCCGGCAAATTGAAGGTATTCTTAGTATGTCAATAAATTCTTCCAATTAATTAATGAAAGTAATACACTTAAGTAATTCTTTTACGAACAAATATTCAATTTGTTATTAAAACTAACAAATCGAAGCTTTTCCTTGGTTCCTGAGGAGGGGATGCGCGCTCCCCGGCGCCTCCCTTTGGATTCTCCCCTGAGCAGCGGATATTATCTTTCTTTCTGGGGCTCTTTCCACACAGGCGGAAAATCCATCGAAGCAATAAAACCGTCCCGCCGAGCAGTTTTATTGCTAGAACTGAGAAAACAAAAGGAAAAAAAAAAAAACGCGCAATGGATGAGCGGCAACCAAAACAAGCACTTTGGGCCCCACACCCTCTCTCACAGCAGTGATTAACTGTTTTATACTTTCTTATACTCTAAATACAAGAAAGTAAAAATGGGACAAGCAGAATGGCAAGGGAGGGGTAGAAGGGAAAGGTATTGAAGACCGTAAGCCACTGCACGTTCCTGTACTTTTCTCATTAGCAACACACCTCTGCACACACCAAATCTTCAGGTATGGACAAAACATGAAAGTAAATTACAGAAATGTTGTTTGTTATCCAAATTCGTGGCCACCGAGGCAGAGTGTTATGAGGCGATGGCTTTTGATCACTTGTCCGGGTTCGAGTCCCGTTGCAGCAGTGTCCTTGTCCTATGGCGCTCCCTCTCTTCCCTCCTTGGAATCAGTGGCCCAAAATTATATAATTCGTGATTCATGTACCACAGAGTGACAAGCATTTTTTTTAAAAAAACACGTTAAGATGAAATGCGCTGCCACGCGTTGAATCATTATTTTCCTCGCGCAATTCAAGTACAAAAGTGCTTAATGGAAACATTAAAATTCAAGACCCACGTTTTGCACCATACAACCGAGGGTGTTTTTAAATTTCGTGGCCGGTTTCAAAAAGAGTCTGCTCTTAATCGGAGTTAAACCATCACTCCCTTGTAACTGGGATGATGGTTAAACTCGCTTTGAATTCACAACTTCACCCCCAATCCCCACACAAATGAATCATTGAAAATTCTCGTGAATTTCGGGCGCTGAAGTATACGTCCGAACTTTCATGTGAAAATTTGGTTTCATACCGCGTGCCCTTGCTGTTTGTTGGCTGTGTAAAACCAAGTTTATTCAAGACTTAGCCTATAGTTCTATTTTCTTTGAGGAAACAGATAATAAACTGGATGTGGAAGTGCTTGTTGTGTTCAGTATGTACTGACTAAGTTTTTGTCACAATTTTTTTTCCTGAAATGAATATTGAAGCTATTTACTTAAATTCATGTTTCATTTAGTGAGCGGTAAAGGTAAGCAGCACTTGAAAATAATTATGGGAGATTTCAATGCAAAAATAGGGCAACGGCAACAGAATGAAACTTCAGTAGGTAAATTCGGTCACGGCAACAGAAACCAGCGTGGAAATACTCTCGTTGAGTTTGCAGAGGCAGAAGGGTTTTTCATCTTGAACTCCTTCTTCAAGAAAAAGCCACACAGGAAATGGACATGGAGACATCCAAATGGGACAACAAGTGAAATTGATTTTATTATGTGTAACAAAAAATTCGTCATAGAAGACTGCAGTGTGCTAAACAAGTTCAACACAGGTAGTGACCATAGATTGGTGAGATGTAAGATGCACCTCAACACAAAACTTGAACGTGGCAAGCTCATAAGACAAACAAAATCTATTGACATAACCAACCTTAAAAAACACCATAATACCTTCAAGTTGGAACTGAAGAACAGGTTCTCTGCTTTAGAAGGCCTAACATCGGAAGAAGTGGACATCTCTGAAGTTAACAGAAAAGTAACCAAAGCTCTTATGGAAACAGCAACAAAATTAGCTGGGTCTAAGAACAAGTTGCATGTAAATAAATTATCAGGAAAAACGAAAATGTTGATGCAAAAAAGAAGAGAGATGAGGACAACTAAAGAAGATGTGACTTCCAAAGTGGAATATATAGAGCTATGCAAGACAGTACGAAAAAGTATCACTGAAGACGTAAGAAAATTCAACTGTGAACTAGTGAGGAAAGCAATTGAAAACAACCAAAGCCTAAAGATAGCAAAGGGACATCTCAGTAAGGGAAGAAAACAGATTATGGCACTGAGAAAAGAAGATGGCTCTGTAACAAGAAATAGAGGCGAAATTTTGACAAGAGTGAAAGATTTCTACTCCAAATTATATGAAAGGGATGATACATGCACTCCAGACATCATGAAAGATACCAGTACCAGAGTTCCTCCAGTCCTTCCAGCAGAAGTTGCACATGCAATCAAGAACATGAAGCGGGGAAAAGCTCCAGGAGAAGATGGAATTACTGTAGACATCATACAAGAAGCAAGTGGAGAAATCGAAACAGTACTCGCCCAAATTTTCACTCGATGCCTTAATGAAGGAAAGATTCCTGAGGATTGGAACACCGCTACAATGATCCTGCTACATAAGAAAGGTGACATTGAGGATCTCGGAAACTACAGACCTATCAGCCTCCTATCAGTAGTTTATAAAATCTTCACTAAAGTTCTTTCACACCGCTTGAAGGTAACACTGGACATGGCTCAACCGAGAGAACAAGCTGGATTCAGGAGTGGCTACAGCACAATAGATCATATCCACGTACTGAGAGAACTAATTGAAAGAGCGAGGGAATATGAACTTCCATTGTGCATGGCTTTTATCGATTATGAAAAGCCTTTGATTCGGTGAAACCATCAGCAGTTACAATGGCTCTGAAAACCTGCGGTATTGAAGATGCATACATTAATATCATTAATAACATCTATGAAAATGCAAGTACAAAGATTAGGCTGTTTGAAAATACAACACACGTAAAAATTGGAAAGGAGTGAGACAAGGTGACACCATATCTCCGAAGCTCTTTAATGCCACATTGGAGGGTGTTTTTCAGTCGCTGAGCTGGGAAAACAAGGGGATAAAGATTAATGGAGATTATCTAACCCACCTTCGTTTTGCTGATGACGTAGTCATTTTTGCAACTACCCCATCAGAGCTGCAGAGTATGATCCAGGAACTTGCTGACAAGAGTAAAGAAGTGGGATTAAAAATGAACTTTCAGAAGACAAAAGTGATGTTCAATGCTTTTACAAGAAATGAAGATTTATCGATTGATGGAGAAAAGCTGGAGATAACAGACACGTGCGTTTATCTTGGACAGCAGATATCTAGTGAGGGTCACATTGATGAAGAAATTAATCGGCGTACAAAACTTGCCTGGAGAGCTTTTGGAAGAAACAGCATAATTTTCAAGAGCAATATGCCATTATGTCTTAAAAGAAAAGTGTTTGATCAATGCATCCTTCCAGTGCTTACGTATGGTGCAGAGACGTGGACCTTAACTAAAAGAGACATACAAAGGCTGCAGACAACTCAAAGAAGCATGGAGAGGTGCATACTTGGTGTAACCAGGAGAGATAAGAAGAGGAACTCGTGGATCCGAAAAATGACAAGAGTGGAAGACATCATGATCAGAGTTAAATCCCTGAAATGGCAATGGGCTGGACATACTGCCAGAAGGACAGATCATCGATGGACAGCCGAAATTTTAGATTGGATTCCAAGGGACAGGAAAAGACCCAGAAGAAGACCACATGGGAGATGGGTGGATGAAATTCGAAAGTATGCAGGGGTGACATGGAGGAGACTGGCACAAGACAGACTGTTGTGGAGGAAACTTGGGGAGACCTTCGTCCAGCAGTGGATTGATAATGGTTGACAATGATGATGATGATGATCCATTATGGTAATGTTTTCGCCATAATTTTCATGTATCGAAAATGTGATAAAAGTTTTGTGTAATTTCCCCTTTAAGTTTAAAAAAATCATTCTTACACCCCCCTCCCCCAACGAAGAAATCATTCTAGTTAACCTAGAGGCTGGAGAGTGGTATCCTCACTTCTTAGAGCGAGTTGTTTATTTTTACCGCATGTTTTGTGTATCTGCTTTAGTTTTTCTTTCATCTGTCATAGGCGCCCACCATGGAAATAGCCAAACGGAGCGTACGTCCACCCCTGCCCTCTATGCATTTTTTTTTTTTTTTCACCAGCAGTATTTTTTGGATTGCTTTCATGCAGTCACTTTAAAATAAGTACTTTTCACGACATAATGATATACAGTTTGTCCATCATCTCTTCAAATTTGTAAGATTGATGAGGTTGGCTGTAGTTATTACACAACTGAATTTGAATATACATTATGTTACATGTTCAATATTTTTTTCTATGATCACTGCAATCTTTGTTTGCTGTCTTCTCACCTTTCTCTCAAACGTGGTAGTAACATAGTGTGCAGTAGAGACTGAAAAAGTATCTCCAGACAAAATTAACTTTCTGCATCACTTAGAGCAGTGGCGTACCCAGGATTTCTTTATGGGGGATGGCCTAAAATATTAAAGATGCAAAAAATATCCCGGAGAAAACATCTCCAGAAATATTGGAAAGTCATAAAAATATCTCTGCCATATTAAAGTTAGTTTCCTATGATTCACGAAATATATATTTAAAAATAAGCCATGTGCGTGTGCAGATTTTTTTTTTCTGGGAGAGGGGATGGGCGACGTAATATGGAAATTTCTGAAATACAGCAGAACAAAATAAAAGTTAAGGAAAATAGAAGAAAAAAATTAAAAACAAATTTCTAATGTAAGTCGCATTTTAACCAAATACGTAAAACAATGAAACACTTTCGGGGAGAGGGGGCAAAGCCCCATTGGTCTCTCTCTAAATACGCCCCTGAAATAAGCGGCCTATTAACAAAGAATGGAAGCCCCAGTGATACCTCATGAGGTGGGTTCGGAGCGTAGATCCATTCCTACTGAGCGCGCCAGTGACTTAGACTTATTCTGGAAATATGTTATTCACGCAACAGTAAAGTCAGAACGTCTTATGTGGTGAGAAACGGAAACAACCATCAGAAAAATTAATACCCGCCAACGTTACCATAACTCTTGTTGCTTGTGAACAAAAATTCTACCTATGTGTTCAGAGGCTATAAAAATTCTTGGTTAACTTCCAATCCTGACGACAAACAAATGAAAATAAATCCGTTCCGAGAAACAAAACTGGACAGCAATGAATGCTTTGTCTCTTATGTTAATACATAGACTTGATTGTTCGACTCGCACACACCAGGGCCGTAGCCGGAAAGGATTCCGGGGGAGGAGGGGTGGGGGGTCTGAATTTGAAAATTAATGGCGAGTTCTCTCTCTATCACACATTATTTGCACACGAAATTATTCTATTTAATACTCCCCATTTTTCGAATACTGATATATGTATATATAGTATACTACTTAAAAAAATTATGAAACAACTGCTTTATTTTTGAGACATTTGAAACATTTCGGCGAGTGTTTAAAACCTCCCTGGCTACGGCCTTGACACACACACACTGTGGTAAGAATATAAGTATACGTGAAATGTCAGTTTACCTAGAATGCCAGCATTACGTGAAGCTTGATTAACTATCGTAACTGGTTCGATTTAATTGAAACGCTGGACAACTTGACATTTAGTGCTCTTAAATTAAACACAGAAATCTCACTTCAAGAAAACTTCAAGGGAGGTACTTACAGTCTTAACCTTTTATTCAGGTCAGGAAAGGTAAGGGTCACTTCAAAAATTATGAAACAGTTTTTAATACATGCACTTCAATCAAGCTCGAACAACATCAGGATCTGAATATAAAACATCGACTACCGCACAACGAAACAAGTACAAGCTCTACCCGAATTCAACAAACGTGAGAATTTAACTGACGCCAAAGAGCCTAATTAATGAAAAAATCAGCTTAACGAAAGTCAACCTGAACATACATCGTGAACTTCTGATTTTCTCACACGTTACTTAACCTCCGACCTCAATACAGTTGCCGTAAAAACATTCGGACGAGTGAGAAAATGTAAACGTTAAGTTTGGAAAACGCGTAAGGAGAACGAGCTAAATTTACATAGATACAGGAACTGAAAAGGAAAGTTAAATTACAGTATATCTTATACAACACACACACAAACAAACAAATTGAACTTAAATAAAAGATATATATTTTAATTGAACTTGAAGAAAATATATGTGTACACATCGATACACTGAAAGTGTGAGATAAGATCTTGGACCATCCCCCTCCCCTCGAAATGAAAACCTGGCTGCGTCGCTGGCCCCCGTATGGAGGTAACAGGGTCACTTGCTCTCACCTGGAAATCTGATTGTGCTGTTTCTGTTTTTAGAAGGTACCATAATGGTTTTCGGGATAACATTAATTCTGATGGCTAATTTATCTGTTCGACTTCTGGATGTGTCTGTATGAAGTAGAAATGGGGAAAACGTTGTAAACTATGTTTTCAGCAGAAAAAAAGTGGAATTTGAATTTGTGCATTGAAGATTGGAGTGCAGGGTGGATAATTATGTACAGTGTGTTCATCGAAATGCGAAGAAATGCAAAATACAATATCATCCTCTGTTGGACTAAGATTCCCTGAAGCTTTTTCCAGAACTTTGTCTTGAGAGTATTATTTTCTATTTAGGTGACCGAGTGAGTGTTCGCCGGGGTTTATTGACAAATGGGGTATACAAGTGGCCAAAAGACACGAGAGTTTATCCACTTTTATTCAAAGAGCAGCAAAGAAATGTCGTTGACACATGTCTAATCTCATTTACCTGTTGTCTTTTATGTGTTTTGGGGACCTAGTTTTCAATGAAATTTGTTTTTTGTGTGCGGTAAAAACAGTTAAATAACAAGAAGGCAGAGAGAAAATTTGCATATTGCGTTTGTTTATGTTATTTGTAGTAACAGTTTCTGTTTGCCTCTTCGCGAGAGCGCTCATGCTTTCGGCGTGGTAATTTTTAAAGCTTCCACTACGTAGATTTGCATTTTGCTTCAGCGACAACGTAATGCGAACTGTCTTAAGAGATGATTAAGAACATGTCTTTTCGATTCGCAGAAAGGTGCAAAGGGATAAAATGTAGAGTTATAAAAAAAATTCTGAAATGAACGATCTATTTTCCGTGATTACTTTGGTGAATTAACGAAGATTGATTTAAGCTTTTCCGAGAAATGATGGAGAAGTCCTGAATTTCCCGAATTTTTCTTTATACGTGAATTGACAGTGATATTCCTGTTAATCTTCCTCCGTTTAATAACGTAAAATTGCCATTTTTAAGAGTTGTTATCAGAAAATTCTGTATTTTCAGAGAACCTTTCCATTATTCCGTTCTTCTATTAATGGAAAACTCTACTTTTTCTTATCCATGTGGCGGAAAATTACCAGTAATAAGAGCGTCTCTCGGGGAACACTTGAGGTTTCATTAAATATCAAATTTCAGTGGTCTGTTGGTGAACCTGATTTTGAGGTTCTGTTATGAGAACGGTTGTTGTGGATAGTAGGCTATATCGCCTGATATCAATGTTATTGTGGCAACGGATGTATCGCCTGATATCAGTGTTATGTGATTGTGGCAACGGTATTCCTGATATCAGGGTTACTGTGGCAACGGATACCATCATCATCATTGTCAACCATTATCAATCCACTGTGAACAAAGATCTCTCCAAGCCTCTTCCACAACGGTCTGTCTTGTGCCAGTCTCTTCCATGTTACCCCCGCATACTTCCGAATTTCATCCACCCATCTCCCATGTGGTCTTCTTCTGGGTCTTTTCCTGTCCCTTGGAATCCAATCTACAATTTCGGCTGTCCATCGATGGTCTGTTCTTCTGGCAGTATGTCCAGCCCATTGCAATTTCAGGGATTTTACTCTGATCACGATGTCTTCCACTCTTGTCATTTTTCTGATCCACGAGTTCCTCTTCTTATCTCTCCTGGTTACACCAAGCATGCACCTCTCCATGCTACTTTGAGTTGTCTGCAGCCTTTGTATGTCTCTTTTAGTTAAGGTCCACGTCTCTGCACCATACGTAAGCACTGGAAGGATGCATTGATTAAACACTTTTCTTTTAAGACATAATGGCATATTGCTCTTGAAAATTATGCTGTTTCTTCCAAAAGCTCTCCAGGGAAGTTTTGTACGCCGATTAATTTCTTCATGAATGTGACCGTCACTTGATATCTGCTGTCCAAGATAAACGTACGCATCTGTTATCTCCATCTTTTCTCCATCAATCGATAACTCTTCATTTCTTGCAAGAAATGGCAACGGATATATCGCCTGATATCTGTGTTGTAGCAACGGATGTTCCTGATATCAATGCTATTCTGGCAACGGATATTTCTATTCTCCAAGTGGGTGCTCCTCCTTTTTCATATTGTGTTACCGTAAGAAACCTAGTATTTCACGTGCTGTATAAAAGTGATTCTAAGGTAGCACTCACTGCCAGTGACGCGCTATAGAGCGTAAATTACCCCCCCCCCAAAAAAAGGACCCATAATCACAAATTCTACGCATCCTTTGGGGCCCACATTTTATTTCGAATTTCTTTCTACATACCATTTGGCAAAAGTCTAATTCGTGAGAATTAAGGGAAGAACTAAAACAGCCAGCAATGCAGCGATAATATCATGTAAATATACAAACGTCCTGATTAATTCATTAAACCTTTCAGCTCTTTTAATCAGTATTGGAACAGTTGAAATTTAAAGTTTGAAAAACAAACAAACTTAACATTTAATGAGATCACTGTAAACGATTATACTCTGCTATAAATTTGTACGTCTACTTCAGTGAGTGTTCGTTAAAAGTGAAAAAAAAACCTGTTCAAAAGTAATCATCCATCACACAGTTTATATGTTTTGAAAAACAAAAAACGCTCTGGTATTTTGAGCTGATTTAACATGCATTGTCTTTGTGTAGTTCCATTAAAATAAACTTATTTGAAAATGATAAATTTTAATTCTGTCAGTACTTGATTTTTTTAAAGATTGTTTTCAAAGAGCATAAATTAAAGAGTCGAACAATGTACATTGCTTTTATTTTTCATTTGCTTATGCAAGTATAAATATTCATTATCTCTTGATCCTTTTGATTTTTTAAAAGGACTCAGAATATATCGCAAAGTACCCACTTTTTAAAAATATGTGTGTCCCTAAGACCCAGCTTGATAAGAATGCAACGGCAGCTCTGTAAGATATCTATTTCTGATGACACCTTAAACACAAAATCTATTTTATAGACGTCAAGTGTAAATTTTTATATTTAGTTGTTCTGTGAAATAATGAATGAAGTAGTACATTTTGCCTTTTCTTAAACATAATTAAAAGTCATTGTCAGTTTAAAAACAATCTCGAGTTCCAAAACATTCCGTTGCTCTGAAAATTCATGATGAAAAAATATGTAATTTGTGATACGCCTTCCTATAGAAAAAATAAAATTATTATGAACCTATCCAGGAAAATGGTAAGCTCCTACAGAATGTGACTAATTAACCCGTAATCATGTCTATTGCAGCTCACTTGAATGAGGCAGTGAGAGTGAATCGAGTTACTGTGAGAGTGAATCGAGTTACTGTGAGAGCCGATTCTGGGTCTCCTGAATCCTCTCAGTCACTTGTTTGTCGTATCGATGTGTAATTTTGCATGTTTTACGATGTAAAATAATGTGTTACTCGTGCAAATGTAAGTACATTTGATTCTCTTAAACTTCCTTTCCGATAACAGTAATGTGATTTGTCCGTGAAGACTCCTGGGCAGCCCCGGTGGCGTAGTGGTCTAAGCGATGGCTTCTGATCATTCGTCCGGGATGGGTCTGGGTTCGAATCCTGGTGAGGCATGGATGTTGTGTTTGTCTTACGGCACTCACTCTCCCTGGAGGCAGTGACCCTAAATTCGGGACGGGCGACTGCTTTTTATAGCCCAGTGAGTTGCTCACGGTGGTCGTTAAACCCCCAATAAAAAAAAAAAAATTTGTGCCTACAGAACATCGGAGGTTTTTTCAAAGCAAGTTTTACGAGAAATTGATTATATGGGAAAGGGCCACAGGGAATATCTTTCGTTTTGGAAGAGCATGGATCTGTACTTGTTGCATACTGATTTCTTTGCGAAGTTTGTGGATTTAACTAACATCACGTGGTTATTTAAATGTCTTTATTTATTTTTTTTATTTGGAGTTTTGCTGTAAATGTCACGCACTACCTATCTGAGATAATTATTCATTACAGGGATGACGCAGTTTGTACATATATTGAAGGCTTCGTAAATTTTTAACGTCTTGTTTTTAGATTAAACCTCGTAGTTGGGACTGTCCCAACAAAATCTTTTGTGTCATTGCCGGCGAAAATGGAGTAATATTGTGCCAATAAATATTAAAAATGTACCTCTTGTGTGTTTTGTTACTGTGCGATAAAAAATGATGGTAGACACTTTGAAAGCGGTGAAAAAGTAATATTTTTTATCGTTTTACTCAAGTTAACTAATACCAGTTACCAACTGTTAGCATTGTCACGTAAATCTTGGAATATTCTTCTGAGTACATCGAAAAATTTCCCTTTTTAAACACAAATTTCCCACCCGATATTTCAGAGTTGCAGTGCCCGGTGGCGGCTTTCTGGTCAGAATGGTCAGTGTTTGTCTGATAGTACTGGGTCTTTCCCTTTCCTGGAACCAATGGCCCTAAATTAGGGATTGGCGATTGCTTATATCGCATAGAGTTGCACACGATGGTCGTCAACCTCCCTTTCAGCCCCCTTTCAAAAAATTGCCGTTCATCTAACTTGTAGCCTAAATTTTAATAAGTAAAAATTTAATACAAAATGCTTACATGCAGTAATATTCACGAATATTTGCTTTAATTGAAAAATAAAAAATTTATTTGCGTTTCTTCTAAGCCGTTAAGAAAATATTGAATAATTTATCGCATGTGATACATGAAAAAATCTCATTCCAGGTAATTTTTCCTTTATGTTCGGCACACGCAGGTTTTCAACAGTTTTACCTTGCATTTTCAGAATTAAGCTCTCTCATATGTTCTTTTTCAACTTTGAAATCTGCGCAATATATTTGTACAAAAGCTTGACGTTTACGGTGAGACAGCATTTAAAGTACTTCGTTATGTACCCTGTTTTTTTAACGCCACCCATTCATGAAATTTTTTTCTCTGCATCAACTTTGGAATGCGCGAAACAGAGCCAAATGCTTCGAAGTTCGCCTTAGTTTCGAAACACTTGGAAAGTTGTCCGATGTAGAAATGTCATGTCACATCGCATCAACTTGCACAGCTCCCAGTTTGGCTTTTGCAATATCACATAAAATTAATATGGCAAGGTTCTGCACTACGTAATCACAACGTGAATATATCTACAAAACAGCGAAAGAATAAATGCATGAACCTGATTGTCGCCTTGTTTAAGATGTTTAGTCGTTTTTCATCTTTTGAACTGGCCATTTCGTTTTTTCAATATACAGGTTTCCCCCGGTTTACTGATGGATCCGGACATGGCACTTCCGTACATCGAAGTTTTAGCGTCACTTCGGTACAAATGTAATGTTTATTACGCATCGCGTTTAAGATCTACAGCCCTACCGTATTGTTGGTATCAGTTGCGTACAAAAAAGAATTGAACTCTCACGTTCCCAGATGATTCCTGTGGGCCCTCTTTGGCTTTTGCTCCCTTTATGTGAACTTAAAACATATGCCCTATTACAATTCGAAATTACTTATTTTTCTACAAAATAATCCGAAATATTTAAAATATCATTAACCCCTACGGGACTTAATCAATTTGACTCAAACATAGTATATTCATCAACATTAATAAATAACTCTAATTTTTATATCGTTTCAATTTCACGTCGTCAACAATTTTCCGTTATATTTTAATAGCATGAGATCATAATCTAACAACTTTCCTTCACACTTTTTTCCAGGCTTAAGACTGGCAGTTAAAAAACTGACGTGTTCAAAAATGGTGAGCAGAACATGCTGTTGTCTTATATGAGTCAAAACATCATTGAAGAAAGCACAAGGCCTGCCTTTTGGAGTTTCAAACAACACTATATCATCCAATTAAATAACAAGGAACTATACACCAACTGCACTTAAATAGTATAACTATACTAGCGATCCGAAATTTCTTGGCGTAGAATAGAAATCAAAGTTTCCAAGCTTTCGCACATCAACCAGATGGCTTTTTCAAGGCATGTGTCTACCTTCCGGTTGATGTGCGAAAGCATGGAAACTTTGATTTCTTTCTACACCAAGAAATATCGGATCACTAGTATAGTTATACTATTTAAGTAACTATAGAATAGGCGTATAAAACTTGCCTGGGGAGCTTTTGGAAGAAACAGTATAATTTTCAAGAGCAATATGCCATTATGTCTTAAAAGAAAAATGTTTGATCAATGCATCCTCCCAGTGCTTACATATGGTGCAGAGACATGGACCTTAACTAAAAGAGACATACAAAGACTACAGATAACTCAAAGAGCATGGAGAGATGCAGGCTTGGTGTAACCAGGAGAGATAAGAAGATGAACTCTTGGATCAGAAAAATGACAAGTGTGGAAGACATCATGATCAGAGTAAAATTCCTGAAATGGCAATGGGCTGGACATACTGCCAGAAGGACAGACCATCGATGGACAGCCGCAATTTTAGACTGGATTCCAAGGGACAGGAAAAGACCCAGAAGAAGACCACATGTGAGATGGGTAGATGAAATTCGGAAGTATCATGGAGGAGACTGGCACAAGACAGACCGTTGTGGAAGAAACTTGGGGAGACCTTCGTCCAGCAGTGGATTGATAATGGTTGACAATGATGATGATGATGATGATCCAGTTTGTTTAAGTAAAATCCCCAGATGCAATAAGAGCGCTGTGCGACAGAATTTTAAAATAACAAACTAAGTAATGACTCTCACCCTTTGTACGGAAGTAACACACGATCAGTTTGCCTCCCTGTCCCCTTGCGAAAAAAATTGTGGGACGCAATTGAGGAATGCTTGTTTGTACGGATCTGACAAAAAATGTTCATTGTTCAGAAGTGCAATGTCCGGATGTGCCACGATACCGTTTCCCCGCTATCCGAAAGCAGAGCTTTCCTATGGAACCTTTCGTAAGCCAAAATGGCGTAAAGCGTAGAAGCAATTACCATTAATTTATATGGGAAAAATTTAAGTATTCCCAGAACCAATAAATAATCTATCAAATCAAACCAAATAACACATTAAACCTAAAATATAGTACAAGCAAGAATGATATGATACACAGCCTATATAAAGTAGAAATATTGCATGTACACCCATCAATCCACTTAAGTATAATACTTCCCATTTTATCCATTACTGGATACCGACTAAAAGAGACCATCACTTTGCTACTAGAAAAACCAAGAGTAACTTTTGCAACTTTCAAGATTCTTTCTCTCTGCGTGTAAATTCGTACAAATGGTGGGCGCAGGCAAGTTCAACACACGCACAATGTCTTTATATCATTCACCACGATCGAAACGCATAATTACGTCCAGTTTTACGCTAAGCGTAACACCTATTACGAGCTCCCCCTTAGGCTTTTCTGACACCTTAGGACACGTCTTGCTAACGGATGCACAAAATAAATCGAAATAAAGCACAGATGCTCACAGACTGAGTTCAAAGCAGCCGTTCCCGGTGGCGCAGTGTTCTAACCGCTGGCTTATGACCATTCGTCCGAGAAGGATCTGGGTTCGGATCCCGGTGAGGCATGGATGTTGTTTGTCTTACGGCACTAGCTCTCTCGTTTCCTTGTAACAAGTAACCCTAAATTAAGGATGGGGCGACTGCTTATAGCCCATTGAGTTGCTCACGGTGGTCGTGAAACCTTCAGTAAAAAAAAAAAAGTTTAAAGCTATGGCGGGTTAATACTGAGTGTAGTAGGGCCGCGGGTGGCCTAGTGGTCAACGTTCGTGTCCGGCACAGAGAAATCTCAGGTTCGATCCCAGACAGGTACGAACTCTCGAACCACTAAATATCCGTCGGGTGGTCACGTTAAGCCGTCGGGCCCCGGGTACTGCCTCCCCCGTTATAAATAAGGACGTCTTCCTCCCTTTCTAACTCTCTTTCGTGTCACTTTCCTGTCAGTCACTAGCCCAAATCTCTTAGAGCCGCCCCGGTGGCGCAGTGGTCTAAGCGATGGCCTCTGATCATTCATCCAAAAGGGGTCCGGGTTCGAATCCCGGTGAGGCATGGATGTTGTGTCTGTCTTACGGCACTGGCTCTCTCCCTTCCCTGGAACCCGTGACCCTAAATTAGGGACGGGCGACTGCTTATAGCCCATTGAGTTGCTCACGGTGGTCGCTAAACCTCCAATCAAAAAAAATATATATATCTTAGATTCCTATTTCTGAGGGTTGTTTAAGACCTGGGGTCAGACACTTTCGTCCTAAAATCCTCCATGTGATATTCTGAGTGTAGTTCCTGGGGAAGGAGCTGGTTGGCACCGCTCTCGTTGCTCGGGGTGCGCGCTGCCTCTATAATGGCTTGCTGCAACACAAACTCTGAACGCTATTTTCGTCTTTCGCCGTTTTTCGTAAAAGCGAAAATCCTCTTCGGATTTCTTTTGGTTAACGAAAACAGGTACTAATGTAGGGCGTAAAAGCGAAGTGGCGTAAAGCCATCCCACTTTCGAAAAGCGGTATACCACCTGTATGCCAAATTTTAGGACTGAAATTCCCTCCATGTTACGTCCACCAGTCCGGAGACATGCATCTGAATATTAGTAATGAATATCACCTGACTCGGCGCTGAATCACTTAACACTGCCTCGTTAGTAGAGTGGTTAGTGGTGTAGGTTTCTGGTTACTTGCCCGATTTAAGTTCGGGTCCCCGGTGGGGCATGACTGGTACGCTTATCTTATGATGCTGGCACTCCTTGGAACCAGTGGTTCTAAAGTAGAGATGGGAAACTGCTTTATAGGTCCTTAGTTGCTCGTGACGGGCATTGAACCCAGAACCACCCCGGTGGCTCAGTGGTCTAACCGATAGCTTCTGATCATTCGTCTGAGATGGGTTCGAATCCCCGTAAGGCATAGATGTGTTTGTCTTATGACGCTGACGCTCTCCCTTTCTTGGAACCAGTGGCTCTACATTAGGGATGGGCGACTGCTTTACAGCCCACAGAGCCGCTCACGGTGGTAGTTTAACCTCCAATTAAAAAAAATAAAAATAAACAACTAAACGTACCCAGAAACAAAACACAAAAAATAACTAGTTAGCAATTTAACAGATATGGTGCTAGTATCTTTTCTCTTACCTTTAAAGCTTTCACTGTCAAAATTATTGTTTCGTGGATTGACAACCACCATGGGCAACTCTAAGGACTATCTGCTGCTGTCTGTTTCTTATTTAGAGCCGGTTGGGCCAGGAGAGGGAAAGTGCAGTAGGACAAAACACGCCCTATGCCCTATCTGTCACTATTATAGTCAGAAGTCTTCACCTTTGACGATGCTGCCACCCGGGCGGCTCACGGTGAAAAATAATTGTCGCCTATCGAACGCTGTAATTACGGTCTTCTCGAATGTGGTTTTCGCCATCTCTGTGCTCGAGTGGAATGAGGCCAGTGTTTCTTTCAGGACTGTTTGACCGGAAAGGGGGTGGGGGAGTTTACCATTTTCTATACTGTGTACATATTGCAATTTTTATTTTTAAATACATTTCCAATACTTTATATTATGTTTCTATTGCCTATATATAGTCATGCAGTGTATCGCGAATATTCTGGTTTTTTTTTCCTGAAAATTTTTAGTTGTTTTTTTCTTAGCACAGACGTTTGCTTCATTATTATTTGTCTACTTTTGCCGTGGTTCCTAGTTGGGTTTTCCCTCAGGAAGCAAGCCACGTGTTTCGTGCCACATGACACTGCTGTCAAAAAATTTTGGAACTTGTGCCTTCAAATAAAGCCTTCTTTCAGGGTGGTTTTTTTTCTTTTCTTTATAGTCTTCTTCCAAGTTGGGCAATTTTACATTGCTGTGTACATCTAAAAAAATATTTTTTGTTCTTTTGCAGCTTTTTCCCAGGCTTTGTTCTTTATTTCATTGGTCTAAATTCTACGCCGATCTTGCACTATTTTTTGTAATCTGTATTGAAGTTTTTCTGTTTCTGTGGACGATGAGTTTTGGGTTGGGCCAGATATGTCATGGATGTAATGCGAAATTCAAAATTTTGCTTAATATTTAAGTTTCCGAGCATATGTGGGCGTTTATGGCTTTTTTGGTGATTTTTGGGGACTTGTACCTTTTGCATTTATGACATAACAGAAACCCATGTTCAACTAGGTCTCTGTGGAGGTGAGTAAATACCGAGTTTTGCTGGTCCTTGATAAAGCCAAAGCTTTCTGCACTCAATTTTTTCTTCCTGCTCATTTGTTTTTATTTTTACCTTTTTATAATTTTTTTTTTGCTCCTGCGGTAGTTATTTCTGCTTATTGTAAATATATATATATTATTTTTAACTACGAGTACATATATAGAAGTAATTACTATATATATAGTACAGGGACGCATTTAGAGGGGACCAAGGGGGTTTGCCCCCGTCGAAAGTGTTTCATTTTTTCGTTTTTGGTTAAAATGCGACTTGCATTAGAAAAAAACTGCCTTAATGTAATAAAAATGCATCAACTTACTTTAAAAAAAATGCTTTAATTTTTCTTCTATTTTTCATTTACTTTTATTTTGTTCTGGTAGATTTCAAGAACTTTAATTTTTCGTCGTCCCCTTTTCCTCGAAAAAATTCTATATACACCCCTGATATAGTAATTACTTCTTCAAACATTTCAAGAACAAACTTTCTTCAGCTATTTAGCTAAACGAGGGGTGGGGGGGGGTCGGCAAGCTTGGGATTTTTTTATCTATTAAAATGCATTCAACACACTCCTGAATTACGATTCTCTGACTATTAGGTATTTGTCTGCTTATTATTTTTTGAAGAACAGCATGCGTCTTAATACACGTTTTTGCAAAATAAATTATATAATACTTGAACAAATATTAAAAAAATATATAATTGGAGAAATATTTGTAGCATCGAAAGAAACGAAACTTTCTTTTTCGTTATAGTCTGAATTTATTAACATTTGACTCGGTAGCCTATAATGTCTCGGGGGGGGAGGGGGCGAAGGTGTATGCCTGAAAGAAACACTGAATGAAGCGCAAGTAACCGTCTGTCCAAGATGAAAGAAACACTAAATGAGGCGCGTGCTAAAAGAAACACTGAAGGAGGCGCAAGCTAAAAGAAACACTGAATTAGGCGCAAGCTAAAAGAAACACTGAATTAGGCGCAAGCTAAAGAAGCACTGAATTAGGCGCAAGCTAAAAGAAACACTGAATTAGGCGCAAGCTAAAAGAAACACTGAATTAGGCGCAAGCTAAAAGAAACACTGAATGAGGCGCAAGCATGCCTCAACCATGTTCAAGTCCCGGTTGAGGCATGAATGGCGTGTTTGTCTTACGGTACTGGATCTTCCCTGTTACCCTGAATTAGAGACTGTCCATGTCCCTAGTGGTACTGATTTTCCGGTCCCAAGTTCCTGGAAAATTATACCTGGAAAAGCTAGAAAACATATTGGAAGTCTCTGGCAACTCCATCTTAATTTGATCCAAACAGAAAACTTTCAATCCGTATTCTAGTACCGAAATGTACTTTTACACAACTTCACAGTGAACTTACACTATACAGGCATGGACGCCCATATAAGGGGCAAAAGGGGAGCATTTGCCCTCTCCTGGAAATCAGGTCATGTCTTTTCTGTCCTTGGAAAGTATTTCAGAAATTATTGCGAGAACACTAAATCAGTTTGCTAATTTTCCTGCAGAACTTCTGGATAGGCATATATGCAGAAAAAATGGGTAAAAACATTGCGTAGAAAGTAATAGTGAAATATTCCCTTTGTACATGGGAGAACAGCGCACGTACGTAATAATGTAAGTGAAAGTGTGAAAGGCGAAGAAATGAAAAATATATTATCCTCTGCAGCAGCTATGTACTGCTGAACATAGATGTCTTGAAACTTTTCCTAGAAATTTGTCTTGCGGGTATGATATTTGTAGTTACAATTTCTGTTTAGCTTAGTTTTCAGGAGAAGGCAATGGCCACAGGATAGCAGAAAATTATATGAAAAACTCATCCTGATACAAAAAGCAAAGTTCCGACATAGGGATCTTTCGTGACGAATGCGAATAAGGTCTTATGTCGCTGAGAGATAGTTATACGTAACGAAGATTAGAATTACATGGAAAACATTGATCAAGGTAACATTTGGCAGACCTAAAAGCAAAAGAAATAAAAATAAAAATAAAAAAAGATGGAAGGAGGCATCAGAAATCTAGAAGCAGATATATTAACTGCAGTCAGACGTTTGCAGGAATGGTGGGGCCTCGGGTGGCCTAGTGGTTAACGTTCGAGACTGCCAAGGAGAAGACCTCGGGCTCGATCCCAGGCAAGTACGAACGCTTGAACCACTAAATATCCGCCGTGCGTAGAATGGGCACGTCAAGCTGTCGGGCACCGGGTACTGACTCCCGGCAAAAAATAAGAGCGTCTTTCTCCCGTTTCTATCTCACTTCCGTGTCACTTTCCTATCGGGCACTCTAGCCCAAATCTCTTAGCTTCCTATTTCTAAGGGTTGTTTAAGACCTGGGGTCAGACACTCCCTTCCTAAAATCCTCTACATATGATCTGATCTGCAGGAATGGTAGCACACAATTTACGAAAACTCAAGGACATACACAAAAGACAGGATTGCCAGTGTAAATTGCCCCATTCTTTTTCTCGGGGGTGGAGGAACTACAAAACTACAAATTTCAGCACATCATATTTGCATATCATGGATGCCAAACGTCAAGGAGCTCTGGAGGAAGATCATGTTCCTGAATCTTTTTCAATTAACGTGTAGTTTTATAAAGAAGAAAAAATTTAGCCCTTGCGACTTGAGAATGTGTGTGTGTGGTGGGGGGGGAGGAGAGGTGAGTGAGTAAGGTAGGTTTTATCGTAATGTTAATGTAACGAATTTCAGATTCGAGTTAATTTAAAAGTTCAGTATTTGTAATTGTTTGCAAAAATAACATTGGAGGGATAACTTTTTGGCCTCTAAATTATGTACCACTAGCAGAATTTATGAAAATCTTAAAGTGATATATCCATGTTTGGACATCATTGTACAAGGTTCCAAGCATAATTGTTGATTATGAATGGAATACGGGATTACATCATTGTCATATTTACACACACAAAAAAAAAAATACCTGAGTTTCATCTTCAAAACTTAATTGTTGATATCGCCGTCCTGTAGAAAACTTTTTACTCACGCGCATTTTGCTATGCCACTGGAAACTTAATTTTTGCTCAGGGCACTTTCTTAGAAAAAAAAAAAGGAACATCATTTAAAGAGGCCGTCGCATGTTAACATCTCCAATTTTAAGCGTGGTGAAATCGCTGCATGGCCTATGATTACAGAATATCTTTAAAATTCAAAATGAAGTATTTTGTCATCAGGGGCGGATTGGGACACTGGGATACTTTCCGTTGGACCCCTCGAGAAATGACCCACTTTCTCGTATTCATGTTGTCTGGATTTTTTGGAACTAAGGAATGATTATTTCGGTATTTATGAATAGTAACTGTTAACTTCATTTGAGTTTTTTTGGTCTGAAACGTTATTTCCTTAAAACAACAACAAAAAAATGTTTTCTTCAATGTATATCTTGGGCGTTTTATCCGAAATTTCACACAGAAATTGCCTGTGCTTATGCGCGAAAAGTGCAGCCGGGCCAAGCACGGAGTTATAAATTAAGCTAAAGCTAATGTACAGGCCATCGGACTTGGAGCATAGGGTCATTGGTATGCCCTACCTTCCTTGTAATCTTGAAGGACCCATTGTGATAGTCCATCACACCCACCCCTTTATTCATAGACTGACACAGAGCACAAAGCAATTCTCCCACAGTGGTATTCCGAAATCTCTGTCCCACACACATTATCTCAAATGAAACAATTTACCTGTACGGTTTAGGGGTCAAATTAAACTGTAGAGTTAAAAAAGGCGTCTACTCAAGGAGAAGTTACCAATACCACTGCACAGAAGTGATCAGTGAGCAAATAAATATAAAAATTAATTGCGGAGGATTGCTATATGTGGTTATAACGAAGTATATTTCTCCGTCATTTCTGTCCACGCCTGGATTCGAACCCGGATCCCCTCATTCCGGAATAAGTTGCTCTACCAATTGAGCTACGCGGACGTTTTATTCTGATTCCTATCTGCCTTTATGTCGTGTGCGTCCTTCTGGCAGGTACGTCACATCTCCTGGTACGTTACATGGTATGTGCGCATTTCAACTTCCAGAATGATCTTAGCGATTTAGTTGGAAATGCGGTCTTCAAGAAATTTCGTGACTTTTTTTTTTCTTTCAGCAAAAATCAAAATTTTCAAAGAAAAATAATTATCTTGTATAACATTCGTTTCCACGGGGGTCTAATGTTACATTCAATAAAGAGCGGTTTTTTAAAACTCTTTTACCGTTAAATAGTTGTTCGGATTTGTTCGCGACTGAATTCCTTTTACAGGCATATTTCAACAATTCTTTTTCATCCGGGATCAAACAGAATATTTTGTCACGAGGGAATTTGTGAGGTGTAGGTACGTGTGTTTTTGTGGTGGGGCCCAATGGCGAAAATTCACTGCCTGGTTTGGTCTTCCCAATCCGCCTCTGTTTGTAATGAATTAACTTATTAACTTTAGAACCTTTAAGTTTTCGCCTCCGTTTTTCTTTCTTTCTTTTTTTTTTTTTTTTTTTTTTTTTAGAAGATAATGCTGACTTTTACTGTTTTTCCAAGAAGTACTAATACCATTCAAAGTTGGAAAAAAATATCAAGTTTCAATATCAGATATATAAGATCTCGGCGTATGAAAAGCAGTTGTGTTTTTAATGTTATCGTTTCTTGTTCTGCTTCACTTTTTTGCCGTAGAGCTACGTTTTTCTCCGAGCTGGGTATGGGGTAACATCGGGAACACGGAGAAACGAAACCATGTCACACTTTGAACGCTTATATCTTCGAAATTAATACACTGCTGGACAATTGCTAAGGACGGATCATAAACGGCTATATAGCGCATAAAAAAGTAAGTATGGTTGGATACCAAGTGAAATAAAATAATGTCAGAATGCCAGGACATTACAAGAAAGACAATTTATTGTGCTCTGAAATCCAGAAGGCTTTCGAACGTGTTCAAGGGACAAACAGGCTATTTTGTGCAGAATACGTAAACGTGAAAAAAATGCAATTACCGTCCGCAGACGTTCCGGCGTAAGATGTCAATACGGGATATGGCCACCATGGAGGGCGATGCAAGATTCCACACGTCGTGTCATGCTTTGCACAACATTATCAAGCAGCTGTTGGGGTAATTTATCCCATTCCTCTGTCAGTGCACGGATGAGGGTGTCCTTGTTTATTGGAGGGCATTGGCGACCAGCAAGACTCCTGCCCAAAGCATCCCACACATTTTCAATGGGATTCAGATATGGAGAATGTGCTGGCCATACGAGGCGTTGAATATCCTCGCTCTCAAGACACTCCTGGACAGCGAATGTTCGATGACATGTTGCGTTGTCGTCCATGAAAATGAATCTATCACCGACAGCACCACGGAACATGCGAACATGAGGTAGCAGAACCTCATTAATGTATCGTTGGCCAGTCATAGTCCCAGTTGGAAGCACATAGAGGGACGTACGGCCATTGATCATGATGCCAGCCCATACCATGACACTACATGTCGGATATCGGTCCCTTTCCTGTATGTTTGCCGGACAATATGCAGTACCACTATCACGCCAGATCAGTTGTCGTCGACAATCAGACGATAGACTGTATCTACTCTCATCTGAGAAGAGGACAGCAGACCAGTCGTTATCAGTCCAATTGCGATGTTGATGGCACCATTGCAAACGGGCAGTACGGTGACGTCTGGACAATGGGATGCACACAACAGGACGGCGGGCGTATAATCCTCCTTCATGCAAACGTCTGGCGACAGTTTTTCGGGAGATCCGCTTGCCAGTAGCAGCCATAAACTGATTTGCTACCTCACTAGCTGTGTTGCGCCGGTGTCTTTTTGTTGATAGCACTATGTACCGATCTTCTGCAGGTGTTGTACTGCGAACACGACCTCCCCCGTGACGTTTGCTACACTCTCCATTTGTTTGAAATGATTTTCAAAGCCTTGAAACAACACTGTGGCTGACGTCGAACTCCCTGGCAACATCTGTTATTTTTCGCCCTTCTTCAATCTTGCCAATAATACGGCCACGCGTAAAATCATCGGTGATGTCGGGAAGACATACTGAAAATTGCAAGTTCGTCAATTGATTCTTTCCCTTTCAACTTTGCGTTTGAACAACAACGGTCAATACGCGTCAAATCCTTTATATCTCTTATCAGCGCTATGACGTCACGAACAAGTTCGGCAATCCAAAATTTGCATACGCACAACACGTCTTACTGTATCCCGCACTTATGCTAATTTCAAAATTTTCCTGCCTTCCATTTTATGGTTGCTACCGTTGCTATTGTCATCCGTCCTTAGCAATTGTCCGGCAGTGTAATTGTACAGTGACAAATAATACATTATTAGATAGTTTATAGAATCCCATTTGTAACAAAACAAGTTTCAACCCCTCCACCCCTTAAGTCTTCCATACAGTAGCGTTAGAAAGTTAAGCTACATTTCGCTTGATTTCGTTTCTCCGCATTCCGTTTTAAGGTTAACTTGTGAGTAGAAAATCATAGCGATGACCTCGATGATTTCAGCCCGCATTCCGTAGCTGACGGTCACAGCTAACGGATGTATGTGATAAACCAAATAAAGTAATTTGGTGACGAAAATTTAGAAATGCCGCGAAAATCCAGGGAAAATTACTAAAAAGACCGACAAAAGTTGATGAAACGGCTAGAGGAGAACGAGAGGAATCCGAAAAGGCCCGTTAAGTCATCAACCGAAAGGTCAGGGAAATCTAAGGAGCGTCAAAAGTCCGCGCTCCAAGATACCTTTCACCGGAGTTCGACTCTAGAGCCACAACCTTCCACTTCAACTGCACAAATTGAGCGTGAACTTCAAGACCTGGTGGAGATTGATGTCAATGATCCAAATTTTCACACCGAGCATGGAATACAAGTGTACATCGCCAGTGTTCACAACTTCGCTAGATAATGAATCTATTACGCCTCAAACATTTACGCCGCCGATGCATACTGAATCTAGACAAGAACAAGAGCAACAACAAGAAGAGTACATGAGTCCTGAGACCTATTGCTAAATTTATAACAAGGCAACTAAGGAGTTTGAAAAATTGTTTCTGAACAATTTCTTCAGAAGCAATTTTAGCAATAACTACTGACGACGCTGATACTACGCATTCTACTTCTACTAACATTAATTTATAATAAGCATAAGTTGCTATGAATTGTATAGAGCCTAGTATAAGGTGCTTTTAGGTAAAGTAAAACATTTCTTTTGCTTTATTTCTTAAAAATTTTACATCTGAAAGAAAATCAAAGGGGCATAGTAGCAACTGTGCCGCAACTTACGACGTAGGGCTTCGCTGAATACTTTAAGGACGTAGAACCAGTGAGATAATGCTATGAAATTGTGACAATTGACGTAGTTCTACGTTGTAAGTTGCGGCAGTGTTGCTACTCTAACCCTTTGGTTTTTTTGCCCTTACTTGAGAACGTATAGTTTATCAGTCAATGAAAGCTCAAATGTGTTTGCATCTGTTTCATAATACTTCATTCGCACACCTTTTCGCATTTTACACTTTTAAACATTCATAAAGGCTATTATTTATACGTATGAAGAACTATCATTCAGTTGCTAAGTTTTTGCGAACAAGTTATTCTTAGAAACGAAAGATTTGCGTAATCACTAATAGCATGGTGCCTCAAGTACCAGATGTTTGCAATGTTCGAACTCAAACACCTGATTACCTTATGCGGTAGTCCAATTAGATGCGCTGATGAAATTATGATTAAAATTAATAATTAAATTAAATAAAAAAACAATCAAATTGTAATTAAGTGCGATTATTTAATTTAAATCAAATTGAGCGTACTTTTGTGTGTTCTATTTGTGCAATGTTTAAATATTTAAAAAAAATATCAAATAAAGTAGAATGATATTCAAATTAGATTAAACTGTTATCTAGCCTCTAGTAATCGGTCTAAAAAAATTTCTTTTGTAATAGCAGAGATTGTTTACTTATCTCCTGATTTCTCGCATGTAAAAACTTCGTCTTGGGGCACCAGTTGATATAAACTTTTCGCAGAATACAGTACCCAAAAGCGGAACACAGAAGAAATCTAAGAAATCTTTCAGCTATTGCTTACATTTTTTTACATACCTTATCCTAACTTTAAGATTTTTTCTCAAAAGACTTCTAAACATTAACCTAGTAATGCGTGGTATCAATTTCGTTAATTATTTTATGCAGGTAAAGTCATGCAGTACTGTAAGAAAATTCCAAAATTCCTTGTGGCAGGCTTTGATGATAAAAGCTTGCACTTAAAAAAATTCCTTGCTGAAGGCTTGCCCTGTAAAAAAATTCGCGAGGCATTTTTCGTGATTTTCTTTCGTCAATTACCGAAGCATATTCCTGGTTCAAGATTTTCCGTAAAATAACATAAAAAAACCCCTTAATTCACGTATTTTTCATACGTGAATTAAATGAAATACTCCTTTTGAAGATGACAATCCGATTTTTGGCGTAAATGTGAACAAGGATGGTAAGTCAGATAATATCCGAAAACTTGAAAATTTCCATCGTCCTGGAGCGGGGCCCAAACCCGCGTCTCCCAGAAAACCGCCCGGGTATGCTAACCACTACACCACCCAGAACGACCAAGTTTCAAGTTTCCGATCAATTTGAATGTAACCATCACATGAAAATTTTCAAGTTTTCGGATATTATCTGACTTACACCATCCTTGTCACATTTACGCCAAAAATCGGATTGTCATCTTCAAAATTTGTATTATATGGTGTAATCCCGTATTTCTTTCATGAAATACTCCTGTTCATCTTTCTTCTGTCGTTAACGGAACTGCCGTTTTAAGAGGTGTGTTAACGGAAAATCCTGAATTTCCCGTGATTCCTTTCGCGTATTAATTTTTTTTCTCACTTTTTACGTATTCATATGATGGAAAATGCCTGTTAATAATGATAAGAGCGGTTCGTGGTAATACTTGAGGTTTGATTAACTATTAAATTTCTATCGTCTGTTGGCGGACCTAATTTTGAGCTTCTGTAGCGAGACCGGATTCTGTGTATATAGCATATAACATGGTGTTAAGGTTATTGTAAGAACTGATATCCCCTACCTCAGATGGTGCACCTATTGTGCTATATTGTGTTATGGTGAGAAACCGGGTAGTCGAAGTGTCATATAGGTAGGTGATTGTATGATGTCTATGTATAAATTTGTAAATCCCTTAACGCAAAAGCTATCATAGCGATCAAGATTAAGTTTTGCATT
The DNA here is from genome assembly GCA_039090855.1 of Macrothele yani. Classification (NCBI taxonomy): domain Eukaryota; kingdom Metazoa; phylum Arthropoda; class Arachnida; order Araneae; family Macrothelidae; genus Macrothele; species Macrothele yani. The sequence continues at coordinate 133,100,450 of CM077002.1, forward strand.
TAGAGATCTTGTTGTGAAATATGAAATAGTGCATTTCATTTTTCTTAAACATAGTTGGAAATCCCTGTTGTTTTAAAAATTCTCGAGTTTCAAAACATTATGCTGCTTTGAAAATTCAAGATGAAAAAAGTAATTTTTGATATCTTCAAATAGAAATTATCGCCCTTTTCCACGTTTATAAGTGAGTCACGGAAAAATTGTCTTCTGTCGCCACCGGGAATCCAACCCAGGGTCTTCCAGTTACGCACCGGACATACTACCCCTGCACCACAGCGGCCTCTAATTTCTCCAGACTCACATACGACTTACTGCCAAACCACATTGCAGGGTGCTTCTTGGAGCCACGCACAATGCTTGGGATTCACCAAAGATTGAAAGCAGCAATAGAACAAATAACTAGGAGGCGAAGGAATAATTAATACACATAATTGACGTGGATTAGGAACATCAAATAGAAGTCATCGTTCTTTCCACGCTTATAAGTGAGTCACAGAAAAAGGATCATCGGCCGCCGTGACTCACTTATAAACGTGGAAAGAGCGATGACTTCTGTTTGATGTTCTAATCCACGTCAATTATGTGTATTAATTTTGATATCTTCCCATAGAAAAATTAAATTATTATAAACCTATTCGGAAAACGTATGTCCTACAGATAATAAAATGACTAATTAATCCGCATTTATATATATCAGTAAGATATTGCAGTTTACTAAAATATTCTTCTGCTTTAAAAAAAAAAGAAGGAAAAAAATGTATTTTTCCATACGTTCTACAGAAAAAATACAAATTTTATAAACCTGTTAAAAAATAAGCTCGTATAGAAAATAAAAAACTATTATTTAATCCGCATTAGTAGCGAAAAACATTTCATCGTAGTGTGGCTCCAATCTCCGTTTTTAGCTTAAACGTGAACAGGTTAAGGTAAATGTTTTGCTGTCTGTGTCATTAGCGCGCCTTACTCGCGTGCAAAAATTATTTTGCATTTGGATTGGAAAAGTCAAAATTTGGAAACTCGGAAAATTTGTTTATAAAAATTCTAAACTAACATTTCTGTGAAACACAGAAATAGTGACAACCGAAAATTGATCAAAATATTGAAGTTTCAGTTATTAGAAACGGAAGTTCGTTTAAAAGTTGGGGAACTACCTGCAATTTTGCTGACCGTTTTTCAGGAGTTTTCTTTGAATTCACACCACGTATTTTGTGCAGCGTAAGTTTTCTCTACTACGGAGTGGTTGCAGACCGCATACTTCTCAAAACTTTTGTGACATTCTGCGCACGCTGTACTTCGATGTTCAGTATTTTACTTTATAGTACAATGCTGTAGTTTTTGTTTATGAGCATCTAGTTATCCATATTGGCATTAATGGAAACTTTTTTTCGGGAGAAGAAAGGAATGGCTGGTGTTGAATCGAATTATCAGTGGCATAGTCAGTCACTCTTGGTACTTTCCCAACTTCAGAATATTTTAAGAACACGCGGATTTTTTTTTTTTCTTTTCAGATTAAGAAATGAAAATAAACTTTGTAGTGGTATGATAATGTTGGAAAATAAAGATCGCGTTTTATTAACCAAAAAATTGCTTTATTGTACGCTTCATCTAGTATTTGAATTCAATATAAGCAACTTTTGAGATCAATTTTCCGGCTGAGTTGGAAGAAGCCAAGTGCATCTCACTTTTCCTTAACTTCCGGCGCTTATAGATGCCAAAAGGTGTGTTAAAATTACTATATTTCAATAAAAATTGAAATATTTATTGCGAGTTGTTTAAATCTATTAAAATTAAGATCAGTATTTTGCTGCGAAGCGTTTCTTCCTTTTGAAATAAAAATTTTTCAACCAGTTCATTTTTTCCATTCAGTGATTTCCGATGTTTCTCTGCATGCATTCCCCTGTCCCTCGATAGGTGGCGTTACTGTAAGCCTAAATTTCCTGCAAAATGCCTGTTTGTAGTAGACCAACTGAAAAAATTTCGTCTGTTAATGAAAATACAACGAGAGTTTTCCGTAAAATATCTTACTTTTTCTGGTGCAGAAGTTTCTCTCAACTTTTTGTCGCCACGATAAAGGTTGATTAATATATATATATATATATATATATTCTATAAAGAAGATACCTAAGCAAAAAAAAATACATATATAATTTTTGACTCACACCTCGTAAAAACCAGTTTAACGTACAATCAGCCTATTGAGGCCTTCGCAGAATGGAAATATAATATAATCAATAGCTTCACCGGTGAGTTGGCAGGTCTGGACTTTTGTTTCGACAGAAATCTCTTTTTCTCTGGAGAAGCTAAAGGTCACTCTCCAAACTACAAGACCAATTTATTTTTACCACTACGGATAAAGCTAGCAATAATTTTGCAATTATCTGTAAGAAGTTCTATTTTTGAATTGTTAACTATGGAACTCAATAATAGAGTAACATACGAGCCCGTAAGTTATTCTACCAAGCAGTTAGAAAATCGGTTTAAGGCATTCTTCAAGAAACTTAAAATTCCACAAACTAGAAGATATGAGCCTGAATTTCCATTTCTTTTTGCAACGGTTAAGTTTCATAAGGATCCTGTGAAGTTCAGGTTCATAGCTAGTGGAGTAAGGAGTCATAAAAAGAAAATAGATCTTGCTTTTGAAGATGTCTTAAAGAAGGTTTTGAAACACATTAGAAACTGTTCTAACTTGATGTACAGAGATTTTTGGATAATTAATAATAATGCAGAAGTAATTTCTACTATACTCAAAGTTTGTCCCCTAAATATTAATAGTTATGATTTTGAAAACCTATATACTAATCTGCCTCTATCAGATATAATCACTACCTTTAAAGAGCTGTATGCAGAATTTAAACTTAACCAATTTGTTGATGTAGGAACGTGGAACTCTTATCTCAATTGCTGCATAAAAAATAACCATATCTTATATAATAATACTCTCTATAAGCAAGTGAACGGTATTCCAATGGGAACATCAACGTCCACGAATATCGCTAATCTATTCCTGTTCTTTAAGGAATATAAATTCATTAAAAATCACCCCACCTGCTCAGATAACTACCTTTACACTTTTAGATATATTGATGATCTGCTGTGTATCAATAATTCAGAAGTTATAGAGAGTGATTTTGATAATATCTATCCTAGCTCTCTTAACTTATGTAAAACCAACCACAGTAATCAGGAACTTGAGTTCCTAGACTTAAGCATTAAGCTCAACAGAGGTAACCCATCTATTAGCCTCTTTGATAAAAGAGTTAATTTTCCTTTCAAAGTAATTAAATATCTACACTGGAATAATAACATTTCAACCAAAGTAATTGAGAATGTACTAATTTCTCAGGTCCTAAGAATTTCAAGAATTTGCAGCAACAATTTGGACTTCAATTACCACATTAATATACTATTAGAAAGTTTTCTAGAGAACGAAATTCCTTCTTCTTTCATCAAAAGAACTTTAAGAAAAATTATTCTGAATGATAGAGTAAGGTTGGCAGATCTGCTTTAATTTTCTACACAGTTAATAATATGATTCTGACCAATCAAAGCCGTAAGGAAGTTGGCTAGAGGATGCCTATTAACTCCTAAAGGAACCTTAGTGCTATGGATATGACGGTCCTATTAAAACAAGAAATTAAATAATATAAACAAAATCACAAAAAAGCATAAAAATCTGTTTATAAAAGAAAATAAAAACAAATAAAAAAGAAAACTAGTTATTCATCACTAGGATAGCTATACTAAAAATAGTAAAACCAACATTAAAATTAATAAGATTCTGATTAATCTATAGAAGCTCACTAAGGTGATTTAATACATGCAAAGATTATTAAATAAACTGCTCGTGTATTTTATAATATTTCTCATGTATTCTGGAGAGTTAATTCTGCTCTTTCTGATCATACAGATCCACAGTCTTAAGTTTATATATTTTTTTCTCTGGTTAAAATCTCCGCGCGTTGGTTTCTTGCTGTATGAGGAGGCCATCAGCCCCACCCTCACTGCCCCAGCGTATAGGGAGTGGCGGAAGAGGTCAGCCATGTTCTTCTCTTGTGAGGAGAAAAGTTTCTGTCACACAAGAGGTAAGCTCTCTTCCTTGTTTTTGGGTTCTAGGTTTTATAAGTTCAATGTTTGTACTTCATGTACTTTTTCTCTGTCGTTTTTTAGCTTTTCAGCTTTTAGGCATTGGTTTGTCTGTTAACATTTTTGCGGGTTTTAACTCTTTCTTTTCTTTGTAACTTTGAGCGTCTTTTGGGGTACCTAGGAACAGAAGATGGCTGAGCTTGTTCCTTTGCTATGCGCTGTCTATGCGCTGTTTTTTCAAAGTAGTTAAGTTCTTAATAACTAATTAATTATGCACTTAAAGCACTGCTGAAATACTTTGTACATATTGCAACTAACTGTTTAAGGTATATAACTTTCACAAAGTTTTCTTTAGTTAATTATTATCTTTAACTTATTCTCGTTTTCGTGCTGTCATAAGCTGTAGAGTAGGGTGTTTTAGACTCAAGTTTTCTTTCAAAAATCTGTTCATTTAAAAATTAACATTTCCTTTTTTAATTGCAATCATTTCTAATTATTATGTCACTCTCACAGCTTGAGTTCTCTTTAATCTTCTTCTCTCTGTTTAATAGTAACAGATGAAGAGCATGGGTCGGGCCAGGAAGGTTTATTGGATGCAAGCGAAATTGTTAACTAGTGCTAGGTCATGCAACTCTACGGAGGACATGACTTATATATATTTTTTAAACTATTTTAGGTGGGAATGTTACTTGCATCTATGGCCTTGCAGAAACCCATTTCCAACTAGGTCTTTGTGGAAGTGAGAAAATGCAGAGTTTTTGCTGGTCCTTGATAAAGCCAAGGCTCAGTATTCTCGACACCTTCTACATTCAGTTGTTTTATTTTTTTATCCTTTCTCCTTTTACTCACACAGGTAGACACATAACCTTTTCTATGTTGTACTAGGTGTGAGCCAAAAAATTATATATGTATTTTTTTGCTTAGGTATCTTCTTTATAGAATGTGAATTCTGAATTTTCAAAACTGCTGCGTTGCGCGTTTTGATTTTCAGGTTATTTTGCAACCTTCGTTTTAAATTCTAAAGTTTTTCCTTAGTCTTCAGTTTTACTCTTAAGTATATATATATATATATATATATATATATATATATATATGTGTGAGTCAAAATTATATATGTATTTTTTTGCTCAGGTATCTTTTTTATAGAATATATATATATATAGTCTTCAGTTTTGCTCTTAAGTATATATATATATATATATATATATATATATAGGGATGTAAGGTCAGGTGATGCGTAACATCACAGCCTCTCCTTGACAAATGTCAACCCCGCCTTCTCGTGGTGCATCCTGTTCCCACTAAAGGGGCTCTGACGACCGCCCATAGCGGTATAACTATACCATCGGGATTAGAGAAATTCTATCCCACACTCACCAACCCGCTTGGCCAGCGTGGTGAGTTATGGCCAAACCCCTCCAAAATGATTCCACAACTTAAATCTTGGCCCTCAGTCTCCGGCAGCTGGAATGTACCTGGCCAAGGCAGCGGCCAGTGCGACATGAAGGCAGAGGGTGCTAAGAATCCCCGGAGAACCGGACTAGGCTGCCATCTGATGCTGACCTTGGCTACTTACAATGGACGCTCCCTATCTTCTGATTCAAGGCTTCTTGAATTGGAAGAGGAACTACAAAGGATCAAGTGGGACATCGTGGGGCTAAGTGAGGTAAGGAGAAAAAGGAGAAGATCTCATCGAACTGAAAAGTGGACATCTCTTCTACTATCGTGGGACAGATACTGGCAGAACTAGTGGTGTTGGATTTATAATAAACAAGAAACTGAAGGATAAAGTTGTAGAAGTTGAAAGTTCCTCTGACAGAGCTGCACGACTTATTATCCAACTCTCGAAAAGATACCAGGCTCAGATTATTCAAACTTATGCACCCACCACAAGTCATCCTGAAGAAGAAATTGAAGAATTTTATGAGGAAATTTGTCATCTAAATAATAAAGGTAAGCAGCACTTGAAAATAATTATGGGAGATTTCAATGCAAAAATAGGGCAACGGCAACAGAATGAAACTTCAGTAGGTAAATTCGGTCATGGCAACAGAAACCAGCGTGGAAATACTCTCTTTGAGTTTGCAGAGGCAGAAGGGTTTTTCATCTTGAACTCCTTCTTCAAGAAAAAGCCACACAGGAAATGGACATGGAGACATCCAAATGGGACGACAAGTGAAATTGATTTTATTATGTGTAACAAAAAATTCGTCATAGAAGACTGCAGTGTGCTAAACAAGTTCAACACAGGTAGTGACCATAGATTGGTGAGATGTAAGATGCACCTCAACACTAAACTTGAACGTGGCAAGCTCATAAGACAAACAAAATCTATTGACATAACCAACCTTAAAAAACACCATAATACCTTCAAGTTAGAACTGAAGAACAGGTTCTCTGCTTTAGAAGGCCTAACATCGGAAGAAGTGGACATCTCTGAAGTTAACAGAAAAGTAACCAAAGCTCTTATGGAAACAGCAACAAAATTAGCTGGGTCTAAGAACAAATTGCATGTGAACAAATTATCAGGAAAAACCAAAATGTTGATGCAAAAAAGAAGAGAGATGAGGACAACTAAAGATGTGACTTCCAAAGTGGAATATATAGAGCTATGCAAGACAGTAAGAAAAAGTATCACTGAAGACGTAAGGAAATTCAACTGTGAACTAGTGAGGAAAGCAATTGAAAACAACCAAAGCCTAAAGATAGCAAAGGGACATCTCAGTAAGGGAAGAAAACAGATTATGGCACTGAGAAAAGAAGATGATTCTGTAACAAGAAATAGAGGCGAAATTTTGACAAGAGTGAAAGATTTCTACTCCAAATTATATGAAAGGGATGATATATGCACTCCAGACATCATGAAAGATACCAGTACCAGAGTTCCTCCAGTCCTTCCAGCAGAAGTTGCACATGCAATCAAGAACATGAAGCGAGGAAAAGCTCCAGGAGAAGATGGAATTACTGTAGACATCATACAAGAAGCAAGTGGAGAAATCGAAACAGTACTCGCCCAAATTTTCACTCGATGCCTTAATGAAGGAAAGATTCCTGAGGATTGGAACACCGCTACAATGATCCTGCTACATAAGAAAGGTGACATTGAGGATCTCGGAAACTACAGACCTATCAGCCTCCTATCAGTAGTTTATAAAATCTTCACTAAAGTTCTTTCACACCGCTTGAAGGTAACACTGGACATGGCTCAACCGAGAGAACAAGCTGGATTCAGGAGTGGCTACAGCACAATAGATCATATCCACGTGCTGAGAGAACTAATTGAAAGAGCGAGGGAATATGAACTTCCATTGTGCATGGCTTTTATCGATTATGAAAAAGCCTTTGATTCAGTGAAACCATCAGCAGTTACAATGGCTCTGAAAACCTGCGGTATTGAAGATGCATACATTAATATTATTAATAACATCTATGAAAATGCAAAGTGCAAAGATTAGGCTGTTTGAAAATACAACACACGTAAAAATTGGAAAGGAGTGAGACAAGGTGACACCATATCTCCGAAGCTCTTCAATGCCACATTGGAGGGTGTTTTTCAGTCGCTGAGCTGGGAAAACAAGGGGATAAAGATTAATGGAGATTATCTAACCCACCTTCGTTTTGCTGATGACGTAGTCATTTTTGCAACTAGCCCATCAGAGCTGCAGAGTATGATCCAGGAACTTGCTGACAAGAGTAAGAAGTAGGATTAAAAATGAACTTTCAGAAGACAAAAGTGATGTTCAATGCTTTTACAAGAAATGAAGATTTATCGATTGATGGAGAAAAGCTGGAGATAACAGACACGTACGTTTATCTTGGACAGCAGATATCAAGTGAGGGTCACATTGATGAAGAAATTAATCGGCGTACAAAACTTGCCTGGAGAGCTTTTGGAAGAAACAGCATAATTTTCAAGAGCAATATGCCATTATGTCTTAAAAGAAAAGTGTTTGATCAATGCATCCTTCCAGTGCTTACGTATGGTGCAGAGACGTGGACCTTAACTAAAAGAGACATACAAAGGCTGCAGACAACTCAAAGTAGCATGGAGAGGTGCATGCTTGGTGTAACAAGGAGAGATAAGAAGGAACTCGTGGATCCGAAAAATGACAAGAGTGGAAGACATCATGATCAGAGTTAAATCCCTGAAATGGCAATGGGCTGGACATACTGCCAGAAGGACAGATCATCGATGGACAGCCGAAATTTTAGATTGGATTCCAAGGGACAGGAAAAGACCCAGAAGAAGACCACATGGGAGATGGGTGGATGAAATTCGAAAGTATGCAGGGGTGACATGGAGGAGACTGGCACAAGACAGACCGTTGTGGAGGAAACTTGGGGAGACCTTCGTCCAGCAGTGGATTGATAATGGTTGACAATGATGATGATGATGATGATGATATATATATATATACACACACACACACACACACACACACACACACATATATATGTCTTAGACCATACAAAGATATCACCAAGATTTTCTGTTTTCACATTTTCCCAGCAAAGAATTTTCCGGTTACGGTGGCTGAAAATTGCCCCTGTGGGGCAGTAACGCATGTCATACAAGTTATTGTCTTTGAATCGATATCTATATGCAGTGGAAACTCGGTTATACGTTTTTCACTTTATGCGAAATTCTGCGTTAATCCCGATATTTTACTATTGTAGTTTTTATAGCTTTTTCAATTCGGTTATAAAAAAATTAACGTATAATTGCAAAAACCGTATAAATGTAATGCATTTATACGTTTTTTTATTATACATTAAATTTTGAATTCAGGATTATCAAAAATACACAGTTCTTTGAATCATTTATGCGTAATCCGATGTGTTATAACTTTGAGAGAATCCAGGCAGCGTTGCTGTGTTCCAGCTTGGTGCAGCCAAAGTTGAAACTTTATCCAATCCTGTTGTTTACTTTTGATCTGGATGAAAAATTTATTTCGCATTCCACGACCCACACGCATATGCATTATTTAAAACTTGATAAATCTCTGGGACGTAACTTTGTGGCTTTCCCCTTTCCTGGCTTAGTAGAATAGGAACATTTGACGTATCAATATTCATCATTCCGCTTCAAATGCATGATCCGCAGAAGATATTAGTTCATGTGTTACATATTACACTGCTGGTCTCAGATTCCTATTTGTAAGGATTTCACTTAATGTAGAATCCGGATTTTTATAGACAGAGTCGTCAAAAGAGAAGTTTGATTTTTGTAGGCTTTGTGATTTTTACAATGCGATAAAATATATTAAATACATATTGCGATAAATATATAAACTATATTGACAAAAGTCACCGAACACCTAGAAGAGAAACGCAATATAGCATTTATTGACATACATTAGTACGGTGTCGGTCCACCTTTGGCCTTAATACATGCATTGACTCTTCGAGACATGTTTTCAACAAGGTTTTGGAACACAGCGATAGGTATGCGCTTTCATTCAGTACATAATGCTGCCGCTAACTATTGCTTAGTAGTAGGCCTTGGTTCCAAACTTCTTATGCGGCGCTCTAATTCATTCCATAGGTGCTCCATGGGATTAATATCAGAGCTCTGTGCTGGCCAATCCACACACGATAGCGAATTATCGTCAAACCACGCCGCAACAGTCCTTGCTTTATGGCTCGGTGCATTATCCTGCAGGTACCAACAAGGCTCGGTTCCATAGTATTGCCGGTTCCATAGTATTAGAGTTGGTAGGGCGTAATTGTCTAGAATATCGAAGGCTCGGTTCCATAGTATTGCCGGTTCCATAGTATTAGAGTTGGTAGGGCGTAATTGTCTAGAATATCGAAGGCTCGGTTCCATAGTATTGCCGGTTCCATAGTATTAGAGTTGGTAGGGCGTAATTGTCTAGAATATCGAAGTAGACGTGCTGGTTAGGTTTGTCCACGATAACCAATGGGCCGGGACCATACCAAGAAAAACACTCCCACACGAGTACACAGCCAGCTCCAAACTTGACTGTAGGAACAGCACCCTGTGGTAAATAGCGTTCCCCGGCTGCCGCCATACCCACACATGGCCATCAGGCTGATGGATTGTGTATCTGGATTCATCAGTCCATAACACCCGTTTCCATTGATCTACGGTCCAGGAAAAATGTTCTTTACACCATGTTAAACGACGAGTAGCATTCCGAATGGAGATGAAAGGCTTATAAGTAGCCGCACGACTACGGAAGGAATGAAGTTCTCTGCAAATGGTGCGTGTGCATACCGAGGTTTCAGCATTCTTACTCACCTGTACACTGAGGTATTGTGCAGTACTCCGTCGATTAGCTGTGACGACTCTCCTGAGGCTTCGACGTCCTCTATCACTGATTTTCTTTGGTCTGCTGGTACGTTTTGCTGCTTCAGGCACGCTATGTGTCTTCCACTTATTCAGTACATCCAAAACAGTTGAATTTGGTATGTTTAAACGCCTCTCAGTTTCTCTTATGGACAATCCACTAATATAACACCCAACAATCTTTGCTTTCTCAAAGTCAGTTCTCTCCCTCCGCTACATTTTCACTCAAGCTCACCGTGCGATATGATCGCGGTCAGCTGCAGGCTTGTTTTTATGCGGTTTGCAGCTGTACCGCGCATCTTAACAACGCATCGAATCCGCTCATTTGCTTTCGAAGGGGTGTCCAGTGACTTTTGTCAATTTAGTGTATTTTAAGTTTTCCTCTGCGATTTCTTTCTTTTTGGTTGGGTGGCGCAAAATCTTTTTTTTTTTTTTTTTTTTTTTTGTAGATTTTTTTTATTTGCGAATCAAGAATTAAAGCAATTGGCGTAGTAGAGCTGAGACTAGTCGAATGGCGCGTGTGATCATTTAAATCTGAGAAATATGTGTTATTTTTTATTTTTATTATTTTTTGAACGAGCTTGTTGTACCTCGGTGATCGGTGCTATCAACACTGAATATTCGTCAAAAGGTTTCTTGTCAACTATTGTTGTTATGCACTGAAAAGAATCAATTGAATATTTCGTGAAATGGCTGGAAGACTTGGGAGGGGGAGGGGATAAAGCTTTCTTTTTTTTTTTTTCTTTTGCTGTCTCGGGTTTCCAATGTTTTGCTCACTCACAGGAAAGGCATGTTTGGCGCTCTCTCTCCTCCATGCAATGAGGCAGATAATTTTTTTCTTTCGCGTGATTCTCTTTCTCTCTCTCTCTTTTTGGTTTGCAGAACGTTTGAGATGCATCGAAAGCGCAGACAATTCTTGACATATGCGATGTTAATGTGTGCAGAGATAGTCATTCAGTGTTTCATCTGCTTCTGACGGCTGTAGGAATGTGACATTTATCATCGTGCACCCAAAAAAAATTCTCTCTGTTAAAGAGAAAGTTTCTAACGGCTCAGCGCGGCCGTTTTATGTGTTGGGTGCGTGGTAATCAACAGCCATATATGTGTTTATTTGGTAGTAACAAACACATATATCGCTGTTTATTCCTTTTTTGATACGTGTTTATTTGGTAGTTTGGAGTTTCAGTTTAGGCCCGTTTCACACGCGAATTTTTTCTGCCGAAGCAATAAAACCGTCCCGCAGTGCAGTTTTTGGCTAGCTTTCATACAAGCTGTTTCATTGCTAGAAAGGAGGGGGAAATCCCTGAGGGATGAGCGGAAACTATTGGTGTTACTTTGTTCAACAGCACTTTGTTCCCCACCCCCTCTCACAGGAGGGATTGTTTTATTGCACTAGCGGACAACCTCCTTCCTAGTGGATAATTGGCTGGTCGCCTGTGTGAGCATCTAGTCTTACAGCTACGTTTCTCTTAATTTGGACGGTATTTTCGCCGTCCGGTTTGTAGCACACCACTCGGAAGCGTCGGAATTTCTACCGCTTCCACGCGTCCAAAAGTATCGGTATAACAAGAAAGAAAAATTGTGTGAAAGGCCCGTTTCACACAAACGGAGTTTTACCGCCGAAGCAATAAATCTCCCGGCTGTCTTACCGCTTGTTTCAAAGCGGACTACAGAGTTATACCGATACTTTCAGACGCGCGGAAGCTGTAGAAATTCCGACGCGGCAGCCGCACAGCTTCCGAGGGGATTCGCTACAAATCGGATGGCGAAAATACCGTCCAAAGTAAAAGAAACGTAGCTGTAAGACAAGATGCTCACACAGGCGGCCATCTGATTGTGCGCTAGTGCAATAAAACAATCCCTCCTGTGAGAGGGGATGGTGAACTAAAGTGCTGTTGGAAAAAAAAAAAAAGTACCGATAGTTCCCGCTCATCCTTCAGGCATTTACCCCTCCTTGCTAGCAATGAAACAGCTTGTGTGAAAGCTAGCCAAAAATTGCACTGCGGGACGGTTTTATTGCTTCGGAAGAAAAAATCCGGGTGTGAAACGGGCCTAATAGTTCCATTCCATTTGGTTAAATGAAGTACAACTGAGATTTCTACTTAAAATGAGTCATCGAAAAGAGAACTCTGATAAAAACAGTATTTTAAATTTTAAATAACTGTGTTGTTGCCGCCCAGGTGGCGTAGTGTTTCAAGCTGTGGCTTATGACTTCGTCCGAGAAGGGTTCCGCGTTGTAGTCCCAGTGAGGCATGGATGCTGCACTGGCCCTCTCCCTTCCCTAGAACCAGTGGCTCTAAATTAGTGACGGGTGACTGCTTATTTTTTTTTTTTTTTGATTGAATGTTTAACGACCACCGTGAGCAACTCAATGGGCTATAAACAGTCGCCCGTCCCTAATTTAGGGTCACTGGTTCCAGGGAAGGGAGAGAGCCAGTGCCGTAAGACAAACACAACATCCATGCCTAACGGGATTCGAACCCGGACCCCTTTCGGACGAGTGATCAGAGGCCATCGCTTAGACCACTGCGCCACCGGGGCGGCTGACTGCTTATAGTCCATTGAATTGCTCACGGTAGTCGGCCGCTCCGATGGCTTCTGATCATTCGCACAGGGAGGGGTATATGTTCGAATCCCGGGTAAGATATGGATGTTTGTGTTTGTCGTTTGGCACTGCCTCTCAATGTGTTGCTTGATCAATACTGGCTCTCGCTCTGTGTTGCTTGATCGTTTAGCATACTGTATACAATGTTCGCTATGTTCATTGTCGATGTAAAATGAATATACTGTCTGTCTGCCTGACAATACCGTAAAACTATGTCTGTTTATCCTGTCACTGTATCTGTACCACCAGGTCAAATAATTTATTTTTATACCTTCAATCAAAAAAAAAAAAAAAAAAAACAAGAACAGAAAAATTTATTAGCGTTCTGTGTTCCTTATACCAGGGCCACATTATCGCAGGGCCCAGGCCCTGTACCTCCAGTTTAACAGGGCCACCCATTTCTAAAATTGTTCCTTGAAATGAACGAATCATTACTGTATTATTTTCCCTTATTATTTCTGTGAAAGTAATATGTTATGTGGGGTTTTGTTGCACCCTCTTATCGGCCAGTCCCCAATGTTTTTTATTAAGGGAGCAGTTTCAACTTTCACAAAACCCTTTGTTGTTCTTCCCTGAAATTGCTGTCAGTTCAAAATCACAGTGTTATTTTAGAATTTATTGCAAATTCTAAGATTATTAAAAATTATTATCACAAAGTCGTAGATTATTAATCAAGTTTTACGACTTTTCCATTGTTACACAATCAGATTTATTATTTAGAATGAAATAGCTCCCTCATTTCATGCAAACGTTAAATGTACATACACTTCTGGCCACCCAAAATCCAACACCAAGAAGGAAGCATCCGATTGGCCTGAAATTCGCACCATGCGTTGCCAGCGAGAGGAGACGCAAACGATTAGCATTGCATGACGTATGCAAATCATGTGTGCCCGGCACGCCACCGAGAAGCATTATATGAAGGATGCACAGAAGGTGGAGTGTAAGTAGTGGAAGTGTGTTGTGCTGCCGGCTCTGTGCGTGGGAAGCTTCATGATGCATCGTCGCAGAATACGGCAGTCATTCCAGCACGTTTCGGAGTTTGACAGAGTACGAATAGTGGCTTATCGCGACAGCGGTTTATCGTACCGAGACATCGGCGTCCGTGTGGGACGACATCCAGCCACAGAGAGGCGAGTATGAATTCGGTGGGTGCAGGAGGGACGGACGCACCGACGTCGACGATTGCTGCAGCCGTGGCACACCACCAACGAGAAGACCGGCATGTTGTGCGGCGGGCATTGACGGCTCGCACCGCCACATCACGAACGTTAGCGCAGGGGCTGTGTTGCGCAACAACCTGTGTTAGCACGTACCGTTCGACGTCGTCTGCAGGAGCGGGGACTTGTCGCACGGCACCCATTGCTCCCATTACCAATGACGTAAACCACCGGCGAGTGGGCCGTCGAACGCCGCACCAGGACTAGGGAATGGCACGACATTGTCTTCTCCAACGAATCCCGCTTCTGCCTGCAACACCACTATGGTCGGATCCACGTGTGGTGGCACCGCGGCGAGAGACTGTATGACGCCTGCATTATGCATCGCCATACCGGTCCGTCGCCTGACGTTATGGTTTGGGGCGCAATTGGATATGACACCCGCACCCCTCTGGTACGCATCGCTGGTACACTCAGCTGCCACCGCTACATCTCCGACGTTTTGGAGCCTGCAGTCATCCCTTACCTGTAGGACCTGCCAGCGGCCAAGTTTCTACAGGACAATGCGCGCCCACACGTGGCACGCATCGTGCACACGGCCCACCCGGTGTCACTGCTGCCGTGGCCCGCCTGTTCTCCCGATATGTCGCCCATCAAACACGTCTGGTCGCTGATTATTGGCAACCGAGTGGCCCGGCAAGCACCACCCGCGGCTGCGCCTGATGAACTGTGGCAACGTGTGGAAGCAGCCTGTACCGACTTACCCCAAGCCCACATCCAAAGCCTCTTTCTTTCGATGCCGCGGCGTGTAGCGGCCGTTATTACCAGCCATGGGGGCCACACGAACTATTGATGTCTGCGTGTTCCGCAAGTCGCACGGGCCTGTAAGCTCAATCGTCACATCTTTGTATCTGTTGCTATGTTCCAGTAAATCGGGCTTTGCTATCTCGTGTCCTCCTTAGTGTTGCATTTTGGGTGGCCAGCAGTGTATATAGAAGGAAATATGGGTATATATCATCAATAAATAATAACAAGGGACTGTACACCAACTGTACTTAAAGTTATACACTATCTACCAACAAGTAATTCAACCATCAACCAGATGACACATCAACCAGAGGACACCTGTGATAGCAAAGGAAAACGAAGTTTATTCACCTTCAATAGTTGGTGGAGCCTCCACGAGCGGCGATTACAGCTGCAACCCTCCGGGGCATGCTCTCAACCAGGCGTTGTACGACGCCTAGCGGTATTTTCTTCCACTCGGCTTGGAGAAGACACGTCAGTTCCTTCACCGATTTCGGACGGTGGGGGCACCCCTTAAGTCGGCGCTCCAACTCGTCCCAGAGGTGCTCGATAGGGTTGAGATCCGGGCTCTGCGCAGTCCATTCGATTAACCCCATTGTCACCATACCAAGCCATGGTGGACCTCGCAACATGACAGGTGGCATTGCCATCCTGAAAGTAACATGGGTCCACTCCGTAAAACTGCCACAACGTAGGAAGCGCATGGTCATCCAAAATGGTGCAGTGGGTCTCGGCGTTGAGTCTACCACGAATTGCGACCAGGGGTCCCGTGCCATACCAGGAGAAACACCCCCATAGCATAATTCCACCGCCGTCGAACTTCACAGTTGGCACAATACATTCCGGCAAGAGGCGTTTTCCAGGCAGACGCCAAGCCCAGATCCTGCCATCCGAACGGTAGAAGGTGAACCTCTATTCGTCGCTCCCGAGAACCTGTTTCCATTGTTAAACGGTCCACTGTCGACGTTCTTTGCACCACGTTAGCCGAGCAGCGCTATTGGACTTGGTGATCAAAGGCTTGTCGGCGGCAGCACGTCCATGATAACCGAGCAGATGGGCTTCCTTACGGATGGTATTCATCGAAAGAACACTCCCGGATGCCTGTTGAAACTCCTCGCGGATGTGACCCATCGATTTGGCGCGGTTCTTCTAAATTTCTCTGGCCAGCACCCGTCGGTCTCTAACTCCCAGTTTTGTGGGTCTGCCGGGTCGGGGCACATTCCGACAGTCACTTCTCATCTTCGACTTGCCAATCACGTAGGCCACTGTCGATTTTGGGTACTTTAACTCGCTGGATATGTCACGTATGGATCGGCCATTTCTGTGATACCTGACGATTACACCTTTCTCGAAATCAGAGAGCTTCGAACTGCGTGGCATCTTGCATGCGACTGGTTGCGTTGTTGTTTTCCACACTATATTAAACGGTGGCGGCCGTGACGTGTATCAGGACCGCAGATATCGTGGATTGCAGGGGTGTCCAATTACTTGTTGGTAGATAGTGTATTATAACAACTATACTAGTAATTCGAATTTCTTGGCGTAGAATAGAAATCAAAATTTCCAAACTTTCAAACATCAACCAGATGACTTTTTCAAAAAAGGCAGACAGCAAACTGAATAGATATCGTGGATTGCAGGGGTGTCCAATTACTTGTTGGTAGATAGTGTATTATAACAACTATACTAGTAATTCGAATTTCTTGGCGTAGAATAGAAATCAAAATTTCCAAGCTTTCAAACATCAACCAGATGACTTTATCAAGAAAGGCAGACAGCAAACTGAACGCTTCAACAAATTGAGCGCGGTGAATTGACAATAAACGAACAAATGCATTAGTTAATAGAGAACATCCTTCTATGGACAAGAGTTATCTCAATTCAAATAAACAGGAGTGCGACTTCGCTAGCGGAGAGTTTATACATCGTCAATAACGCTGATAAATGTTGTAATGATGAAGTACCCAGATTCCTACCTCCACCTTGGATACCTATAATTTCGAAAAACAAGGAACAAATAAACTACTAACTTGAACTTTATTTCAGAACTCACCCAAGAACAATTAAGACACCACAATCATTAGTCAAAGCGTGGTGACGTTTTTTGAAGTCTTTCGAGAGCTGAAAGCGGTGTGTTTACATAAGAGTGACGTTCCACGGTGGACTCTTTCGTGCTGGCTTCCAGCACGAAAGATCTAGTGATGTGATTTTGACTTTCAACTTTTGCTTCAGTTAAATAAAGTCATTTTCATCGTCCATTTTGACTTTTACTAATAAGTTATATCGTGCAACGACGGCATTCTAACAGTGTTATTGGCACGAATTTCTTCAAGTTAAGTATTCATTCAAAGACTAGAGGCGTCTTGCGTGTTTAGCATGCGGAATCGTGGAAGGAAAACAAAAGACATTCACTATTTGAAGAACTGGTTCCAAATTTGTGGCAACTCCAGCGAGACGCATGACTCGCTGTTGGTAATGATCTCCAAAGTTTCGCGAATGGTAGTAGATATTAGGGGTGGAGTAGGAAGTTAATTTCTTTAACTCATCCCACATAGGAGCAGCAGACTTGAACTTGACTTCTCTGGATAAGGCCGAGGTTACTTTACTGTGCTTTGTGTCCTTTTTATGTTCGTTGACTCTAATTCTATGTATGAACGTTTGGTCATTCCAATGTAGTATCTCTTGGAGCCATCCGGATATTGTAGAGGGATGGCGTAAACACCTGCTTCGCTGAAAAGAGGGGGCTTGTCAGTATTTCCCTTAAGCATGCAGGGGTCGCGCTGCCGATCGCATGCTTTGCAATTTGCGAAAAAAATCGTTTTGACGATTATTCTTTTGTACTATTATAACAGTTTGGCGAAAAAATTTAAGTTGGCGAAAACTTTAAAAAAGCTAGAGCAACCCCTGACTGAATGGCACACTGAGAAAAAAGTTTGTTTCAAACAACAAAATAGTTTTGTTTAGCTGTTTTTTCGATTAATTTTGTTGCTTTAGCTAAACTCCATCGGAATTGTTTTGTTGGCAACACAATAAATTTTGTGAACCAACTAAATTTAATAATATAAGATTGTAAATTTTCGTAGAATGCAAACACGTGTATGATGCGTACTTAATAAAACAGCGATATTGATCCCTGATAAGCAAAGTCAGTTCTACAACTTTGCCATTTACATTTCTGCCCTATCTATCATAGTTTTAGAGTTGTGTTCGCTAAGTTCCACAATTCTCCAACAGAGGTGCCTATGTAAGGACACTTAGATCGCGTCTCAGCAACTGCTTTGCTCCTGCGTGTGTGTATGGGAGAGAGTCCCAAACTCTCTCCCATACACACACGCAGGAGCAAAGCAGTTGCTGAATGCAGGGAAGCATATATGTATATAATATTGTATGTATATGTATGCATATAATGTGTATATGTATGATCGGACCCCCCCCGACTTTGAAACATGGTTTCGCCACTACGTCGATGGGAAACTTGTATGCAAACCAACTTCAACTCGTATACGACGTTCTACGCCAGCGCTGACCCGCAATGGTGAACCGAAAGAAGGTCCTCCTGCAATTCGACTACGCCGCATGTCATTGGTCACTGATTGTCCTCCAGAAAATTTCGGACTTGTATGGCGTCGAAATTCTACCACACCCAGCATATGGCCCGGATCTTGGCCTCTCCGGATTTTCACCTGTTTCATTTCATGGCGCACTTCTTGGCCGGCAGATGGTTCTATTCCTTGGAGGCTATGAAAGATGGCATCACTGAGTTTTTTTGCTTCCAAGCCAGCCGCCTGGTGTCGCAACGACATGGGATCTTTGGCTGAGCGTTGGCGAATGGCCATAGCCTCTGATGGACTGTATTTTGCCGGATACCCATAGGTGGTCATTATATGGTACCGGACTGAACATTGTACTGCAAAAACGCTACGAACTTATGACTCATCCTGGTATAAGACTAATTCGAATTTATGTACATATATATATATATATATAAATGTGAAACCAATGAGCAAATTTTGAATGAAAGAAAAAATAAAACAAAAAATACTGGATACGAGCAGAAGAACAACAATCACCATTTTCCAAATTTCCAACCACCCGAAGCAGGCGAGCTTCAAACGATGGAAGATTAAGGAACAGAAGAATGCAGGGAAGCATATTAATGACTGATTCTCAGATGGCTTCGTCAAGGGAAAGCATTAAGAAAATCACTCATTAATCTACTGAGACCAGAGAATTGTGGGTTTCTGCTATTTTAGTTTGCTATAAGGACAGATTAAATTTAGGGATAAAATTTTCAAATTGAAAGGTATATATAAAGAAACCCAACCCAGCAAACCAAAACACATTGCCCGACCGCACAACAACCAAGATAATCACACTTAAAATAAAAAAAAAGGGAGCCGAGCACCCCAAAAAAGCAAAACCAGGGAAGAAATACGTATTAAAATATCAAGAAAAACCTAACCAATGAAAGGTACAGAAAGGATAGCTTGTCACAGCAAAAATGAAGCCTTTATCTTGCCAAATAAAAAGAAAAGCAGGAAACATCAGAAAAAAATAATATAAACAATAATAAATTAGAACAAAAATAGCAACAATACCATTTTGGAAAAAGTAGAAACAAAGCAACAAATTTAGGAAAAAGGAAGCAAAAGGTGCTCAAGGAGCAATTTACAGCTGCAAATCCCGAGAGTGTACCCAAATAACCGAGTAGCATGTCTCAGAAAGGCAAGGTAAATGCCCAATACCCACAGCAAAATTTTTTTTTCAAATAAAGTTTAATACCAAAGTGCTAGGTTGCAAGTCACAGAGAAGCAAATTGTATGCCCTAAACACACAAGAAAACATTAAAAAAATTAAGTTTAGTGCACATTTATAGTAAACGAAAATTCACTAATTCCTAAAAAAATAAAATAAAAACAACCTACAAACAATTAAAAGATGAGATTACATGTGATGTGGTGTTTTGCTGTTACAAGTTAAAATATTTACAAAATATTGTACTAATCATTAAGCCCACAGGAAGGCTCAGAACCATTAAAAATGAATTTTTGTAAAACCTACAAAGGGACACAATATGCTTACCAAAGTTTCGCGGGAAACTTTAAGCAAGGCCAAAGCGAACAACCAACTTTCAAAGAGTGTGAAACAGCCCCCCCCCCCCCAAAAAAAAATTAATTCCAAGAAAAAATAAAAGTTAAATTAAAATAATGAACAAACAAAACATAAAAACGACTTACCATGCCCGAGAAGTGCATGGTTGTAATCCATCTCCTCCTCTGGGGTGAAAGAAACTAACTGCAGGGGCATGCCCATCGCAGCGCCATCTAGCGGCCAACTTTAGAACCTTCCTGGGATGTAAACAGTAAAGTTTCCCTGAGTAAACTTCCAAACAGCAGATTCAATGCTCTGAAAAAACCGCTACGAGTTTTCAGAGCAAGCCAAAATACTAAAATGCTCTTCCTGGGAGTTGGGAAATTTTATCTCTGCTCCCAAGAGTTCAAATAGTATTATACGTATAACTTAATTAGCAGCATTCCTTCCAAACCTTTGAAATTTAAGTATTACTATTTTTTTTGGCTTTTATTTTTATAAATATTTAAAAAAAAACTTTTTTTATGGGTTTTATGCTTTTTTTGTGTAAATTTTTTAATTATAACATTTTTTTTATAATCAAAGGAGAGAGATAGAATAGTGTTTTATAGGTTCCTTAATTGATAGTTAACCACATTATTACCTAACTTAAAGATATCCTTTCTGTACCTTTCATTGGTTAGGTTTTTCGTGATATTTTAATACTTATTTCTTCCCTGGTTTTGCTTTTTTAGGGTGCTCGGCTGCCTTTCTTTTTATTTTAAGTGTGATTATATTGGTTGTTGTGCGGTCGGGCAATGTGTTTTGGTTTGCTGGGTTAGGTTTTTTCTATAAATCCCTTTTAATTTGACAATTTTATCCTTAAATTTAATCTGTCCTTATAGCAAACTAAAATAGCAGAAACCCACAATTCTCTTGTCTCAGTAGATTAATGAGTGGTTTTCTTAATGCTTGCCCTTGACGAAGCCATCAGAGAATCAGTCATTAATATGCTTCCCTGTATTCTTCTGTTCCTTAATCTTCCATCGTTTGAAGCTCGCCTGCTTCGGACGGTTGGAAATTGGTGATTGTTGTTCTTCTGTTCGTACCCAGTATTTTTTGTTTTATTTTTTGTTTCATTCAAAATTTGCTCATTGGTTTCACATTTTTATTCTATTTGATCTTTCTTCTATCCAGCCTATGGCGCTTTGGAATTTTAAATTTGTTCTTGTATTTTGCTTATTTTCCTTTGTATGATTTTGCTATATATACAGGGTGATTCCTAAAGTCCTAAGTCACCTCAATAACTTGGGAACAAAGACAGCTATAGCTATGGAAGTAAGATATGGTATAGTAAAACCACCATGCGCTATCGGATGAGAGTGACTGCAGCGCCCCTGGTGGCAAAATGTGGAAGTTAGCACTCCTATCTCGGAAACCATGAGAGATACGGGAAAGATATCAAGTAGGAACTTTTAGAGCATCAACGAATTAGTAGGAAATGGCATATGGTAGAAACGGCTGGGGAAAGTAGAAGGCAGGAAACGCGAGGGAAACACAAGGTTTATTATACTCAGGCATGAATGCAAATGGAGTACATTGGTCGTATTTAATGCAACAGCGGTACTTACATAACGTTGGGTTTAACGTAAATAGAGTTCAATATGACCGCCATCTGCCACAATACACATTGGAATGCGAGACAGAACTTCCAGTTGTACGTTAGCCAGCATAATAGGTGTCACGCTCTCACACGTAGCAACGATACGTACACGTGATCCTAAATGATCATTTGTGTATAGGGTGGAACTGACGTCACGTGTACAGGGTGGAACCGACGAGTCTCCACGATCTCCGACTGCGTAGAAATCCATGGGAGTTAGATCCGGGGATCGTGGAGGCCAAGCTACGGGACCACCATAACCGATGATCTGTTGCCGGAAAGTGTCGGACAGGAAGTGCTGTACCGCTGTTGGTTGATGTGCTGGAGCGCCGTCAGGCTGAATCCATAATGAGCGTACATCTTGCAGAGACAGATCATCTAACCACTCAGGTAATGTGCTTTGTAACAGCTGCAGGTATTTTTGTCCATTTAATGCGCCCTCATAGAACACAGGCCCAACAAGTCGGTCCTTCCAGATGCCACACCAGACATTGATCGACCAGCGCACTTGATTCCTCATTTCCCGTGTAAAAAATGGATTCATTCTGAACTGCCCGGTAATGGGTGTTTTGTTTGTTCCGCACCCCGGCGCGTGTGAACTGCGCCTCGTCAGTCCATATGATGTTTGATAGAAAGGCCGCATTTTCTTCTACGGTGTTCATTACAAAATTGCCCCAATCTAGACGTCGTTGGTTATCCCCTGGCATCAATACGTGCAGTGATTCTGTGGTACGGGTGGGCACGATGGTGATGCAAAATGTTCCACACACGGGATTGTGATAAGCCACATGCCATACTGACTTCCATCGTACTGGTGTGTGGGTTGGCCAAAACGTATGCCAGAACATCTACTGGTTGCACATCCCTACCCATTCCGGTGGGTCGGCCCGAAAGGGGACGCGCTGCAATACTGTCTGTCTCTCGTAGCCGTAGAACCGCACGACTGATGGTCCACGCTGTCGGCGATGGATGAGTCGGAAATCGTAAGCCATACTGGCGTGACGCTTCCCTCGCATTGCGTCCGAATTCTCCATATAGCAGTACCATCTCGCAATGCTGTTCATTCGAGAAGCCTGCCATGCTCGTTCTTTTCCCGATACTCACGTTACGAATGACATAGCTCCTGACCGACGATCCTTTATACATTGCTACGCCACGCCTGATACGGCAGGTGAGGCGATATGTCACACCAGAATTCGCATACGACACTCACAGGCGTGCGGTCGCATACGTCATACATTTCTTTCTGCTAGACTGTTACCGCGAAAACGACACGAACCGGCTTCGCACAAGTTCGCGTTTCCAGCCTTCTACTTACCCCAGCCGTTTCTACCATATGTCGTTTCCTACTAATTCGTTGATGCTCTACAAGTTTTTAATTGATCTCTTTGCCGTATCTCTCATGGTTTCCGAGACAGGAGTGCTAACTTTCACCTTTTGCCACTAGGGGCGCTGCAGTTACTCTCATCCGATAGCGCATGGTTGTTTTACTATACCATATCTTACTTCCATAGCTCTAGCTGTCTTTGTTCCCAAGTTATTGAGGTGACTTAGGACTTTAGGAATCACCCTGTATCATCATCATTGTCAACCATTATCAATCCACTGCTGGACGAAGGTCTCCCCAAGTTTCCTCCACAACGGTCTGTCTTGTGCCAGTCTCCTCCATGTCACTCCCGCATATTTACGAATTTCATCCACCCATCTCCCATGTGGTCTTTTTCTGGGTCTTTTCCTGTCCCTTGGAATCCAATCTAAAATTTCGGCTGTCCATCTATGGTCTGTCCTTCTGGCAGTATGTCCAGCCCATTGCCATTTCAGGGATTTAACTCTGATCATGATGTCTTCCACTCTCGTCATTTTTCGGATCCACGAGTTCCTCTTCTTATCTCTCCTGGTTATACCAAGCATGCACCTCTCCATGCTACTTTGAGTTGTCTGCAGCTTTTGTATGTCTCTTTTAGTTAAGGTCCACGTCTCTGCACCATACGTAAGCACTGGAAGGATGCATTGATCAAACACTTTTCTTTTAAGACATAATGGCATATTGCTCTTGAAAATTATGCTGTTTCTTCCAAAAGCTCTCCAGGCAAGTTTTGTACGCCGATTAATTTCTTCATCAATGTGACCCTCACTTGATATCTGCTGTCCAAGATAAACATACGTATCTGTTATCTCCAGTTTTTCTCCATCAATCGATAAATCTTCATTTCTTGTAAAAGCATTGAACATCACTTTTGTCTTCTGAAAGTTCATTTTTAATCCCACTTCTTTACTCTTGTCAGCAAGTTCCTGGATCTCATCTTACTTCCATAGCTCTAGCTGTCTTTGTTCCCAAGTTATTGAGGTGACTTAGGACTTTAGGAAATCACCCTGTATATATATTTATATATATATATCCTCTACACCTTCAAACAAAAACTTCCCATAGAAATCCCCGAATCCCACTAAATTAACACACCTAAACTAAAACTAAAACTCTCACAATTCACATGCAACAATAATAACAAGAAGGATGACACCGAATTTTCGGGTGTGATAAGCACGTCTTTTGAATCCGTTCTGACGCAAATTAAATTTATCAAAGCTATTTAAAGTCAATGAAACCGGTATGGAAAACAATATTATCTGACGGAAGAAAGAAGTTTTTCAATCGGGTTTTTAATCCGGCAGATATTGCTGTAAACGCAATCGTGGGCTTACGCCCTCTGGTTGCAGACTTGTGTGTTAAGAAAAACATGAATTTATAAGAGAAACATTTCGCACCGGAAACGCTCTCCAACACAGAAAGAATTTTTCAAATCGGACTTTTAGAAACAGAGATATCGACAAAAATAAGATGTGACTTTATCTCCCCTGGTGAGAAAACCATGCATTATTTTAGGAAGAAAGTATTCTCAAAAGGATTTTTCCATGTGAGCGGTATCGGTCCAAGAAAAAAAAATTTAGTAGTGTTTTCAGGAGCCCAGATTTTGCTACAAATAACATCAGAAGCAGAAATTAACACTTATGAACCCTGGTTGCCAAACCATTCTTTACCAAACATTAGGAATTATGTGAAAAATATTTTCCATCAGGTCTTGTATGCGATACAGGAAGAATTTTTCAAATCTGAGTTTTAGGAGCAGAAATAACGCATAAAACGCAATTTGCCTTTGTGCCCCCTAGCGGAAAGTCTATGATGTACTTGAAAATTTTGAATTTTTAGTAAAAACATTTCGCATCGGAAATACCATTCAACAGAGAAGGGATTTTCAAAATCGGACTCCTAGAAGTAGAGATATTGACAAAAACATGATGTACATCTACGCCCCTGGCGTAGAAACCGTGTATTATTTCAAGAAGAAAATGTTCCTTAAAGGTTTGCCGACATCAGTAGTATCGGTCAACAAATGACTTTTTTTCAATAGATATTTTAGAAGCTCATATTTTGCTACAAATACATCAGAAGCGGAAATTAAGATTTACGCCCCCGGGTGCCCAAACCATTTTTTCACAAAAATTAGAAATTATATGCAAACGATTTCCCATCAAGAGCTGTATCCGGTGCAGAAATAATTTTACAAATCGGAGATTTAGAAGCAGAGATGAAGGGGAAACACAATTTACTGCTACGCCCCTAGCGGAAAGACTATGAATTACTTAAAATTTTTTGAAATTATATGAAAAACATGTCACACTGAAAACACTAACGAACAATAAAGGAATTTTTCAAATCGGACTTCTAGAAGTAGAGATATTGATGAAAATAAGATATACATCTACGCCCCCTGGTGGAGAAACTGTGAAATATTTTAAGAAAAAAATATTCCGAAAACGTTTATCGATGTGAGTGGCATCAGTCCACGAAAGAATTTTTTCAATCGATATTTTAGAAGCTCAGATTTTATGGTAAATATATCAGAAGCAAAAATTAACACTTACGCCCCTTGTGGCCAAAGTATTCTATACCAAAAACTTGAAATTATATGCAAAAGAATTTCCATCAGGAGGTGTATTCGATGCTGAAAACATTTTTCAAATCGGAGATTTAGAAGAAGAGTTATCGGGGAAAATGTAATTTACTTTTACGCCCCCTAGCGGAAAATCTATGCGTAATGTGAAAACGTAACTATATCTAAAATACTCTTCGACATAAATGGAATCGAAATATAAAAGATTTTTTTCAATCGGATGTTTGGAAGCAAATATGTGGATTAAAACGTATTTTTGAATTCGACATCATGTGCATTTACGCCCTCTAGCGGCGAAATTGTACATCGTAAAAAAAAAAAAAACGAAATAAAGTATCAGCATTCGCATATTTCAAGCTTCCCAATGCAAAAATAATTTTTCAAATCGGACTAATGGTTACAGAGATATCGTGGGTACAGACGGACGGACGGACAAACCGATAACATAAGCACGATTTTTTTTTACAAAAGACGTGCTAAAAATAATAATGGTAAACATTTGGGGTCGGGGACCGGGTGCCACTCATCAGGGAAAGACTCCCCGGCCCGGTCCCGAACCCTGGTTCAGGTTTCCGGGGAAGTCTTTCTCTGAGAATAAGTGGCTCACGGTCCCCGACCCCAAGTGTTTACCATTATTATTTTTAGCACGTCTTTTGTAAAAAAAATCGTGCTTATGTTATCGGTTTGTCCGTCCGTCCGTCTGTACCCACGAAATCTCTGCAACTATTAGTCCGATTTAAAAAATTCTTTTTGCATTGGGAAGTTTGAAATATGCGAATGATGATCCTTTATTTCGTTTTTTTTTACGATGTACAATTTCGCCGCCAGAGGGCGTAAATACAGATGATGTCGAATTAAAAAACAATTTTTAATCCACATATTTGCTTCTAAACATCCGATTGAAAAAAATCTTTTATCTTTCGATTCCATTTACCATTTATGTCGAACAGTATTTTAGATATAGTTACTTTTGCAAATTACGCATAGATTTTCCGCTGGGGAGCGTAAAAGTAAATTACATTTTTCCCGATAACTCTTCTTCTAAAGCTCCGATTTGAAGAATTTTTTTTTCAGCGGATACACCTCCTGGTGGAAAATCTTTTGCATATAATTTCAAATTTTTGGTAAAGAATACTTTGGCCACAAGGGGACGTAAGCGTTAATTTTTGCTTCTGATATATTTACCATAAAATCTGAGATTCTAAAACATCGATTGAAAAAATTCTTTCGTGGACTGATGCCACTCACATCGATAAACGTTTTCGGAAAATTTTCTTCTTAAAATATTAAAGTTTCTCCGCCAGGGGGCGTAGATGTGTATCTTATTCTCGTCAATATCTCTACTTCTAGAAGTCCGATTTGAAAAATTTCGTCTTTGTTGGATAGTGTTTTCAGTGTGATATGTTTTTCGTATAATTTGAAAAATTTCAAGTAATAAATAGATTTTCCGTTAGAGGGCGTAAAGGAAAATTGCTTTCCACCCTATATCTCTGCTTCTAAATCCCCGATTAGAAAAATTCTTTCTGCACCGGATGCAGCTCCTGATGGGAAATCCTTTGCACATAATTTCTAATTTTTGTGAAAAAATGGTTTGGCCACCAGGTGGCGTAAGTCTTACTTTCCGCTTTTGATGTATTGGCAGCAAAATATGAGCTTCTAAAATCTTGATTGAAAAAAGTCATTTGTTGACCGATACTACTCATGTCGACAAACCTTTTAGGAGCATTTTCTTGTTGAAATGATGCATGGTTTCTACTCCAGGAGCATAGATGTATATCTTATTTTTGTCAATAGCTTTATTTCTAGGAGTCCGATTTGGAAAATTCCTTCTTTGTTGGATAGTGTTTCCGATGCAAAATGTTTTTCCTATAAATTCAAATTTTTCAAGTAAATCATAGAATTACTGCTAGGGGGCACAAAGGCATATTGCGTTTTATGCGTTATTTCTGTTTCTAAAACTCCGATTTGAGAAATTTTTCCTGTATCGCATACAAGACCTGATGGAAAATATTTCTCACATTATTTCTAATGTTTGGTAAAGAATGGTTTGGCCACCAGGGTTCATAAGTGTTAATTTCTGCTTCTGATGTTATTTGTAGCAAAATCTGGGCTCCTGAAAACTCGACTAAATTTTTTGCTTTTTTTTTGAACCGATACCGCTCACATGGAAAAACCTTTTGAGATTACTTTCTTCCTAAAATATTGCATGGTTTTCTCACCAGGGGACGTAAAGTCAGATCTTATTTTGGTCGATATCTCTGTTTCTAAGAGTCGGATTTGAAAAATTCGTTTTGTGTTGGAGAGCGTTTCCGGTGCGAAATGTTTCTCATATAAATTCATGTTTTTCTTAACACACAAGTCTGCAACCAGAGGGCATAAGCTCACGATTCCGTTTACAGCAATGTCTGAGGGATTACAAACCCGATTGAAAAACTTTTCTTTCGTCAGATACTATTGTTTTCCATACCGGCTCCATTGACTTTGAACAGCTTTGATAAATTTAATTTACGTCAGAACGGAATCAAAAAGTGTGCTTATTACACCCGAAAATTCGGTGTCATCTTTCTTGTTACTATTGCTGTATGTGAATTGTGAGAGTTTTTGTTTTAGTTTAGGTGTGTTAATTTAGTAGGATTCGGGGATTTCTATGGGAAGTTTTTGGTTGAAGGTGAAGAGAATTTGACTTATATACTCTGCCAGTGGTTCTTGCACTTAGCAGGAGGTTGATGATGCTGACTTTTGTGATGAACAGTTTCAATAAAATAATTTTATCATCATTATCCATTATCAATCCACTGCTGGATGAATGTCTTCCCAAGTTTCTTCCACAACTGTTTGTCTTGAGCCTGTCTCCTCCATGTCACTCCAGCATACTTTCGAATTTCATCCTTCCATCTCCCATGGGGTCTTCTTCTGGATCTTTCCTGTCCCTCAAAATCCAGTCTAAAATTTCGGGTGTCCATCGGTGGTCCGTTCTTCGGGCAACATGTCCAGCCGATTGCCATTTTAGTGATTTCACTCTGGTCATGATGTCGTCCACTCTTGTCATTTTCCTTATCCATAAGTTCTTATCTTTCCTGGTTACACCAAGCATGCATCTCTCCATGATTCTTTGAGTTGTCTGCAGTCTTTGTATGTCTTTTTTAGTTAAGGTCCATGTCTCTGCTCCATACGTAAGCACTGGCAGGATGCATTGATTAAACACTTTCCTTTTAAGACATAATGGCATACTGTTCTTTAAAATTGTACTGTTTCTTCTAAAAGCTCTGCATCCAAGTTTTATACGCCGATTAATTTCTTCATCAATGTGACCCTCAGTTGATATCTGCTGCCGAAGGTAAATAAAATAATTTTATATTCTGCACTATATCTACACTTTTAATAGTTTGATGGGTAAAATTCTTTTTTCATTCAATTTCTGTAGCCGTGTCTTTCCCAGCTTTGTAACGTGCCTTTTCCTGCTTTGTATTTATTTCATTAGGTGGAATAATTTAGATTTTTTTGTTCGACCTCATCTTTAGCAGATAGGATTACAAAAATTATTTTAGTACTGGTTAGTTCTAAGTGGAGCAACGTCATCTGAACGTGTTCTGACATTCCAAGCTGTTTTTTCTTTCTGTTAGGCAACGTAACAGCATATTGCCGTTGTATCTCACTTTCTAAATGTCGTATTTTAAAAACTCGTTTTGCGTTGGATTATATGCAATCACGGCCAAAATATTCTCTGCAATTTCCAGGATTTATAATGCAAAATCTCTGCACCAGGTGGCGTTAAATTCAGGTTCCCAAAACATGATGAGGAAACCTTAAAAATATCGCAGCCGTATTGAAGTTTGCATGCCGCCGCTGTGGCGCAGTGGTCTAAGCGATGGCATCTGATCATTCGTCCGAAAGGGGTTCGAATCTCGTGAGGCATGGCTGTTGTGTTAGTCTTACGGCACTGGCTCTCTCTCTTCCGTCGAGTCAGTGACCTTAAATTAGGGACAGCGACTGCTTATAGCCCATTGAGTTGCTCACGGTGGTCGTTAAACCTCCAATCAAAAAAAAAAAAAAAAAAAAAAAGTGTGCATCTAATGATTCATGCACGAATCAATGGTAGGAAGAAAATGTAAAAATTCATTGATGAAAAATGGATACCAGTTTCGTTGTGCTTTAATCACACTCCACCCCCTCGGTTTTGGTTCGGCTTGTCGAAACTACTTTAAAGGATTGGGCAAAACAATATGATTCAGACGAATACTTAATGTTTGAAAATTTCCCCCTATAACAGATGTGTACTAAAAAACATCTGTAATGCTTTCGAAAGATTTTGGGGCGACTATACTTTTCGCGGACTCCTCCTAAAGAAACGGAAAGAAATAGCAATTTTATTTTTCACAGGGCAGTTTCTTAGTTTTTGTTGTGCTATCTGAAAAAAAAAAAAAAAATACTGTAGAACTCTGTTAATTCTTCAAGCACCCTACATAATTCTGGGGCCCCTTGAAAATGCGGAATCCGGGGCTGCAGCCCCCTAGCCCCCTAAAAAAATTCAATTTTTTAAGAATCCTAGTAAATTCGCTGTGAAGTAATACTTGAAATTAGTGTTTTAAATTTGTGATTTTTGTCATATGACCGTGCCCATTACATCCGGGAATTGTATGTCAGCGTGCTTGCTAAGATCGTTGACGGTATTTCTTTCCAAAAGCCATTTATATCTCTAGAATACCGACATTGATATTTTTATTCTTGCTGGAAAGGTTTTTTCTTTCTTGGTATTTCTTTTTCTTTTCTCTGCTAAACGTTTGTTTTCTTTGTATTTCTTTTCTCAAGCCAAATTCCCTAATTCTCGTTACTCGTTCGACTCTTATCCTTTTATTTTAGTATTGCATTTGCTGTTTTCACTTTTATCGGAGACAATTATTTTTCTTTTCGATACGTTAATTCTCTCAGTGCACATTTTCACAGTTCTTTTATGACTGTGATAAAGATACGCAACCGGTGGTGCGTCTTATTCGGTTAAGTTAAATCCATCTAGTTTAAAACATCAGTATCTTCCTTATCATAATTTCTTCACAGAAAATGGCAACACAATTACCTTAAAACTGTATAATTCTCATCAATTCAGTCTGTAAATTTGGGATTAATTCCGAACATTGTCTTTACCTAATAAGTTCGTAATGATTTTCAGTCCTTTTCCATCAATTTACGTTCTTCTCATAGAAATAGTTTTCCAATTACGTCTTTACTTGAATGTAACAACAACAGCAAGACAATTCATCTTCATTACAATGCCGCTCCATTTGCGCCTGATTATATTGAAATTTTTGGTATGTAACGCATCGATTATATAAATCATAATTAAAATAAGCACATTTAAGAGTAGTCTTGAGACATTCCACACAGGCGCCAACAAATGTCATGCTCGGTTACTTAAGCGTGCCAAAATTCTGCGGGGCAACCTAAATCTTTAGGTAACTATTGGTATATTGTAATTATAATTTGTGTTGTTTTTATAGGTTAACGTCATCAAAGATTCTTAAAAATCAGAATTAATATATAAAACATATTTCTGAAATAGTGTGTGTTGAATATACACTCGCTGCCCCGGTGGCGCAGTGGTCTATGCGCTGGCTTATGATCATTCGGTCGTGAAGGGTCCGGGTTCGAATCCCGAAGGCATGGATGTTGTTTGTCTTACGGTACTGGCTCTCTCCCTTCCCTGGAACCAGTGACCGTAAATTAGGGACGAACGACTGCTTATAGCACATCGAGTTGCTCACGGTAGTCATTAAACCTTCAATCAAATAAATATATGTATATATATATACCGGGTGATCCAAAAGTCTTGCCCATTTTGAAAACGTAATAACTCGCGGAGTTTTGAGAGTAGGGCAACGCGGTTTGCGTAGAAATGATCAGAATGACATCGGATTTTTTATGAAATCACATAAATCTTTACTCATTTTACTTACATTTTTCATCGCCAGATGGCGCAGCAACCACAGTTTGGAAGTGTCGAGAAAAATAGACACCTAATTGTACCAGATTAGACACCTCATTGTACCAGGTGTTCAATGTGATGGCCGTCCTGTTCCAGCACTGCCTGCAGACGAGAGAAAACACAATGGACGGCATTGAAGAGCATGTCCGGTGGTATAGTTGCCACATGGTGTCGAATGGCATCTTTCAGCATGGCCAATAAAGTGGGGCGACATCTGTACACTTGTGATGTTAGGTAACCACAGAGCCAGAAATCGCAAGGTGTCAGGTCTGGTGACTGAGGAGGCCAGGCCTTCGGAAAGTGTCGGCTCAACACACGCCGCAGTTCATTGGACATGTTGAAAGATGCAACTATTCGCCGCAGCGCAGCACTTTCCATCGGTCGTTTCCCACTGCGATCACCTTTCAGTGACCGGTAGGCTCGCAACGCAGCACTCGCACATTCAGCGTTGCAATAGAACAAATTCACAAAAGCGCTTTGTCCGGTAATGACAGCATACTGACACGGACCGCTGTGACTTTTGGTTGTGTATTTGTCATTTTCTTGTAGGGCTTCCGTCCACAGTGAGTACAGTTTAGGTCCCAGCCACCTACAGCGAAATCGCCTTTTGGGCAGGACACAGAAACGGAAAGAATGAGAGCAAGTCTAGCGACTTTGACAGAACAGTTTGTAGTGAGATTAGAGTACAGTAGATGGCGCCACCGTAGAAGTACGATGTTGCACATAGAGGGGTGAGAGAATTTCAGGGGTGGGGGGCATAGGAAAGGATACCATTTAACCAGTGGGTCCAGCCTGGGGGCCGTCACTTAACGTGCTCGTCCGATGCACGGCGGATATTCAGCGATTGTTAGTAAATCACACCATCTCTGAAAGATCAGCCCAGGTGCGAACCTGAGGACCTTGCATTCATAGTCTGACTCGCTAACCACGAAGCCATCCGCGGCTCTGACTTTTGGTTGCTTCCCAGCTGCTGGTTTTATACACACTATCCCAGACTTGTTCGCCTATGGCGCCATCTGGTGATGAAAAATGTAAGTAAAATGAGTAAAAATTTATGTGGTTTCATAAAAACCCCGATGTCATTCTGATAATTTCTACGCAAACCGCGTTGCCCTACTCTCAAAAATCCGCGAGTTATTACGTTTTCAAAATGTGCAAAACTTTTGGATCACCCGGTATATACACTCAATGGACAAAACATTAGAGATACATACCTATTGCGCATTGGTCCTCCTATGGCGCGAATAGCAAGCAGCCTGTACACCTCGAGGGATCGGCTCCACCAGATGCCGGAAGGTTTCAGGAGTTAATGTCAGCTATGCCTCTTACAGCACTGTTCTGAACTCCGTCCGAGATGTCTGCCCAGGATACGTGAGTCTGATGTTCCGCTCAACGGCATCCTAGAGAGCTTCCATCGGGTTTAAATCCAGTGTACTTGGGGTCCGCTGGATGGTTCCAAACTCAGATGAGTGTTTCTTGAGCCATGCGTGGGTTGTTGTGGCCCTGTGGGGCTGCGCATCGTCGGCAGCAAGATGCGCTGCGTGCCATGAAAGCATATAGGTGATCAACCAGCACATGCTGGTAGCGCTCAGCGGTTGAGGTCCTCTCCAGACACATTAAGGGGCGTAATGTGTCCCATGATAAGGCTCCCCAAACCATCACAGAGCCGACTTGGCACGACGGGGATGTGGTCTCATGCTCTCTACGTTACACCCGCACCCTCTCGTCAACTCGGTGCAGCTGAAAATGGGATTCATCTGATCACACGACGCGGCGCCACTCTGCATAGGTTTACTTTTGATGTTCCAGGAACCAGGCGAGATGTGATGTCTGGTGGCGAGCAGTCAACAGTAGCATACAGCTAGTGCGTCGGCTCCCGTAGCCCAGGGTAGGGAGAGTGCGCCGTACTGTTCGCTCGTTGTCGCTACCTGGTTGTCCAACGTTTAACCTGGATCAAATTTGAGCCGCCGTTGCCAAGCAGTCTGTCTGTAGGAGCTGGATAATCTACACTATGTCATGAAAAGTATTCGGAGACTACCAAATATTTGCATAAGTGCAAAGAACGGTTCCGCAGGAAGGTGCGCTGTAAATGCGAAAGTACGTATATATAAAGCTGAGATGTTCTGTTGTGTTATCAGTAACTTTGAAGCGGATATGCCGCTTTGACGTGAACTTTCCGAGTTCCAGCGTGGGATGGTCATAGGATGTCATTTGAGTAACGTTTCCATACGGAGCATTGCAGCTAAACTGTACATAGCCACCCCGGTGGTGCAGTGGTCTAAGGCGATGGCCTCTGATCATTCGTCCGAAAGGGGTCCGAGTTCGAATCCCGGTGAGGCATGGATGTTGTGTTTGTCTTACGACACTGGCTCTCTCCCTTTCCTGGAACCAATGACCCTAAATTAGGGACGGGCGACTGCTTATAGCCCATTGAGTTGCTCACGGTGGTCGTTAAATCTCCAATAAAAAAAATGCCTAGGTTAGTACCATAACTATCCATAGATAGTTAAACATTGTTGGTTATTATGGTAGAGCAGAGGCACACAAGCAACGTATCACTACCGCGAATGCGATGCGCCGTTTGGAGTGGTGTGCCGCCCGTCGTTTCTGGACTGTGAGCGATTGGAAAGCTGTTCTTTGTGGAGTGGTAAGTCACGATTTTCACTCTCCCAATCTGATGGGAGTGTTTGGACTTGGAGACAGCCCGGCGAACGATTTTCGTCAGTCTGTGTTCTTCCAACTGTGGAGTTCGGCGGAGGATTCATCATGGTGTAGAGTTGTTTCTCGTGGATGGGACTCCGCCTGTTGGTTATTATACCACAAACCATGAACACTCAAGTGTACCTCGACGTTCTGGATAATTCTGCCCTATCAACAATGTGATCGAGCTCCCTGACTGGCCTGCTCAGTCCTAATCTTATTCCCTTAGAACACCTCTGGGAAGAACTGGAGCGACGGGTACGAAATCAACAACAACGACCGTCTTTGCTCTCCACTCTGGCAGCAGCTTTGCAGGACGAATGGCGAACCATTCCTGTCGAGACCTACCGGAAATTGGTTGATAGTATGCCTCGACGTGTTGCCGCTGTCATACAAGCAAAAGATAGACAGACTAACTACTAATTGCGATAATAAAACTATTTGTCCCAAATCGTTGTGATGTCCGAATACTTTTGATGATATTGTGTACGTCGACAGCGATCATCAATGGCGTATGGTCGACCACCACTCGCCCTGTGGGCGCTGGTACGTTCGTCGATGGTATACTCGCGGTATACTCTTGGTACGGTTGTCCTCGGTAACTCTAGGGTTTTTACCACTTGGGCGATAGAATGACTCATCTGTCTTGCGCCGACAATGCGTTCATGATCAAGGTCGCTCAGGTCATCACGTTTACCCATGTTCGTCGATTGCGATACACTGTTGGGAAGATCAGATCAGATGAAGATGATTTTAGGGAGTGTCTGACTCCAGGTCTTAAACAACCCTTAGAAGTAGGAAGCTGCAAGATTTGGGCGAGAGTGCGGGGCAGGAACGTCGCACGGAAGCGAGGTAGAAAGGGGGAGGTAGACGCCCTTATTTATAACCGGGGGGGGAGCAGTACCCGATAGCTGACGGCTTAACGTGCCCATCCGGCGGATATTTAGTGGTTCGAGCTTTCGTACCTGCTGGGGTCGAACCTGAGATCTCTCCGTAGGTGTCACGAACGTTGACCGCTAGGCCATCCACGGCCTACTGTTGGGAAGCCCTGCTGTCTGCCTATTTATCGCCTGCGTTCGATTTGGATTTGATGCCTATGCCCAGGGCCGGATTAAGGTCGGGTCTATAGGGGCTATAGCTTTGGTGCCCACCATGACCAAGGGCCCAGGAGACATGCCTGAGCAAATACAACAATAGATAGATAGATAGAAAGAGAGAGAGATTTGTAAAATAGTTTTGTACTTTTCTCGTATGATTTACACTTGGTGAGAAACTAAGAGGCTGGAAGAGGAACAGATTTCAAGGCAGTTTCTCACCAAGGGTAAAGGTTTCATGTCGCCGTGTTCTGCGGGGTGCGACAAAGTTTCATCTTTTTCACTAGGATCCACCCACACCTCGAATTTATCCGGTGTACAAAACACTTGACGAAGTGGTAAGTGAAACAGAAGTGTAAACGGGTTGAGTGGCATTTAATGTAGTATTTCTTATGTATTCCTGGCGTTAATTCCAAATATATTTGTACTTAGAACCGTTAATGGTCGAAATCCCCTGTGGTTTTGCATTTTGCTTAACAAAACAGGTGCACGAAGAGATGTGTACAATGCTAAATCATTAGAAAAACCAAGACAGAATCTAGGAATCTTAAGCTTTTTACTCATTTTCTTATGAGAAGGCCCACTCAAATGTGTTTGCCTAGGGGCCCACTAAGGCCTTAATCCGGCCCTGCCTATATCAACTGCCCATCACACCTATCTCTAATGTTTTGTCTACTGAGTGTGCTATTTTGGTATATATATTATGCAGTAGGTTATATCAGTTATAATTTAATGTTGAATTCAATGCAATAAACATTTTTTAAATCGTTTGAGGAATGATTGCTACCAAGAAAACTTTGAAGGAAAACAATTTTTTTGTCCAGTAATATATTCAAATTTACCCAAAAGCATGACAATTGAATGAAAAGCTGGCACTATTTCAGAAGTGTTCAGAAGTTTACTACTACACCGCGATACATTATTACTTGTTTTCTTATTTATTTAAAGAAAAAAATAATGTATAAACGTCCTTCCGATTTTTTTTGTGTCGAGTATGTCATGAGATTTGTTAAACTTGACGCATATGATATTCCATAATTTATTTGTTTATATGAATTTGTATAATTTTCTACTTTGATGAAAACTGGCCCTAATGTGTACCAAATTTTATGAATATTAAATTTTGCACAGTAAAAAAATCTGAAATCGGAGTTTTGATATGTAGAAGGACAAGCATGATATACGAGCAAATTAAGAAGTAAACCTGTTGGTAAGTAGCGTACAAGTTGTATTCCTAGTGTTAGGTCGGACCCAGATAACAACACTGAAGTTGAGATCTCCAACTTATGGCCGGATTCCATTCCATATCCAGCAAAAACGCTGAATGTTCACGAGGGGAAAAAAAGTCCTTGTTTTTTGCAGCAATAGACAGCGAAATAGAACAAAAGGCTTTAGGCATGCACACTAACGTTCCCTATTGTTCTTCACTGCGGTCTTCGCTCTATCTGTCCTCTTACGTTTGTTGAAATTTCCCTCCGTAATAATAATTTGAGTGGCTGTCCATAATGAATCAAAGACGTTATGCCTGTTTATGTATGAGTGACAGATGCACAATGTGTTGACATGGTGTGTGATGTAATGAAAAAAAATTTCTGAGCAGGAAGTTATTAAAGATGAATGGAGGAGCGCCGCTTTGACTGATGCCCATTTATATGAAATATGGAGAAATGAAGCATCTCAACACTTAGAAAACTGATTTCGCAAACCATGAGGTTTAAAAAAAAAAGAAGAAAACGTTGCATAGGAGAATATGAGAGTAGAAGTAAAGACAGCAGAAAAACGATTTGGATTTATGACGAGAAGAGGCACATTCCGAAATTGCCTGCTCGTGGGTAAAATGCACTGAAGTAAAAATACTTTTGTGCATACTGATGGATCTAGAAAGGTTTACAATAGACACGAAATACGCAACTGTTGAAGGAGAAAATGGCACCACTGAAACAAACTTCTGGGTCATACCATTATGGTCATCCCTATCTGCACGAGTAGACATGTCCCACAGAGCGCAACAGCGATATCAACTGATCAGCGTGGGTAGTGAGAGTGAGAGAGAGAGAGAGAGAGAGAGACTGCGAGACCAGGGCGTTTAAGCTCGCCAATATAAAGTCCGTGCAATGGGGAAAGGGAAGGACTAGGAGCTTGAACGGGGAATGATTATTAGCTAAAATAACCACCGAGCCGGTATTATTGTTCATTCGAGGGCTACCGTAGTGAAGTTGTGGCGGCAACGGGCGGAAGAGAGAGACACATCCACTCAACATTCCGAAAGGAGAGACCATCGATCAAAGGCATAACTAAGCATTTTGCCTTGTGTGTGTGTGTGTGTGTGTGTGTGTGTGTGTGTGTGTGCGTGCGTGCCCGCGCAGCTTTAGCTTTTCGCAACTGCCTCGGAGTTCGGACCTTCAGTATCACATCAAACAAGACAAATGTAACTCAACGTCGTGGTTCGCATCCACAGTACTGATCGAAAAGCCCATAAAGAAAATTCAGCAATGCGAACGACATCGTTATTTTATCCTTGCCACCTGGTGGCGTAGTGTTCTAAACGCTGGCTTATGATAATTCGTCCGGGATGGGTCTGGGCTCGAATCCCTGTGAGGCATGGATGTTGTATTTGTCTTACGGCACTGGCTCACTCCCTACCCTGGAACCAGTGACCCTAAATTAGGCATGGGAGACTGCTTATAGCCCATCGAGTTGCTCACCGTTGTCGTTAATTCCCCAAACTAAAAAACTTTTCTATACAACTACAGAAAATTGACATCCTTATCCTTCCAACTAAAGAAAAACTGCGGACTCCATTGTTGACGACAAAAGCCATGGTTCTTCTTTTGTTCGACGGACTACACAGCCGCGTTTTCATTTCTGATTGTGAGTAACTAGCATCCGCTGAAAATTTTCAGGAAGGAATTCGAATTTTAAGTATACTAGAAACTGGTGTGTAAGAGTTTAAATTCCCATTTTAAGCAGATTGCAAGCAGTGATTTTTGCGCCCTTCCTTAAGCTGCGCCCGGCCTTGCCCTTATTGCGCCTCTGTCATTGCTAGTTGACCGTCGGGGGCCGCCCCGGTGGCGCAGTGGTCTAAGGCGTTTGCCTCTGATCATTCGTCCGTAAGGGGTCCGGGTTCGAATCCCGGTCAGGCATGGATGTTGTGTTTGTCTTACGGCACTGGCTCTCTCCCTTCCTTGGAACCAGTGACCCTAAATTAGGGACGGGCGACTGCTTAGTGCCCATTGAGTTGCTCACGGTGGTCGTTAAACCTCCAATTTAAGAAAAAAAAAAAAAAAAGAAATGACCGTCGAGGTGAATGGCTGTTGGTATGTGCTGTACGGAACAACAGACAGCTGATGATCCCTTAGTTTTAACGTCAGACTGCAACCACAGAGAAAAGAGAGAGGTTTCTGAACTGACAATCCAGTGGAAACTCTTATGAATATGCCTAAGGAATCGACGTACCGTTTAATTGACCGATAAACATCTCTACATGCAGGACACTGCGACTGGACATTAGACTAAGAGTTACCTGGTCCGATGAGTCCGGCTGCCTGTTCGTACATGTCGATGGACGAGTCCGTATTCGGGACAACGCTGGTGAACAGCTTCAACCAGACAGCACGACTAGACGAAAACATAATGGCGGCGGAGATATCATGGTATGGGCAGGGCTCGAAAAGTATGTTCCAGAACTAGGAGCCAGGTGAAACGAAGTTAAATTTCAAAGGATAATGCATGAACTTGAAATGTGCTGATCATGCCGGAACGAAAAGTGATAAAATATATTTGATAAGTTTTTCTTTTTACCATAACCACTTACTGCAAAATAAAGTTCCAATTTGCTCCATGATTTTCTTTTACCATTCTTTTAGTTGCTGCTCTCAAAAAATTTAAACTTTAGATTTTAATGTTATTAGTTTCAGTTTCTGGAAGTCAAATTTTGGCATATTTATTCGAAGTACTGTATTTTCCTTCGTATAAATTGCAGACCATAAAATTCAGAAAAAAATTCCTTCGTAAGATCCGCTGTGGCGTGTAATCCACAGACCGGTGAATTAAAAAAATATCTGACAGATAATTCGCGGAGGATTATAATCCGTAGATCGTGAAATTCTGAGAAGAACTACTTTTTATTTGGTATAATCATCGTTGGCGTTTCCGCTGATCATGAAATTCAGAAGAAAAAATATATCATTGTAAATTTATAATCCACACCTGTCATGTTGATCTGAACCGTATTTCCCGACAGAAAAGCCGTAATTCGCAGGATGACAGACCCAGAAGTCCAAAGAGTTAAGAGAGAAACGTTATATTTGAAAAAGAAAAATAGTATTTTGAAGTATTCCTCTGTTACTTATAAGTAAATAAAGAACTAAAATCCCTGGCTTTTATAGCATTATCATAGTTCATTATTTAGACCTAAAAAGCCATGGAAAATATACCACCTTCGTTGTCTGATATTTTCTGTCAGAAGTCAGAATACCCGTAAGTAAAAATATATATATGTATATTCTTTCAATCTCTTTGCGGTCCTTTATCTCCGTATAGAGTAACATTTTTTCTGTTACCGCATTTTAGGTACTTTTCCAATAACACCACCACTCCATCAGTTACCACTCAGATTTTTTAAAACGCGGAAGAAATGTTTTTCTTTTTATACTCCATTACCGGAGTATTATCCGCAGAACCAAAATTAGGATTAATAACTTTTTAACAGATAATTTTCTGATACGATAAAAATTAAAGTATTTCTGCAAATTGTGATATCTGAATCACAAAAAAAAAAAAAAAAAAAATCCGTCGCCAGTGCCAGTTTTCTATAGATGCCTGGGGACTTGGCGCCCGGAATTTGTCAAGTCCTGGGTATCGGGATTGTTCTTTTGAACATCACTGGGTCCCTGTTGAATACACCCTTATCGTTAGTTCCTAACTAGGCACTTTTTCGGACCAGCTCAGCTGTTTCTCTCCATGGTCATCTTGTATCCGAATGGTTATGAATTCTTTCATAAAAAAGAACGCCTTGTGTCACGAGGCCCGCATTGTGCAGGAACGTTCCCAGGATCACGTTCAATCATTTCGTGTGTTCTCTTAACTGCCAACAGACTTGAATATCATGAAAGATTTGTGGGATACTGTATATATTAGAACGCAGCGTTCGCCGGTCCATATCAATGACTTGTTCAGTCGCAGAACCCAGGGATGTCATTCTGCCCATCTGATACTGAATACCTGAAGACAACTTTCGCAGTCTATTGGAGTCATGAAGGACCGTTCCTGTACTTTCGTTCACAAAGATATATTAGAACACAGCATTCGATGGTCCATGACTCTTTTACAGTGAATGGCTCACTCTCACCACTATGAATGATGAACGGTTCGCTCTCATAGCTGTGGATGATGAAAAAATGATTCGCTCTCACCGCTGCGAATGACGAAGGGTTCGCTCTCACAGCTGTGAATGATGATTGAATGACTCGCTCTCACTGCTGTGGAAGATGAAAGAATGGTTCGCTCTCACAGCTGTGAATAATGAATGAATGGTTCGCTCTCACAGTTGTGGATGATGAAAGAATGGTTCGTTCTCATCGCTCCAAAAGATGAATGGCTTACTCTCACCGCTATGAATGATGAACGGTTCGCTATCATTGCTGTGGATGATGAAAGAATGGTTCGCTCTCACAGCTGTGGATGATGAAAGAATGGTTCGCTCTCACAGCTGTGGATGATGAAAGAATGGTTCGCTCTCACCGCTGTGGATCATGAAAGAATGGTTCGCTCTCACCGCTGTGGATGTTGAAAGAATGTCGCTCTCACCGATGTGAATGATGAATTGTTAATATTAATTTAAAGATAAAAAAAACCCTTCCTAGGACGGACTGTAGGCTAGTTTTAACAATAATATGGACCGAGGGAACGTGGTAACGAAAAAGTAAAAAACACTTACGATTTTGCTAGAAATCTGTACTCCGTCTAACTTCCTTTTTCGAAAAGTTTGGAAAGACGGAATTCCGTCCCCAGATGGAAAATCTTCACCAATGATTGGTAATCTGCACAAGAGAGGGTTAAAAAAGGTTCTGGAATATCGCTTCTGTCTGCAAAAGCAAAATATAATACGCGACGCGCGTTGCTCGTCGCCGCGATTCTGCTGTAGAACATGGAAATAACGATGATAGCCTATCTACACCATCATGAAGAAATAAAGGTGATTAATACACCAAATATGTAAGACTGAAGTGGTAATCCGTTTTATCGGCGTAAGAAATCAAAATTACAATTTGCTAAGCTTTCGCTCATCAACGGATGGCGTTTTCAGGGCTAATAGCGTAAAATAAACTTAAATCCTAGAACGATTACAATTTAAATGTGAGAATGGTTACACGAGAAGGTTACCGAATTGCCCACTGAGGTAAGGTACACCCCGGACCTGGTACATAGCTATATCGAGGAAGTCAGAATTAGTCATATTAATCTTTTTATGCCGCAACTACGCTACTTGGGCTCAATTCCCTACATACCAAATGTTTCTTATCAGCTCAAGAACGCGCTCAGGAAAATAAACCTTGGTGTTGACATCAGGTCTCCGACATCTTTATATGCCATGCTTCAGGAAAACTGACAACTCCCCGCTTTCCAATGAGGCAGGTGTTTATGCCATCCTTTTACAATATCCGGACGGCTTTAAGCGATACTACATTGGAATGACCAAACGTTCATTTGGAATTAGAATCAACGAACATAAAAGGAACATAAATAACGGTAAAGTAACAACGACTCGGTGGTGTGGTTATTTATTTTGGCATCGCCTTGGTGCGTAGCTTTGCGATCAGACAATTACTGGAATTTCAGATTTCGTTCACTAGTAGTTGCTGCCACCAGCCAAGCCTTTCTTGGTCTGACAATACTTATATTTTACGTGCACCTACTTTTTGGTTGGTTAGGTTCGATCCACGAAAGCAGACTCACCGGCTCTATTTACAGAATTTATTTACAACATTCCCTATTTGCAGAGGGGTGCAGGCTATTTACACACACACAAATCACTTCGGTGGTTGTACTATGAATCATACGAGTCACTAACTGTACACCACTGAGTTAAGTCATGAGAGTCCAACACATGCTCAGTTCAGCATAGGACGAACAGTTCAACAGCGAGTTCATAGGGCGAACAGTTCAGCAGCGAGTTCATAGGGCGAACAGTTCAGCAGCGAGTTAATCGGATGAGGTACCGCTCCTCTCACGTAAGATTTTAGAGCATTAATGTGCCAGGATCCTGCCTGAATCAAATCCACAGTGGCCGCAATCGTAACTGAGCTCACCGCTATCGCACGGTATGTAAAATCAAGGTGAAATACCGGAAAATAAATAAAGTTAGTAAGACAAACGACTTCATTTGTGGCAACACGCACGTGCTCGAACAACTGTCTGCGACGTTTGTTCTGTTACGTAGGTGTTATGTCGTGTTTAGTTTAATTTTCTTCGCAGAGTAATTTCATAAAAAGGAATAAAATTGCAGAATAATTTCATGAAAAGGAATCAGCGTTAATTATAAATATAAATACACAGATCAATTTAAAACGCTCTAACCTACAATAAAAACTGAAATTTTGATATGTCAAAGTAAACAAAATCGCATTTAAAAGCATTTTCAGTTCCTTACAGAAATCCGGCGTCTATTTGATATGTTTTCAACCTTGTTTCAATTAAAAATTTTACCCCGTCCTAGGTCGGCAAACATCCCCTATATATGAATATTTATTTAAAGCTTAAAAGCAGCCGTCCTATGACAGGCTGCAGGCTAGCACAACTATAGTATGGTAAAAGGGGATTTTGCGCCAGTGGCGATGCTAAATACCTCTCCTGAGGCGAGATAGAAGAAAAGTGGGTGACAGGCTGTGTAGATTAGTAGGGGTAATTCTTTAGAGTCAAATTGAAGGTGTTTAAGAAAACAATTATTGTAATTTTTTTTTTATTTGAAGTAGAATTGCATTTATGGCTATGCCAAGGTGATCTTTTTGTCATATAGCCCTTCTCTAGGGCTGAAACCCCTCTTTCCGTGCGGCTTATGAGGCTATTTCTAAACGGCATATCGTATTGTCGATGTTCACCGCGGAATACTGTGATTATTTTACATTTCAGTTTAGTTCTTTTTAAGGCATATGAGTAATAATATCAGTTTCTTAGAATCATCCTTTGTTTTTTTGTTATTCCCATGGTTCCGTTATTTTAATCTTTTTGCTAAGTAATAGTACTGACGTTTGCTAAAATCAGGTACCTTAGATCGGTTTTTATTATGTGATTATTATTGTTGTCTTGACATAGTAATATTTAAAATGGGTTTTATTTATGCGAGATATGGAAACACTGTCCTCACGTCTTCATTGGTTTTGATAAAATGTTTCCCATCCTAGGGAAAATTGTTAAGGAGAGTTTTGTACCGAATCTTATCGGTTTTCTGCCATTTCTGATTGCAACAGAAGATAATATGAAGTAAGACCATTAATTTCATCAAATTAATATGAAATTTTTATTTCACAGAGACGCATTCATTTCCGCTAATGCTGGGTTTTCAACTTTTCTGCGGACTGTTCTGTTAACGTCTTTGCATTAGATTAACATTGATCAGCCTTTTAAAGAGAGAGGGAGAGGAGTACCAAAAAAAGGTGAATAAATAAGTTAACGGGAATTTTCGTTCCCCACCGAATCTTCTTGAAGACGGAAAGTTAATTTTGATAAATACAAATTTAATCAACAAAAGAAAAGGAAACGCTCTTAATTGATCATAAAAAAACCCTAAAAGGAATGATCCCTATCTTCGCGAATTTTTACAAGTGAAGTTAAACCCACTACGAAACAACGCAAGAAAGGAGGCGAATAAAAACATGGAGATAATCATAAAACACCCTCGTTTGTGGGATTAAAGCAGAAAATGGATGGGACAATAATTAAATTCAGAGTATGGTAAGATGCGATCGGC
This sequence comes from Macrothele yani, assembly GCA_039090855.1. NCBI lineage: Eukaryota > Metazoa > Arthropoda > Arachnida > Araneae > Macrothelidae > Macrothele > Macrothele yani. The sequence goes on from CM077002.1 coordinate 133,144,840, forward strand.
ATCATTCTGAACAGCTGATGAGCACAGGTGCTGTGAGTTGGAGAGGGGGGGGGGGGGGATTGGGATCTGTTGCCAAGAAGAGTAGGAGGAAGAGGCGTCAACAACGCGCTCACGAGAGGAAGGGGGAATCGGTATGGAGGAATGGTTTGCAATGGGGGGATGGCGGGTGGTAGAAAAGGGTGGGTAAGGTGTTTGGAAGAGAGAGAGAGAGAGAGAGAGAGAGCTCCTAACGGCTGCTCTGGCTTCAAGTTTGATAAAGCTGACATCTTACTCGTGACTGCATCAGTTGCTAACCGTATTCTGATGAGGAAAAATAATGGAAACTATGATTAATAATGGGTGTCATGGCTTGCATTTGGGAAAGAACCACCCCTCCTCTAGAACAATTGATTACTACAACGGGAAAATATCTGCTCAAAGGAGAAACCACTTTTTCGAGCAGAGAACGACGGACTAATTTACGAACCGCGATATACATTTCGTGAGTGTAGTTGTTATTTTTCTTCCTTCCTTTCTTTTTTTTTTTTTTTCTTTCTGTTTTAGATTCATCCTTCTGTTTGAATGAACTGGCATTTCAAATATGCCTTAAATTCTAACGATAGGATACCTGTTCGTGAAAAGCTGTGATTGTTTAGCAGAGGTAATGTCTGACGTTAACAAATAATTTGTTATCCGCAAAATGTTTAGCGAGCGCACTTTAAAAGAAAATTCCAAACACGCGAGTTCAAAGAGTGAAAGTCGTTAAATTTAACAGAAAAAATGCTTTGGAGACTGAGGAATTAAAACCTAGCAAGAGCTTTGTTCGCCAAACTCTATGGAGCAATCCATACGCGTTTTTTTTTTTTTTTTTGTTACGAACAGCAGAAACCACTTCGAAACTCTCCGTCGAGTCCGGTAGCATGCTGAACCCGTTTTTGGGAGAAAGTTCCCATCATGTGAAAACACCGTATGCATACGTGATAACATGCATATCATCATCATCATCATTGTCAACCATTATCAATCCACTGCTGGACGAAGGTCTCCCCAAGTTTCCTCCACAACGGTCTGTCTTGTGCCAGTCTCCTCCATGTCACTCCCGCATACTTTCGAATTTCATCCACCCATCTCCCATGTGGTCTTCTTCTGGGTCTTTTCCTGTCCCTTGGAATCCAATCTAAAATTTCGGCTGACCATCGATGGTCTGTTCTTCTGGCAGTATGTCCAGCCCATTGCCATTTCAGGGATTTAACTCTGATCATGATGTCTTCCACTCTTGTCATTTTTCGGATCCACGTGTTCCTCTTCTTATATCTAATAGTTACACCAAGCATGCACTTCTCCATGCTGCTTTGAGTTGTCTGCAGCCTTTGTATGTCTCTTTTAGCTAAGGTGCACGTCTCTGCACCATACGTAAGCACTGGAAGAATGCATTGATCAAACACTTTTCTTTTAAGACATAATGGCATATTGCTCTTGAAAATTATGCTGTTTCTTCCAAAAGCTCTCCAGGAAAGTTTTGTACGCCGATTAATTTCTTCACCAATGTGACCCTCACTTGATATCTGCTGTCCAAGATAAACGTACGTGTCTGTTATCTCCAGCTTTTCTCCATCAATCGATAAATCTTCATTTCTTGTAAAAGCATTGTACATCACTTTTGTCTTCTGAAAGTTCATTTTTAATCCCACTTCTTTACTCTTGTCAGCAAGTTCCTGGATCATACTCTGTAGCTCTGATGGGGTAGTTGCAAAAATGACTATGTCATCAGCAAAACGAAGGTGGGTTAGATAATCTCCATTAATCTTTATCCCTTTGTTTTCCCAGTTCAGTGATTGAAAGACATTTTCCAATGTGGCATTAAAGAGCTTCGGAGATATGGTGTCACCTTGTCTCACTCCTTTTCCAATTTTTATGTGTGTTGTATTTTCAAACAGCCGAATATTTGCACTTGCATTTTCATAGATGTTATTAATAATATTAATGTATGCATCTTCAATACCGCAGGATTTCAGAGCCATTGCAACTGCTGATTGTTTCACCGAATCAAAGGCTTTTTCATTATCGATAAAAGCCATGCACAATGGAAGTTCATATTCCCTCGCTCTTTCAATTAGTTCTCTCAGTACGTGGATATGATCTATTGTGCTGTAGCCACTCCTGAATCCAGCTTGTTCTCTCGGTTGAGCCATGTCCAGTGTCACCTTCAAGCGGTGTGAAAGAACTTTAGTGAAGATTTTATAAACTACTGATAGGAGGCTGATAGGTCTGTAGTTCCTGAGATCCTCAATGTCACCTTTTTTATGTAGCAAGATCATTGTAGCGTTGTTCCAATCCTCAGGAATTTTCCCTTCATTAAGGCATCGAGTGAAAATTTGGGCGAGTACTGTTTCGATTTCTCCACTTGCTTCTTGTATGATGTCTACAGTAATTCCATCTTCTCCTGGAGCTTTTCCCCGCTTCATGTTCTTGATTGCATGTGCAACTTCTGCTGGAAGGACTGGAAGAACTCTGGTACTGGTACCTTTCATGATGTCTGGAGTACATGTATCATCCCTTTCATATAATTTGGAGTAGAAATCTTTCACTCTTGTCAAAATTTCGCCTCTATTTCTTGTTATAGAACCATCTTCTTTTCTCAGTGCCATAATCTGTTTTTTCCCCTTACTGAGATGTCCCTTTGCTATCTTTAGGCTTTGGTTGTTTTCAATTGCTTTCCTTACTAGTTCACAGTTGAATTTCCTTACGTCTTCAGTGATACTTTTTCGTACTGTCTTCCATAGCTCTATATATTCCACTTTGGAAGTCACATCTTCTTAAGTTGTCCTCATCACTCTTCTTTTTGCATCAACATTTTGGTTTTTCCTGATAATTTGTTCACATGCAATTTGTTCTTAGACCCAGCTAATTTTGTTGCTGTTTCCATAAGAGCTTTGGTTACTTTTCTGTTAACTTCCGAAATATCCACTTCTTCCGATGTTAGGCCTTCTAAAGCAGAGAATCTGTTCTTCAGTTCCAATTTGAAGGTATTATGGTGTTTTTTAAGGTTGGTTATGTCAATACATTTTGTTTGTCTTATGAGCTTGCTACGTTCGAGTTTAGTGTTGAGGTGCATCTTACATCTCACCAATCTATGGTCACTGCCTGTGTTGAACTTGTTTAGCACACTGCAGTCTTCTATGACGAATTTTTTGTTACACATAATAAAATCAATTTCACTTGTCGTCCCATTTGGATGTCACCATGTCCATTTCCTGTGTGGCTTTTTCTTGAAAAAGGAGTTCAAGATGAAAAACCCTTCTGCCTCTGCAAACTCTACGAGAGTATTTCCACGCTGGTTTCTGTTGCCGTGACCGAATTTACCTACTGAAGTTTCATTCTGTTGCCGTTGACCTATTTTTGCATTGAAATAATATACACCGATGAACCATTGCATTATAACCACCTACCTAATACCTCTACAAGTAGAACCCTCTACAGCCCGCAAAACAGCTGCCACTTGGCGAGGCATCGATTCGATGAGGAGGATATAGGTATCCTGGGGTATCTGGTATAATAATGTCAACAGCAGGTCCTCCAGTTCCGTTACATTTTGCGGCGGTGGTGATTTGACGCGAAACCCGCTTTTCGAAGTCGAACCACAAATGCTCGATTGGGTTCCTGTCAATTTAATTTGGAGGCCAGAGCACTGACAGAAACTTACTAGCATGGTCTTCGAAACACTCCTTCACGATTCTGGCAGTGTGGCATGGCGCATTATCCTGTTAGTAATGGGCATCACCAGCACGGAACACAGTTGCCATCAATGCGTGAACTTGGTCCGCAACGATGTTCAGATACCTGACAGCTGTCAGGGATTGTGCTATTGGGGAAAATGGGGCCTAAAGTGTCCCAAGAAAGCAACGTCCACAGCATAACACAGCCGCCCGCCCGCCTGTTTCCGCCCAACAGTGCATCCAGGTTTCATAGCCTCCGTTGGTAAGCGGCGCATCCGCGCTCGGCCGTCTACGTGATGCACCAGGCATCTTGATTCGTCAGACCAGGCCACTTTCTTTCAATCATCCACGGTTCGATCTCGATGATCTTTGGCCCATTTCATGCGTTGTTGGCGATGACGTGGAGTGATCATGGGGACCCAGCTGGGTCTTCAGCTACGCAGGTCCATGCAGAGAAGGCTGCGATGAACTGTGTGCTGTGACACATTGCCCTGATCACCACCGTTGTAGGTGCGCGTGATTTGTGGCCCTGCGGTCTCTGTGAACAGTGCGCGCCACTCTCCGCTCCTCTCTGGCATCAATGAGCTGCGGACGACACACGACTGGACGACTGTTTGGCCATCTGTGCACCACTTTTGATACGTACTCACTACAGCGGCACGTGAACAAGCCGTGCAGTCTCCGTGATCATAGTTCCGAGGCGTCATGCCATCACAATTTGTCCTTTATCAAACTCCCGTAAATATGCAGCTTTTCACATTCAGACTCTGAACACTTTACTAGCCGAAAGCCGATCCTCGGGTTGTATATATACTGCTCGGTGAACTTCACCTGCGCCACTGTTCGGTCTCGAGGCGCGCTCATTTCTCTAGGCTGGGGGTGGTCATGATGTTGGATATACTTGAAAGATTTGTTTAACTACATTAGTACTACAGTTAATTAATTAAATCTTTCAGTACTTTCACCATGACCGCTACAGAGACAGACTTCTGTTTAACCACAAAACACACATGAAGCAAAAGCGACACCGATCCTCCCAAAGCAATGCTCGATTTGTACACAACGCTCGTGTATGAACACAGTTCCAGGCATTCTTATCTCATGTTTCCCCTCGGTCGACATCCCCGTTCCATTTCTGCCCTATCCCTGTAATTGCCGCCCGGAAATCCACTTACATGTGCGTGAGCACCACCCATCTTTCTTTTCTTAGGTGTAGATTGCATGTTTTCAACTCTATTGAAGTTATACTTCCACAGCATAGCCTTCTGAAATAGGTGCCGGAGAAACTCTTGCACAATTCTCTTGTTGAGCATTTGATGTACTCCTTCCCCATTGCTTTTCTATCAACATTCTTCTACTAGCACACAAGGATTCCGCTTCGCTGTTGCAATTTCGTTCAGCATGCCACCATTTCTGTTCCTCGTTTCCAGGACAGTGTCTAGCAGATCTTCTCTGACTCTTTAAATGTGAAATTAAATTAAATTTTGTTACTTTGCTGGTAAAAAGTTATCTTAACATTTCAATCCCTCGTTAAATCAAAGGACTTCATTAAATTATCTTCGTTAAAAACGACCAAATTAGCTTTGAGTTAACATTATACCAAACAAAAGTTACTCCTTAAATCCAAGAGTTCGCTAAATACGTCCTCGTTATAAGCGGGTTCTACTGTATTTTGTATTTAACTGAATCTAGTGGATTTTTCGACCGGCCGACTCATCTGTTCGAAACCCAAGAGAGGTGTGAATGTCTGGTGTGAGGCAAGATGACACCATATCTCCCAAGTTCTTTAATGCCACATTGAAAAATGTCTTTCAATCAATGCACTGGGAAAACAAAGGGATAAACATTAATGGAGATTATTTAACTCACCTTCGTTTTGCTCATGACGTAGTCATTTTTGCAACTACCACTTCAGAGCTGCAGAGTATGATCCATGAACTTGCTGAAAAGAGAAAACAAGCGAGATGAAACACGAACTTTCAGAAGACAAAAGTGATGTACGCTTTTACAAAAAACGATACCTACATTTATCTTGCGCAGCAGATATCAAGTGAAGGTCACATTGATGAAGAAATAAATCGGCGTATAAAACTTGGATGGGGAGATTTTGGAAGAAACAGTACAATTTTTAAGAGCAGTATGCCATTATGTCTTAAAAGAAACTTGTTTAATCAATGCATCCTGCCAGTGCTTACGTATGGAGCAGAGACATGGACCTTAACTAAAAAAGACATACAAAGACTGCAGACAACTTAAAGTAGCATGGAGAGATGCATGCTTGGTGTAACCAGGAAAGATAAGAAGAGGAACTTGTCGATAAGGAAAATGACAGGAACGGACGACATGACCAGAGTAAAATTACTGAAATGGCAATGGGCTGGACATGTTGCTAGAAGAACGGACCACCGATGGGCAACCGAAATTTTAGACTGGATTCCGAGGGAGAGGAAAAGACGTAGAAGACCCCATGGAAGATGGATGAAATTCGAAAGTATGCTGGAGTGACATGGAGGAAACAGACTCAAGGCAGACAATAGTGGAAGAGACTTGGGAAGACCTTCATCCAGCAGTGGATTGATAATGGTTGATGATATATATATATATATATACATACATACATACAGGGTAGGAAATGGACATAGAGACATCCAAATGGGACGACAAGTGAAATTGATTTTATTATGTGTAACAAAAAATTCGTCATAGAAGACTGCAGTGTGCTAAACAAGTTCAACACAGGTAGTGACCATAGATTGGTGAGATGTAAGATGCACCTCAACACTAAACTTGAACATGGTAAGCTCATAAGACAAACAAAATCTATTGACATAACCAACCTTAAAAAACACCATAATACCTTCAAGTTAGAACTGAAGACCAGGTTCTCTGCTTTAGAATGCCTAACATCGGAAGAAGTGGACATCTCTGAAGTTAACAGAAAAGTAACCAAAGCTCTTATGGAAACAGCAACAAAATTAGCTGGGTCTAAGAACAAGTTGCATGTGAACAAATTATCAGGAAAAACCAAAATGTTGATGCAAAAAAGAAGAGAGATGAGGACAACTAAAGAAGATGTGACTTCCAAAGTGGAATATATAGAGCTATGCAAGACAGTAAGAAAAAGTATCGCTGAAGACGTAAGGAAATTCAACTGTGAACTAGTGAGGAAAGCAATTGAAAACAACCAAAGCCTAAAGATAGCAAAGGGACATCTCAGTAAGGGAAGAAAACAGATTATGGCACTGAGAAAAGAAGATGGTTCTATAACAAGAAATAGAGGCGAAATTTTGACAAGAGTGAAAGATTTCTACTCCAAATTATATGAAAGGGATGATATATGCACTCCAGACATCATGAAAGATACCAGTACCAGAGTTCCTCCAGTCCTTCCAGCAGAAGTTGCACATGCAATCAAGAACATGAAGCGAGGAAAAGCTCCAGGAGAAGATGGAATTACTGTAGACATCATACAAGAAGCAAGTGGAGAAATCGAAACAGTACTCGCCCAAATTTTCACTCGATGCCTTAATGAAGGAAATATTCCTGAGGATTGGAACACCGCTACAATGATCCTGCTACATAAGAAAGGTGACATTGAGGATCTCAGGAACTACAGACCTATCAGCCTCCTATCAGTGGTTTATAAAATCTTCACTAAAGTTCTTTCACACCGCTTGAAGGTAACACTGGACATGGCTCAACCGAGAGAACAAGCTGGATTCAGGAGTGGCTACAGCACAATAGATCATATCCACGTGCTGAGAGAACTAATTGAAAGAGCGAGGGAATATGAACTTCCATTGTGCATGGCTTTTATCGATTATGAAAAGCCTTTGATTCGGTGAAACCATCAGCAGTTACAATGGCTCTGAAAACCTGCGGTATTGAAGATGCATACATTAATGTTATTAATAACATCTATGAAAATGCAAGTGCAAAGATTCGGCTGTTTGAAAATACAACACACGTAAAAATTGGAAAGGAGTGAGACAAGGTGACACCATATCTCCGAAGCTCTTTAATGCCACATTGGAGGGTGTTTTTCAGACGCTGAGCTGGGAAAACAAGGGGATAAAGATTAATGGAGATTATCTAACCCACCTTCGTTTTGCTGATGACGTAGTCATTTTTGCAACTACCTCATCAGAGCTGCAGAGTATGATCCAGGAACTTGCTGACAAGAGCAAAGAAGTGGGATTAAAAATGAACTTTCAGAAGACAAAAGTGATGTTCAATGCTTTTACAAGAAATGAAGATTTATCGATTGATGGAGAAAAGCTGGAGATAACAGACACGTACGTTTATCTTGGACAGCAGATATCAAGTGAGGGTCACATTGATGAAGAAATTAATCGGCGTACAAAACTTGCCTGGAGAGCTTTTGGAAGAAACAGCATAATTTTCAAGAGCAATATGCCATTATGTCTTAAAAGAAAAGTGTTTGATCAATGCATCCTTCCAGTGCTTACGTATGGTGCAGAGACGTGGACCTTAACTAAAAGAGACATACAAAGGCTGCAGACAACTCAAAGAGGCATGGAGAGGTGCATGCTTGGTGTAACCAGGAGAGATAAGAAGAGGAACTCGTGGATCCGAAAAATGACAAGAGTGGAAGACATCATGATCAGAGTTAAATCCCTGAAATGGCAATGGGCTGGACATACTGCCAGAAGGACAGATCATCGATGGACAGCCGAAATTTTAGATTGGATTCCAAGGGACAGGAAAAGACCCAGAAGAAGACCACATGGGAGATGGGTGGATGAAATTCGAAAGTATGCAGGGGTGACATGGAGGAGACTGGCACAAGACAGACCGTTGTGGAGGAAACTTGGGGAGACCTTCGTCCAGCAGTGGATTGATAATGGTTGACAATGATGATGATGATGATGACATACAGGGTGTTCAGAAAGTCTCTCCGCAGTGGGTACCTTAGAGAGCAGTGAGCCATTATGAAAATCAAACAAATGTATTGTTACGACTTCGGGTGCAGTGTTAATTGTTGGTTGAAAAATCAACAGCTGGTGGTTTCCCCCCCCCTTTTGCGAAAGAAAGATAATTCCTTTATTTGAGAGCTTGAACTGTGAAATGAAACATGGATGGGTCGTCTGATGTGGGGAACGCAATGTGTCGCCCCTACGTGCGTCGATCAAGTTGGGTGGCCCGTGTAAGTGTGAAATGGTGGGATGTTTGGAGAACCAGGTTAGCGTGTCACCAGATTGGAAAGTTATGGCGTTTTCTAATCCGAATCTTGGCAGGACAAAGAAGTGTCAGTTATATGGTTATCTACTTATCTGTGAGCTGGCCCCTACGTATATTCCGAATGCAGACATGCATTTCTTAACGTTTTCATCGCGCCGAATGCTCTTAGGAAGCAATAAAATTGACGAGAGAGTTAAAACAGACCCCTAAGACAGAGCAAGGAATTTGTTAGTGAAATGTGAATGACCGAAAAAGAGTAGTCTAGTACAAGTACATGAAGGGAGCTGGACTCGTGCGGGACCAAGGTGATCCTGCGGCGCGGTATTTGGCGGGGGTAGAAAGGATTCTGGCAGGAGAAGTCTGCCAGCTGAGCAAAGAGGCGGAAGTTCGGTTGATGTTACCGTGAGGAAATGGGGGATTATAGATGCCCTTTGCTGCTGCATGATTGGATGTAGTGCTGGAGAGATGCTAAATAATTTTTTTCCGAAAAGCTCTTGTTGTTAGGCGACTTGCGGACATTGCAGCAGTAGCAACCTGAAATTCTGGCTAGTAATGCATCTGGTTGATGCCAGGAATACTGAATTCGAGCTACAGAGCAGGCTTCCAGAGATAATTCTATTTCAGCCCCGAGTGGCTAAGGTGGACTATCTGTGATGTAAAGCGAATCACCTTGGGAAGACGGACGGATCAGCTGGGACAGACGGACGGATCCTGCTATCACGTCAGCGGCCTCGTTCGACCTTGACATTAGTGCGCATAGATGCGTACGTGGTTCCATACTGGTGAATGCAGTGCACGTGAGTAAGTGTGAGATAGGGTTTGTGACGTGTCTGCATCGCAGGACGCACATGAGATAAAGGCAGATAGCAGCGAGAGCATACGTCCGCGTAGTTCAGTTGGGAGAGTGACTTATTCCGGAATGAGGGGACCGGGTTCGATGCCCGGCGTGGACAAAAAGGACGGAGAAATTTACTTCGTTATATTGGCGCCCGAACTTCAAGAATGACCTGGCCTTTAAAGTTCTCGCAATGGTGTAATGTTCTTTCCACAGCGCGAGACAGGAAAAATAAGAGAATCCCTTCTTCAGCGCTTCGAAAAATAAATGTGTGTGATGTTACGTTCCACACACAAAATTGACTGGGATTTCTCCAATGTACGTTCTTCAGCGGATGACTGCCTACAGCGACACATGGTCCCGGATGACCCGTGGGTCATGCCCCCGGCCCTCTTTGGGGAGAGATGTGACGTGCCTGCATCGCAGCACGCACATGAGATAAAGGCTGATAGCAGCGAGAGCATACGTCCGCGTAGCTCAGTTGAAAGGGCGACTTATTCCTGAATGAGGGCACCCGGGTTCGATGCCGGCGTGGACAAAAATGACGGAGAAATTTCCTTCGTTATAGGTTCGACTCCCCTCTCCATCGGTCATAGTGCGCGCTCTGAAATGGGCGTGTCATCACACAGGTGTGCTTCAGAACAAATATAAGTGAATGCATAAAATACGGATACCCGACATAAAAAGTTGCATTCCTGTAAGTACTGTATTTTTTTATGCATGCCAGTTGTGAATAAATTGGCTCCGGTCAGCCAATAGACTTTCGTCGGCTGAGAACTTCTTAAAGCCGGACAGTATATGCCAGCGAATAATCATTGAACTTTAACGATAAATTCAGCCTATGAGCTATTCCGAAAGGGGCGAGTCTATATGACGCCCCTCCTTCATCTTCTGTATATAGACGTCTTCATCATTATCTGTTTTATTTTGCCAGTTCTGAAATTGCATGTGTAATTTATGAGTGTCAGAAGAATTTCTGAATATATATTTCAAACACAGCTCGTATAGCCAAAAAGTCCCTCCGCAGTAATTTTAAGGCTGTTCCGCCTATTATTGATGTCGCTACAGTAAATTTTTTTGAATTAAACAACTTGTATGTTTAATTTCAGCTTTTTCTGTTTTCTTGATAACATATCAAGCTTCGGAATATGTTTCACAGCAATCGGCGTATAAAACTTGGATGGAGAGATGATAAGTTGAAAGTTTCCAAAATGTGGATGTTGTTTTCATCCTAGACCCTCAGAAGGAAAGAACACGTTTCCTTTTGAGGACACTCTTTCTTCATATTGCATGACAAATCATTTTTCAGTCCGTGGGCACCAGTATCGAGGAAAAAAAGTCCACAGTACGCATTTTTCTTTAAAATAAAATCATTTTTTTTCCTTTTGAAAATAAAACTGAAATGAAACCGGGTCGAAATCTGGTTAAAAACCACCTTGACCCGACCCATTAGAAATTGTCGAACCGTTGACCTGTGACCCGTTTCCATCTCTGCTCCATTGTGGTCTAACCACTGGCTTCTGACCATTCCTTCGAGATGGGTATGGGTTAGAATCCCTGTGCGGCATGATATTTTTTGGGGAGGGAGAGTCAATCAAGTTGGCGACCACTGTGAGTAACTCGATACGTTACAAGCAGTCGCCTGCCCCTAATTAAAAGTCACTGGTTTCAGGGAAGTTAAAGAGCCAGTGCCGCACCCATGCCTCGCCGCGGCCGCCCCAATGGCACAGTGAAGTGGTCTAATCGCTGGCTTCCGATCACTCCTCTGTGATGGATCCCGGTCCAAATCCCGGTGAGGCGTGGGTGTTGTGCGTGTCTTGTCTTACAGCACTGGCTCTCTATATCTCCGTTCACTGGTACCACTGGCAGTAATTTATGGACGAGCGATTGCTTATAGGCCATCGAATTGATCGCGGTGGTCGTTAAATCAACAAACAAAAAAACAGCTGAGTAATGAGACATGCCAGAAGGCTCGGTTCGTTACACACTGGTTACAGGAGCAGGGCAGCGGACTTTAAAGGGCTAAAATGGCCTCTACACCAACCAGCTGTACCAAGCTGATGAGAGGGCCTGGGTGTGGCGTCGACTGCATTAGGCCAAGGCCCTGTCGTGCCAGGTCGGCTCTGTTCAAGGCGGCTCTTGGATGGTTTTGGGATCCTTCCCATGAGTCACGTTAATTCCTTTAATGTCTGCACAGCTGTTTAACCGCTGCATGCTAATAGCATGTGCTGGCTTATCACCTACACGCTTTCATGGTCTTCGCGCATCTTACAGCCAATGGTCTGTTCGAGCAGGACAATGCGCTGGGCCTCAACCACCCAGTAATCTGAGTTTGGGACTATCCAGTGGCTCCCATGGTCCCAGGATTTAAACCCTGTGGAAGCTCTCTAAGATACCGTGGGTCGGAACATCACATCCATGGATCCTGACCGTCGTCTCGGGCTGAATTGTAGACAATGCTGCGACAGGCATGGCTGGCATTACCTCCGGCATCTGGTGGAGTCGACCCCTAGGCGTGTACAAGCTGTCATTCGCCCCAGAGGAGGACCAACACTCTGTTAGGTAGGTATCTCTAATGTGTTGTCCACTGAGTGTATTTATTGATTTTCATAATGAACAATTACCTCTCCAGGTGACTTTTCAATACGCTTGTTAGCACGTCTCTTGTAGAAAAAGAAAAAGATCGTGCTTATGCTATCGGTTTGTCCGTCCGTCCATCTGTGGACGCCATATCTCTGCAACTATTAGCCCGATTTGAAAAAATTCTTTTTGCATTGGGAAGCTTGAAATATGCAAATGATGATCCTTCATTTCTTTTTTTTTTTACGATGTAAAATGTCGCCGCTAGAAGGCGTAAAAGCAGATGATATCGAATTCAAAATACATTTTATTCCATATAATTGCTTCTAAACATCAGATTGAAAAAAATATTTTACCTTTCTATTCCGTTTATGTCGAAGACTATTTTAAGTATAGTCATTTTTTACAGTTACGCATAGATTTTCCGCTATGGGACGTAAAAGCAAATTCCGTTTTACCAGATATCTCTACTTCTAAAACTCCGGTTTGAAAATTTTTTTTGTTCAGCGGATACAGCTTCCGATGCGAAATCTTTTACATATAATTTCTAATTTTTGGTAAAACATGGTTTCGCTATCAGGGGGCTTGTAAGTCTTAATTTTCTGCTTCTGATGTATTTGCAGCAAAATCTGAGCTCCTGAAAACACGACTGAAAAAATTCTTTCCTGGACCGGTATAGCTCACATCGAAAAACCTTTTGAGAATTCTTTCTTCTTAAAATAAGGCATGTTTTTCTCGCCAGGTGGCGTAGATACATCTCTTTTTTCTCATATAATTTCAAAAATTTTTTAATGCACTTCTCTACAACCAGAGGGCGGAAGTTCATGATTTCGTTTGCAGCAAGATCTATTGAAAAACTTTTCTTCGGTCAGATACTACAGTTTTCCATACCGGTTCCATTGACTTTGAACAGCTTTGATAAATTTAATTCGCGCCAGAACTGATTCAAAAGACGTGCTCATTACACCCGATAATTCGGTATCATCTTTCTTGTATATTTTTTTATATCTGAATGCGAATTAAAGTAGTACTATTAAAGTAGGAAATCTTGAAGCACTGCTTACACCTTAAAACACCTGAAGTTATACAAACAGATCTTACAGGCAGATAGATGGGTGCCAAATTAATCAAGTGAGTGGACATGCCTCAGACAACTTGAAAATTACATCGTCCTGGAACGGGAATCGAACCCGTAGCTTCCTATTTACGTTCAAAATACCTGCTCGCGTGTCGCTAAGATGAAGGATCATATATACGTTACATCTGAGTCCGAAAACACATTCTCAGTAGCTTGGAGGTTCCTTGATCTGAGTGGTGTAAGGGTAGCATACTCGAACGCATATGCGTATCAAGAAGGGGGGGGGGGGGCACGTGCCCCTCAACACTGCCGTCTTAGCCCTTTTGGGGGCCCTGGGCCATCATATTTTTCGAGGCTCCTGACCTTTATATATCATCATCATCATCATCGCCGTCGTCAGCTGTTACCAATCCACTACTGGATGAAGGTCTCCCTAAGTTTCTTCCACAATGATACAGAAACATTCAGAATCGAGCAATACCTAGTAACGTTTTAAAATACCACTTGAATAAAAAATGGTACATGTCAAAAATTGTAGAACACCATGTACCAAATGCACTCACACTTAGTTAATTAGTAAATTACAAGAAAATGGGGGTTGAAAGATATGTTCCTTCCTTATTCTACAAATTATTCAACGAAAGGTAAATTAAAACAAAAGATAGAAATAAACCAACCGGCGCCATTTCCAGACAATTGGACGCAAGGGACAAAAATGTCGATATGCGGCCCCCTCTTTTTTATTCATTTAAACAGCGAAGATTGGATATATTGAAGTCGCCCTAGTTAGCAAACCCCATTGATAAACACATTGTACGTGCACTTTTTCGTATAGACAACACAAATGTATGTTTGAAAGGAAAAAGTGATTCGGAAAAAATGCGATTTGTGCGTGGAAGGACAGAGAGAGAGAGAGAAAAAAAAAAAAAAACCCTGGCTCACATGAACTTGAGCCAATTTTAACGTAATTTTACATTCTAACTCAGTGAATGACATTTGGCTCTGAAATTCTTTTGAAAATGAATCATCTATGGTCGGTAAATAGTTGTGTTTTAGAAATCGACACTTCTCCTGTTAGAACTTAAACACTTGGATATGCGCTTATGGGATTGTACTGGTTGAATTAGATTCGGAATTCTAGAGGTGTATGCCAAAAATAAAATAAAACGAAACACTTGCTCTGTCAGTGAAATATAAAACCATGCACTCACTGCACTTTCTTGAGAACTATGTTCTTCAGGATACATGTGGACAAGCCACTTCGTTTTTACATATTTACGAATCACGCATTTTTACTTCCGTTCAAAATTTTCATTTAATTGTTTTATCAAATCACTATCACCCCCACTTGGGACCGGGTGAGAGGTCGGCTTTCTTTGTTTTTCGTCACAAAAGATCTACCCTAACACATAACTTCCCTCTTGTCTCCTCGGGAAATCGAAGCTACGAGCAAGGTTTGAAAAAAAGGAGGGGGGGGGGGAGCTTCCAACTTTCTACACTGCCCAGCAAAAAGTCTTGCTGAGCCAGCAATGGCCCGGCACTATGTTGCCGCTGCCGAACAGTCAATAAAATGTCCGGGCGGCCAACAGAAGGGCCAGCAGTTCAGGCCAACAGTTGGCACCCCCATCAGTTGTCATATGCACAAAAGGGCCATCAGTTATCCATCACAGGCAGTAGTTGCCACATGTCGCCCTTCAGAGGCTCTGCAAGCACGTGCCAGAAATGATGGACAGCCTAATGTGGTCCGCTAGTTTGCCGGCAGTGGCAGCCGGCAACCACGTGACGTGACGTAACTGATGGCTTGCCGAATCTTGTCAGCCAATTTCCCAGTAGTAGCCATAAAAAAAAAAAAATCGAGGATAACCGCAGTTTCCCAAAGCTACAACTTTTTTTTTCACTCCTTTACGAAACTTCTAAATTAGAGTACTGCGCTGGGGAAATTTTCTCAACAGACCGGAAAAATGCCCGTTCGGATCTGGGTGGAAACGAACCCGGGCTGTTTGCGTGGGAGGCGAGCTTGAACCCGGGCTGTTTGTGTGGGAGGCGGGACTGACTTGCCACGCACGAGCGTGTGCTTGGCGCTGTCTCTTTCCTGCGGAATGTGTAATGGAATGATTCTCTCTTTAATTTTACAATATTGCGAGGTATTTTTCATAAATGTCAGTTTCATATAATTCATAAATTTATTTTTTCAACGTAACGATAGTTTTTTTTTACCTTAAAAGAATTTCACTGATTTTCAAGGAGTGTACCGACTTAAAGTCGCTTTCCAGAGTTTTGTGCTGTCCTTCTCGTCTTGAAAGGCGATTGTTGAATTAATATATTTTACCCGTTCATGTCACATTCTGTTACATTTTTAACGTTGTATCTTTCCTTTCCGTTGTCCGAAGCTACATTTGTTTTAAAGGGGAAAGATATCTTATTTTACTTCTCGTTATTTTTAGAAGCGAATTCCTCCCAGTCTTGTGTATTCAACATATGGATGAGAGTACATTATATCCACATAGCGTTGCTTTTTTTTCCTTCAAATAATTGATAAATTTTGTACGCGTATAATTCTTTTTTTTTCCAACAAACGTTTTTTTAATGTTTTTCCAGGACATTTGTTTCAAGCGGTTTCAAATTATGTCTTGTTATTCATGAGAATGGAGCGGGTGTATTTCACGGCTGTAATCTAGTATTTCATGACTGAATCTGATATCTTCGTCGACTTGGCATTGCATTAGGAAATTAATTCGCCTCTCTATATATGGCTTTTTTCTTAACATCCGCTAAAATAACATGATGGCGATAGCGTCGTCTTCAACTAACTGGTACCATGAGAGACACAGCAAGTGTTGCTTCTGCGCATGTGCAGTACCGTTGCTTCCACCTGGTGTTGGGGTTGCATCGGTTGCCAGCTACTGGCCACTAGTGGCTCTTGCTTGGAGGCCCACCATTTACGGCGATGCTGCAGGGTCATCAATGGCTCGCCAACTGATAGCGCTGCCACCAACGGACCGCTACCGGCAGATTTCAGCCAACAGTGACCCATCACTGCCAGCTGGTGGCCAGCAGTTTCCCAGCACTTGTGTTTTTGCTGGGTGGTGTTCCTTCATTTCTTTAAATAAATAAAAAAAACTGCTGGTCCGTGGTGAAAGAGTTTGCCTTTTTGTACACGCATAAGAACATGGGGCGTGGGGGGGGGGGGGGGGGGGGGGGCAATTCAGGTGAGGTCCCTGGGCTCCGGCCCCGTTGGCCCACCCTTTAAAACAGTCATGTAAGCAGGTAAAAACCTATGTTATGGCATTTGAAGTATGGCGCAGTGGTCTAAGCGATGACTTCTGATCATTCGTCCGAGATGGCTCCGGATCCCAGTGAGGCATGGATGTTGTGTTTGTCTTACGGCACTGGTTCTTCCCCTTTCCTGGAACCAGTGGCCCTAAATTAGGGATAGGCGACTGCTTATAGCCCACTGAGTTGCTCACGGTGGTCGTTAAACCTCCAATCACACATACACAGACACACAAAAAAAAAAACGCATTTTCGGATAGACTATTTCCGAGAATGCCCCCCCTCCCTCTAATTTTTGGTCACGCTACGCCTATGCTCGAACGTAAATCCGGAGATGCGGCTTCGATTCCCGTTCCGAGACGATTTTATTTTCAAGTTTTCTAAGGCATGTATACTTACCTGAAGATATCTTTAGAATACCGGGTTGCCAAGAGGCTTGTTCATTACACCCGAGAATTCGATAGGTACTTCCGAATTAAAAGGAAACAAATTCTTAGTGGTATTCTATTTCGTTGTAATCATGATATCAAAATTAGTTAAAATCACCCACTTTCATCTAGGTTAGAATTCTTTTAATTCATTGTCTTGCGTTCTTTTCTGTGGTTATTGTTTACGCAAATATACATTTTTACTGAGAAATTTTAAAAACGTGGTCTTGAAAAATTTTCAGACTAAGATTTTTTTATTTCTTTTAAAACAATCTTAGTTCTCCCATACATCGCAATTGATGTATTTTTTTTTCTATACTAATCAATTCTTTGCTTTATTGGTAAGTTGATAACCCTGTTTTTAGACAAGCGAGCAAAATAAGATTCAAGCGTGCATGATCGTGTTTCCCCGGGCTGCTGAGTAATAAAATACTTAAAATTAATGTGCCAAAGCAAGCCTTTTTCCTGCAGACTTTTATTTGCAGACGATCTTGGGTCAGATATCCCATTACTCAGCCATCCCACGTGACATCCAGAGAACGACTTAAGTTTCAGTTAGAAGTGCTTTCACTCGGCTCTTCTTACTCTTTCCTTTCAAAGAGCTTTCCTCGGGTTTTTTCTGCGTACATTTTTTTTTCGGTTCTTTTCCATTTTTTCCAGTTTTGTTTGCTTTGAATGTGCATCTGTGCCACCTTAACGTATGTAGCCGGAGAAAACCCAGTCGGTTCAGGTCCTGTTACGGGCTTGTCTCCCATTGCAGCTACTTGAGACCTAAAGTAAAGCTTCTGCAATATTTCTTGGAGGGCAACATTAGCCGAGGAGATCTTGTGTCTCATTAGTTGGCGAGCCGGGCGGGACAGTCTGGCTTCCAGTACTGCGCAGAAGATCAGGTTCCGACTCGGCGCTTCAGTCAGTTTTATAGGAGAGCCCTGTTATTTTATCCTGCCCACCCTCATCCCCTCTGCGTGCGTCTGCGATCTCTAGCCATCCTCTTCGCGAAATGCGCGCTAAGCGAGCACCCATTGCTCAGGTACCTTTCCCTAAGTTTGCTGTTGTCTTCGCTTTTTAAGTGGCTGGCATTACTGGAGTAGGAATCGGTTTTCTCTGGCAAGCGCTTACGCCGCGTGGTGACCTAACCGTAACCTGAAGTCTCTCTACATCGGCGCATGCGCTCTGAAAACCACAAGAGTTCTAGCGCCGAAGCGCAGCGTTTATTAAACGCCACAAAAATTAACTTCGCTTCGCACTAATGACAAACCACTAGTCTAGCTGTACAATAAACTGCCAGTACTGGATAATGCTTTACTCACTTTTCACTTTAAACTGTTGCACGAGATAAAATCGAAGCTCCTTTATTTAATTTGTTTTAATTGTGAATACAGAGGCAACTTTAGATCTTTTGGGGCCCAAAGCGCTAAGAGATTCTTCCCCTCCTCTCCACCCCTTCTTAACATCTCAGAAATTTTCATCCGTCAGATTAAAAAATAATAAAGTCAAGAATAAAGTTTTTACCTTCATTATTAGAACGTTTCGTATGAAACAGTGCTAATGTAATCACTTTGTCTGTCCGTACACATCGAAGTTGTTTGTTTTTACAGATATTTCAAAAAACTATTTTTGCGGATAATAGGAAACCAAAGGATATTAAGTTTGGCACTTTGAATATCCCATATATTGTACTTCATGAATTTACCCCAAAGTCAAAAATTCAAAAAATTGAGGTTCTGTTGTGAAGAAACTATTCAACTAAAATGAAGGCTAAATGATTTTGCCGCCTCGGTGGCGCAGTGGTCTAAGCGATGGCTTCTGACATTCGTCCGAAAGGGGTCCGGGTACGAATCCCGGTGAGGCATGGGTGTTGTGTTTGTCTTACGGCAGTGGCTCTCTCCCTTTCCTGGAACCAGTTTCCCTAAATTAGGGACGGGCGACTGTTTATAGCCCAATAAGTTGCTCATGGTAGTCGTTAAACCTTCAAAAAAAAAAGTGTATCGCAATCAACGAACATAGGTAAACATGGTGATCTGAGATACTTCAATCGTGGACGCTTTCTCGGCGCGAGACAGATGAGTCATTCTATAGCCCAAGTGGTAAGAACAGTAGGGTTCCGGAGGGCAACAGTATCAAGGGTGTACCCCAAGTATACCATTGACGGACGTACGAGCACCCATACAGCAAGCGGAATTGACGTAGACTATACAGTCTCGTAGAGACCGACAACTTGGCAAGAGCGGCGCAAATTACATCCACGCTAACTAAATGTTGGAGGTCCAAACAGCGTCAGCGAGTGAACAATACGGCGTCCGCTGCATGCTTTGGTCTACGGGAGCCTACGCCCTACTCTTGTGCCACCATTGACTGCTCGTGATTGAAAATTATGCCTCGCCTGCTTGCGGGAACACCAAACAGAAGTCGTCGCTCTTTCCACGTTAATAAGTGAGTCACGGAAAAATTATCATCGGTCGCCACCGGGAATCGAACCCTGGGTCTTCCAGTTACGCGCCGGACATGCTACCACTGCGGCCTCGAATTCTCCAGATTCACAAGTAATTAACTGCCAAACCACATGGCAGGTTGCTTCATGGAGCCCCGCACAATCCTGGGGATTCAACAAAGATGGGAACATCAAAACTTGACCTCTGTATAGGTCCCTTAATGACCTCTCGAGACACATCAGTTCCCTTAATGTGTCTCGAGAGGTCCTTAACCGCTGCGCGCTAGCAGCAAGTGCTGACTGTCTCACCTACACGCTTTCACGGCCTTCGCGCATTCCAGCAGGACGATGCTCCGCCCCAGCCGGCCGCAACCATCGAGGTATGCCTCATCTAAGTTTGCCTGCCAAGGTCAAAGAATTTAAACCTTGTGAAAGCTTTCTGCGATGCCGTGGGGCGGGAAATCAGAACCATGCATCCTGAACCCACGTCTCGGGCGGAGTTGTGGGCAATGCTGCGACAGGCATAGCTGGCGTTACCTCCGGAAACCCTCTGGGATCTGGTGGAGTCGATGCCTTGGCATGTCCATGGTGTTATTCGCGCTTAAGGGGGACTAACACACTATTAGGTAGCTATCTCTAATGTTTTGTCCTTTGAATGTTCATCAAAGTATTCTTTGAGCTTGCTGCCGCAATTACGGCAACCGCGGGGAAAGCAACAATTTGAAGGAGACCCCTAGACGGCAAAGCTGTCATTACAAAACAATTATATTTCAGTCACTTAAAGTTTGTTTTCAACTTCTTGCAATGGAACGTCTTACTTATTTAATTTTTGTAAATTAAAATTAATTACGTCAAAAATGCTTTCATGACAGTTTTTGGCTGCCATTGCCGAACTATTAGGTATTACAGAAACAGATTACATGCAGAATTTTAATGAGGTAGATAACAAATTATACACTGAATGGGTAAATTATTATGTAAATCCCGATAACAACATTTAAAACAGAAGTATCGCGTCTGGTCACGTGGGAGGCTGAAACTGTCGATACCTATAAATAGAGCACGTCTCTATGCATTGGGAACCTTTGGGCCGCGGGTGGCCTAATGGTCAACTTTCGTGACTGCCACGGAGATAACCTCTGGTTCGATCCACTGAATACCCGCCGTCTGACACTGGGTACTGCCCCCGGCAATAAATAAGGGCGTCTTCCTCCCCCTTCCTACCTCGCTTCCGCGTCACTTTCATATTGGAAGTTCTACCTCGCTTCCGTGTCACTTTGCACGGAGATAACCTCAGGTTCGATCCCAGCAGGAAGGAACGGTTGAATCACTGAATACCTTCCGTCGGAAGCGGTCGGACCCCGGGTATTGGTCCCCCGGTAATAAATAAGGGCGTCTTCCTCCCCCTTTCTACCTCACTTCCGTGTCACTTTCCTATCCGACACTCTAGCCCAAATCTCCTAGCTTCCTATTTCTAAGGGCTGTTTAAGACCTGGGGTGAGATACTCCCTGAAATCCGCTACATGTGATCTGATCTCATTGGGAACCAGTCACGGAAAAGTAATCATCGGTAAGGGCAGCGACGTGAGTGAGTTTTACCATGGCTAGATAGTAGCTGCGAGGAATGCGGTTGTTCAATGAGGCCAACTGCCGAACAGTTGGGATTTCCACGTCGGACCCTCGTAGGTCTATATCCAAGACTATGTGATAACGGCAAACGTACCAACCAATGGGAGAAATTTGGCCGTACACGTGCAATTGACTCTGGGGCGAGAGTAAACTGCCCTGCATCGTTACAAGGAATTGCACGGCTACGACGGAACAGATAACGTCGGGATTTAAAGAGAGCGCGACCACAAGCTTATGCACAAAGACTGATGGAAAATGGGGGTAGGCTGTATCCAAGGCACACCCACAGGTGTTTTATTTACGTGGATACGTGTTTGACAGTAAGGAGTTCGAAATAGAAGTCGGTTGATAAATGAAAGAGGAATGCAGTTAGATTATAACTTTATTTATTAACTTTATTGATATGAGAAGTAACAAACATATGACATACAATTGGCATCTATGTTTCGTACAAGGGTTAAGTCGATACAAATATTGCCCAAGGTAGTTGGTGTAGAATTTATGTAAGTCAAGCCGAAATTGTCTTTCATGAACTTGAGTAAGTTGGTGTTTTGTTGCACATCAATGTTAAAATCACCAGTGAGAAGGATAGGCAATTGGGTATCCGGTACCATACTGTGTATGATTTTCTTGATGTTTTCAGAGTAATCGCATAGCATCTGGAACATGAAGACCTCTAGTGATGTTTGTGAAATGTTGGGATGAATGTAAACCGTATGAAGCGAGCTTGAGCAGACACTGTCACATCAACTAGACACATGGTGCCCACATGCCACCTTCAATTCTCAATCTGTGGTTGACTAAGACGTTTACGGGCTGGCAATCTGTTACACTATTGATGCTTCTGCAAATGGCAAATCCCGCCGCTGTTCGTTTTGTGGCAGAAGTAGTGCGTTTGGAAGTGGATGGTTTGTGTTGGGCCCTATTTCTTTTCGCCTTCAATTCGAAAGCGGGCAAATGTATGGAACTATATAGAATCATCCATCCAAGTTTCACTCACGACCAAGTAGCCCATTGGTTCACATGTGCTAGCTGTAGAAGTGCCTTGCCCTGTCTACAATACTGTAGGTAAACATTTTCGTTTGTATCGCTCGTGCTTTATTGTCTGCCTCTCCTTCGCCCTACGTGGCGAAATAATTTTTTTTATGATTTTAACAATATTTTGTTTTACGTTTCACTGGAACTTTCCAGCTGATGTATATACCGCTGTATTTATTGGCAGAATTCCATTGTCATGTACATAGAAATGTTATTTTACTGAAGAATAAAGGCAATTTTGAAATGTAGAAGTGCTTGGTTGTGGCTCCACGCGTTGCACCGCTTCGGCTTTCGTCTTCTGTCTTATACGCCCTACATCGTTCTGCATTAGTTGTTTTGGGTTTATTCGATTCCTTTTGAGTTCTTATTTCTTCTGATATACGTTTGTAGTATTTTGAGTCGGACTTTTGCTCCAAATTATTAGATATTTTGATTTTCCCACAAATATGTTTTCGTTTATAACTTATAAAGTACTTATTAAATGTCTATAAATTATTGGTTTTTAGATAGATCACATTCAGACGAATCGTTTGAGACCGGTATCACGATCCTTCCTCTATGCGATCTCGAGTTATACTGATTTCAAGGCGCTTGTCTCAGCGTATATTAGACTCCAAAATGGCGGAAGCCCTCCCTTTTTCCCGCGCATGCGCATGACCTTGAAGTTGATATTTATTTACAGTCATTGGTTATTACTCTTTTTATGTCATTTTTTATAATTTAGAAATTATAAGCATTTGATCAATGATAAGAAATTGTCAGTCAAGTTTTCCTTGGAAACCATTTTAAAGACTTATCCACGTCAAAAGTAGGTGCTGCCCCGGTGGCGCAGTGGTCTAAGCGATGGCCTCTGATCATTCGTCCGAAAGGGTCCGGGTTCAAATCCCGGTGAGGCATGGATGTTGTGTTTGTCTTACGGCACTGGCTCTCTCCCTTCCCTGGAACCAGTGACCCTAAATTAGGGACGGGTGACTGCTTATAGCCCATTGAGTTGCTCACGGTGGTCGTTAAACCTCCAATAAAAAAAAGGTTAATGGCAGTGGACGGCCACATCGTGACCCCTTATGGACTGCAAGGCACCGAAAGATTAGGCTGCAGTTTGTAAAGGCCTATCGCTACTGGAGTGCAGCAGACTGGAAACACGTGATCTAGTCTGACGAATCACGGTTTTATCTCTATCACGAGGATAGGAGGGTGCTGTGTGGCATAAACCACATGAACCTACCTGCTTTTGCTTTCCGTAAATGGTTTGAAATGGTTTTCTACGTGATCAAAGGAACTACGCCCAGCTTCACCACTGAGAGCGAGGCATACTGTTCTTAAAACCCGGCAGCTCGCGTTCGGTTTTGTTACACCAATGCTCGCACCAGGTCTGACAGACCCACTTTTATTTTTAATGTAAATGTTTTAATGAACAGTTTCAATAATAAAGTCATTATTTGGGAAAAACGTTTTTAATAAAGATATTGAATACTTGCTGCACATATAAATATGAACAAGGATTAAAACTTGCACGACAAAACTTCTCATGTATTTGCAGAGTTATATATAGAATCCAACAACACAAAGAATTGCACGCATGTAGGTGTCTCACAGGCAACTGTAAACCGCATTATCGAATCTGAGCTACACCCAGAAAAGCGGTTTAAGCCTAACATCCACAACCTCCTCCTGCTCCACATTTCGGAGCGGATGACGAACTGCAGCAAACTGTATGAGATACACCAAGCAAAGAACAGTGGAAGTTTGTGGTCACTTTGGATGAAACATGGGTATACCTTAGTGATACAAACAATACGGGCAATAAACTATCACGAAAACGGTGCCAAGGCATAGCCGGAATGGGTACGTGAATGCAAAGAAAGTTTTTCACGTGGATTTATGGTTGCTAAAATGGCAAGTTAAAGCTCTGAAAGGTTGCGAATAACGCAAAAATTGCCGCCCGGGTGGCGCAGTGGTCTAAGCGATGGCATCTGATCATTCGTCCGAACGGGGTCCGGGTTCGAATCCCGGTGAGGCATGGATGTTGTGTTTGTCTTACGGCACTGGCTCTTTCCCTTCCCTGGAACCAGTGACCCTAAATTAGGGACGGGCGACTGCTTATAGCCCATTGAGTTGCTCACGGTGGTCGTTAAACCTCCAACCAAAAAAAAAAAAAGGCAAAAATTAATGCAGCTTGTTATCAGACAAACATTCTTAACCCAATTTACGGCGAAGAAATCCCATCCTTATACGGTGCTATGGCTTCAAAAGTATGGATCCACCAAGATAAGACTTCCAGCCATACTGCTAAGTCCACAGGGGCATACATGCGGAAGATGGAAGCTACGACCGAGATTCACGCTATACCATTCTCCTCAATTCCTGTGATGCTTCTCCAATGGATTTCTGCTGCTTCGGGTTACTTAAACGAGCCCTCAAAAGTAGAAGACCCAAAACAATTGTGAGGGCCTTTGGAAAACTTGAAAGAGGAGTGAGAGGAAATTGATCTTGCCTGCCTGTAAAGGAGTCTGCTACAGTGCAAGTTGCACTGCAGAAGGATAGCACAGGAACATGATAAGCACATAGAACACGCCAGAAGTTTGCGCCATGGTATTTCATAACTGTATGAGTCTGCAAACTTTGTCACTATAAACGTGAAACAACCTCAGTAGTGCTGAATTTTTCTATCTTTCTCATTAGCATTCTCGGCATCTACCTTGTTTTTCCATCTTTTTCGATGCAAAGACAGTGTTGAGAATACGTAAAACGGAACATACGTGCGAACAAGAAAGGTAACACGAATACTCGCACTGTGTCTACAGGACCCAAAACACGTTCTGCACTCCAGACCCACAAAGCAATAGTGCCGACAGATACATAAAGTGAAAAGGAAGGTACTGGAAAGAACACATCTTTAAGCTAACCCCATCTATGTTAAAAATTGAAAACTAAAAGTCTTGGGTTGACACATCCCGACACGAGCTCTGTCGGGTTGTGACACCCAAGCCTTTTAGTTTTCAACAACGACCCAAGCCTTTTAGTTTTCAACGACCCAAGCATTTTAGTTTTCAACGACTCAAGCCTTTAAGTTTTTAACTACCCAAGCCTTTTAGTTTTCAACGACGCAAGCCTTTTAGTTTTCAACGACCCGAGCCTTTTTAGTTTTCAACGACCCAAGCCTTTTAGTTTTCAACGAAACAATCCTTTTAATTTTCAACGACACAATCCTTTTAGTTTTCAACGACCCGAGCCTTTTAGTTTTCAACGACCCAAGACTTTTAGTTTTCAACGAAACAATCCTTTTAATTTTCAACGAAACAATCCTTTTAGTGTTCAACGACACAATCCTTTTAGTTTTCAACGACCCAAGCCTTGTTTTTCAACGACCCAAGCCTTTTAGTTTTCAACGACCCAAGCCTTTTTAGTTTTCAACGAAACAATCCTTTTAGTTTTCAACGAAACAATCCTTTTAGTTTCAACGAAACAGTCCTTTTAGTGTTCAACGAAACAGTCCTTATAGTGTTCAACGAAACAGTCCTTTTAGTGTTCAACGAAACAGTCATTTTAGTGTTCAACGACACAATCCTTTTAGTTTTCAACGACCCAAGCCTTTTAGTTTTCATTGACCCAAGCCTTTTAGTTTAATCGTCCTTTAGTCGGTCTAGGCCAACTGCTTCGAAATCGACAGCTGTGCGTACCTTCTTTTATCCCCAGCATTCAGTAACGATGGACTATGTATGGCTTTATGGTGGCCAACATGTTGCGCAATTCTCCGATTCGACCAGGCGGCAGGCTACAAGAGTATAAAGGTCGTCTTTCGAAGTCCGTTAGTTGATGACAGTCCTGAGTTCAGAGCATTCTACCTGCGATTGTTTTACTCCTGGAATCAGTTTTCAACCATCTTTGTCGGTATGGCATGTCGATGTCTTTCTCACCGATCACCGAATTCACGTTGTTATAACTAGGGAACGGAGTTTCAGGTAAATAAATATGTTCACATAAAAACTCATATTTCCGAGTATTTTCTATGTAAATACATATTTACCAAAATTCCATAATAACAGGTGGTAAAGAAAATTTCCGGAAAATAGAGAAGCCTGTATTTCAAGCTTAAAATTCATACAAAACACTTAACCTAATCATCCAGATAGTACTAATTGGAACTGATGACCTTATTCCACCGATCTACGAGTTGAAATATCCCATTGCGATAGAAATTTGGGAGTTGAAGTTATCAATGTGACGTTTCACATCGACATTAGCAAAGTTTTTCTCAGCGAGAAAATTCGACAAAGACCGGAAGAGATGAAAGTCGGACGGGGCAAGGTCCGAGAAATGAGGGGGCGCCACATTGTTTTCCATTCCAGCTCGTGCAATTTTTGCTGGGTCCGTAAAGCGATATGTGGACGAGCATTACCCTGATGAAAAACAACTCCATGGCGGTTAATAAATGCTGTGCGCTTTTCTTGCTGTGTATCGGGGAGATGGTCCAACTGTTGGATGTAAGCATCCTCTGTGATGGTATTGTTCCGTGGTAAGAGTCCATAGTGAATCACACAGTGACAATCCCACCAGCAACCTTTCGTCCAGGAAGTTGTGGCTTAGCGACTTTCTGTGAGGATTATCAGTGCTTGGTCCATGCTCTTTGTCGCGTAACATTCACGTATGTGACCCATTTTTCGTCACCCGTGATCAACCGATGCAGAAAAGCTCTCCCGTTTTTTTGTCTTACGCAGAGCAACAGTAATGAAGTAGCTTTGCATCCGATTCTGGTCAAACTAAGCATGGGGTGCCGTTTTTCATGGTTTACACGACGAATTCCCAGCTTCCGGTGTTGATGGTCGTAGGGGAGATGTTTAATTCCTCTGCCAGTTCCCGTAGTGTTCCACCAGGCTTGGTCGATAACACGTGTTGCAGTGTATCATTTAAACCTTACTGGGTCTGCCACTTATGGGCGCATCAAACAGATCCCGTACGCCAGTGTCACATTTCCTGTACCAGTCGTAGCAAGTACTCTGTCCGATAATAGGGTCACAAAACGCGTTTCGCAATTTTCCAAGTGCTTCCGTAACTTTCACGCCATTCAAATATTCATAGAGCAATATCGCATGGACACCTTCCTTTGATATCGCCATGGTATCGACACCACGTGCAACTAATCGTCACCGCAGCAGCGTATGTTCTGTCCTTAGAATCTATTCTTTTGCGCACAGCACTCTGGGATGTTTACATCATCGCAGTATCTTATATTATTACACATGCCACATATGGTTTTTCCCAGAAACTTTCTTTACAACCTGATAAATACATAAATTTGGATGTTTCCTCCATTTTTTTTATTTTTTAATGTAAATATACCCGAAGTAAAAATTTAGCGAAGGGAAAAAAACATTTAAAAAAAAAAAAAAAAAAACCAACAGTGAGGTAACAATCGGATGGAATTCACACCTCTTCTCCCCTCCATGAGGACTCGTTTCATTGGCATCACCGCGTTGGCGAATGACTTCTCTTTCCCGTCCTTGGAAAACCGGATTTCTCCCGTACCCACGAAGGCTATGGTAATACATGGATAGCCGCCCCGGTGGCCCAGTGGTCTAAGCGATGGCCTCTGATCATTCGTCCGAAAGGGGTCCGGGTTCGAATCCCAGTGAGGCATGGATGTTGTGTTTGTCTTACGGCACTGGCTCTCTCCCTTCCCTGGAACCAGTTTCCCTAAATTAGGGACGGGCGACTGCTTATAGCCTATTCAGTTGCTCTCGGTGGTCGTTAAACCTCCAATAAAAAAAACCGCATGGATAGGTCTCAAAGTCCAGCACGTAGGATATACAGGGTGATTCAGCTAAGCGTGTACAAACTTCTGGGAGGGGTAGGTTGCACAAAGACAAATCGGAATCACATAGCAGTGCAGAGTCGGAAACGCCATCTTCATGCGGTAGTTGGCGTTGTTTGGCCGCGAGACTGTTCATACGTTCTTTCAGGATACCGTCATTTGTAAACCGCCTGCAGAGGTAGTAGGATGGCCGAATTCAGGAACGCGGAAATAGCTGATATGTAACTCGCATTCGGAGAAGCGGACTGCAACGGACGAGCCGCCGTGCGACTGTACCAGGATCGGTACCCGCTGAGACGAGTGCCAAACCACCAAGTGTTTGCATGGCTACATGAGAGGTTATGCGACTCTAGTTCTTTCCAGGGGCCTGCCAGGTATCGGGTGCGATGGGTACGCACTCCTGCCATCGAAGACAATGTGTTAAGTCATGCAGCAGACACTCCAAGTGCCAGCACACCAACCATTTCCCCATCAGCTCGGTCTGTCCCAATCCACCGTATGGAGGGTTCCGCACGAAGACCAATTGAATCCATATCATGTGCAGCGCGTTCAGACAGTAAGCGCTGAGGATTACCCTCAGCGCACTGCATTTGCGCAATGGTACCTGCAGAAGAGTGCGACAGAACCCCAATTTCCTGCTTATGTGCTATACCCAGACGAAGCGTGCTTTACACGGGAAGGTTGCTTCTTTTTTTTTTTTTTTTTTTTTTTTGATTGGGGGTTTAACGACCACCGTGAGCAACTCAATGGGCTATAAGCAGTCGCCCGTCCCTAATTTAGGGTCACTGGTTCCAGGGAAGGGAGAGAGCCAGTGCCGTAAGACAAACACAACATCCATGCCTCACCGGGATTCGAACCCGGACCCCTTACGGACGAACAATCAGAGGCCAGCGCCTTAGACCACTGCGCCACCGGGGCGGCGAAGGTTGCTTCAATCCACATAACGCGCATGTATGGGCGGTGGAGAACCCCTCTGAACTGTACGACCGCGTGCAGCACAAAACCGTTTTGCTGTTAATGTTTGGGCCGGCATTGTCGGGGACAACTTATGGGCCCATACCTGATGCCTCCTCGTCTGGACGGAAGGAGTTACCGGATATTTCTGGAGGGCGTATTGTCTGAGCTATTGAACGAACAACAGGTCCCTCAGTCGCTACGCCGTGCAATGTAGTTTCAGCACGATGGGGCCCCCGCCCATTTCAGCAATGACGTTCGTCATCACTTAAACATGACAGTTGGACATCAGTGGATCGGGCGTGGCGATCCCGTTCATTGGCCTGCAAGATCGCCGGACTTAACATGCCTTGATTACTTCTTCTGGGGTTACATCAAACGACTGGTGTACGACACCCCCGTTGAAAGTGATGAGGACTTTGTAGCACGCATCTCTGTAGCTGCTTCGGAAGTCCGAGACACGCCAGGAATTTCCCAAAATGTACGTGATTCCATGCGCCGACGATGTCAAGCGTGTGTTGCAGCTCATGTTCGCAACTTTAAACACATTATGTAACCTCAATGCATTTCGCAAATGTCTTGTGAGTAATAAAAAGCATTTTGTTCTTTTACGTGCTGCTCTTTCATTTCTCGTCCTCTCTGTACACTGAAGATGGCGTTTCCGACCATCTTCATGATGATTCCGATTTGTCTTTGTGCAACCTACTCCTCCCAGAAGTTTGCACACGCTTAGCTGAATCACCCTGTATACAGTAAGTCCCGGTTAATTGGGCCATCAGTTAATCGGGACAGCCGTTTATTTGTGCCAATTCTTAAAGAACATTGCAAGTTAGCTGTTGAGTACTAACATTACGTTTTTAACACAGAAAATAACTATTTACATCAATTATCGTTAAACAAAATAGCTCTTTTTGGCAAATATTTATTTTTTTGCAGATACTTTTCTGTTTTAGCAAATATTTTTTGAAGTTATTAACATAGAAGAAAAATATTTTTCGTTTTTTTAGCACCTAAAAGTCAGTTCCCTAGTTATAACAGCCTCCGCTTTTACCGGATGAGTTTGACAGTGATATCATTTGGATAACTGGACGTTACAATCTTTCCTGCCAATTTGTATACAAATAGCATCACTATCTTTTGGTGTTTCACTTGGTTTTATATTGTACTAGCTTAAATTGCCCGTCCTTGCCCGAGTCTCTTATGTGTAGAACATTAGCATTTATGGACATGTCAAAATCTAACAGGAACATATTGAAATTCATTCATGGCGATATATACACTGCTGGCCACCCAAAATGCAACACCAAGAAGGGCACGAGATAGCAAAGCCAGATTTACTGGACACATAACAACAGACACAAAGATGAAACGATTCAGATTACAGGCCCGTGCGACTTGCGGAACACGCAGGCATCAATAGTTCGTGTGGCCCCCATGGCTGGCAATAATGGCCGCTACACGCCGCGGCATCGAACGATAGAGGCTTTGGATGTGGGCTTGGGGTATGTCGGTGCAGGCTGCTTCCACACGTTGCCACAGTTCATCAGGCGTAGCCGCGGGTGGTGCTTGCCGGGCCACTCGGTTGCCGCTCAGCGATCAGACGTGTTCGATGGGCGATATATCGGGAGAACAGGCGGGCCACGGCAGCAGTGACACCTGGCGGGCCGTGAAGAATTGTGGCACGATGCGTGCCACGTGCGGGCGCGCATTGTCCTGTTAAAACGTCGCCGCTGGCAGGTCCTGCAGGTAAGGGAGGACTACTGACTCCAAAACGTCGGAGATGTAGCGGTGGCTGTTGAGTGTACCGGCGATGCGTACCAAAGGGATGCGGGTGTCATATCCAATCGCACCCCAAACCATAACGCTAGGCTACGGACCGGTATGGCGATGCATAATGCAGGCGTCATACAGTCTCTCGCCGCGGTACTGCCACACGCGGATCCGGCCATCGTGGTGTTGCAGGCAGAAGCGGGATTCGTCGGAGAAGACAATGTCGTGCCATTCCGTAGTCCAGGTGCGGCGTTCAACGGCCCACTGCCGCCGCACTCGCCGGTGGCGTAACGTCAATGGTAATCGGAGGAATGGGCGACGTGCGACAAGTTCCCGCTCCTGCAAACGACGTCAAACGGTACGTGCTGACATCGGTTGTTGCGCAACACACCCTAATTCCTGCGCTAACGTTCGTAATGTGGCGGTCCAAGCCGTCAATGCCCACCGCACAACATGCCAGTCCTCTCGTTCGGTGGTGTGCCGGGGCTGCGGCAATCGCTCACGTCGGTCCGTCCGTCCCTCCTGCACCCACCGAATCCATACTCGCCTCACTGTGGCTGGATGTCGTTCCACACGAACGCCGATGTCTCGGTACGATAAACCGCTGTCGCGATAAGCCTCTATTCGTCCTCTGTCGAACTCCGAAGCGTGCTGGAATATCTGCCGTATTCTGCGACGAGGCATCAGGAAGCTTCCCACGCACAGTTCCGGCAGCAGAATACACTTCCAATACTTACACCCCGCCTTCTGTACACCGTAGTGTTTCTCGGCGGCGAGCCGGGCACACATGATTTGCATATGCCCTGCAATGCTAACCGTTTGCATGTCCTCTCGCGGGCGACGCATGCTGCGAATTTCAGGCTAATCGGATGCTTCCTTCTTGGTGTTGCATTTTGGGTGGCCAGCATTGTAATTTACAAATTCATTCAGTGTATAACTTTCTTCTGCTAAACTAAGGACACATGTGTATTATTGCAACATGACTAACTTAATATCATAATGCTTTTCGATACACAATATTTTTGGTTTTTCCTTGCGGGACGAAAATGTGTAAATGCTTTGGCGTTCCCACACTGGTGCAAGCAATATACAATTCCCCATGGGAAAAGCATGGACTTTTTAAGTTGATGCCTGCTACCATGAGTAACTGTCCTTGAGCCTTATTTAAAGTCATTGCAAATGCAAGTCGCACTGGATACTTCAGTCTCTTAAAATTAAAAGGCAAGTCAGTGGGTATCTATCATAGGAATGCGTGTAATGAAGACATCTTCTTTAACACGGAGATGAAATCAAGGAGCGGGGAGGTGAGTTGGGTGTACAGGTTCCATGTAACCTATATTTTCTGCATGGTCTTTGAGAATAACTAAGCAAAATTTGGTCCAGATCAGTCAAAGGGTTTATGAATTTATAGGGAACATACAGACAGACATTCTATTTTATATACTGTATTTTGTAGATATACTCTATATTGACAAGTCACGGGACACCCCTTCAAAAGCAAATGAACGGATCCGCTGCGTTGTTAAGATGCGCGGTACAGCTGCAAACGGTATAAAAGCAAGCCTGCAGCTGACCGCCATCATATCGCACTGTGAAGTTGAGTAAAAATGTCGCGGCGGGAGAGAACTGACTTTGAGAAAGGAAAGATTGTTGGCTGTTATATTAGTGGGTTGACCATAAGACAAACCGAAAGGCATTTAAACGTACCCAAGTCAACTGTTTTGAATTTACTGAAAAAGCGGAAGACACATGGCGTGCCTGAAGCAGCAAAACGTACTGGCAGACCAAAGAAAATCAGTGATAGAAGACCTCGAAGCCTCAGGAGAGTCGTTACAGCTAATCGACGGAGTACTGCACAAGACCTCAGTGTACAGGTGAGTAAAAATGCTGGAACCTCGTCGGTATGTACACGTACCATTCTCAGAGAACTTCATTCCATGTGTTACCGTGGTCGTGCGGCTTCTCATAAGCCTTTCATCTCCACTCGAAATCCTACTCGTCGTTTAGCATTGTGGAAAGAACATTTATCGTGGTCCGTAGATCAATAGAAACGGGTCCTATGGACTGATATATCCAGATAAACGATCCGTCAGTCTGATGCTCGTGTATGGGCATGGCGGAAGCCGGGGAACGCTATTTACCACAGTGTACGGTTCCTACATTCAAGTTTGGAGCAGGCAATGTACTCGTGTGTGGGTGTTTTTCGTGGTATGGTCCCGGCCTATTGGTTATCGTGGACAGACCTGTTAACCAGCACGTCTACTTCGATATTCTGGACAATTATGCCTTACCAGCTCAGTGGCAATAGTATGGAACCGAGCCTTGTTGGTACCAGCAGGATAATACACCGAGCCATAAAGCAAGGTTTCAAAATCGCTTTATTATTATTCATGATAAGAAAACATAAGAGGGAGACGTACACCATTGGGCGTCTCACTGGGAAATAATACAAACTGTTAAAACATGATGGTATATACACTGCAATGACAATGGGGATGAATAACAGATGCTGCAAGCAAAGCTTATTGCATAAAGCAAGGACTGTTACGGCGTGTTGTGACGATAATTCCGTATCGTGTGTGGACTGGCCCGCACAGAGCCCTGATCTTAATCCCATCGAGCACATATTGGATGAATTAGATCTCCGTATAAGAAGTTTGGAACCAAGGTCTACTACTAAGCAACAGTTAGAGGCAGCATTATGTACTGAATGGAAGCGCATACCTATCGTTGTGTTCCAAAACCTTGTCGAAATCATGTCTCGAAGGGTCAGTGCATGCATTAAGGCAAAAGGTAGGCCCACACCGTACTAATGTATGTCAATAAATGCTATGTTGTGTTTCTCTTCTAGGTGTCTGGTAACTTTTGTCAATATAGTGTATACTGATTTCCCCTTTTGAAAGACATTTTTTTTGTTGCCTTGACATGCAACTTCACCGGAAGTTATAGACTTTTACAGCAAAGCCTATTCACAGGTAGTGTTTCCTATTTCGTTGTCACTTAGGGTGTTAGAAAATTTAGGTTATTGATATTATTAACTTATCTGAGATGCAGAGTAATAGAGGTTTATGGTTTCTACATTTTCATTAGACGTATTGCATTATGAAAATTTCGGAATATATAAGTGAAATATAAGTGTTCATTACTGCAGGTAAGGACATATATGAAACATAAACGTGTGTATTTTTAAGTTCAGCGTCATTTACCAGAAATGACGGTTCAGCATCCTTTATCAGAAATTTCGAAAAAAAAAAAAAGAAAAAAAAAAGCACCTTGAAAATCGGCACTTCTTCCCACTACCGATATGACGTCACAAGCACGAAATTCTATTCATTGACTGATGAAGATAACTGATATGGTTCTGAATCAAGGTAATCGCGATGATAACAGTGAAGATGATGATATGAAAAATTTCACTCAGTGACGTGGTTAAAAGAACCGAACTCTGAACGAGAGTGATTTGTTATGATAACAGTGAAGATGAAGTACGATATGGAGAATTCAACTCAGTGACATCATTAAAAGTGCCGAAGTGGTTCCCAATAAAGGCGATTGTTATAACAGTGAAGATGATGAGCGCCGCCCCGGTGGCGCAGTGGTCTAAACGATGGCCTCTGATCATTCGTTCGAAAGGGGTCCGGGTTCGAATCCCGTACGGCATGGATGTTGTGTTTGTCCTACGGCACTGGCTCTCTCCCTTCCCTGGAACCAGTGGTCCTAAATTAGAGACGGGCGACTGCTTGTAGCCCATTGAGTTGCTCACGGTGGTCGTTATTATTATTATTTTTTTTTTGATTGGAGGTTTAACGACTACCGTGAGCAACTCAATGGGCTATAAGCAGTCGCCCGTCCCTAATTTAGGGTCACTGGTTCCAGGAAAGGAGAGAGCCAGTGCCGTAAGACAAACACAACAACCATGCCACACCGGGATTCGAACCCGGACCCCGTTCGGACGAATGATCAGAGGCCATCGCTTAGACCACTGCGTGACCGGGGCGGCCTGTGGTCGTTAAACCTCTAATAAAAATAAAATAAAAAGATGAGCAAAATTCCACTCAGTGGCGTGGTGAAAAATAGCCGAACTGATTCTGAATGAATGTGATCATCATGAGAAGAAGATTTTAACACAACGGGAAGAGATGCCCATGACGACATGAATACACAGAAGAGCCAATACATTATGACCTCCTACCTAATAAGCAGTAGGACCCCCTTTAGCCCGAAAAACAACGGCCAGTCGGCAAGGCATCGATTCTATTAGGTGGCTATAGGTATCCTAGAGTATCTGGTGCCATAATGTTAACAGCAGGTCCTCAAGTTCCCGTACGTTTCGGGGTGGTAGTGATTTAGCGCGAACCCGCTTTTCCAAGTCGAACCACAAATGTTCGATTGGGTTCATGTCAGGTGAATTTGGAGGCCAGGGCATTAATAGAAAGTCACCAGCATGTTCCTCGAACCATTCCTTGACGATTCTGACACTGTGCATGGCGCACTATCTGTTGGTAATGGGCATCTGCAACAGGGAGCACAGTTGCCACACTGTAAAAAATTGACTGTAGAGTTTACAGTTTTAAACCGTTTTCCAGGGTGCCAACACAAAACCGTAAAATCTACAGTTTTATGCAGTGTTGGAGCAAAGCTATAGCATCGCTCCAACACAATCAACACATTCGTTCCAGCCAAATGTTTGTGTTTTCGTGATTATTTGGACTGTGGCTCGCTCCAGTCAAATTATGTGCTGTTTTCTTCATTAAATGCAGTGTTGGAGCAACCAGCACTGCATGAAACTGTAGATTTTACTGTTTTGTTTTGGCACCCTGGAAAACTGTTTAAAACCGTAAAATCTACAGTAAATGTTTTATAGTGCATGAATGCGTGAACTTGGTCCGCGAAGATGTTCAGATACCTGACATCTGTCAGGGGTTGTGTAATTGGGCTAATGGGGCCTCTAAGTGTCCCACGAAAACTTCGTCCACATCACAGCACCGCCGCCGCCGGCCTGTTTCCGCCCAATAGTGCATCGAGGTGCCTTAACCTCTGTTGGTAATCGGCGTATCCGCGCTTGGCCGTCTACATGATGCACCAGGAATCTTGATTCATCAGACCAGGCTACTTTCTTCCAATCTTCTACGGTCCAATCTCGGGGCCCATTTTATGCGTTGTTGGCGATCACGTGCAGTGAGCATGGGCACCCGGCTGGGTCTTCGGCTACGCAGACCCATACGCAGAAAGCTGCGATGAACTGTGTGCTGTGACACATTGGTCTGATCAGCACTGTTGTAGCTGCGGGTGATTCGTCTCACTGTCGCCCTGCGGTCGCTGTTAACAATGCGCGACAGTCTCCGCTCCCCTCTGGCATCAGTGAGCTTCGGCCGCCCCCACGGGTGGACGACGGTTCGTCGTTTGGCCATCTGTGCACCACTTTTGATACGTATTCACTACAGCGGCACGTGTACAAGCTGCGTCGTTTCCGAGATCGTAGTTCCCAGGCGCCGTGCCATCACAATTTGTGCTTTATCAAACTCCGACAAATCGGCAGCTTTTCCCATTCTGCCTCCGAGCACTCTACTAACCAAAAGACGGTCCTCGGGTTGTACATATACTGCTCTGTGAACTTTACCTGCGCCACCGTTCGGTCTCTAGGCGCGCTCATTTTTCTAGGCTGGGGTGGTCATAATGTAATGGCCCATTGGTGTATTTGTTACGATCTTATAGAAGGAGCAAGGTAGCTTGAATTCATGAGGGAACAAGAAATCACGCCAGTTTATAAAATCAAAGAGACAGACTTACTGCAGAAAGTTTCTAATGAGACAGCCGACTCTACAAGAAAGACTTAACGAGAATGATGATACCGAATTCTTGCATGTAAGAAACCTGCCTTTTGAACCCTTTCCTACCCGAAAAGAAGTTTTCAAAGCAGATTTTCAACAAAAGAAAAAAATCCGCGAAAAACAATATACATTTATTCCTCATGCTGGAAAAACATTTTATTATTTAAAATACCCAATCTGCGCAGTGTTCGTCAAAGTAATTGGAATCAATTACAAAAAAAAAAAATATTTCACCCTGTTTTTTAGAATCAATAAACTATCCACAAATAGAGATAACTATTTACGCCCGCTAGCGACTGAAATGTTCATAACGAAAAATCACAATTATAAGCAAAATATTCCTCATACAAAAAGATATCTGAGGCACAAGCTGAATTTTCGAAATCGAACAACCAGAAGAGAAAGGGAGGGAAACACGTTAAAACTTTACTTTCCGAAAAGGAAAGGTGTGAGTTATCTGAAGAAGAAAATTGTCACAAAAGATTCCTCGTAGTGTTGAGTATTCTACCAAGAAAATTTTTTTCGAGGGAATTTTATTATTAGATGTACTCATTCAAGTGTCAACATATGCTGAACCCTCCTGAATGTGAATTATAAATAAAAGTAAAAAATATGGGCAAATTTGCCGGCGCTATGCGATGAAAAGGAAGTTTTTGAAATACGACCTCTAGAAGGCAATATGGCAAGAAAAACTGTTTTTGTACACACTCCGTAGCGAAAAATTGTGTATTATTTAAAGAGGATAATGTTTGTAACGATTACCCTAGCAAATGTGGTGTACACTGCAAAAGCAATTTTTCCAATAGGATTTTTAGAAGTGGAGATACAGCTGCAGAAAAACGCGCTAACGTCTCCTGGTGGCAAAACTCTACAATATGTACGTGCAAAATGTTGATAAAAGAATTTTTCAAATTAGACGTTTAGAAACTGAGACACAAAATAAATAGGATATGCATCTGCGACCCCTAGCGGCAAAAGGTTTTATTATTTTGGGCAGGAAATTCATATGAAAAGTTTTCGTGGTGAGCGGAGGAGATGAGCAGGTACGGAAAGGGAAAGTATGTTTATATTAAATATATTGTAAACAGAAATATACGCTTACGCCTTCTAGTGGCAAAACTGTTCGTTAAAAAATATTTAGAAAATGTATGCAAAATATTTCGCACAGTGAATGGTGTCCAATATAAAAAGTCTGTTAGAAGAACTTATATCGAGAAAAATATATGTGCATTATTTACTCCACCTAAAGTAAAAACCGTGTATTTTTTTTTTTTTTTGAGCAGGAAATATGTCCAAAATATTTTTTTCGAGAGCGGTATCTGATTGAATTCATTCGAGTTTTAAGGACTGCAGATACTGCTGCAAATATATCGGAAACAAATACGAACTTATGTGCTTCCGAAGTTGAGTTAAAAATTGGAAATTACACTCGCCCACAACCCCATTCCCCCACACACACACCTAGAACTCTATCCAACGTAAAAATATTTCCTAAATTCGGGATTTAAGAAGCAAATATATCAGGAGAAAACATATGTATTTACTTCTAGTGTAAAAGCTTTTTATTTTTGAAGCAGAAACTGTTCACAAAATGGTCTTTAATCGTAAGGACTATCGATAGAAAGAAAATTATTTCAATCTGATTTTCTGAATTAAATAATATGTGCATTTATGCCTTCTAGAAGCTAAGTTATGCACCAGAAACAAAAAAAAAAAACAAAGAAAAAACAGCAACAGGTAAGCTCAGTTCTGATTGAGCCATCAGTTTGGAACGTAGGACTACGACTTGCAGATCGGAGAGTTGAAATGAACGAGTTCAAGATGGGACGGGTATTTTTGTTTGGCGACGGCTGCTTTCAGGCGTCTTGCTAATCACTAGTTCGTTTGGCTGCAGTCTTTTTCGGCTTCTTACATTCTCATCACTTGCTCTTGCCTCTCGTTTTGGTTTTCTCCACTTTTTCTTGCGTTCATTCTACGAATTTCGCGGCATTGTCGAAAATGTTCACACGGAAACATTTTTTTTTAATTTTAGTTTAAAAGGCTGTGCTACGTTCTTTATATATTTGAATAGATCTCGTCGAGAGCTTTAAAACGCTGTGCTACGTTCTTTATATATTTGAATAGATCTCGTCGAGAGCTTTAAAACGCTACCACGCTGTCGTTTTACACTCACGGTTGTCCATATAAATCGCGATATTGTCAAGTGTTCACCGGTTCAGAAGAAAACAATTTTTAAAATGTTCAGTTGAAACCACTGCGATGTGTTCTTCATATATTTGAATAGATCTCGTCGAGAGCTTTAAAACGATACCACGCACAGTCGTGTTGCGCCCACAGTTGCCGAGATAGACTGAGTCAAACGCAGCGGCACACCCAGAAATATTGCATCACCTCTCCCGCGCACAAGGAGCGAGGGGAGCGTCGTGCGCACGATGTATTGCGCAGTACGCGAATTGGACTCCATTGCTGTTTACGAATATGCTAACCCTATTAGTGTGCGGCCCGTATTTTTAACGCTATTATGATTTCAATTGGGACCTATTTTTGTCACAGGCTGTCGGCCCTAAGTCGTCCCCCTACTATATGCGGAGATAGACGTGATACTACGTCGAAAGGCAAGGATATAATCATTCTCACAGTTGTGGTTTCCCATTGTGGAAAACATTTTTCAAATATGACTTGCAAGGTTCAGAGATATGCTACCTATAAGAGCAGAGACTGCAGGACAGTAATATGTTCATTTTCCCAAAAAGATGTGCTAAGAAAGCGATCAAGTATAACATATCATTCCTCGAGTAACCACTTTCTAGTTGCTCAAAATATTCTAATTTTCCTTCTTCTGGACATCTTCATGATTAATTTTCATTACATTCAACTGAAATTAATGTTCCGTTGATTTGTGCAACTTATATGAAATATAATTGAAATCTAAAGGACATATCTGTTAACCAAAAGATAGCATCTCAGGTGGAGAGTGACGAATTGTCGTAATGAATGAAGGTAAGATGGGTATCGTTCACTTGATCGAAAGATCATTTGACCGAAAATCAGTTCTCCGAAAATCACTTGATCGAAAGGGACATTTCACCGAAAGGTAACTTCACCTAAAAGTTCATTTCATCGAAAGGTCATTTGATCGAAAAGTTCATTTCACCGAAAGGTAACTTCACCTAAAAGTTCATTTCATCGAAAGGTCATTTGATCGAAAAATTCATTTTACCGAAGAATTACTTCACCTAAACATTCATTATATCAAAAGATCATTTTACCGAAGAATTACTTCACCTAAACATTCATTATATCAAAAGATCATTTCACCGAAAGGTAACTTCACCTAAACGTTCATTTCATCGAAAGGTCATTTGATTGAAAAGTTCATTTCACCGAAGAATTACTTCACCTAAACATTCATTATATCAAAAGATCATTTCACCGAAAGGTAACTTCACCTAAAAGTTCATTTCATCGAAAGGTCATTTGATCGAAAAGTTCATTTCACCGAAAGGTAATTTCACCTAAAAGTTCATTTCATCGAAAGGTCATTTAATAGAAAAGTTCATTTCACCGAAAGGTAACTTCACCTAAAAGTTCATTTCATCGAAAGGTCATTTGATCGAAAAGTTCATTTCACCGAAAGGTAACTTCACCTAAAAGTTCATTTCATCGAAAGGTCATTTGATCGAAAAGTTCATTTCACCGAAGAATTACTTCACCTAAACATTCATTATATTAAAAGATCATTTCACCGAAAGGTAACTTCACCTAAAAGTTCATTTTATAGAAAGGTCATTTGATCGAAAAGTTCATTTCACCGAAGAATTACTTCACTTAAACACTCATTATATCAAAAGATCATTTCACCGAATGGTCAGTTTATCGAAAATTTAGAATTTTGTTGTTGGAGTGTGGTGTGGGTTTTTGAAAAACTGGTCACCTAAACGTTATGGGAGTGTATAAAAAAATGCACTTTTAATTTATATGAAACACCTCTCCATAATTAGGTTTTTCGAAATATACCATTAATTATAAGGCCTAGATCTGGGCCTTTTTATCATATTTCCATCCTCCGAGCTCGTGTTCATAAGGGTTACATATCAAGTCAAGTAAATAATGTTCCATCTTTTACTCGATTACAAAACATTAATTTT
This sequence comes from Macrothele yani, assembly GCA_039090855.1. Taxonomy (NCBI): domain Eukaryota; kingdom Metazoa; phylum Arthropoda; class Arachnida; order Araneae; family Macrothelidae; genus Macrothele; species Macrothele yani. Next base: position 133,185,544 of record CM077002.1, read on the forward strand.
TTGACCGTAGGCCTAGATAGAGGCCATTTTAGCAGATTTTAACCCTACTGATATTCATAAGCGTTACATAATATTAAAAGTAAAATATGTTGCACTTTTGCTCAAACCTTAAACATTAATTTTAAGGCTTTAGGCGTAGATTTGCGAATTTTTAATGTTCTTATGAACATGAGCACGCACGATTAAAATTTGCTAAAAAGGCCTAATCCGAGGCCTAGGGACTTAAAAATTAAATATTTTTGTCTTAAAACTAAATCTTTGCACTCTTTGTGACACGGAGAAATCAAAACTGCAATTTGAGTATGATCCCCTAACGTTTCGGTGGTCTGTCTTCCGAACTGGCACCATGCTTCAACAGATCCTGTAAAGAAATCGAAAGTTTTCGATGAAATGAACTTTTAGGTAAAGAGACCTTTCGGTGAAATGAACTTTTCGATCAAATGACCATTCGGTGAAATTTAACTTTCGATCAAATGACCCTTCTGTGAAACAACATTTTCGGTCAAGTGACCCTGCGGTGAAGTAAACGTCGGGCAAATGAACCAGACACAAGTAACATGCATATTTACAGGTATTCGCTTTCAAGGTTTACAGGTATACGAAAATCCAACAGTGTTAGGCAATAGGCTCCAAGCACTTCTAATAAGAGATGCTCAACTTGTACCTGGTTTTTGCATCATTACCTGCTCTGGAGGGATGTTTAGTTTTGGCATGCTGAATATAATTAATACTTCCATAACAATATTCTTCTGTCATTGCTTTATTAAAACTGTAGACCACAAGGGGTGGTCCAGAATGTGGTAAGTTAAACTATCTTCATGTGGAAAGATCTTATCACTGTTCTACCATTCCTGTCTGGACACCCCGTTATTGATAGCGAATTAGATACCACGGAAGCACCATGCCACAGACCCAATTATCGACAGAGTTTATTATTTTCCAGCGCAGTTTGATAATGGGATGCCACATAAGCAATCGCTCCGTACGTGACATTTTAGTGGCACTGAAGATCCCTAGGCTGGTGATGGATACACAAATGTTAGCAGACTCGGGATGAATCTGCCAAGAAACGATGCTTATAAGCCTCCAAAGCTAACAGACCGTGACAGGAGATCTGTGTAAACGACTGTCAGCTCGTAACGAAAATCCACATTGTCTTAAATCACGTAAACCCTATGTGAGACTATTGGGACTGATTATATATAATTTATGACTACAAACTTGTGGTGTTGAATAAAGTAAAAATATCAACGTTTACCACAATCAATGATTTATTATATATCGGCTATAGTTTCGCATAACTTCTGGCTCGGCTTCATCAGGACGAATGGAGCGTAAACATTCAAATCATTGTGACATCATCAGAATTCTGACGGTCACAGTTTTTGGTAAGTTGTTTCCACGCGCTTAAAGGAAATGGAGTCTACGTCATGTCGTTGACAAGCAGTGAAGAGTTCCGGTATATATGAAAGGCTTCTAATACATTAAGCTTCATCGTTGAATCAGGTTTATCAATGAGCATAGTGTTTCCAAACAGAAATTTATGGTTGTTTTCGTGACAATGCTGGGCTATAGACGACTTCTTCAGTTCACAATTCCGTACGTAGGTCTGGTGTTCCTTCACACGGAAAGTTAAAGCCCTGCGGGTCTGTCCTATATACGAGAGTCCACATTCACAAGGTATCTGATAAATTCCCAGGAATTTATGTCTTCGACGTAATCTTTGGATCCGAAAAAATTATCTTGTTTATGGGTTTGAAAATAACTTTAAAATTAAAACTCTTGAGAATTTTTGAAATTCCGAAGCAAATCTGTGGAGCAAATGCGATAACCGCCCAATTCTGTCGTATTAGGTGGTCTACCGGCGTGAGTGTGCAGACAGGCTTTGGTTTCCTAAATTTGTGGACAGCTTTATCTACGACGGAACGTGTATATCCTCTGTGTACTGCAATTCGTTTAAGAAAATCTAGCTCTTTCTGCAAGGAATCCTCAGCTGAGCATATATGTATTGCGCGATATACGTATGTGTAGAAGGCAGAGATTTTTTGTTTCCATGGGTAATTTGATTTTGCATGTGGGGGTAAGGAAACAGCGAATGGTTTTCGATAAACTGTTGTGCTAAAGGATACTTCAGAGCGTGACACAAGGACGTCAAGAAATTATAAGTAGCCATTATTTTCAGTCTCACATGTGAACAGTATATGAGGATCAATTGAATTGATGAGTTCCACTAATTTAGGTATTTCCGAATTCATGCCTTTCCAGAGAACAAAAGTATCATCAACATATCGAATCCAAAGGTCAAACGTAACGAGCTGAATGAGTTTGTCCTCAAAATGACGCATATAGACTTCGCATAAAATAGGCGACAATGGGCTGCCCATTGCAAGGCCTTCCGTCTGTTGGAAAAATCTTCCACGAAAAAGGAAACTGTTTTGTCTGGTACAAATTTCCGCTAGTCTCAAAATTTCTTCTACTTCCGGTTGACTGAAATTATGTTCAGTGAGACTCACTTTCAATGATTCGAGGGCTCCATTCAGTGGGATGCTTGTGAACATGGATTTCACATCAAAGGATAACATGAATTGATCTTTGTACGGATGTCGTTTTAGTCGATTGGCAAACTCTATGGAATTTTTTACAGTTGTTTTGTTCAAAGAAGTCGTTAAGGCGGATAATTTTGAAGATAGAAACTTGGCCAACTTATGTGTAGCTGAATCAATGTTGCTGACTATGGGACGGAAAGGGATACCAATCTTATGTATTTTCGGAAGTGCATAGTCCGTTGTCCGCGCTTCTATGCACTTCCGAAGATACATAAGATTGGCATCCCTTTCCGTCCCATAGTCAGCAACATTGGTTCAGCTACACATAAGTTGGCCAAGTTTCTATCTTCAAAATTATCCGCCTTAACGACTTCTTTGAACAAAACAACTGTAAAAAATTCCATAGAGTTTGCCAATCGACTAAAACGACATCCGTACAAAGATCAATTCATGTTATCCTTTGATGTGAAATCCATGTTCACAAGCATCCCACTGAATGGAGCCCTCGAATCATTGAAAGTGAGTCTCACTGAACATAATTTCAGTCAACCGGAAGTAGAAGAAATTTTGAGACTAGCGGAAATTTGTACCAGACAAAACAGTTTCCTTTTTCGTGGAAGATTTTTCCAACAGACGGAAGGCCTTGCAATGGGCAGCCCATTGTCGCCTATTTTATGCGAAGTCTATATGCGTCATTTTGAGGACAAACTCATTCAGCTCGTTACGTTTGACCTTTGGATTCGATATGTTGATGATACTTTTGTTCTCTGGAAAGGCATGAATTCGGAAATACCTAAATTAGTGGAACTCATCAATTCAATTGATCCTCATATACTGTTCACATGTGAGACTGAAAATAATGGCTACTTATAATTTCTTGACGTCCTTGTGTCACGCTCTGAAGTATCCTTTAGCACAACAGTTTATCGAAAACCATTCGCTGTTTCCTTACCCCCACATGCAAAATCAAATTACCCATGGAAACAAAAATCTCTGCCTTCTACACATACGTATATCGCGCAATACATATATGCTCAGCTGAGGATTCCTTGCAGAAAGAGCTAGATTTTCTTAAACGAATTGCAGTACACAGAGGATATACACGTTCCGTCGTAGATAAAGCTGTCCACAAATTTAGGAAACCAAAGCCTGTCTGCACACTCACGCCGGTAGACCACCTAATACGACAGAATTGGGTGGTTATCCCATTTGCTCCACAGATTTGCTTCGGAATTTCAAAAATTCTCAAGAGTTTTAATTTTAAAGTTATTTTCAAACCCATAAACAAGATAATTTTTTTCGGATCCAAAGATTACGTCGAAGACATAAATTCCTGGGAATTTATCAGATACCTTGTGAATGTGGACTCTCGTATATAGGACAGACCCGCAGGGCTTTAACTTTCCGTGTGAAGGAACACCAGACCTACGTACGGAATTGTGAACTGAAGAAGTCGTCTATAGCCCAGCATTGTCACGAAAACAACCATAAATTTCTGTTCGGAAACGCTATGCTCTTTGATAAACCTGATTCAACGATGAAGCTTAATGTATTAGAAGCTTTTCACATATACCGGAACTCTTCACTGTTTGTCAACGACATGACGTCGACTCCATTTCTTTCAAGCGCGTGGAAACAACTTACCAAAAACCGTGACCGTCAGAATTCTGATGATGTCACAATGATTTGAATGTTTACGCTCCATTCGTCCTGATGAAGCAGAGCCAGAAGCGAAACTATAGTCGATATATAATGAATCATTGATTGTGGTAAACGTTGATATTTTTACTTTATTGGGACTGATGTTAATCCTAGAACAGTCAGCAGGACGCTGCAAGCCACTAATCACTTCGAGCCATGCCATACGCCAAATCGCGTGGTGTAAGAAACCTCTATCTTGAACTGTAGACCAATGGAGAATTGTACTTTGGACTGATGAGTCACTTTATTCTCTACCTGTCTGATGGTCGTTCCTAGGTGTGACCAATGCCAGGAGAAAATCACTTTCCTGACTGTAGTATCTCTCAGACTATGAAGTTTGGTGGAGGCAGCGCGATGATTAACTCAGACATGAAGTTTTGTGGAGCTGTTTTTCATGGTTCAGCTTGTACTCATTAATCGTTCTCGCCAAAACCATGAATTCTGAGCTCTACCCAGACGTTGGCGATTATGTACTACCAACGTTATGGCAGTGCGTTCGGGGAAGGTCCATATCTCTGTCAGCACAACAACGCACCATATCATACAACTCTCATTGTTACAGATTGGTTTCAGGATATGGGCGTCGAGGACTTGCACTGGCTATCCCAGAATCCTGATGTGAACCTTATAGATAATCTATGATACGAATTGGATCGCCTGGTGCGTGAAAGAGGATTTCAGCCGACAAAGCTGAACTAGTCACCGCTCTCTTACACGAATGGGATCACCTGGTACGTGCAAGAAGAGATCGGCCGACAAAGCTGAATTGGTCACTGCTCTCTGAGATAAAGTGGATCGCCTGGTTCGTGAACGAAAAGGTCGACCCCAAAACAAAGCTGTTCTTGTCACTGCTCTAAAGGCACAATAGCGAAACACATCGGCGGCAATTATTTACGAAACACTGGTAAATATTATTCCACGAAGATTAGGTGCCGTTATGCGTTTTAAGCACACATTAAATTTTCCGTAAACGAAGATTACTTGTAGACATGCAGGTATACGGTTATTGATGGTTGTGCGGTGTATTTAACAACGAGAACGTGTTCTGTAGAAAATATCGACATTTTGAAGCAGCCAAAAAGGAATGCCATTTATAAATCTAAATACACTGGCGGAAAGTGAAAAAAGAACACCAAGAAGGAATTGGCGGACGATCATGAAATTTACATGTGACCAACCGGTGAGCGCTTACACCACAGCACGGCATAATATGCAATTATCGTCGGTGGTATTTAAGGAGTACGGCGAAGTGAATGTAATCAGTCGTCGGCGTACGAACACATGCGAAGACCCTGAAGAAGCTGCAATGCCTGGACATGGAAGACGTGTACGATTTCAGCAGTTATCGAACTTTGAGCGAGGTCGTCTAGTCGGACTCCGCAAGGCCGGGTGGTCGTATCGTCGTATTGCGGAGCGAATTGAACGGCAAGTATCGGTGGTGGTACGATGGTCCGAGGAACATTCCCACACGAGAAGACGTGGAACCGGGAGTCACAGACGGACTGATGAGCGGACCGATCGACGCATAAGAAGAGCGGTGTTGTCAAGCAGAACATCCACTGCGACGCAAATCCGAGCTGCCGTTGCACCTGAGGTGACTGTGCGAACAATCTGCAACCGTCTACTGTATGCAGGACTACGTGCACGTGTGCCTCTGGCATGTGTACCTCTGACTCCAGCCCACCGTCAGGAACGGCTGCAGTGGTGTCTCCAACGTCTGCACTGGAGAACGCAATGGCGATCTGTCGTGTTCAGCGATGAAAGCAGATTCTGGTTGGGAGCCTCCGATGGCCGTATGCGTGTTCGCAGACGCACAGGGGAGCGTCTCCACCCTTCTTGCATCCACCAGCGACACACAGGGCCTACACCTGGCCTCCTGGTGTGGGGAGCGATCAGCTATCACTCCCGTACACAACTAGTGTTTGTATCGGGTACGTTAACAGCACCTCCTAAATCAACAACATCATTCAGCCCGTTGTTGTGCCATTTGTACGGTAGGTCCATCGTGGTGTTTTCCAGCAAGATAACGCACGCCTACACACAGCACGTGCAACGCAACATGCACTTCAGGGTGTGAGACAACTTCCATGGCCTGCACGTTCACCGGATTTGTCCCCCATTGAGCACGTGTGGGATTATATGGGACAATGACTTATCCGGTCTCCACGGCAACCCACGACCATCCCCGATTTATGCGTCCAGGTTGAGGATGTTTGGAACTCAATACCCCAAACTTACATCCAATGCACGACAGACTCCATGCCAGAATTGCACAGTGTGACGCAGTTCATGGCGGTTCAACCTCGTACTAACCATGTTACATGGAAATGTTATTTTTCAGTTTACCAGCAAATACAGCTGTATTTTGCCATAATGTTTTGATCACGTTATCCTCTGTATTCCGTTATTATGCTGTATAAATTTCGTTGGTATCAGACGTCTCCTGCTTGGTGTTCTTCTTTCACTTTCCGCCAGTGTAAGTTATCTAGACGTGCTTGGAAAATCAAAAATCCATTTCCCTTCGGAAGTTTTCAGTCTCATTTATTTTCAATTTTTCTTACAAAAATATCGTGAACAGCTGTATTTAGCAGAACTGTGCATTATCCTTAAGTACATTGAAAACAAAACGAAGTCCTTAAGTACATTGAAAACGAAGCGAAGTCCTTAAGTACATTGAAAACAAAATGAAGTTGTTGTAGCATAACTCTGGCGTTGTTTACTCAATTTCCTCCAATGTCCAAAGGATAATAATTTTCGGAGCATTGTGTGACATATTGGCAGGTATTAATTTTCTTCCTGTTATCTTTTAAAATGATTACATAAAATTCGGAAGCCAACATATTCCACAGACATCTTCTGCGCGCTATATTGCAATTCCTTGAAAATAACAGAGCTTTCGTTGGCTATGTATGCCATTTGCATTTTATTAATTTCCTAAAGAGTTCTCTAAAAATAACTTACGTACTTTCTCTCTTGCATTATGTAAAATCCTTTATGTACTTTCTTTCTTGCAGAGTTTTGAGAAATACATTACTGTTTGTTAAAATTGCAGCACCATGAAAAACTGCAGGTATCAGCTTGAAACTTACAGGGTATGTACCAAAAGGTTAGAACATGCAAATGATTAAAATGTCAGCGAAAATGTGAATGCGGTTTCAGAACAGCGCCCTCTGAACTGTCAGGTCTTGGGTATAAAGAGCTGGCTTTTGGAATCAGTGAAGAGCCGACGTTGAGTCGAAAGGTGTTGTTGATTTTTCTTGTCTCATTATGCCCCGTCGCCGAAGAAGGTCACATTATGAACACCTGACAGACTTTGAGCGAGGAAGGATTTATTAGGATGGGAGATGATGAATTTTCCTACCGCGAAATTGCCATCGTACGGGCTAAACGCCAGTAAAGTGATACGAACTTGGCGTCAGTGGACAGATGAGGCTTGGACTCACATAAATCCGGGAAATGAACCGCACAACCGCACGGGATGACACACCTTTATCGCATGGCAGTGATCGATCGCACAGCGACATCCTTGGTGTTAGCGCAACAGTGAAGCATTGTCACAAATCATGCTTTGTCCTCTAGCACAGATCGACGTCGCCTGCTCAGCAGAGGTCTGGTCGCCAACAGCCCATTGCTGCGCATTTGTTTGACTCTCAACCACGGACGCCTCAGGCTCCTATTGGTCACGATTCAACTTGATGCACCATGATGGTCGCATACGTGTTCGAAATCATCGTGGTGCACGGCACCATGCAGCGGCATACCCGCCAAGCGCTATGATTTGAGGCGCCACTTGGTTCATTTCGCGATCTCTACTCATGCGAATTGAGGTAATCCTCAACAGCCAGCGATATATCAGGAATGTTATAGAGGCAGAGTTGTCGTGGCGCTATATCCCAGAAGGATAATGCTCGGCCACATGTGACCCGGAATATCCAAGACGTCTTCTATGCACTGCAGATACAGCTTCTTCGTTGACCTGCACGTTCGCCGGATATGTCCCCGATCGAGCATGTCTGGGACAGGGTAGATAAGAGACTGGCCCGTCGAGCGCCTCCGCCAGTCACCAGAAATGAGCTCTGCTCTGGCATAGAAGCAACCTGGCAGGCTATTCCCCAGGACAACATTTGAAACATCTTCCATTTAATGCCATTGCCGTTATTGTTGCTCGAGGTGGCTTCACACGATAAAGAGATGAAAGTCGGACGGGGTAAGGTCGGGGGAATAAGGGGGGTGCAACAATATTTCCCATTCCAGCTCGTGCAATTTTTTTGCTGCGTTCGTAAACAGACTTGTGGACGACCGTTATCCTCGTGAAAAAAAGTTTCATGGCGATTAATCAACGCTGAGGCTTTTCTTGAAGTGCAGCTTGGAAACGGTCCACCTGTTGGATGTAAGCATCCGCTGTGATGGTATTGCTCCGCGGTAAGAGTTCTTAGTGAATCACACCGCGACAATCTCACCAGTAACTCAGCATCACCTTCCGTCCATGACAAGCATGGACAACCCCCACAGAAGGTCGGCTTAGCGACCTTCTGTGGGGGTTGTCCTTGCTTGGTGCACGCTCTTTGTCGCGTAACATTTACGTATGTGACCCATTTTTCGTCACCCGTGACCAACCCATGCAAAACCCCCTCCGGTTTTCCTCTTTTACGCAGCGCAACAGCAATGGAGTAGCGTTGCATCCAATTTTGGTCAGACAAAGAAAGCTTGGGGAACCTATTTCCACAGTTCAGACGAATATTTCAGCTTCCGAAGTCGGTTGTTGATGGTCGTATGGAAAGTCTTCAGTTCCACTGCAAGTTCCCGTAGTGTTGCATCAGGCTTTGTCGACAGCACGCGTTGCAGTGTATCATCTTCAACCTTAATGGGTCTGACACTTTAGGGTGCATCAGACAGAACCGGTACACCAGTATCGCATTCCTTGTACCAGTCATAGCAAGTACTCTGTCTAATAATATCGTCACCAAACGCGTTTTGCAATTTTCCAAGTGCATCCGTAACTTTCACGCCATTCAAATATTCATAGAGCCATATTGCACGCACACTTTCCTTCAATAGCACCACCGTATCGTCGTCAGTACAACTAATCATCACAATAACAGCGTAGGTTCTGCCCTTATAATCTATTCTTTCGCGCATAGCACTCTGGGAAGTTTACGTCAACGCAGGCCCGCAGTATCTTGCATTACACACGCCACATACGGTTTTTCCCGGAAACTTTCTTTACAACCTAAACTGTAAAAAATAAGTGGTGTGAATTCACGGAAAATTTCTGAAAATAACGTGCAGCAAAGTTGCCGGTAGGTATCCGTGTTTTTCAGAAATTTCCGTTTGTAAAAGTGCCCGTTCATTTTAACTTCCGTATTTTCACAGATATTTCCGTAGACAGAAATTCCGTTTATTTCAGAAAAATCCATTTCTGGCTTTTCCGTACTTAAATTGAAATTCCGCAAAATCAACAAACCTGCACAACAGTTATCTGCAGAGGTCAGGATCGAACACCCGGCGTTATAGCTCGCCGGACAGGCAACTTGTGCCTTTACCAACTGAACTACAAACGCTCAGCAACCTGACCCACGTATGTCACAAAACGAATCGCACGAAAAAGAAATTTTGTTCTTTGTCATTACTGTGAGTGATTTAGTCATTTTATTTTCTGTTGGAGATTATTATTTTTCTGAATAGGTTTGTAATTTTTTTTTCCCTGTTGGAGGACTTTTCAACTATTAAGAATTTTTCATCGTGGTTTTTCGAAGCAACAAATTGCTTTGCAACATGATTTTTTTAACTGGCAATGATTCATTTGTCTTTCAAAAAGGTGAAATGTCCTTTTTGTAGTACTATTTCACACACACACACAAAACTAAATACGAAATTTACTCTCGATAGCTATAACAGCTTTTGCCTTAAGTTGTCCAAAGACTTATACATAGACATCGTATAATCATCTGTACAATAAGTACCCGGTTTCTTACAGTAACACAATATATAATAAGTAGCTGGTGCACCAAATAAGGGAAAGGAGAAATATCCTGAGCCACAAAAAACAAACAAAATCTATGTGATATGCTATCCACAATATCCGATCTCCCTTAAAAATTCGACAGACGATTGAAATTTGAAAGTTAATCAAACCTCAAGTATTTCCACGAATCGCTACCTAAAATATTAGAGGAAATTTCTCGTCATACGGTAAAAGTGAGAACGGAGATTTCCCGTTAATATACGAAAGGAATTGCGGAAAGGTTTCTGAAAATTCAGAATTTTCCGTTAACACATCTCTAAAACGGTAATTTACCGTTAATATAAGAAAGAAACTGCGGAAAGGTTTCTGAAAATTCAGAATTTTCCCGTGGTACGAAAAGTCCGTTAAATTCGGGTTTTTTTCCGTCATTTCACGGAAAGGTAGTATCACAAACATGCTTCGTTAATTCACGAAAGAAATGACAGACACTTGTCCGTGAATTTCAGAATTTTTTTAACAGTGTAACAGTAACGTTACACCGGCCGTTCCAAAACTGAGAGTACAATCACACAAAATGAAAAAAATATAGGTACAGCAAAATATGTTATTCTTTCTCAAAGTATCTTGTCTCGGATGATACGCAATGGTCACATGGTTCAGTCCACTTTTCAAAGGATGGGGCGAAGGCATTTTGTGGAAGCTGCTTTAGGGACTCCTGTACAGCTTGAATAACGTCAGCATCTGTGTTGAATGCTGCACCACGGAACTTCTCCTTCATTGTTGGAAACAACCAGATATCGCAAGGGGTGAGGTCGGGACTGTCTGGCATGATTTCGATACTGCATTTCGTAAGAAACTGTTGAACGCAAGCAGCCACATGCGGGCTGGCGTTATCATGGTGAAGGGTCCACTTGCCCACCAGTTTCGGTCTCTTAATCAATATGTGTCGTCTGAAGCGCTTCAAAACTAAAATGTGATACTTAGCATTGGCCGTGTTATGTGGAGGAACGGATTCTGGAAGACTACACATTTATGATGAAAAAAAAATTATCACCTTCCCAGCTGATTTGATTTGGCGAGATGTTTTCAGAAGAGGCGAGCCTGTGTGTTTCCAGAAAACTCGTTGCGCGCTTCGTGAAGCGGTCGAAATACTGCACCCATGTTTCGTCGGCAGTTATTACTGTGTTTAGAAAGTTTGGATCCTTTGCAATCATTTGTTTTCACTCATGACACACCTGAACTCTGGCTAACAATTGTTCCCTCGTCAGGTGATGAGGTACTCATCTGGAACACGTAGGATGCATCAGTAATATGTCGCGAAGAATGCGGAATGCCGACGTTTTTGAAATGTTAGTTGACGCCGCTATGTCTTCCCACGTCATTCGTCGATCTTCTTGCAGGATTGTCCAAACAGTGTTAACAGTACGCTCCGTAACAACACTTGCAGGTAGATCAATCCTAGGAGCGAGTTCTGCCGACAAATGTCCTTTTTTGAAATCATGGTTTCATGTACACTGCTGGACACCCAAAATGCAACACCAAGAATGAAGCATCTGATTGGCCTAAAATTCGCAGCATGCATAGTCAGCGAGAGGACATGCAAACGATTAGCATTGCAGGGCATGTGCAAATCATGTTCGCCCGGCACGCCACCGAGAAGCACTATAAGACGGGTGCACAGAAGGCGGGGTGTAAGTAGTGAAAGTGTGTTGTGTTGCCGGACCTGTGCGTGGGAAGCTTTCTGATGCCTCATCGCAGAATACGGCAGTCATTCCAGCACGTTTCGGAGTTCGACAGAGGACAAATAGTGGCTTATCGCGACAGCGGTTTATCGTACCAAGACATCGGCGCCCGTGTGAAATGACATCCAGCCACAGTGAGGCGAGTATGGATTCGGTGGCTGCAGGAGGGACGGACGGACCGACGTGAGTGAATGCCGCATCCCCGGCACACCACCTAATCAGAGGACCGGCATGTTGTGCGGCGGGCATTGACGGCTCTCACCGCCACATCACGAACGTTAGCACAGGAATTAGGGTGTGTTGCGCAACAACCTGTGTCAGCACGTACCGTTCGACGTCGTCTGCAGGAGCGGGGACTCGTCACACGGCGCCCATTGCTCCGATTACCATTGACGCCACACCACCGGCGAGTGTGGCGGAAGTGGGCCGTTGAACGCCGCACCTGGACTACGGAATGGCACGACATTGTCTTCTCCGACGAATCCCGCTTCTGCCTGCAACACCACGATGGTCGGATCCGCGTTTGGTGGCACCGCGGCGAGGGACTGTATGACGCCTGCATTATGCATCGCCATACCAGTCCGTCGCCTGGCGTTAGGGTTTGGGGTGCAATTGGATATGACACCCGCACCCTCTGGTACGCATCGCCGGTACACTCAACCGCCACCGCTACATCTCCGACGATTTGGAGCCTGTGGTCTTCCCTTACCTGCAGAACCTGCCAGCGGTCACGTGTCAACAGGACAATGCGCGCCCGCACGCGGCACGCATCGTGCAACAATTCTTCACGGCCCACCAGGTGTCACTGCTGCCGTGGCCCGCCTGTTCTCCCGATATATCGCCCATCGAACACGTCTGATCGCTGAGCGGCAACCGAGTGGCCCGGCAAGCACCACCCGCAGCTACGCCTGATGAACTGTGGCAACGTGTGGAAGCAGCCTGCACCGACATACCCCAAGCCCACATCCAAAGCCTCTATCGTTCGATGCCGCGGCGTGTAGCGGCCATTATTGCCAGCCATGTGGGCCACACGAACTATTGATGTCTGCGTGTTCCGCAAGTCGCACGGGTCTGTAAGCTCAATCGTTTCATCTTTGTATCTGTTGTTATGTGTCCGGTAAATCTGGCTTTGCTATCTTGTGTCCTTGGTGTTGCGTTTCGGGTGGCCCGCAGTGTAATAATCGTTGACTCACCCAAACATTTATCTTTGTAAGCTTTTTTCATTAAATCAACTTTTTGTGGAGCCGTTTAACCCAAACGATAGCAAAATTTTATCGCACAACTCATTTCACTTCTTAACTCTGAATCACTCACCTTCATAACTGTATGCCGAAATCAGACGTACCTTAAACAACTGCGCAATAACAAAACCAAAATCGTTTGCCACGGCTAATAACTGTTGCCATAGATACTTCCTTAATTCAGTTAGTCTTCTGCGTGGTTATTTCTTCCCTTGGCACTGTTGGCAAAAAAAAAAAAAAAAAAAAACTCTCATTTTGTATGGAACTGTATGGAGACCTTTGAAACACCGGTACTCAGTGAGTCACCGATGTCAGCGATTTTAGACCACTGCGCCACCGAGACAGCCACGAACGGTTTCCAGATTTTCATTGTGCTGCTGTGTAATCACCTTAAAGAACCATAATGCACAAATCGTGGAATATACAAAGTCGTGAGCGATGCAAGGCTGCAAGATTTCGTGTCCTAGTTGATCGCACAACTCACGGGCAACTCACAACTCACGGGCAACACAACTCATACAGTGGTTTCGCTTAATCAATTTGTTATTCCTTTACTATCTGTTCTCTGTCACCGTCATTGAAAGCTGACTACCTTTGAGCTTATTTTCGATCTCTGTTTCACCACGCTTGAAGTTCTCGACCGAAGATCTCACTGTGCTGACACTGGCTGTATTCTGGTCATGCGCGTTTCTCAGGGGACGTTCAATTTTAATAGGAATCTGGCGACCAAGGTTCAGACGCGACGCTACGGGTGGGCTAGGGTAGGCATCAGCCCACCCTAATTTTATTTGAGGCCACTCTTTAGCCCCAACTAAAATATTTAAGCAATTAAAACACATGGCGAATAAAACCATATAAGGTTTTAGAGAACTGTTATAAACGTATGCCAATTTTTCGAATTCATACAAATTTTGTTGCATAAAATGAATTGTTGATTAAATGTAGTGTTGTACTATTCTGTAAAATGGAGAGGGTCCTGTGAGCGAATGTCAAAAAGAGTTCTAGAAGGATACCATTTTCGAAATTATAGTTTAAAAAGGTGAAAAATAAAGAGAAATTATAGTTTAAAAAGGTGAAAAATAAAGAGAAATTATAGTTTAAAAAGGTGAAAAATAAATAAAATGTAAAAATAGAAAGAAAAAGAGGTAGAGACATTCTTTGTCAGGTTACAAACTAAAATTCATATACAGCCTTGTAATACAGGGTGTTTCAAAAAGAATGAACCGATTTCAAAGTAGTATATTTAATAAGGCAAATGTGGGATAGTTACAAAATAAAGAGACAAGTATGAAGGTAGGTCTAAAGTTTCACTCACCACAATTACAAATGCTCAATGTGCCCTCCACCTGTTGCACGGACAACAAGCCAGCCGATATATTCATCCCAAACACGTCGGAGAGTGTATTCAGTCACAGAATTTACCGCGTTATTCTCGTTCGGAGCTCATCTAAGTCAGCGGGTAAAGGGGGAACATAATCACGTTCTTTTACGTATCTCCATAAAAAAAAAGTCACATGGTGTGATGTCTGCAGATCTAGGATGCAAAGCGTGTAGTGCCAAGTCATGGGGTCTCCTGCGTCCAATCCAACGCTGAGGCAATGTGTCGTTTAGAAACCGACGAACTTGGAGGTTCCAATGTGGCGGTGCGCCGTACTGCTGCAAAATGTAATCTTCAGAGTTTTACTGCAGCTGTGGAAGTAGCCAGTCCTTCAGCATTGCAAGATAGGAGTTGTCCGTAACAGTGTTGTCGGCAAAAAAGAAAGAGCCATGGACCTTTCTAACAGAAACCGCGAAAAAAATATTCAGTTTTGGTGAATCACGTTCATGTTGGAGAGTTTCATGTGGGTTTTCCAGTCCCCATATGCGAACATTGGGGCGCGAAACTTTTCCGCTTACATGAAAGGTTGTACCGTAATCACAGATATGGTCTTGCTAAATTCGAGCACACAAAACGCCTTCTGTTGCCTCGACGCCATCTTCTCACTCACTAAGCATAGCGGCTGTTTGGACGCTCGCGCTGCCGTCTAGCGGTAGTCATAACAAACTCTGGGCCACGCCCATTATACGAGTCGCATTCATCGGTGGTTCGTGGTTGCCGAGATATCCACTTTTCAAATCGGGATATTCTAAATGAAACAACCTGTATTTAAAAATACGACGTAAGTAAGCTAAAATTGCAAAATATTTTCCGAACTTCTGATTTTTAGTTAAAAATCAGAGGTGCAGAAAACATTTAATGGAGGTTCGTATTCATAGTTCTCATGCTACCTACAAAGGCCGTTCTATAAAAATTTAATTTAATTTTTTTTTTTTTTGAGTTTTCAACAATACGAAGGGGGGAAATTACCACGCAGGCGACTAGCTGAATTAAGGAAGTATCTGGGACAACAGTTATTAGCCGTGGCAGACTACTCTGGTTTTGTTATTGCGCAGTTGTTTAAGGTGCGTCTGCATTTCGCCATACAGCTGTGGAGGTGAGTGACTCAGAGTTAAGAAGTGAAATGCGTTGTGCGATAAAATTTTGCTATCGTTTGGGTAAAACAGCTCCAGAAACAGTTGATGTAATGAAAAAAAGCTTACAAAGATAAATGTTTGGGTTAGACAACGATTTTTAGATGGCGCCATGATTTCAAAAAAGGGCGTTTGTCGGCAGAACTCGCTCTTAGGCCTGGTCGACCTCAAAATGTTGTTACGGAGCGTATTCTTAACACTGGCCGCCCCGGTGGCGCAGTGGTCTAAGGCGCTGGCATCTGATCATTCGTCCGTAAGGGGTCCGGGTTCGAATCCCGGTCAGGCATGGGTGTTGTGTTTGTCTTACGGCACTGGCTCTCTCCCTTCCCTGGAACCAGTGACCCTAAATTAGGGACGGGCGACTGCTTATAGCCCATTGAGTTGCTCACGGTGGTCGTTAAACCTCCCAAAAAAAAAAAAAAAAAAAAAAAAAAAAATTCTTAACACTGTTTGCGCAATCCTGCAAGAAGATCGACGAATGACGTATGAAGACATAGCGGTGTTAACGAATATTTCAAAAACGTCGGCATTCCGCATTCTACGCGACAAATTGCTGTTGCATCGTGTATGTTCCAGATGGGTGCCTCATCACCTGACGAGAGAACAATTATTATTCAGTGTTCAAGTGTGTTTTGAGTGGAAACAAATGATTGCAAAGGATCCAGACTTTATAAACACAGTAACAACTGCTGATGAAATATGGGTCCACTTTTTCGACCTCTCACGAAGCGCGTAACGAGTTTTCTGGAAACACACAGGCTCTCCTCAACCGGAAAAGGTCCTCCAAACCAAATCAGGTGGGAAGGGGATGATGCTAATTTTATTTCATTATAAAGGTGTAGTCTACCAACATGCGGTTCCTCCACAAATTACTGTCAATGCTGAGAATTACATTTCAGTCTTGAAGCGTTTCCGACGACACATACCGATTAAGCGACGGGAACTGATGATCAAGTGGACCCAACATTACGATAACGCCCGGCCAAATGTGGCTGCTTGTGTTCAATAGTTTCTTACGAAATGCAGTATTGAAATCATGCCACAGCCTGACTACAGTCCTGACGTCACTCCGTGCGATTTCTGGTTGTTTTCAACAATGAAGAAGTTCCGTTGCGCAATATTCAACACGGATGCTGTCGTTATTCAAGCTGTATAGATAGTGGTCCGTAAAGCAGCTTCCACAAAATGCCTTCCACATGCTTTGAAATGTGGACTGAACGATGGGACCGTTGCATATCATCCGAGGAAAGATACTTTGATAAAGAATAACATATATTTGGCTGTACCTATATTTCTTCATTTTGTGTCATTTTACTCTGTTTTTATGGAACGGCTATTGTACTATTCTGTGAAATGGAGAGGGTCTTCTTAGCGAATGTCAGAAAGAGTTGTAGAAGGATACCCCTTTTTGAATCGTAGATTAAAATGGTGAAAAATAAAGGGAGAAAAATGAGTGTGAAAGAAAAATGAGAGAGAGAGAAAGAGAGAGATTCTTTGTCAGGTTGCAAACTAAAGTTCATAAACAGTCTTATGACAGCAAATATTTAAAAATACGACGTAAGTAAGCTAAAATTGCAAAATATTTTCTGCATTTATGATTTTTAGTAAAAAATAAGAGGTTCAGAAAACATTTAATGGAGATTCGTATCCATGGTTCTCAGTGCTAAATACATTTAGTAGTATATGTAAATACATATGGCATGTACCTGGAAACGGTTTGTGTTTTTATTGGGGGCATCATCTTCAGCGTTGAGTAAAATCTACATGAACGGAATTTTTTGGTCAAAATTTCTGACCACATGGGAGATGGGTGGATGAAATTCGAAAGTATACAGGAGTGACATGGAAGACACTGCCACAAGACAGACCGTTGTGGAGGAAACTTGGGGAGACCTTCGTCCAGCAGTGGATTGATAATGGTTGACAATGATGATGATGATGATGATGATATATATATATATATACACACACACATATCGTAGTCAAATTACTTACATCTAATTAATTAATTACTTACATCAAGTTTTTTATACTAAACACATGTTTTTAATATCATTTTATGTATATATATACAAATCGTAGTCAAGTTATTTACATCTAATTAATTAAGTACTTACGTCTGAATTTTGTAGCTTTTGTCCTTAGTCCAACTTGGTAAGATTCATTCAGGCATTTTTTAAGGTCTTTAAATTTCCAAATTTGACGTGTGATGCACAAACAACAATTAAAAGAATTAGGAGAACTTGGTCCAAAAAGGAAGAAAATGTGTATACAAGTAGAAGAACGCATTCGTAATATCATGGCGGAATTTGGAAATTCTAAAGACCTTAAAAAATACTTGAAAGCATTAAGCTATCGAAATTCAGAAGATGTAAGTACTTAAAAAATGTCTGAAAGCATCAAAACTCAGAAGATGTAAGTACTTAATTAATTAAGTGTAAATAATTTGTCTACGATTTGTATATATATATGTAAAATGATATTAAAAACTTGAATTTAGTATAAAAAACTTGATGTAAGTAATTAATTAATTAGATGTAAATAATTTGACTACGATTTGAATATATATATATATAAAATTATTCAATTAGCAGGATCGCTTCGTCCACGATGGAATATAACAGGGTCGCTACGCGCACGATTTTCTACAGGGTCGTTTGGCGCACGGTCGCTTCCCGCAAGTAATCCTTCTGGCGTCTGCCACTGCCAAGGATTCAAACATCACAAGTGAATCTATAGACAACATGTGATCTTTTCAACTGGTTACATATGTGTTATCTTCGCTAACCTGATCACATCGCCACTTTCTCGTCAGCAACGAGAGATAACTCGACATTCGAGGTCACGCATAGGTTTCATTTTTCTTCCCTTTCTTTCAGGAACTTCAGAGACATTTCTTACGTGCCGATCTTCCCATATTTGTATTTGTCAGGATATCGTTGTTTCTAGTATGTTCCTTTGAAGTTTCTTTTGGAATTGATATAGGTAAGAGCGTCCCGAAAATTCCAATACATTTTATCGTTTGAAAGATCTATAATTCTCTCGTTACGGAGAATTGTAGTTTCTTATCTTAACTACAGGTAAGTTTCTCATCTTAACTACAGGTTCACTGGACATGGCCAACTATTTCAGACATAACCTGGGAAGGTATCTCCGTTCTTGTGTAATCTAGAGTGCAACTAAAGACACCTGATTCTATTGTAAGGGGTTCGAATCACGATGTTTGTCCTAACTTTCCCTAACACCAGTAGCCTGAATTAGGGATTTAAATTCTCGTGGGAGGCCTTTATACCCTGTAAATAAAAAGTTGGGAGGGGCGTCAGTTCCTTTCAATACGATAATCAGTGCCTTTGTTACTGGACAATCAGTTGCTCTGTTCTGTGGAGAGAGAGAAATGGAGAAACCGACAAATTAGAATGAAATTTCTGTTGCGAACGTCTTATTTTGAGAATCATTTGCATTATATATTCGACACTACCAGTTAAGGTTAATGTAATCTGAAATAACTAGCGAAAGTTAGACTTATGTAACTTTTGTTAATCAATGAAACGGTTTGATTCCCTTCATTATATAGTGATCCGTTTGGGTAGGGATAATTTCAAAATGCTATGGTATTTCTTGTATCAGATATAATAAATCAACATTTGTCAGAAATTGCCTTTATGGATCGGAGTCCAAGTCTCTACAAGACCCCTTTGCGGACACGGCAGAGTTCATACCAGGTACTCAATTCTTGCCACGTGTTTTCTAACACCTGCGGATTGATTTGTACGAACGCTACAGTACGGAGGTCAAATTCCTACCGAAGAACATTGTACGATCAGGACCATACCTGGACAGGCTACAGATCTCCTTGGTACTACAACTGGATAACGATGTCATTTTACAGCAAGACGCCCCCCCCCATCCCACTGGTCACTGGATGTCAGGAACTTCCTCAACAGTACATTCAGTGACAGCGGGTGTGACCGCAATGGTCATATTCCTTGGCCTGAAAACTCCCAGGATCTCACTCCCCACGATTTCTTCGTGTGGGGGTTTGTGAAGAACATTGTCTACCTACAATGACCTCAAAGCCTGGATGATTTGAAGGTGAAATTTCTGCATCGTTCGCACAAATCGCTCCGCAGATATTAGAAAACATGTTGCAAGAGTTGAGCACCCGGCATGAACTCGCATAGGGAGTCATGTAGAGACATAGACAAACTCCGATCCATACAGGTAATTTCTGCCAAATATTGACTTATTATACTGTTACAAGCCATACCACAACATTTTGGAATTATCCTTATCGAAACGGATTACCCTCGATTGTATTATTGAAACCCTATATTTTGAGGGAGCACTTAAGCATTGCATTGTCCACTTACACATCAGTTATTTCTGGAATATTTTATATATCCCATTAAGTTCTTTAACATTGCACAGATATGTCCGATATGAAGTAGAAAATGCGTTACTCCTCAGTTGCAATAACTGTTTGCATTCATAAAAAAAATCTGTACAAAGATTTTTAAGTGCGACTAATAAAATTATTTTTGCGTTTGATAATTGGGAATAATTACGCCCAATTTTTTTTTTTTTTATGTTTTCCAGATTTTTCGGATATGAAATTTTCATGCGAAATGGCGTAAATTTTGATTTTTAGTTTTGTTTTAAGCGAAAAGTATTCCCCTAGCAAGTTAAATGAATTGAAGTTCAGGGAGACAGTTCCCTCGGCTAAAAAGAGTACTCGATAAAATCCAATCTTCATAAAATGATTCGTTAATCTAAGATTTTATTTGGTAAATATTACTTCTGTTGGTTTATTCGAGGTCGCAAAATTTAGGAATGAATAAAAGAAATTAGAAAAACCGTACCTTGAGATGCGATGTACGCAAATTAAAAGCGTCCGGTATGGGGACTTAATCCGAAGGATATATACAGAATATTTTTTTGAGTACAGCACAACGTATAAAATACAAATCCAATACTTATGGCAAATTTTAGAGTTTATACTCAACTTTTAATGGTGAATATTACAAACACAAAATTAAATGTTTTACATTGAGCAGACAGAAATCATGGGGAACCTACCTGGTAACCAGTAGGCCCACATTTTGCCCAGATAAGGAAGGTCACACGGCGAGGCATTGAATTCACAATGTCATGAAAGCGTTCCAGTGGTTTCTCCACCCGTTCCTGCTGCACCGCTGTCCATGATTCTGTCGCATTCCTGGGTGGAGGATCTAAAGCTCGAACGGGCATTTCCACATCATCCCAAAGATTTTTCACAGGGTTCATGTCTGGTGAAAGGATAGGCCATTCCAGAGTGCGAACTCCTGCGGAATGCTTTTCTAACCATGTTTTAGTCACCACAGCTCTGTGGGGAGGCGCATTGTTCTCCTACAAGAGTCCATGCCCTGTTGGTGCATGATGACCATGAATGACTCTGTCCCAGGGCATAGTCCAGGGTTATCCTAACTGCAAGACAGATACTATTATTCACCACAGCTCTGTGGGGAGGCGCATTGTTCTTCTACAAGAGTCCATGCCCTGTTGGTGCGTGATGACCATGAATGGCTCTGTCCCAGGGCATAGGCCAGGGTTATCCTAACTGCAAGACAGATACTATTATTCACCACAGCTCTGTGGGGAGGCCCATTGTTCTCCTACAAGAGTCCGTGCCCTGTTGGTGCGTGATGACCATGAATGGCTCTGTCCCAGGGCATAGGCCAGGGTTATCCTAACTGCAAGACAGATACTATTATTCACCACAACTCTGTGGGGAGGCGCATTGTTCTCCTACAAGAGTCCATGCCCTGTTGGTGCGTGATGACCATGAATGGCTCTGTCCCAGGGCATAGGCCAGGGTTATCCTAACTGCAAGACAGATACTATTATTCACCACAGCTCTGTGGGGAGGCGCATTGTTCTCCTACAACAGTCCATGCCCTGTTGGTGCATGATGACCATGAATGGCTCTGTCCCAGATCATAGGCCAGGGTTATCCTAACTGCAAGACAGATACTTTTATTCACCACAGCTCTGTGGGGAGGCGCATTGTTCTCCTACAAGAGTCCGTGCCCTGTTGGTGCATGATGACCATGAATGGCTCAGTCCCAGGGCATAGGCCAGGGTTATCCTAACTGCAAGACAGATACTATTATTCACCACAGCTCTGTGGGGAGGCGCATTGTTCTCCTACAAGAGTCCATGCCCTGTTGGTGCATGATGACCATGAATGGATGTAGATGGTCTGCAAGGATGGACTCGTAGTCTGGAACAGTCAGAAATGCATCTAGACGTAGCAAAGGTTCCAACGTGTTCCACTTGAAAATGCCCCAGACCATAATTGATCTTCCACCAGACTGAACAGTTTCTTGTTGACATGCCAGGTCCATAGCTTCGTGCGGTTTCCGCCAGATCCGCATTCTCCCGTCTGCCCAAAATAAGTGGAAACAGGACTCATCGGAAACAAGACTCATCCAAGCTGCAGTCCGATGTTCTTTCGCCCAGTTGAGGCTTACAGCCCAGTGATGTGGCGTTAACAATGGGACTCTGGTGGGTCGGTGGCTCCTATAACCTATTGCCGCTAATGATAGCCTGATGGTCTTGGTTGAGCGATTCTGGCACATCCATCGTTGAAGTCGGCTGTGGTTTGTGCCACTGTCGCTCTCCAACTGGTTTCAACTGGCCGAGACAGATTTTGACAGCCACGTTCATCTACCACCTCTTTCAACATACAGTGATGGGATATTATTGGGGAAATGGTGTATTCCTGATGCACTCATGCTGTTGTTGGGTGAAGACACTGCAAGTCTTGTACCTTCTCCGCGATAGATTGACCAATGCGTTGGGCACTCTCTATCTTCTTTTTTTCAAACTCCGTTAGTTTACGACGTTCATCCATAGTGGCATCTAAGGTCTCAAATTCCAACACGGAAAGTATATATACACCGCTCGGGTTGCTGTCGCTGTTACTCATGCGGTTCTGTTGAAGTGCTGCGGTGTTTGTGAGATCACCAAGGATCGATCTTTTCAAAAAGAAGAATCCCGATCTCCCACTGTCGCATACACCCACAGTCACAAGCTGGGGTACCTTGCTCAATGCCGTGGTTATACTATGCAAATCATTTTGAAGGCTTTAGATCTGTTTTTAAGGGATTAGGTGATTCCATAACGCTTGTCAGATTTGGTAGAAATCTCTCTCTCTCTCTCTCTCTCTCTCTCTCTCTCTCTCTCTCTCAATAATGATAAAACGGTTGCTTATATGGAAGGTAGCTGGTAAAACAAACGTCAGAAAATCATTGAAATCAAAGGGAAAGAAATGGTTCTCACAACCGTAACGACACCATGTAGCCAACCCATGTAATGGTGACAGGAAAGGCATGCTCTGTGGGTTAGATACTACACTATCTATTAACAAGTAATTGGACACCCCTGCAATCGACGATATCTGCGGTCTGGATACACGTCACTGCCGCCGCCGTTAAATATCGTGTGGGAAGCAAAAACGCAACCAATCGCATGCAAGATGCCACGCAGTTCGGAGCTCTCTGATTTCAAGAAAGGTGTAATCGTCGGGTATCACAGAAATGGCCGATCCATGCGTGACATATCCAGCGAGTTGAAGTACCCAAAATCGGCAGTGGCCTACGTGATTGGAAAGTGGAAGATAAGAGGTGACTGTCGGAATGTGCCCCGACCCGGCAGACCCACAAAACTGGGAGTTAGAGACCGACGGGTGCTGGCCAGAGAAATTCGGAAGAACCGCACCAAATCGACGGGCCACATCCGCGAGGAGTTTCAACAGGCATCCGGGAGTGTTCTTTCGATGAATACCATCCGTGAGGAAGCCCATTTGCTCCGTTATCATGGACGTGCTGCCGCCCACAAGCCTTTGATCACCAAGTGCAATAGCGCTGCTCGGCTAACGTGGTGCAAAGAACGTCGACAGTGGACCGTTGAACAGTGGAAACAGGTTATCTGGAGCGACGAATCAAGGTTCACCCTCTACTGTTCGGATGGCAGGGTCTGGGTTTGGCGTCTGCCCGGAGAACGCCTCCTGTCGGAATATATTGTGCCAACTGTGAAGTTCGACGGCGGTGGAATTATGCTATGGGGGTGTTTCTCCTGGTATGGCACGAGACCCTTGGTTGCAATTCCTGGTAGACTCAACGCCAAGACCTACTGCACCATTTTGTATAACCATGTGCTTCCTACGTTGTGGCAGTTTTACGGGGTGGACCCATGTTACTTTCAGGATGACAATGCCACCTGTCATGTTACGAGGTCCACCATGGCTTGGTATGGAGACAATGGGGTTAATCGAATGGACTGGCCTGCGCAGAGCCCGGACCTTAACCCTATCGAGCACCTCTGGGACAAGTTGGAGCGTCGACTTAAGGGCTGCCCCCACCGTCCGAAATCGGTGAAGGAACTGACGTGTCTTCTCCAAGCCGAGTGGAAGAAAATACCGCTAGCCGTCGTAAAATGTCTGGTTGAGAGTATGCCCCGGAGGGTCGCAGCTGTAATCGCCGCTCGTGGAGGCTCCACCAACTATTGAAGGGGAATAAACTTCGTTTTCCTTTGCTATCACAGGTGTCCAATTACTTGTTGGTAGATAGTGTATATTAGAGATCATGCATCTCTACGGTTTCGCACGTAGTCGACGTAACTAGTTGTGTTTCGCAACCACTTTGAGAAGTGGAAACACACACTGCTAATGGAACTCCAATATCTACTCATTCACAAGGCAGACCGGAGCAGGATATCTTTCGACGGGCTATATATTGAATAGAATGAACTACTTCATAAGTAATTTGCATCTTATTACTGTTTCATATCAGAATAAATTATTTATATTCATCTAACACTGTTTTAGTGGCAACAGTGAATACTAGCACTTATTTTTTTTTATCAGTTTGGGCTTTAACGACCGCAGTGAGTAACTCGATGGGCTATATGCATAGAGATGCATGAGCTCTCAGATGGTATCCCTAAATTAATAAGCAGAGATGAATGAGCTTTCAGATAGTGGCTCAAAATCAGAGACGGAAGGGAGAGAGCTATTGTCGTAAGACAAACACTACATCCATGCCTCATGGGATTCGAACCCATACCCATCTCGGAAGAATGGTCATAAGCCAGCGCGTAGACCACTGCCCCACGGGAGCGGTTACTAGCATTTCGCCCATTTTTTATATATACTGTACATGCACTTTTTTAATGCACTTTTTTGAATGCTTTAAAGTACAGTTCGTTCAACTAAAGATGAACCTTGGCCCTCAATGCTACCAATGAGATCTGTGGTAGTTCTTTAGTCGAACGTACTATACTTCTAGATTGGAGACTTTTATCGTAAGACGTTACTCCTGAGAATTTCATGGGAGTCATCGTGTTCAAATATACTTCACTGGGAGATACTGCACACAACTCTTGCAATGATTTTCGCGTTGGAAAAAAAACGAAGAAATTGGGGCTCTGAGGGATTTTCCAAATTGTTCATCCCTACAAGAGTTTTGGAAGTCCCGCGTACGCATTAAATATTTCGTGTAGTACTTCACTATGTTCAACAGCTGAAGGAGGTAACAAAGAATCTGTTTTTGATGTGTCCCATTTTTGCTGACACAAGATCGGATAGATACGCATGGCTTACTTCCGAGAAAAGTAAAAATAAATGAAAATCAGCAACTAAAACCATCATCATTAAAGTAATGAAGGCTTTCGGTTAGACACCTGACCTCTGTTGCAAGAGATCGTTGATCGTTTTGATCAAAATAGGTACTGTTTCTGATTACTACATGTCACAGGATAAAGCACTTACTAGTTCAGCAAGTTGCGGATGCATAAGAAGGTACAGTGGTAGCGGAAAATCACAGTGGTTTGTGTACTTGTTTCTTTTAGTGTTATATTCTTTTTTGGCGTTCCACTAACGCCTGGATGCTGCTCCCTTTCATTTTTTTTTTCTCTTTTTAGAATCGAAGCACCTTGCCATCATTTATTTTCTTAAGAACTGGGAATCACTTTTTTCTTCTTTGTTTGTCCATCCAACTGCAACCATTTCACGGGATTTTTCCGAGCTCCTCGTTTCTGTTTGTCTCTCATAAGTGTAAAAAAATATGAAATTTCCCTGCTAGAATCTTTAAAGTTGAAAAGGTATGTTTGACGTAGAGTAAAATTTCATTTTACGTCTATGTGCTTACATGCTCCTTCTTGGACCGTGTAACAATTTTGATGGACAAGAAAAGTGCGGTAACAAATTTAAAATGTGTATAATGTGTAACCATATAACATTTTGCAGATGGTGGGGTTCGAACCTACGTCTTTCTGCTGCCAAGCGGCAATTGAACTAGGCCAGCACACTTATGTCTTGAACTGTTATATAAACTTTAACTTCAACATTTCTTAATGTTACGTTAGCTTTACTATGGAACACAATAGGATTATAGCTCGTAAAGCTTATCGTTCTAACCTTGGGTGACCCGGATAGCTTAAAACTTAATAGCTCGAAAGTCCTTAACTAGATATATAATCAACTTCAATATATGACCAAGGGTCAACAAGAAAATAATGACACGTTAATATTCCAATCCTTCATTTTAACGGAACGTTACGAAGCACGCACGTTATAGAGAACACAGTTCCAACGTGGTTTAATCCACATTTAAAAACACTTGCCCTTTAAACAACTTTAGCTTAGGCACCTTCGCTCGTGATTAATCGTACATCAATATTGAACAAGCACCATGGGTTGACTAACACAGATTACAAACGGAAGCTTGTTTTAACATCATATCATCAACATGATTTCAGTAACTTTGCGTGAAGAGCATACCCTGATACACTGGTTGATATCAAAGATCCTAAGTTAAGATTGTTTTCCGATAACTAAAGTAACATTGCCTACTAGAAGGACTGAACACGTAAGTTCTCATTATTAGCTTTCGATTACGTCATTGCACTTTGACCTGTTTTTTTTTTTTTTTTTTTTTGGTTGGAGGTTTAACGACCACCGTGAGCAACTCAATGGGCTATAAGCAGTCACCCGCAGTCACCCGTCCCTAATTTAGGGTCACTGGTTCCAGGGAAGGGAGAGAGCCAGTGCCGTAAGACAAACACAACATCCATGCCTCACCGGGATTCGAACCCGGACCCCTTTCGGACGAACGATCAGAGGCCATCGCCTTAGACCAATACGCCACCGGGGCGGCCTTTGACCTGTTGTCAGGGATGTTAAACGAAAATTCCTCGTGAAAGAGAATTGTGGCGTTTGGACTTCAAAACTTTTAATGAGAATAAACTAAATTTACATGAGAAGACAAAAATTAAAATTAAAACGTTCAATTAGAATGTAAACCGATGAGCCATTACGACCCTCCCCCCAGCTTAAAGAGATCAGCGCGCCTGGAGACCGAACGCTAGTTCAGGGGCAGTTCACAGAGTAGTATGCATACAACTCGACGACCGGCTTTCGTAGTCAGAATGGGAAAAGCTGCCGATTTATCGAAGTTTGATAAAGGACAAATTGTGATGGCATGGCGCCTCGGAACTACGATCTCGGGAACGGCGCTGCTTGTGGGTTGTTCACGTGCCGCTATAGTGAGTACGTATCAAAAGTGGTGCACAGATGGCCAAACGACGAACAGTCGTCCAGCCGTGGGTCGTCCGCAGCTCGTTGATGCCAGAGGGGGAGCGGAGACTGTTGCGCATTGTTCACAGCGACCGCAGGGCCTCACACTGTGACAAATCACGCGCACCTACAACGGTGGTGACCAGGGCAATGTGTCACAGCACACAATTCATCGCAGCTTTCTGCGCATGGACCTGCGTAGCCGAAGACCCAGCCTTGTCCCCATGCTCACTGCACGTCATCGCCAACAACGCATGAAGTGGGCCCAAGATCATCGAGATTGGACCGTGGATGATTGGAAGAAAGTGGCCTGGTCTGGCGAATCAAGATTCCTGGTGCATCACGTAGACGGCCGAGTGCGGATACGCCGATTACCAACGGTGGCTACGGCACCTGGATGCACTGTTGGGTGGAAACAGGCCGGTGGATGCGGTGTTACGCTGTGGGCGATGTTTTCTTGGGACACTTTAGGATCCATTATCCCAATAGCACAATCTCTGACAGCTGTCAGATATCTGAAAATCGTTGGTGATCAAGTTCACCCATTCATGGCAACTGTATTCCCTGCTGGTTATTGCCAGTACCAACAGGATAATGCGCCAATCCACACTGCCGGTGTTGTCAAGGAGTGGTTCGAGTAACATGCTGGTGACTTTCTGTTAATGCTCTGGGCTCCAAATACACCTGATATGAACCCAATCGAACATTTCTGGTTCGACTTGAAAAAGCAAATTCGCGCTAAATCACCACCACCCCAAAATGTACGGGAACTAGAGGACTTGCTGTTGACATTATGGTACTAGATAGGCCTATACTCTAAGATACCTATCGACACCTTGCCGAATGGCCGCTGTTTTGCGGGTGTAAAGTGCCTGTCCAGTAGGACGCGCACGACATAAAGGCAGATAGCAGCGATAACGAACGTCCGCGTAGCTCAATTGGTAGAGCGACTTATTCCGGAATGAGGGGACCCGGGTTCGAGCCCCGGCGTGGACAAAAATGACGGAGAAATTTATTTTGTTATACGGGCTTGAAGGGGGTCCTACAGCTTATTAAGTAGGTGGTCATAATCTAATGGCTCATTGGTGTACATCACAATTGAACGAATTAATTTATTATATAACCAGATTTTTTTTTTACCTAATAAGGTATCGTATTGCTTTTTTATGCACGAATTCCATGTCTTCATAAGCATATCATCAGTGATGACGTATTGTTTTTATTAGTTGAATGTTATTTTTTTCTGATGCTATGCATTTCTACCGACAGTAGTAAAGTAAATCCTAAGTAAAAAAATCGAATGTGATGAAAATAAATAACGGAAGTAGTTAAAACTATTGTTGAAATCTGATTCTTGAATGCTGTTCCATGAAGTGACGTAACAATAATTAACTTCATAATTTAGTAAAATATACTGTTGAGTAACAATCTCCGAACATTATTTCATCACGGTTTACATAAACTTAATTATATCTCATTGCAAACTGCGTTAATTACGAGAACCTGATGCTACATGTGATAAAAGCCATTAAAAAATGCATTTTTGATGCTACAAAAGCGGTGCATTGTAGCGAAAGTTAATGTTTTCTCGATCCTCCCAAGGGGGAAGGGGTTACCTCCTATTGACGACAGCTTTAAAACGATGTGTAACACGATGGGGTGTAACCTGTAGATATCCTAGACCAAAAGTTACTAATCCCGCTCACTAACATACTTGCGATTCAGTTTTTCTTTCTATCTTGAAATCAGATTTTATCTTACGCATGCGCAGGCGAATTTTCGTATCTACATCCCATTTTATTGGTGTCAGGGTCGTGTTTCTAAAGCGTGCGTGCCTTCATTATTATTATTATTTTTTTTTATTGGAGGTTTAACGACCACCGTGAGCAACTCAATGGGCTATAAGCAGTCGCCCGTCCCTAATTTAGGGTCACTGGTTCCAGGGAAGGGAGAGAGCCAGTGCCGTAAGACAAACACCACATCCATGCCTCACAGGGATTCGAACCCGGACCCCGTTCAGACGAATGCTCAGAGGCCATCGCTTAGACCACTGCGCCACCGGGGCGGCGCCTTCATCTAGATCTGAATGATATATGACAATAATCTTTTCTTCTTCTCTATATTTATATAAAACAGACTGTGTGTGTGTCTGTCGGTCGGATTTCACATAGAACTAGGCGACCTAGAGCGACGAGATTTGTTATGAAGGTACCTGTAGACATCTTCTGGTGCACCTCGAAGCGATTTTTTTTAAATTTGAATTCGTTTTTTAGTTATTTAATGTTACGCGTTTCTACCCGATCTGAGTGTGCCTTTCCGCTTTGTTGACATCAACCTGATCACACCGAACTTTAAGGCGTGAAGAAAAGTAGTACATCATAAATTTTAGACGTTTCTTTCTTAGAATTCCGTTAACGACTATTTTCATTCGTAAATACATTTATTACGCCCTTTTTTGTATGAGTTGTTTACCGATTGTATTACGACCGGAGAAGAAAAAAAAAGAAAATAGAACGTAGTTTTTCAATCTGCGTTATTAATTCAAAAGTGTCATACGTCAGAAGGTCATCATACTGTGACGACGTTGTGAGCTAGAAAATAGAACATTGTTTTAAGGTAATTCTAAAAAATAAATGGTTCAAATTTATCGTGAACTACTTATCTTCGCGCCTTCGCGTTGGGTGTGATCAATTTGCATGTAAAGAAAGTGCCATGAGCATCAATAAGGCACAAGGGCAGTCTCTAAAAGTTGTTGGACTGGATCTACAAAGTCCATGTTTTTCCCATGGCCAACTGCACGTTGGTTGTTTCAGAGTCGGAAATGGGCAAAATCTTTACATCTTTGCTCGGAATGGAAGGACTGTTAATATTGTTTATCCCGAGGCTCTACAAGAATAAGGTACTTTTCATCTCAATCAATTTCATTGCATAAGCCTTCTGCTTTCAAACTTTTTGAATTATTTACATTGGACGTGACAACTACTAAATAATTCAAATACATTTTTTATCCTAATATTCTATTCCGGGAAGTTGTACTACAAAGTTGTATAAACCTTGATTTACCAGTCTTAATTTAATTGCCGATATAACTTTTACTTTATACTATCACTAGCCTGTCAACGACGGGTACAACAGGCTAGTAATAAATATGAATATTGTTTTTGAAAACCTAAACAGGCAAAAAATACCTATACTGTTGCCGCCGCCATTGTTTAGTAAATATTTACTTTTATGACTCGCATATCTTCTTTCATCGGTTTTATGGGAATAACATTCATTAATACGCATACCTAACAAGGAAGCTGACATGTGGTTGTCGCTGATTGCTAAACAACAAGGTATGTAGTTTAGATAGAGTATCATAAGATATATTTATATTCAAACTTCGAGCTGCTATGGGCAACAGGGGGAGCCAATAGAGCTTTGTTCATGAGCATTATATTAAGTAATGTATGTATATTATGAATGTTACATTATAACTTCTTACTATTATTTTCTATAAAAATAAGTGAGAGAAGTCCCTATAAAAATAGGTGCAAGAAGTCCCTATAAAAATATGGTTCAATTCATAACGGACACTCTGTTGGTAACATCAAGCATGAACTCTTTTGTTGACTATCAGTTTTCAGCGCCTCGATTTCAAAACCTAATCCGCTTTGCATTTTATAAGTGTTGTTATGTCACTACTCACCCTGGATACTTCCAAACACCTCTCCAGTATTATCCTGAATCGGGCCTAATTGAGGAATGTGGTAGAGAAGATTGCGAGGAAACAGCATTCATGAAATGTGCTCACTGTGAGAACTACTTTTGTTTGGATCATTCCATAATCAAAGATCTTCATATTTTTTTGTCATACGTAAAAGGTGAGTGCAATGTACACTGAAGAGCAATTGAATTAGAGATACCTGTCAAGTAACGTGTAGCACCACCTTTCGCCCTGATGACGGCGGCGATTCGTCTCGGCACGGACTCGACAAGACACCGGAAGCGTTGGGAAGCCATACGGATCCACGACCCATGAACAAGCTCCCACAGTTCACGAAGATTTGATGGAGGGGGTCATCTCTCTCGATGGCATCCCAGATGTGCTCGATGGGATTGAGGTCAGGTGATCTATAGTAGAAGTGATTTTTGGGTGATGAGATGGATAAAAAATGCGATTTGACGGGCTTTCAACGTGGGATGATTGTAGGAGCTCGGAGCCGTGGAGCGAGTATCACCGAAACCGCCGCATTCGTGAAATGTTCCAGAGCAGCTGTTGTTAAAGTGTTTAAAGACTGGACTGTCAGCCAAAAAACTGGGTCTCTAAGTGCAACGTGTGGTCGTCATCGACTAGTGACTGTTCGAGCGGAACGGAGAGTGTCCAGACTGGTAACAGACAACAGAAGGGCAACAGTGCTGCAAATTACAGACCATCTTAATCAAGGATCCCCTCAAATGATCTCTGCACGCAGTGTTCGCCGTACACTGCATCGGATGGGATATGGCAGCCGAAGGCCTGTTCGAACACCTTTGCTGTCTGCAGTTAACAAGAGAAAACGTCTCCAGTTCGCACAAGGATTGGACAGTCGATAATTGGAAGCAAATTATGTGTTCCGATGAATCACGTTTTCAGTTGCACCATGCCGATGGCCGAGTGAGAATTTGGCGGAAACAGAACGAAAGCATGGACCCCAAATGCATTGCTACAACCCTTCAAGCTGCTGGAAGCAACGTTATGGTTTGGGGAATGTTTCCCTGGCATGCTTTGGGTCCTTTAATTCGTGTTGATCAACGTCTGACTGGCACATCATATCTAAACATCGTTGCGGACCAAGTGCATCCTGTCATGTGGATGGTTTATCCCAATGGCGATGGCTACTTTCAACAAGATAATGCGTCCTGCCATAGAGCTCGTATTGTACAGGATTGGTTTCAGGAACATGCCGGTGAGTTTACTTTGCTTAGGTGGCCCCCCACAATCTCCAGATCTCAACCCCATTGAGAATTTGTGGGATGAAGTTGAACGAGCCATCTGACAGCTGGATCCACAACCCTACAATCTCACACTCCTGGAAAGTGCTATTCATCAAGCATGGTCTCAGATTCCACAAACCACCTATCAACATCTCGTGGTGTGCATGCCACGACGAATCGACGCAGTATTAAAGGCAAAAGGTGGCCCAACGAAGTACTGAGGGGTGGTCATAATAAAGTGGCCACTCAGTGTATATCAGGAGCTGTATCCAACGCAGAAAGAAATTTTTCAAATCGGAGTTTTAGAAGCAGAGATATTCAGGAAAAACGCAATTTTTCTTTACTCCCCCTAGCGGAAAGTCTATTTTCAAATTATATGAGAAACATTTTATACCGGAAACGCTGTCTAACAAAGAAGGAATTTTTCAAATCCGACTTTGAGAGGCAGAGATATTGACAAAAATAAGATAGACTTCTACGCCCTCTGGTGTAGAAACCATGCATTATTTTTAGAAGAAAATATTTTCAAATGTTTATCAACATGAGCGGTATCGATCCACGAAAGAATTTTTTTAATCTGAGTTTTAGAATCTGAGATTTTGTTGCAAATACCTACGAAGCGGAAATTTAATTCTTGCACCTTCTGGTGGCCGAACCATATTTTATAAAAAATTAAAAAAATTACAACAAATAAATTTTCCGTCAGCAGCTGTATCCGGTGCTGGAAGAAGTTTTAGGATCAGGGATATCGGGGAAAGCGCAATTACTCCTCCTGGCAGAAAGTCAATGAATTACTTGAAAATTTTGAAATTATATTAGAAACATGTCGCACCGGAAACTCTGTCCAACAAAGAAGAATTTTTTCAAATCGGACCATTGGAAGCAGAGATATTGACAAAAACAGGACATATATTTACGCCGCCTGGCGGAAAAGCCATACATTATTTAAAGAAGAAAACATTCCGAAAAGGTTTGTCTACGTGAGTAGAAACGGTCCACGAAAGAATTTCTTCAATGGAGGATTTAGAAGCTGAAATTTTGCTGCAAATATATCAGAAGCAGAAATCAACCCTTACGCCCCCTCGTGGCCAAACCATTTCATACCAAAAATTATAAATTATGTTCAAATTATTTTCCATCACGAGCTGTGTCTGCTGAAAGAAACAAAATGTAAATCGGAGTTTTAGAAGCAGAGATATCTGGGGGAAAATAATTTACTTTTACTCTCCTAGCGGAGAATCTATGCATAACTTGGAAAAGTGACTGTGCTTAAAATAATCTTTGACATGAATGGAATCGAGAAGTAAAATAATTCTTTGAATTGGATGTTTAGAAGCAAATATATGGAATGGAATGTGTTTTGAATTCGTTATCTGCATTTACGCCATCTAGCGGCAAAATTTTGCATCGTAAAAAAAATCGAAATGAAGGATCATCATTCACACATTTCAAGCTTCATAACGCAAAAAGAATTTTTCAAATCGGAGTATTAGTTGCAGAGATATCGTGTCTTCAGACGAACGACGAACGGACAAACCATTAACGTAAGCACGATCTTTTTTACAAAATAGGGCTAAAAAAGACAACAAAACGAAGAAATACCATCCAACATGTTTTTGCCGCTGGACGTCCGAATTACTAAACCTCCCCCTCCCCCCATGCCACATTTGGTCCGGTTGTCAGGAACCCTCCTCCCCCTGTAATCTCGGGCGTACTTTATGGACAGCCCCTAACCTATATATATCTCTCTCACTCCTCTCTCTCTCTCTCTCTCAGCTTTCTTTTTGGTCCCGTCTTTTTTTTTAATTTCTCTCCACGTGGAGACTGTCATTGTGAACACATTATGAGGGTAGATTGTCAACAGCGCTATAGTGAAAGCTGATCGCATTCAAAATAGATTAAAGAAAAAACTTTTAAAAATTAAAAAAAAAAAAAGTCACACCTATTGGTATGAAGGACATGTGTTACAAAATTCGAGACCTGACATGTGTAATGCGCTAATTTTTTTTCTGGTACTAGTGGGCATGCTCTTGAGTTAAGAGCAACGCTCCGATTCGTCCCCTCTCCCCGTCTTTCTTTGATCCCTAGTTCCAGCGGTAAGAAATACCGAAGTTTCTGATTACGAGATGGGCCCTGTAGCCTGTTTTTACAGTGTCTGTCCCCCGGGAAACCCGAGCTCACATCTCCGAACATATCTCTCGAATGTCCGTCCGTCTAGTTTTCGCAAACGGGCTCAGGTAACAATCGCTCTCGTGAGAAGGCTCGAGTTTGCGGACGGAACCCCTTTGGTGTTTGCACTTACGCGCGGAAATCTTTTCCCACGCAACTTCGGGAGCCTTTTTCGATTTGCGTTGCAACTCTTTGGAAATAATAAAGACAAGTTGTAATCAAGATTTCCCATCTTATTAAACGTTAATAATAACAGCAGCTAGTATTCACGGAGAAAAACAACAACAAAAGAAACTAGAAAAGTAACCTCTCTTTACGTTTCGCCGGTAGTAAACATCGAAATTTTAACGTAGCGGAGCAGCTGTAAGAACAAATACAAGCATCAACAAGACAAATCCATTGCTTTTTTCCCTCATCTTATGCAAGCAAATCAAAATGTGAGCTATCGGCGGTTGCAATGGCTTCTGATCATTCGTCCAAGATGGGTCCGGGTTCAAATCGCGTCAGGCATGGTTGTTGTGTTTGTCTTACCGGCACTGGCTGTCTCCCTTCCAGTGACTCTAAATCAGGGACGGGCGAGTGCTTATAGCTCAGAGTTACTCACGGTGCTCGTTAAACCTCCACCCAAAAAAAAAAAAAAAAAAAAAGCTGTCAGCGGTTGCTCTGGCTTTTTTAAACTTTTCGCCAAATTAAAAATTTTTCGCCAAATGTAATGTGAAGTAGCCAATTTTTTCCACCCTCCATTATACACTGCCGGACAATTGCTAAGGATGGATGACAATAGCAACGATAGCAACCATAAAATGGAAGGCAGGAAAATGTGGAAATTAGCATAAGTGCGGGATACAGTAAGACGTGTTGTGCGTATGCAAATTTTGGAGTGCCGAACTTCTTCGTGACGTCATAGCGCTGATAAGAGATATAAAGGATTTGACGCGTATTGACCGTTGTTGTTCAAACGCAAAGTTGAAAGGGAAAAAATCAATTGACGAACTTGCAATTTTCAGTATGTCTTCCCGACATCACCTAGATGATTTTACGCGTGGCCGTATTATTGGCAAGATTGAACAAGGGCGAAAAATAACAGATGTTGCCAGGGAGTTCGACGTCAGCCACAGTGTTGTTTCAAGTCTTTGGAAATCATTTCAAACAAATGGAGAGTGTAGCAAACGTCACGGGGGAGGTCGTGTTCGCAGTACGACACCTGCAGAAGATCGGTACATAGTGCTATCAACAAAAAGACACCGGCGCAGCACAGCTAGTGAGGTAGCAAACCAGTTTATGGCTGCTACTGGCAAGCGGATCTCCCGAAAAACTGTCGCCAGACGTTTGCATGAAGGAGGACTATACGCCCGCCGTCCTGTTGTGTGCATCCCATTGTCCAGACGTCAC
The DNA here is from genome assembly GCA_039090855.1 of Macrothele yani. NCBI lineage: Eukaryota > Metazoa > Arthropoda > Arachnida > Araneae > Macrothelidae > Macrothele > Macrothele yani. The sequence goes on from CM077002.1 coordinate 133,221,384, forward strand.
CGTATCGCCCGTTTGCAATGGTGACATCAACATCGCAATTGGACTGATAACGACTGGTCTGCTGTCCTCTTCTCAGATAAGAGTAGATACAGTCTATCGTCTGATTGTCGACGACAACTGATCTCGCGTGATAGTGGTACTGCACATTTTCCAGCAAACATACAGGAAAGGGACCGATATCCGACATGTAGTGTCATGGTATGAGCTGGCATCATGATCAATGGCCGTACGTCCCTCTATGTGCTTCCAAGTGGGACTATGACTGGCCAACGATACATTAATGATGTTATGCTACCTCATGTTCGCATGTTCCGTGGTGCTGTCGGTGATAGATTCATTTCCACGAACGACAACGCAACATGTTATCGAACAGTCGCTGTCCAGGAGTGTCTTGTGAGCGAGGATATTCAACGCCTCGTATGGCCAGCACGTTCTCCAGATCTGAATCCTATTTAAAATGTGTGGGATGCTTTGGGGAGGAGTCTTGTTGGTCGCCAATGCTTTCCAACAAACACGGTCACCCTCATCCGTGCACTGACAGAGGAATGGGATAAATTACCCCAACAGCTGCTTGATAATGTTGTGCAAAGCATGACACGACGTGTGGAATCTTGCATCGCCCTCCATGGTGGCCATATCCCGTATTGACATCTTACGCCGGAACGCCTGCGGACGGTAATTGAATTTTTTCCACGTTTACGTATTCTGCACAAAATGTCCTGTTTGTCCCTTGAACACGTTCCAAAGCCTTCTGGATTTCAGAGCACAATAAATTGTCTTTCTTGTAATGTCCTGGAATTCTGACATTATTTTATTTCACTTGGCATCCAACCACACTTACTTTTTTATGCGCTATATAGCCGTTTATGATCCGTCCTTAGCAATTGTCCAGCAGTGTAATTATAAAATCTATAAAAACAAAGGCTTACGGGCCTTACTTCAGCAATCGGTCACTCTTTTCTCGTAATTGCTTTCCGCCTTACACGCAATCTAAACAATAAACAAGTTAGTAAAATCATGCAATGCCTTGATTATGATACGCTTTCCAACACACTAAAAATCATTACTCTAGTTATTACTCATATTATGAGGATAATGGCTGTTGAATGAATCTCGCTCCTATGACCTTACGTTTTACCCCATTTCGATGATATTCAACAGAACCGGTAAAGTATACTTCCGGAACAACATAATAAAATTTTTGTTTCAATCGAAGCATTTTTACGTAAGTTATAACGCATAAGGGCGATGGAATGGATCCCGCTCCTATGTGCTGAACTTTGACCCCATTTCACTCATTTTCAATAGGGTTCGTCCCCAGGTAGTTCCCTACCACATACTAAAATTTCATCGAAATCGAACCATTTTTACGCAAGTCATGACGCATAAGGGCAATGAAATGCCCCCCGCTCCTATGTCCTGACCTTTAACACCACTACGCCCATTTTCAATAGGGTTTGTTCCCAGGTGGTCCCCTACCACATATTAAAATTTCATCGAAATCGAACCATGTTTACCCAAGTCATGACTCATAAGGGCAATGGAATGCACTCCACTCCTATGTCCTGACCTTTGACCCTACTTCACCCTTTTTCAATACGGTTCGTCCCCAGGTGTTCCCCTACCACACACTAAAATTTTATAGAAATCGAACCATTTTTACGCGAGTTATTGTGCGGACAGATGGACAAAGCTGGAGCATATACGCTTCTTCATTCGAATTTCATTTTTCAAATACCAAATCTTACGCAGTGGTCTAAGCGCTGGCCTGTGACCATTCGTCCGAGGATCCGAATCCCGGTGAGGCATGGATGTTGTTTATCTTACGGCGCTGTCTCTCCCTTTCCTGGAACCATTGATCCTAAATTAGGGATGGGCGACTGCTTATAGCCCATTGAGTTGCTCACGGTGGTCGGTTAAGCCTTCAATCAAAAAAAAAAAAAAAAAAAAAAAAAATGCCAAATCGAATAAAAATTAAAGATTGTTTTTTACTTGGACGTCATTAAAAAAAGGTAATCGCCAATATTTTCGTCAAAACTTTTTATCGATCGTCAAACAAATTTTTTTTTCGCAATTGTGAAATATGCGATCGCGACCCCTGAGCTATGATAATAACGGAACTTTCTTTCAACCGGTAAGTTACGTTATTAATAAATATATTGATCACAAAAAATTAATGATACTACGGTTTCGAAGAGAAAACGTGGTGACAATCAAATTTAGTGACTACTGGAGATCGGTTATCCGAGTCGGTAGCTGCCTGATATGTAAATTATCATCATGATAACACAGCACGGGTCGTGCGAGCATCGATAATACACTGCCGGACAATTGCTAAGGACGGATGACAATAGAAACGATAGCAACCATAAAATGGAAGGCAGGAAAATGTGGAAATTAGCATAAGTGCGGGATACAGTAAGACATGTTGTGCGTATGCAAATTTTGGATTGCCGAACCTGTTCGTGACGTCATAGCGCTGATAAGAGATATAAAGGATTTGACGCGTATTGACCGTTGTTGTTCAAACGCAAAGTTGAAAGGGAAAGAATCAATTGACGAACTTGCAATTTTCAGTATGTCTTCCCGACATCACCTAGATTATTTTACGCGTGGCGGTATCATTGGCAAGATTGGAGAAGGGCGAAAAATAACAGATGTTGCCAGGGAGTTCGACGTCAGCCACAGTGTTGTTTCAAGGCTTTGGAAATCATTTCAAACAAATGGAGAGTGTAGCAAACGTCACGGGGGAGGTCGTGTTCGCAGTACGACACCTGCAGAAGATCGGTACATAGTGCTATCAACAAAAAGACACCGGCGCAACACAGCTAGTGAGGTAGCAAATCAGTTTATGGCTGCTACTGGCAAGCGGATCTCCCGAAAAACTGTCGCCAGACGTTTGCATGAAGTAGGACTATACGCCCGCCGTCCTGTTGTGTGCATCCCATTGTCCAGACGTCACCGTACCTCCCGTTTGCAATGGTGACATCAACATCGCAATTGGTCTGATAACGACTGGTCTGCTGTCCTCTTCTCAGATGAGAGTAGATACAGTCTATCGTCTGATTGTCGACGACAACTGATCTGGCGTGATAGTGGTACTGCATATTGTCCAGCAAACTTACAGGAAAGGGACCGATATCCGACATGTAGTGTCATGGTATGGGCTGGCATCATGATCAATGGCCGTAAGTCCCTCTATGTGCTTCCAACTGGGACTATGACTGGCCAACGATACATTAATGATGTTCTGCTACCTCATGTTTGCATGTTCCGTGGTGCTGTCAGTGATAGATTCATTTTCATGGACGACAACGCAACATGTCATCGAACAGTCGCTGTCCAGGAGTGTCTCGAGAGCGAGGATATTCAACGCCTCGTATGGCCAGCATGTTCTCCAGATCTGAATCCCATTGAAAATGTTTGGGATGCTTTGGGGAGGAGTCTTGCTGGTCGCCAATGCTCTCCAATAAACAAGGATACCCTCATCCGTGCACTGACAGAGGAATGGGATAAATTACCCCAACAGCTGCTTGATAATGTTGTGCAAAGCATGACACGATGTGTGGAATCTTGCATCGCCCTCCATGGTGGCCATATCCCGTATTGACATCTTACGCCGGAACGCCTGCGGACGGTAATTGTATTTTTTTCACGTTTACGTATTCTGCACAAAATGGCCTGTTTGTCCCTTGAACACGTTCCAAAGCCTTCTGGATTTCAGAGCACAATAAATTGTCTTTCTTGTAATGTCCTGGCATTCAGACATTATTTTATTTCACTTGGCATCCAACCACACTTACTTTTTTATGCGCTATATAGCCGTTTATGATCCGTCCTTAGCAATTGTCCAGCAGTGTAGTACCCTGCGAGATGGGAAAAACGGGTCAGATCATATGTAGAGGATTTTCGGAAGGGAGTGTCTGACCCCAGGTCTTAAACAACCCTTAGAAGTAGGAAGTTAGGAGATTTGGGCTAGAGTGTCCGATAGGAAAGTCACACGGAAGCGAGGTAGAAAGGGAGAGGAAGACGCCCTTATTTTCTACCGGAGGGCCAGTACCCGGGGTCCGACGGCTTAACGTGCCCATCCGACGCACGGCGGATGTTTAGTGGTTCGAACGTTCGTACCTGCCTGGGATCGAACCCGAGGCCTCCTCCGTGGCAGTCACGAACGCTGACCACTAGGCCGTCCGCGGCGGGGAAAACGGATCGTTTCACCGTTGGTCTAGAAGTTTCTGTAGTGTATAATGCTTTTAGTGCGCGATTAACCTGAAATGATGTACAGACGACGTTTAAGAATTGACAGCAGAAATAGGGTGGCTGGCATGTTACAGGCAGATGTATAGCAGATCAATGTACCTGCTGCTTTAGGTATTTGTCATTGCAAGTATGCCTCGAAGGTGTCAAGACGTTCTTCGACACAGAGATGATGTTACCGGGTACTGAAATCCAGAGGTGTGGACATTCTCCGAATTTACCATTTTGTTTATATTGCAGTGCTATTTTGTTGTGTGCAGAAATTGCACAATAAATTGTTTTTTGTAAACGCTCTCGTTTGCGTTCAGTAGCCTCATTGGTGTTATTTTAATGCCTGTCGCTTGTGTCAGATACATAGACCCTTCATTTCGTTCAATATCCCTAGCTTTTTGTGACCAATGTACCCTAAGGCTCCAATTTAGGACCTGCTGGTGCAGTGGTCTAAGCGACGGCTTCTGATCATTCGTCCGAGATGGGTCCGGATTCGAATCCCGGTGAAGCATGAATGTTGTGTTTGTCTTACGGCCCTGGCTCTCTCTCTTCCCTGGAACCAGTGAATTAGGGACGGGCGACTGTTTATAGCCCACTGAGTTGCTCACGGTGGTCGTTATACCTCCAATAAAAAAAAATAAATTAGGACCACTCCTGTTTTCCATATACATTATTGACCTTCCCTTTTGCATTGATGGCCCTTTTCTCTTGTTTGCTGATGATCTCAAGCTGTATCGCAATGTACCAACTCCTGATGACTGCCTTGCTCTTCAAACTGACGTCAATAACCTGCTCCAGTGGTGTACATTAAACCACCTCAACATTTCCAAGTGACATGTCGATTCCCTTTCGCGGAAAAGAAACACAATTCTTTTTTACTACAAAGCTGGCGACTATACTCTTAGCCGGACAAACGAAGTCCAGGACATGGGAGTCATGTTTGATTCGAACTTGGACTTTAAAAGTCATATAAAAAAAATTGTACGTACAGCGAACGGAAACCTTGGGTTCATCATGCGACATTCCAAGTATTTCTCGAATACTCGGACACTTATTCGCATTTTTGAGACAGCGGTAAGATCCTCACTGGAATATGCGGTGATCATTTGGAGCCCTACCCTCATAACTCTAATAAATGAAATCGAGAAAGTTCAAAAAAGAATTCTTAGACACCTTTTTTTACAAATCGACTGGTGTTTATATAGCGGACATACCGACGGCTGACCTTCTGACATTCTTCAAGATGACCTCTCTACAATCAAGAAGGAAGGCTCTCCAACTTAAGTTTCTATACTGTATCATTAATTTAGAGAGAGATGATATTCAAATTGTAAACCGATTAATCTTCCGTGTGCCACGTTTACCAAGGAGAAAAGGTGAAGGAAGTATTTGCAGTGCCATTCTGCAGGACTGATGCTGAAAAAATTATCCGTTATGCAAAATGTACAGACTTCACAACTCACTTGAAGAATGACCGGATATGTTTAATGTAAGTAATAATTTTTTTCATAAAGCATGTTTTGCAAGACTATAAATATCACTTGGTAATTATCACTGTAAATATAACTATAGCAATTGCTGTAACCAGGTATACCATCTGTAGGGATGAGCTTACCAATAAATTAATAAATAAATAACAGTTTTAAAAAACTGGAAAATGTTTTCTTCGTCGTACAAAACGTGTACAAGGAAGAAAACATTTTCCAGTTTGTGCAATAAGGAACATTTATTCATTTCATGAAGTAAATTTTGTTGATGACTTTTTAAACACAATGAACTTCAGAAATTTAAGTAAATACATTTTTTTATACACTAACAGAGTGTTTGAACTACTTTTGCTGAGTTCTTCAAACTCAGTAACTTGCCGTGTCTTAAAAGTTTTAAACAACAAATGTTTGTTGTGACTGAAAGAAAAAGGTTTTAAAGCACTCATCTTTTCTAGGGAAAGGGAGTTACTAAAAAAAGGAAAGATGCACTGAGTTTTTGACATCAGAAAAATATAGTTAGTATATTAAGCGAAATACTTTTTAAAGGAAAAGCATTCATGACAGAAATTGTTCATTTAAAATTATTGCATTTATACTATTACATCAAGGTTTTGTGATTTTAGGACCCACAATCCTTACCTTTTGTTTTCGAAAAAGACAATTTCTAATATTTCAGTGCGCATTGCAATAGATGACACACTTTAATATGTTAAATACGGTAATAACATTGACTGAAAGTGCCTTTCCTATGGTGTTCCTTTAGAGTGAAGCTTCCCGTGGCTCTTGGCTTCCGAAAGGCCAGCGCAGCTACGTCATCAATTTCGGCTGTGTGTCTCAGGGGGTGAAGCACTAAGGACTAGCCCTATCCTCGCAAGCTCTGCTTTTCTGTAGCCTAGTCATTAGCTTTTATATCTTGGCGCATGTGTCACGTTGTCCTGAAATGCTCACTGTGGCTCGGACACAACTCCCAGTCTCGGATCTCGGAGCAGATACCATTCGTCATAAAGAAGCCAACTCCCTCTTATCTCACATGGCCCATCCAGCCCGTTCTGCAATGCTCGATAGGGATTAACAACCAGTCAGCCATTTTTCTACTAGAAATTCTTCACACTAAAACATTTGTCCAACCCGCATAACTGAACACATGTTAGTAAAAGCTGATGACCCGGTAGCCCAGTGGTCTGAGACACTACCTTCAAGCAATTCGTCCGAGATGGGCCCGGGTTCGAGTCCCGAATGTTCACAGGTGGTACATTTGTGTGATAGCCCTGTCTCTGTTCCTTCCCTGGAACCAGCGACCCCAAATTAGGAACGGACGACTACGTGTACACTGCTTTCAGATGTCAGAGTTGCTCATGATCGATGAACCACGAAACTGAGAAAAAGAAGTCGTCGGCCCGGTGGCGCAGTGGTCTAAGGCGCTGGCCTCTGATCATTTGTTCGTAAGGGGTCCGGGTTCGAATCCCGTCAGGCATGGATGTTGTGTTTGTCTTACGGCACTGGCTCTCTCCCTTCCCTGGAACCAGTGGCCCTAAATTAGGGACGGGCGACTGCTTATAGCCCATTGAGTTGCTCACGGTGGTCGTTAAACCTCCAATCCAAAAAAAAAAAAAAAGAAAAAAAGAAAGAGAAGTCATAAAGCCTACAGTTATTTAATAAATGCTTTGAATTTTATTTTATTGTTTTTAGTTTTCTAGTTTTCTGGGTTTAACGACCACCATGAGCAACTCAGTGGGCTATAAGCAGTCGCCCGTCCCTAATTTAGGGGCACTGGTTCCAAGGAAGGGAGAGAGCCAGTGTCGTAAGACAAACACACATCCATGCCTCACCGGGAATCGAACCTGGACCCCTTTCGGACGAATGATCAGAGGCCATCGCTTAGACCGCTGTGCCACCGGGGCGGCCAAAAACATTTTCAGAAACTTCATATAAAACTGTTTAAAAAAGTAAAGTAGCCCGGAATTTTTACAGCAGCTTTGAACGAAGCACTAAAAATATTTTTTTCCGCGGTTTTATTATATAAAAACCGAATGCTGGAAAGCAGCTATTCCAGAGGACTTGATACCTATATTTTAACAGTCACTGTAAGAGTTCCTGTATGTGAGGGGAATATCAGTTCAATAAATTAAATTTTTATACCAATGAGGATTAATCGTAATGTACGTATTACATAGCAACTTATCCTTCATTTGTTTGCACGAAACTACACATCCTCCAGAACTAAAAGATGTTATTCGAGGCGATGAAGAAATTAAGCACTGAGACCCATTCAATAACAGACGTTTAATTAAAATTATACTTACATAACATTAAAATTCCTCGAAATAACATCCTTGAACATCAATACACCGCTGTCAGCGATTGTGCAACGCCGCGTAGCTTGCCTGGAAATCGGGAACAGGGATCGCTTTCAAAGCACTCGTCGCGGCAGTTTGTAACAGTCCCAAAATATTGTCCTTTCAGGCTGGATTTGAGCCGGGGAAACAAAAGAAGTCAGCCGGGGCCAAGTCCGGGCTGTAGGGAAGTTTTGGAAGCGTTGCCACGTTGTGTTTCGCCAGAAACTCTCTCACTCTCAGCGACGCATGGCTCGGCGCATTATCGTGGTGAAGAATCCAAGTGTTGGTGATCTCCGGGCGGACGCGCGCAACTCTGTTCTTCAGCCGTTGAAGCACTTCCACGTAAAATGCAGCGTTGACCGTTTGTCCGGGTGGTAAGATTTCCTTATGGACAACACCTTTACAGTCAAAGAAGACAATGAGCATCGATTGCATCTTCGATTTGCATATTTGAGCTTTCTTTGGTCGAGGGGACTCGGGAGTGTGCCATTCTGAGCACTGTCTTTTCGTCCCCGGATCGTACTCAAAGACCCACGTTTCATCACCTGTTACCACTTACTCCAAAAAAAAAAAAAAAAAAACAGGTTCACTCCTCACACGGTCCACAAGCTCACGAGAAATCGACACTCGGTTGTTCCTCTGTTCATCGGTCAAAACCTTAGGAACCAATTTGGCGCAAACTTTCCGCATCTGCAACTCTTGCGTGATGATTTCATGCACAATGGATTTCGCGAGTCCCACGTGCTCTGCTATCAATCTAACAAACACTCAGACGTCGGTCAGAATCCAAAACCGCTTTCACATTTTTCCACATTGTCCGAAGTGTGAGACGTTGAAGGACGCCCTGGGCGTGGCTCATCCTGGACGCTCTCTCTTGCCTCTGTGAACGTTTTGTGATACCGAAACACTTGTGCTTTCGATAAAGCATCCATCCCGTAGGCTTTCTGTATCATAGCAAGCGTCTCGGTCGCGGATTTTTCAAGTTTAACACAAAACTTTACCGCGTATCGCTGTTCGACACTCTTCTTCAGTTTGACCGTTACGCGACGCTCACGCAGCTGTCCATTTCGCAAGCAATCTTGACTCTGCAAAAACTCAGAGCCAATGACGAGACATCGATCGTTTACATAACATACCCCGCCACCCGTCACGCCCGGAGACTCAGCCCTCCGGCCCTTCTGATTGTCCCATGAAAAGTGGTCTCATTACTTTCCGGACAAACCTTATATAATGAACTAAAAGATGTTATTCGAGGTGATCAAGAAACAGAGACCTACGCCATGTTTTTATGAAAGAGTCAAGAGAAAAAAACTTTTACTCTGTGCAAAACATTGTAGCATTATATTAAATGTGTTATCTATATTCAAAAGTAAATAGTTTAATTAGTATAAAACTAGGGCAATCATTTTAATTACCGTACACATTTATGTTACAGACAACAAAGTGTAATAATTTTGGTTTTGCGAAACATACTCTTAGGTTCTAAAGAATTTGAATTATTAAAACGCTCATAAAACCTAGTTAATAAAATTGAAATTAAAATTTCAGTAATTGAAAGTTAATAGATTTTCTCAAATGGGCCTCGAAGATATTTTTTGTGGGAAGTGCCCAAGTTTATCCCGTACGCCACTGTCCATGCTTCATCCAGGACTGGGTCACATGCCCAGCTTGGACGACTAGTCAGCAACCCACACCTCTGACCACTCAGCCAACGGGATAATGAAAATTATATTTTGCTTAATGCGCTGCGATGTCATTTGACACGTGCTATACCCGGAGAATATTTGTAGTTATTCTCGTACGACTCATTCACATATTTCCGGTATTGCAGTAATTCGTCGTATAGACGACGAAGAGAAAAATGCTTGCTTGTAGAAGTGCATGAGTTGGCTGATCTGTTGTGTTGGGCTAATTATTTTGGTGTATTTCGTTATAATTTTATAATCTGAGCAAATCCTGTTTGGCTTATGAAGTCTGAATGTGCTTGCTGGATTAGTGCAGATGAAAATAGATTTAAAGCATGTTGCACATCTTGTGGAATAGAAAAGCACCTGTCTACACTATCTACCAACAAGTAATTGGACACCTGTGATAGCAAAGGAAAACGAAGTTTATTCACCTTCAATAGTTGGTGGAGCCTCCACGATTGGCGATTACAGCTGCGACCCTCCGGGGCATACTCTCATCCAGGCGTTGTACAACGGCTAGCGGTATTTTCTTCCACTCAGCTTGGAGAAGACAGGTCAGTTCCTTCATCGATTTCGGACGGTGGGGGTACTCCTTAAGTCGACGATCCAACTCGTCCTAGAGGTGCTCGATGGGGTAAAGGCCCGGACTCTGCGCAGGCCAGTCCATTCGATTAACCCCATTGTCACCATACCAAGCCATGATGGACCTCGCAACATGACAGGTGGCATTGTCATCCTAAAAGTAACATGGGTCCACCCCGTAAAACTGCCACAACGTAGGAAGCGCATGGTTATCCAAAATAGTGCAGTAGGTCTCTGCGTCGAGTCTACCAGGAATTGCGACCAAGGGTCCCGTGCCATACCAGGAGAAACACCCCCATAGCATAATTCCACCGCCGCCGAACTTCACAGTTGGCACAATACATTCCGGCAGGAGGCGTTCTCCAGGCAGACGCCAAACCCAGACCCTGTCATCCAAACGGTAGAAGGTGAACCTTTGATTCGTCGCTCCAGAGAACCTGTTTCTACTGTTCAACGGTCCACTGTCGACGTTCTTTGCACCACGTTAGCCGAGACTTGGTGATCAAAGGCTTCTGGGCGGCAGCATGTCCATGATAACCGAGCAGATGGGCTTCTTTACGGATGGTATTCATCGAAAGAACACTCCCGGATGCCTGTTGAAACTGCTCGCGGATGTGGCTCACCGAGTTGGTGTGGTTCTTCCGAATTTCTCTGGACAGCACTCGTCAGTCTCTAACTCGCAGTTTTGGGGGTCTGCCGGGTCGGGGCACATTCAGACAGTCACCTCTTATCTTCCACTTGCCAATCACGTAGGCCACTGTCGATCTTGGGTACTTCAACTCGCTGGATATGTCACGTACGGATCGGCCATTTCTGTGATATCCGACGATTACACCTTTCTCGAAATCAGAGAGCTCCGAACTGCGTAGCATCTTGCATGCGACTGGTTGCGTTGTTGTTTCCCACACGATATTTAACGGTGGCGGTCGTGACGTGTATCAGGACCGCAGATATCTTCGATTGCAGGGGTGTCCAATTACTTGTTGGTAGCTAGTGTATATAACATGGGTGAGTGTGTTGTCAAAGTATATAGTATTGCCAAAAGGGCATTTTTGTTTCAATTCATAATTTGATCTGAGTATCAAGTTTATTTTTTTAGAACAACTGATGACTCTTTTTTTACTATACTCTGTTAAGTGAAACCCATATTTATTTCAAATAAAGGCAAGCATTTGTTTGCCTTTCTGTACAAAGCCAAACTGTCCAGGAAAAATAAGCATTGTACAATATGATCCAAAAGTCCCATTACCCCTATTTGCTATTCTCATATGCAGGTATAACATTAATGCATAAATAGAGTATGATAATAGCGGATACATTTGACCAGATGCGGCCAATGACAACAACTTATTCCAGAGTGTCAGTGTGTACGCCGTCGTTTCCATGGCAAAGGATTATTCGCTTCCAAGTGCGATGTGAGATTTTCTCAACATCCCTGGAGTGATAGAAGCAAATGCATTGCGAACGGCTTGTTTAAGGTATTCAACTGTCTCATAACGGATGCCAGATACATTCTGTTTGATGTACCCCACAATGCATTATCACACGATGACAGGTCATGACTTCGGAGTGGCCATTCCAGAGGTGCTGGTAAGTGCGCAGAACCTCTTCCGATCCATTTATCTCTAAACACTTCATTAAGATATTCTCGTACGGCGATTGCATAATGTGCTGGTGCTCCATCCTGATGGAACCAGACTCGACCGAGAAGTCCTTGATCTTGCAGTTGAGGAATAAACCGGTCACGTAACATGGTAAGGTTGCTAATTTGATTTGCAGCACCTTCAAAGAAATATGGACCGAACAAAGACGTGGCAGACATAGCAGCCTACATCAGCACATGTGGCGGGTTCCTTTCCAGTTCTTCAAGGAAGTGCGGGTTCTCTTTACTCCAGAAGTAAACGTGTCTGGCCTTTGCACTACGGTAAATGCACACTATGCCGAGAAAATCACTTTTCCACGCGCAGGGATTGTTTGAAAGACATCGTGTCGTTTCATCATGTGATTATAACTCAATTCGTTTACAAAAGAAGGTTTATATGGCTTTAAATCCAAATCTTTCCTCATGTCTTAATAATGTTGTGTACGGAACTCCTAATTCATGTGATCGCTTACGAACGGACTTTTTAGGCGATCGTTCGACTGATGCAGCAGCTTCAGCACAAGTTACTTGTGTTGTTGATGCTCGTCCTGAGCGGGATCTGTCTCTGATGGTCCTAGTTTCGAAAAGTTTTTTCTCCCAGGTTAAAACTGTTGATTTTGGTGGTGCAATTTTATTAAACATTATGGTGAAATAATTTTGAATGTCTCTCATCGATTTTCCTGTATGAGGTCGTTCGTGAGCCCACGTGCTCGTTACGATCCGTTCTTCCAGACTGTAAGTTGATTCATCGGCCATAGTTTAGACTATATCACCATCTGAAAAAATAAAAAACAACAATTAGGAGTGATGTTTGAAATCCATAGGGGTAATGGGACTTTTGGATCATACTGTAGATATAAGTTCCACTACAACTATATATAATAAATTCAATCATATAAATTATAGATGTAACAGTTTCTGTTTGACCTTTTATGTAATCTGGGGATTATTTTTTTTATTAGCTGTTACTTTGACTTACCGTCCGCTTCAAAAAAAAAAAAAAGTTTACACACTATGCAACAGGCCATGGAATTTTTACTAGTCATGGAATTGTCCTGGAATTTTTTCGTCCCTATAAGAATACGATCCTGATTACATTTCGTTTCCAGCAGTATGTATACGTTTCTAAAGGCAAGATTGAAGAAATTCGTTCTGAGAGAGACAGCTACAGGCTGCATATTGCAGATGTCTCTGTTCATCCATCTATAGAAGCAAAACTCCCGCTTTAAAATGTCGATTTGTTGAAATTTTTATCTATCCGATAGAAGAAAACATGTGCATAATAATTCAGCGTCTCTTCTTCCATTCATCCATTCTTGAACGTTAGTAGTAGGGGGGGACTTGGGCGGCGGAAGTGACGTCACGGGTGGGCGTGGTCAACTTCCGGAAGTGACGTCACGGATGCGCTTCCCGTAGACATCCACGGGAAAACTTTTCTTCCGGTGGCAACGGTGGGCGTGGTCGTTGGTGTCCGCCATTTTTTTTTACTGCATGACGTCACCTTGACGTCGACGAAGCCATTTTTAATTCTGGGAAATTTCTCCGCCATTTTTATTTTTGGAATTTCCCAATCTGTTTTTTCGGGTGATGGTGGTAAATTTAATTGTAAGTGGACTCGGGAAATTTTTTTTTCAACCATGGATAATTATCGAAAAAGAGCGACGACGAGGTTTGGAACCAGTTGGATTCGAACTCGGGCCGTTTAGATGGAAGCTAAATGCTCTACCTATTCGGCCGCCAAATCTTTGGTAGGGTTGGTCGAAAGGATTAAGACATGTGCTTGCGTATGGGGGAAGACTGCCTGAGGGGATTTGCAGTTGGCCGTCTTACGATGAATACAGGAAGGAGGGCGTATTAGGAGTTGACGTCATTTGAGATTCTGTTAGACACATTAAGCTCCAAGTCTGATTATTTTTTTCAATAACTTGATCATTTTGCAACGAATTTAGCCCTTATTTTTTTCCCCATAATTTCCCATTTTATATACATAATTTTTCAACGTAACGATTTTTTTTATTTTCTTTGAGGAGATTTCACGCTTTTTAAACGGACGTACCAACATAAAGCCGTTTCCCAAAGTTTTGTGCTGCAGACATAATCTTAAAACACGAATGTTTATTAATGTACTTACGTGTTCATGGCATTTTCTGTTACATTTGTTAACAATGTACCTTTTTCCGCCATAAAAGCCGCAATGTTTTATACATAATTAAAATATATTTTTTTATGTTTTCGTATTTTCTTTTATGATTAATCAGTGAAATGTACCTTTTAATGCATTATCTTAATCTACTTTTTTTCTAAATGCTTGCATACTCGTTAAACTTCTCGATGTATAATCATTATTTTATTTTCTTACTTTTCAATCTAACAACTACTTTTATCGAGGCTTTATTTTTTTCTGATTTAAACAAGCAAACGTTTCTTCATTATTATTTCTTTTTCCTACGCAAAGAACTTTTCTTACTTGGTTTTAATGTATGACTTAATCTGGTTTTCTATATAGCTGTTTCATGTTTGCGCAAGAAATATACAGATCTATAGCAGATATACATAAAATTCGCTCGTAACAGTATCTTTTTTTTTTTTCAGATTTAAACCAACATACGTTTCTTAACGACTTGATATCTGTTCCATAAGATGTGACAAAACTTCAGATTTTTAATTTTTCCCTCTGAAACTGTTTTTTTTTCTTACTTGCTTTTAATGTATGGTTTAATCTATTTTTCTATCTTACTTTTCTATATGTGTACAAGAAATATACGGATCTATGGTGGTTAAAATTCGATTGAAACAATATTTTCTCCATTCTTACTGTACTTTTACATTTCTTTCTAACAGACGTTTCTTCTTCTCAATTCCCGCTATCTAACTTAATCTATGTTTTGAATATCATTCTATGTCCGCGTATTCGTCCATTATTTTATTTCAAACTTTGCTAACTGCTTCATACTTATATTCTGACTTTATTTTTTTCATTTCAAGCAACGTTTCTTAACGACTTGAATTTCTGGATGTGACAAAACTTCAGATTTATTTTTTCTCCTCTTAAACTATTTTTTTCTTACTTGCTTTAAATGTGACTTAATTTATTTTTTACATCGCTGTTTCGTGTGTGTACGAGAAATATACAAATTTATAGCAGTTAAACATTCGATTGAAACAGTATTTTCTTTATTTTTACTTTATTTTTACATTTCTTTCTGACAAACATTTTTTTTTTCACATTTTCCCCATATTTAACTCAATTTTGTGTTTTCGAATATCATTCTATGTTCACGTATTCGTCCATTGTCTTTTTTCTAACTTTACACTTCATTCTTACTGTATTTTTTCCATTTAATTTCAACCAACGTTTCTTAACGACTTGATATCTGTTCTACAGGATGTGACGAAACTCCAGATTTTTAATTTTTTCCCTCTGAAACTATGTTTTCTTACTTGCTTTTAATGTACGGTTTAATCTATTTTTCTATCTCGCTTTTCTATGTGTGTACGAGAAATACACGGATCTATAGTAGTTAAAATTCAATTGATTTGTTCATTCTTACTGTATTTTTCCATTTCTTTCATTTACAGTAGTTAAAATTCAATTGAAACAATATTTTCTCCATTTTTACTGTATTTTTACATTTCTTTCAAACATAGGTTTTTTCTTCTCAATTCCCGCTATCTAACTTAATCTATGTTTTGAATATCATTCTATGTTCACGCATTCGTCCATTATTTTATTTCAAACTTTGCAAACTGCCTCATATTTATATTCTGACCTTATTATTTTTCATTTCAACCAACGTTTCTTAACGACTTGAATTTCGGATGTGACAAAACTTCAGATTTATTTTTTCTCCTCTTAAACTATTTTTTTCTTACTTGCTTTAAATGTGACCTAATTTATTTTTTTCATCGCTGTTTCGTGTATGTACAAGAAATACACAGATCTATAGCAGTTAAAAATTCGATTGAAACAATATTTTTTTTATTTTTACATTTCTTTCTGACAAACATTTTTTTTCACATTTTCCCCTATTTAACTTAATTTTCTGTGTTTGAATATCATTCTATGTTCACGATTCAGACTTTATTTTTTCATTTCATTTCAACCAACCTTTCTTAACGACTTGATATCACAAGATGTAGCAAAACTTCAGATATTTTTTTTGTTTCTTCATTTTTTCAAAACTCACTTTTAAGTATTCCTAAAAGCTTACATTTATGAGAAATATACAGATCTGTAGTGGTAAAAATTGGACTGCAACAGTATTTTCTTTATTCCAACTTTACGTTTCTATTTCTTTTCAACAGGCGTTTCTTCATTATTATTTCTTCTTCATATGTAAGCAACTTTTCTTTCTTTCTTTTAATGTATAACTTAATAAATTTTTCTATCTTACCTTTTTCGTGGGTATACGAGAAATATACAGATCTATGACAGTTAAAATTCGATTGTATTAGTATTTTCTTTACTATGACTTTATTTTTTCATTTCATTTGAGTAAAACGTTTCTTAACAACTTGATATCACAAGATGTACCAAACACTTCAGATTTTTGTTTCCCTCACTTTCCAACTCACTTTTAAGTATTCCTAAAAAACCTGCATGTATGTGAAATATTCATATTTTTTTCTTTAACTAACCCAACAGGAAAAGCATTCATTGTCAAGACATTCATTCTAAAGCATTCTTTCTTACGATAAAATTTATATTCTTTGCAATATATTTTCAGTATATTTTTTCTAAATCAACAGAAAAAAAACATTCATTCTGGAGACATAGCGACCAAGTCCGTACTTCCACTAAACATCATATTCTTAGCAAACATTTTTTCCCCTACATAGCAATTTCTAAACTCACCAGAAAAGCAGCTATTCTCAACATGTAGCTAAAATATCGAATTTCTCCAAACAAATGTAATATTTTTTTAAGAAAGACTTAGTTCTTTTCTCTGTATAACGACTTAATCTATTTTCGAAAAACTGTTCTACGTTTACGTATTTTGTTTAACTTTGCTTTACACTGTACTTCGATTTTTTTCTTCGTAGTACTTTTTTCCTGTTTCATTCAATAAACTTGTTTCTTTTCGACTCGATCACTCTCATATTTCCATACAAACTTTCCTAATATCAGAAATGTAACAAAAACTTCAGATATATTTTTTAACTTTAGAATAAGTCTCCCCGACATTTTTTATCATGACATAAACTAAAATTTCATACTTCCCCCCAAAATAATTTTCTTAATGAGTTGTTTTTACACCTTTTTCATGTAGACAGGAGAAAAATAAAGAATGCTTAGATAATAATATAATTTCTCAAACATAAAAGTACGTTTAAATAGAAGTCAGCATTCTGGTCGTTTGAGTTATTTCAGCATACAGAAGGGAAAAAGCAATTATAAAAATTAATATACGTATGGAAAATAGATCTCAGCAATGGAACAAGGTTGGATGATATTAACATATTCATTTTAGTAAAGTTGTGAAAGATTTTTAGTTCTCTAAAGATACAATGCGAGAAAAAATGCTGTTGGGTAAAAGTTGCTGAATAAGTTAAATGATTTTTTTATATTTTGCAGGAAAAATGCAAAGAAGTTATCTTAATGCATTTTTTTTATTAAGAAACAAAATACAAATAAACAAAAACGTTGACAATAAAATAAAGTTTTGTGACACAAAGGATGAAGACATGTAAAATAAAAAAATAAATGAATAAGAAAAGAACAAATATTGGTGATCAAGCCAAGCTGAATGATATAACCACAATCCTGTTAATGAAACTGTGGAAGATTCTCAAAATACACTGTGAGAGAAAAACAATACTTCTGAAGAACAAATAAAATCAATAAAGATGTCACGTGAGAGGCAAAAATTATGGCTCAAAAGCAGTGAAATTTCTGAACAGTTGAGCATAGTTAGAGATAAAACATTTGCAGTACTCACAAAAGCTTCATATTTTGTGTCACTTGGACGAAAATGGCAGTCCTCCTGTGCTTGTCTTTAATCTTTCGAGAGAATTAGCATATACCGCACTACGTATGAGCTTCGTTTATCGAGATGTATTTGCTCAATCAGTGTGAAATGGGCAAAATTCTTGATTGTATCTTTACTTCCAAGTTTGCACGATTTTAATTTTCTTAGAAACAACACGGACATTTACAGTCCACAATAAATTTCATTCGCACAAATTACATTTCTTTTGGATAAGTTCGGGTTTTTTAAAATCAAAAACGGGTGCGAAAAAATTTTAAGTTGAAAACATTGCTGATTGTTAAGATTCAATGGATTTTCTAAGCGAGGATTTGCTGTGTGTGAATGAAAAGATTTCGAGTTCCTAGAGAAAGTGATTTTCCTGAAGACGGTTGAAACCACAGTCTTTATTACCTTATTAGATTGAAGATGAACTTGTCTCCACTGAAAATTCTTGGTCAGTCAAGGAAGGATTCGGTGATAATAAATTGATTCAATCAGGGGCAAGAAGAGTTCAACACAATAACAGAGTATATCTCAAATGCTTTAAAAGTTTTCTCCTTTGTAAAACTGCCTGTAGTTTTCGTGAAACTTCTTTTTTCTAACATTCGTGCTTGAAATTTGTGGAGCCTTTTTTACTTTTTCTGAAGTTTATTTGTCGAAAATTTCTTTTGTTCTTTTTCATTTTGGTAAACGTTTTTCCTTTGAAAGCTTTCATTTTTGTAAATTTTACTGTTTAAAACCTTTTTCGAAACGTTTTCTCTTTAACTTTTAATGGCTATTTCACTGGGCGTTTTAATCATTTTTTCCGCAATGTCCTTCCTAAAACATCATTGTAAATCGTTTTTACATTTTCTCTTTGAGACTTATTTTTCGTAATGTTTTTCTTAAAACTTTTGGTAAACACGTTTTTTTACTTTTCTTTATAAACGTTACTCTTTGTAAATTATTCTTTCGTACTGCTTTAGTAAATCTTAAGTTTACCCTTTGAACTCTCCGTACGAACATTTTTATTTTTAAACATTACTGTTAGTAAATTATTCTTTCGTATTGCTTTTCTAAATTTTCTGTTTTTGCTACAAAACTTTTTTTTCGAAATCTCTTACTTTTTGAGGAAAGCTTATTTCACAAAATTTTTTCACTTAAGTTTTGGTAAACACATTTTTGTTTTTTTAATGGAAAACCTTACTATTTTGTAAATATTTTTTCTGTAATACGTTTTTACCGAATATTCGTGCTTAAAACATTTTGGGAATACCTTTTTGCTTTTTTATAACGTTTATTTGTCGTAATATTTTCTTCCAAAGCTATTTTTTGTTTCTTCTTTTTTGGTAAACTTTTTCCTTTGCCAGTTTTCGTTTCATATACTTTACTGTTTTAAAACATTTTTCCGAAAAAACTTTTCTAAACCTTTAAAATGATAATATTACCGTTTATGTAAATCATTTTTTTCGCAAAGTCCTTCCAAAAACGATTTTTTTACCATTTCTGTTTGTGACTTATTTTTTTGTTTTTTCCTTAAAACTTTTGGTAAGCACGTATTTTATTTTTCTCTGTAAACGTTACAATTTGTGAATTATTCTTTCGTACTGCTTTTCTAAACCTTACGGTTTTCCTTTAAAACTTTCGGTAAGAACGTCTTTATTTTTTTTTTAAACATTACACTTTTTACATTATTCTTTCGTACTCCTTTTTCTAAATCTTCTGTTTTTCTTAAAACTTTTTTTGAAATCTCTTACTTTTTCAGTAAAACTTATTGCATAAAAATTTTTCACTTAAGTTTTGGTGAACACATTTTTGTTTTTAAATGCAAGCACTACTGTTTTGAAGATATTTTTCCTGTAATAAGTTTTCACAATTTTTGAAAAACTTTTTCCATTTTTTATCACAAAATATTTTTACAAAAATTTAAAATTTTTGGCAAACCATTTTATTTTATTTTTAAACTTTACTGTTTTGTAAATAATTTCCCTGCAATGTGTTCACATTAACTTTTGTAAAAACTTTTTTCGACAAAATTTATTTTCGTAAAGTTTTTGTTTTACTAAAGTTTGTAGGAAACGAATTTCATTTTTGCTTTTAAACTTTACTGTTTTGCATATTTTAATTCTTGTAAAAACCTTTTTTTCCGATGCTGCATTGTTTTACCAAGATCCGGAATCTTATGTAGTGCAGGGGTACATCGATAAATTGTGAATCTGTGGGTATGTAATTTTTGTGTTTTTTTTTTTTTTTGCTGTTGTTGTTAGCACATCATTCTGGAGATGGGCTGATATCATGGAACAAAACATTTCCCGCGAGTGTGTCGACTTTCCATTTAATTTCCTTTGTTAAAAAATAAAGGAAACTATTTGATTAAAACTAAGATCTCTTTCCGTCAACAGTTTTCTTTAAAACACCAGCCATGCGATCTAATTCAGACTGCATGCATAACATTGAAACTTTTAAGTTGAATGGCTACGGGGTATTTCACTAAACGTTTTACTGAAAAAATTTGCATAAAAATTATGAAAACACAATACAGAAAATAAAAAAAACAGTAAAAAGCTTACTTAAAATAAAATGGCTAACTGAGGGTTTAGTGGAAAGGCTAAGAAAAATGAGTTTTACTAAAAAACATTTTACTGAAATTATTTAATTTGCAAATAAAAGTAAAAAAGGTGTTTACCGAAATTTTTAGGGAAAATAAGTTTAACTGAAAAAAAAGTTTTTACGAAAACCCATTACAAAAAAAATTATGTGCGAAACAGTAAAGTTTAAAACAAAAAATAAAAGTATGATTCCTACAGTTTTTAGTAATACAGAATTTTTACTTTTATTTGCAAATTAAATAATTTCAGTAAAATGTTTTTTAGTAAAACTCATTTTCTCTTAGCCTTTCCACTAAACCCTCAGTTAGCCATTTTATTTTAAGTAAGCTTTTTACTGTTTTTTTTATTTTCTGTATTGTGTTTTCATAATTTTTATACAAAATTTTTCAGTAAAACGTTTAGTGAAATACCCCGTAGCCATTCAACTTAAAAGTTTCAATGTTATGCATGCAGTCTGAATTAGATCGCATGGCTGGTGTTTTAAAGAAAACTGTTGACGGAAAGAGATCTTAGTTTTAATCAAATAGTTTCCTTTATTTTTTAACAAAGGAAATTAAATGGAAAGTCGACACACTCGCGGGAAATGTTTTGTTCCATGATATCAGCCCATCTCCAGAATGATGTGCTAACAACAACAGCAAAAAAAAAAAAACACAAAAATTACATACCCACAGATTCACAATTTATCGATGTACCCCTGCACTACATAAGATTCCGGATCTTGGTAAAACAATGCAGCATCGGAAAAAAAGGTTTTTACAAGAATTAAAATATGCAAAACAGTAAAGTTTAAAAGCAAAAATGAAATTCGTTTCCTACAAACTTTAGTAAAACAAAAAACTTTACGAAAATAAATTTTGTCGAAAAAAGTTTTTACAAAAGTTAATGTGAACACATTGCAGGGAAATTATTTACAAAACAGTAAAGTTTAAAAATAAAATAAAATGGTTTGCCAAAAATTTTAAATTTTTGTAAAAATATTTTGTGATAAAAAATGGAAAAAGTTTTTTCAAAAATTGTGAAAACTTATTACAGGAAAAATATCTTCAAAACAGTAGTGCTTGCATTTAAAAACAAAAATGTGTTCACCAAAACTTAAGTGAAAAATTTTTATGCAATAAGTTTTACTGAAAAAGTAAGAGATTTCAAAAAAAGTTTTAAGAAAAACAGAAGATTTAGAAAAAGGAGTACGAAAGAATAATGTAAAAAGTGTAATGTTTAAAAAAAAAAATAAAGACGTTCTTACCGAAAGTTTTAAAGGAAAACCGTAAGGTTTAGAAAAGCAGTACGAAAGAATAATTCACAAATTGTAACGTTTACAGAGAAAAATAAAATACGTGCTTACCAAAAGTTTTAAGGAAAAACAAAAAAATAAGTCACAAACAGAAATGGTAAAAAAAATCGTTTTTGGAAGGACTTTGCGAAAAAAAAAATGATTTACATAAACGGTAATATTATCATTTAAAGGTTTAGAAAAGTTTTTTTCGGAAAAATGTTTTAAAACAGTAAAGTATATGAAACGAAAACTGGCAAAGGAAAAAAGTTTACCAAAAAGAAGAAACAAAAATAGCTTTGGAAGAAAATATTACGACAAATAAACGTTATAAAAAAGCAAAAAGGTATTCCCAAAATGTTTTAAGCACGAATATTCGGTAAAAACGTATTACAGAAAAAATATTTACAAAATAGTAAGGTTTTCCATTAAAAACAAAAATGTGTTTACCAAAACTTAAGTGAAAAAAATTTTGTGAAATAAGCTTTCCTCAAAAAGTAAGAGATTTCGAAAAAAAGTTTTAGCAAAAAAACAGAAAATTTAGAAAAGCAATACGAAAGAATAATTTACTAACAGTAATGTTTAAAAATAAAAATGTTCGTACGGAGAGTTCAAAGGGTAAACTTAAGATTTACTAAAGCAGTACGAAAGAATAATTTACAAAGAGTAACGTTTATAAAGAAAAGTAAAAAAACGTGTTTACCAAAAGTTTTAAGAAAAAACATTACGAAAAATAAGTCTCAAAGAGAAAATGTAAAAACGATTTACAATGATGTTTTAGGAAGGACATTGCGGAAAAAATGATTAAAACGCCCAGTGAAATAGCCATTAAAAGTTAAAGAGAAAACGTTTCGGAAAAAGGTTTTAAACAGTAAAATTTACAAAAATGAAAGCTTTCAAAGGAAAAACGTTTACCAAAATGAAAAAGAACAAAAGAAATTTTCGACAAATAAACTTCAGAAAAAAGTAAAAAGGCTCCACAAATTTCAAGCACGAATGTTAGAAAAAGAAGTTTCACGAAAACTACAGGCAGTTTTACAAAGGAGAAAACTTTTAAAGCATTTGAGATATACTCTGTTATTGTGTTGAACTCTTCTTGCCCCTGATTGAATCAATTTATTATCACCGAATCCTTCCTTGACTGACCAAGAATTTTCAGTGGAGACAAGTTCATCTTCAATCTAATAAGGTAATAAAGACTGTGGTTTCAACCGTCTTCAGGAAAATCACTTTCTCTAGGAACTCGAAATCTTTTTCATTCACACACAGCAAATCCTCGCTTAGAAAATCCATTGAATCTTAACAATCAGCAATGTTTTCAACTTAAAATTTTTTTCGCACCCGTTTTTGATTTTTTAAAAAACCCGAACTTATCCAAAGAAATGTAATTTGTGCGAATGAAATTTATTGTGGACTGTAAATGTCCGTGTTGTTTCTAAGAAAATTAAAATCGTGCAAACTTGGAAGTAAAGATACAATCAAGAATTTTGCCCATTTCACACTGATTGAGCAAATACATCTCGATAAACGAAGCTCATACGTAGTGCGGTATATGCTAATTCTCTCGAAAGATTAAAGACAAGCACAGGAGGACTGCCATTTTCGTCCAAGTGACACAAAATATGAAGCTTTTGTGAGTACTGCAAATGTTTTATCTCTAACTATGCTCAACTGTTCAGAAATTTCACTGCTTTTGAGCCATAATTTCTGCCTCTCACGTGACATCTTTATTGATTTTATTTGTTCTTCAGAAGTATTGTTTTTCTCTCACAGTGTATTTTGAGAATCTTCACAGTTTCATTAACAGGATTGTGGTTATATCATTCAGCTTGGCTTGATCACCAATATTTGTTCTTTTCTTATTCATTTATTTTTTTATTTTACATGTCTTCATCCTTTGTGTCACAAAACTTTATTTTATTGTCAACGTTTTTGTTTATTTGTATTTTGTTTCTTAATAAAAAAAAATGCATTAAGATAAGCTTCTTTGCATTTTTCCTGCAAAATATAAAAAAATCATTTAACTTATTCAGCAACTTTTACCCAACAGCATTTTTTTCTCGCATTGTATCTTTAGAGAACTAAAAATCTTTCACAACTTTACTAAAATGAATATGTTAATATCATCCAACCTTGTTCCATTGCTGAGATCTATTTTCCATACGTATATTAATTTTTATAATTGCTTTTTCCCTTCTGTATGCTGAAATAACTCAAACGACCAGAATGCTGACTTCTATTTAAACGTACTTTTATGTTTGAGAAATTATATTATTATCTAAGCATTCTTTATTTTTCTCCTGTCTACATGAAAAAGGTGTAAAAACAACTCATTAAGAAAATTATTTTGGGGGGAAGTATGAAATTTTAGTTTATGTCATGATAAAAAATGTCGGGGAGACTTATTCTAAAGTTAAAAATATATCTGAAGTTTTTGTTACATTTCTGATATTAGGAAAGTTTGTATGGAAATATGAGAGTGATCGAGTCGAAAAGAAACAAGTTTATTGGAATGAAACAGGAAAAAAAGTACTACGAAGAAAAAAATCCGAAGTACAGTGTAAAGCAAAGTTAAACAAAATACGTAAACGTAGAACAGTTTTTCGAAAAATAGATTAAGTCGTTATACAGAGAAAAGAACTAAGTCTTTCTTAAAAAAAATATTACATTTGTTTGGAGAAATTCGATATTTTAGCTACATGTTGAGAATAGCTGCTTTTCTGGTGAGTTTAGAAATTGCTATGTAGGGGAAAAAATGTTTGCTAAGAATATGATGTTTAGTGGAAGTACGGACTTGGTCGCTATGTCTCCAGAATGAATGTTTTTTTCTGTTGATTTAGAAAAATATACTGAAAATATATTGCAAAGAATATAAATTTTATCGTAAGAAAGAATGCTTTAGAATGAATGTCTTGACAATGAATGCTTTTCCTGTTGGGTTAGTTAAAAGAAAAAAATATGAATATTTCACATACATGCAGGTTTTTTAGGAATACTTAAAAGTGAGTTGGAAAATGAGGGAAACAAAAAATCTGAAGTGTTTGGTACATCTTGTGATATCAAGTTGTTAAGAAACGTTTTACTCAAATGAAATGAAAAAATAAAGTCATAGTAAAGAAAATACTAATACAATCGAATTTTAACTGTCATAGATCTGTATATTTCTCGTATACCCACGAAAAAGGTAAGATAGAAAAATTTATTAAGTTATACATTAAAAGAAAGAAAGAAAAGTTGCTTACATATGAAGAAGAAATAATAATGAAGAAACGCCTGTTGAAAAAGAAATAGAAACGTAAAGTTGGAATAAAGAAAATACTGTTGCAGTCCAATTTTTACCACTACAGATCTGTATATTTCTCATAAATGTAAGCTTTTAGGAATACTTAAAAAGTGAGTTTTGAAAAATGAAGAAACAAAAAAAATATCTGAAGTTTTGCTACATCTTGTGATATCAAGTCGTTAAGAAAGGTTGGTTGAAATGAAATGAAAAAAATAAAGTCTGAATCGTGAACATAGAATGATATTCAAACACACAAAATTAAGTTAAATAGGGAAAATGTGAAAAAAAAAATGTTTGTCAGAAAGAAATGTAAAAATAAAAAAAATATTGTTTCAATCGAATTTTTAACTGCTATAGATCTGTGTATTTCTTGTACATACACGAAACAGCGATGAAAAAATAAATTAGGTCACATTTAAAGCAAGTAAGAAAAAAATAGTTTAAGAGGAGAAAAAATAAATCTGAAGTTTTGTCACATCCGGAAATTCAAGTCGTTAAGAAACGTTGGTTGAAATGAAAAATAATAAGGTCAGAATATAAATATGAGGCAGTTTGCAAAGTTTGAAATAAAATAATGGACGAATGCGTGAACATAGAATGATATTCAAAACATAGATTAAGTTAGATAGCGGGAATTGAAGAAAAAACCTATGTTTGAAAGAAATGTAAAAAATACAGTAAAAATGGAGAAAATATTGTTTCAATTGAATTTTAACTACTGTAAATGAAAGAAATGGAAAAATACAGTAAGAATGAACAAATCAATTGAATTTTAACTACTATAGATCCGTGTATTTCTCGTACACACATAGAAAAGCGAGATAGAAAAATAGATTAAACCGTACATTAAAAGCAAGTAAGAAAACATAGTTTCAGAGGGAAAAAATTAAAAATCTGGAGTTTCGTCACATCCTGTAGAACAGATATCAAGTCGTTAAGAAACGTTGGTTGAAATTAAATGGAAAAAAATACAGTAAGAATGAAGTGTAAAGTTAGAAAAAAGACAATGGACGAATACGTGAACATAGAATGATATTCGAAAACACAAAATTGAGTTAAATATGGGGAAAATGTGAAAAAAAATGTTTGTCAGAAAGAAATGTAAAAATAAAGTAAAAATAAAGAAAATACTGTTTCAATCAGATGTTTAACTGCTATAAATTTGTATATTTCTCGTACACACACGAAACAGCGATGTAAAAAATAAATTAAGTCACATTTAAAGCAAGTAGAAAAAAATAGTTTAAGAGGAGAAAAAATAAATCTGAAGTTTTGTCACATCCAGAAATTCAAGTCGTTAAGAAACGTTGCTTGAAATGAAAAAAATAAAGTCAGAATATAAGTATGAAGCAGTTAGCAAAGTTTGAAATAAAATAATGGACGAATACGCGGACATAGAATGATATTCAAAACATAGATTAAGTTAGATAGCGGGAATTGAGAAGAAGAAACGTCTGTTAGAAAGAAATGTAAAAGTACAGTAAGAATGGAGAAAATATTGTTTCAATCGAATTTTAACCACCATAGATCCGTATATTTCTTGTACACATATAGAAAAGTAAGATAGAAAATAGATTAAACCATACATTAAAAGCAAGTAAGAAAAAAAAAAACAGTTTCAGAGGGAAAAAATTAAAAATCTGAAGTTTTGTCACATCTTATGGAACAGATATCAAGTCGTTAAGAAACGTATGTTGGTTTAAATCTGAAAAAAAAAAGATACTGTTACGAGCGAATTTTATGTATATCTGCTATAGATCTGTATATTTCTTGCGCAAACATGAAACAGCTATATAGAAAACCAGATTAAGTCATACATTAAAACCAAGTAAGAAAAGTTCTTTGCGTAGGAAAAAGAAATAATAATGAAGAAACGTTTGCTTGTTTAAATCAGAAAAAATAAAGCCTCGATAAAAGTAGTTGTTAGATTGAAAAGTAAGAAAATAAAATAATGATTATACATCGAGAAGTTTAACGAGTATGCAAGCATTTAGAAAAAAGTAGATTAAGATAATGCATTAAAAGGTACATTTCACTGATTAATCATAAAAGAAAATACGAAAACATAAAAAAATATATTTTAATTATGTATAAAACATTGCGGCTTTTATGGCGGAAAAAGGTACATTGTTAACAAATGTAACAGAAAATGCCATGAACACGTAAGTACATTAATAAACATTCGTGTTTTAAGATTATGTCTGCAGCACAAAACTTTGGGAAACGGCTTTATGTTGGTACGTCCGTTTAAAAAGCGTGAAATCTCCTCAAAGAAAATAAAAAAAATCGTTACGTTGAAAAATTATGTATATAAAATGGGAAATTATGGGGAAAAAATAAGGG
Organism: Macrothele yani; assembly: GCA_039090855.1. Classification (NCBI taxonomy): domain Eukaryota; kingdom Metazoa; phylum Arthropoda; class Arachnida; order Araneae; family Macrothelidae; genus Macrothele; species Macrothele yani. Next base: position 133,248,823 of record CM077002.1, read on the forward strand.
CTAAATTCGTTGCAAAATGATCAAGTTATTGAAAAAAAAATAATCAGACTTGGAGCTTAATGTGTCTAACAGAATCTCAAATGACGTCAACTCCTAATACGCCCTCCTTCCTGTATTCATCGTAAGACGGCCAACTGCAAATCCCCTCAGGCAGTCTTCCCCCATACGCAAGCACATGTCTTAATCCTTTCGACCAACCCTACCAAAGATTTGGCGGCCGAATAGGTAGAGCATTTTGGCTTCCATCTAAACGGCCCGAGTTCGAATCCAACTGGTTCCAAACCTCGTCGTCGCTCTTTTTCGATAATTATCCATGGTTGAAAAAAAATTTCCCGAGTCCACTTACAATTAAATTTACCACCATCACCCGAAAAACAGATTGGGAAATTCCAAAAAAATAAAAATGGCGGAGAAATTTCCCAGAATTAAAAATGGCTTCGTCGACGTCAAGGTGACGTCATGCAGTAAAAAAAATGGCGGACACCAACGACCACGCCCACCGTTGCCACCGGAAGAAAAGTTTTCCCGTGGATGTCTACGGGAAGCGCATCCGTGACGTCACTTCCGGAAGTTGACCACGCCCACCGTGACGTCACTTCCGCCGCCCAAGTCCCCCCCTACTACTAACGTTCGCCCACAAAAATCGTAGCTCTGCAACAAAATTTCGTACTGTTACGGCGTTTCAGTAATTTTGTCCCTGTTGTGAAATTTTTGAATGAGAATAAACGAAACGAGATGTCAAAAGGTTCTTCAGATTTACATTGCAAAAAGTTTAATATTGGAAGGAAGTTGAATTAATACTTTGTAGTGTTTAATGCAAACCATGATCACGAACAGCAGTTAGGGAAATCGGGCACTGTGCAGAAATTTTGCGACGGACGAGGTTTATCTAATCTAGAAACGCAAAATTCTAATAGAAGGGCTGTTTGAAATGTTTCTCCTTTTAGCTTAGAGCCAGCTGGCTAGAAAAGCCGAATAGGCACTCGTGGATTTACGGTTCGTTAGTGAATTGATAATTGACACGCCGTCATAGCATCCATGGTCAGCTCCGACCACAGAAGCTTTGTGGTCTTCGAATCCACTCCCACCGAAATGCGGGGATCAGTGCTCACAATGGGACGTGCTCGCGTCGTGTTAACGGACGATTTACGTGGACAATGGCGAAAGTGCGCGCGACAATACATGAGTAGGCAAACGGCTAGGCGAAAACAATTGCCCTCCACCATTCCTCTTTGGGAATAATATTTGATATTGTCAGAAGCACACGGTGAGATGTTTGAGTTATACTCTACTCGTGCTTTTGTAAGTTCCACAGAACGAAGCCCCTATTAAAATAACTTGGACGGCCGTTGCATTGAGACTGTGTATTATATAGCCACCAGTAATTTCTTAGGGGAAAAAAAAAAAAAGGAAAGGAGAAACCTTAAGCAAAAAGTAGTGTAATATAGCTTCTATCCAAATTATTCTGGACATTATCCAATGACAAAGAGGAACAGTACACCAATTAAGTAGTAAATAGTAACACTAGTGATCCAATTTATTGGCGTAGGAATAAGCGCTTCCAAGCTTTCGCACATCAACCAGATGGCTTTATAACGAAGTAAATTTCTCCGTCATTTTTGGTCTACGCCGGGATTCGAACCCGAGGCCGCTTATTCCGGAACAAGTCGCTCTACCAACTGAGCTACGCAGACGTTTATTCTGATTCCTATCTGCCTTTATGTCGTGTGCGTCCTGCTGGCAGGTACGTCACATCTCCCCCCCGAAAGAGGGCCGGGGGCATGGCCCACGGGTCAGCCGTGACCATGAATCGTTGCAGGCAGCCATCCACTGTAGAACTTGAGAACTCCCAGTCAATCTGCTGTGTGGAATGCAACATCACACATTTTTATTTTTCGAAGCGCTGGAGAAGGAATTCTCTGATTTTTCCTGTCTCGCGGTGTGGAAATAACATCACACCAATGCGAGATTTTGAACGGCCGGGTCATCCGGATAGTACGGGCGCCATTATAACGAAGTAAATTTCTCCGTCATTTTTGGTCTACGCCGGGATTCGAACCAGAGGCCGCTTATTCCGGAACAAGTCGCTCTACCAACTGAGCTACGCAGACGTTTATTCTGATTCCTATCTGCCTTTATGTCGTGTGCGTCCTGCTGGCAGGTACGTCACAGCTTTTTCAAGGAAGTTAGACAGAAACTGCAAACTGAATAATAGAACGCATTAACAATTTGAACGCGGGAACTTGACTTGACAATAAATAGATACGACGTTGTATTCATTTAAAGACACGTGGCATCACGTTGGTTGCGCGCGCGATATCCTGGTAGCGAGAAGGCGTTACTTGAAAAATTTGCTCCAAATTCGTGGCAACTCGAGTGAGACGCTATCATTGCAAGTATCGCTGTTGGTAATGATCTCCAAAGTTTCCCGAATGGCTGTACATTTAGGAGTAGAGTAGGTAGCTAATTTCTTTATATCGTCCCACATAGGAATAGCTGACTTGAATTTGATTTCTCTGGATAGTGCCGTGGCTAAATGAATATAACGTCGTACTATTTATTGTCAAGTCAAGTTTCTACTCCTAAATGTACAGTAAATGAAATGAAAGTTCCCGCGTTCAAATTGTTAAGCGTTCTAATATTCAGTTTGCAGTTTCTGTCTAACTTCCTTGAAAAAGCCATCTGGTTGATGTGCGAAAGCTTGGAAACGCTTATGTGTCTATTTGCTGCACCAATGAATCGGATCACTAGTATAGTGTTACTACATGTATTTACTATTAACCAATGACATGGCCAGGATTTTTATTTAGATTGGTAAATAACCTAGTATTCTGAGTCTCTCCATTAAACAAAGAAAAGGTGTGTTGATTGTTTCATACAGCAATTTCTTGGAATAAAAGCAAATAAGATATGTAAACACGCCGTTTATCATTAATAAATTTATTGTAATAGCTATAAAAAAATGCAAAGAAATTTAAATTCTTGACAAAACTTTTACAAAATATTCCAAATTGTGTTAAGTTCTCCTACGACACAATATCCCGACCTCGATCTGGGGCTGCGGAGAGGCTTAGTGGTCAACGTTCGTGATAGCTACGGAAAGGTCTCTGGTTCGATCCCAGGCAGGTACGGACGCTCGAATCATTAAATACCCACCGTGCATCGGATGGGCACGTTAAGCCGTCGGGCTAGTGTTCTGGTACCCATGTATAAATAAGGGCTTCTTCCTTCCCCTTCTCTACCTCGCTTCCGTGTGACCTTCCTGTCAGGCAGTTTAGCACAAATCTCCTATCCTCTTACTTCTAAGGGTTGTTTAAGATCTGGGGTAAGACACTCACTTTCTAAAATACTCTATATGTGATAATGATGGAATGCAGTACAATCAACTAATGTTCATCTTGACGAAACTGACACCCATTGGCTTCATCTACACCAGTGGTTTTCAACCTTTTTCTCCTGATGTACCATTTCTCACGTTCTAATTATCTTAAGTACCGCCAATACCTGAAATTCCGAAGGCTATCACTCAAGTATAATTTTAAAACTCTATTCATTTCTTAAAATCTCACTATTGCTTCTCTTCTTGCGTCCCCACGTACCACCGGACAACACCTCACGCACCACTGGGGGTACGCGTACCACCGGTTGAAAAACGCTTATCTACACCACGGGCTTCCTGTAACGACGGTACTTCACGGGGCTCAGTTTACATCCCCCAACTGCCATTACTGCTCCATACCTTATGTGGATAAAAGTCTCCGGACACCTACTTCCGCAACAAATATGGAACATTTCAATAGATCACGTGTGCCAGATTTCCTTTAACTGGCTGGAACGAATTAACTCGGGGTTAGAATAATGAGCTGAAATGAGGTCTAAGGAATATTTTTGCTGTCTAAGAAGTTTATATAATGCAACTGGAAGGAGTAAACCTGAGAATTAGAAAGTATTCCTTTTCCCTTAGCTTTGTTATTCAAAGTAATCATTTAGGGGAATGATTGACACTAATCCTTTCTCACTGATTACTTGCTAGAAGGGCTATATCAATGGCGACGAACCAAAGAAAGGAGAGAGAAGATATCTGAGTAACTTGTTTCTCTGCCTGGTGGCATGATGTCCGTGTCAGAGGGACCAGACACTGACACCATGATACTGGAAAGAAGCAAGCCCTTTCTCTTCATTCCTTAGGCCATAGAGTAGACCAAAAGAGATCGCTATAGAGAAGTGGACTAGAAGGGTATATTATATTATATTATATTATATTATATACGAGCACCAGTAACAGGTATATGGTCGGTACTACTGAGATGTGAATGGGAAAGGAACTGTTTTGTCGTAGCTTTCGTTAAACCCGATCGCTATGTGGACATTTCTGTTTGGGAAGTTTAGTAAATTTTGGGCACCATTTGGTTGAGGTGCATCGGCCGCTTAAAAGGGTTACAACTGCGAGTAGGCTCCTCAGACATCGTATATTGTCTACTCGTGAGACATGACCACTCGTGTATCACTTACTGACTTCCAACGAGGTGATATTATAGGGAGTCATATCAGCAACCTGTCCGTGCGTACAGTGCAATTCCCACGGTCAACTGTTCTAGATGTTATTATTAAATGGAAACGTGCAGGACCGTAGCAAGTTTTCTTATCTAGGAGGGCGAGACTTGAAATTACGCCCCTTCGAGTTCAAAATTAGGCCCCTTTGAGTTCCACTTAAATAAACCGTGGTTTGTACTTCCTCACACACCGGCGTTATGGGGAAATGTCATGATCGTTCAAAAATCGCATTTCAGGTTTTTGACATAATTTTGTTCAAAATTTAAAAACTAAGTAAATACGCAAGAACCACGGGTTGTAAATACCAATTAAAGTGTAAACGTTATGTGAACGCCGACAACAGTACACAGAAATGCAGAACGAATAAGTATCGGATAGTGAACGTAACAATAGAAGTTTTAGGGGTAAGGCTTGGAAAAATTCCGTTCACGGTTAAACCATCAGAGAACTCTGCGACAGAGCACAGATTATTAATTAAGTCTTCATCCCAACATGTTCGGGAAGGTCATGGAGGTTAGATATGTGTCGTATATTCTTTCCTATGTCTCCATTAACTGTTTTGGAAAATTCTCTTCATGGATATGAGATGTTCAGACCTCACAGTGTATGTTACTCTGTACCCTGGTTAACTGCATGGAATACTGTAGGAGACTAACCAAAGTCCTTAAAAAGATAATACTGAAGGATGTAACTTTCCTTTACACAATTTCTATTTGTTACATCCCGCAGAGCAAGAATTTACGCCCTTGGAATAACCATTCTGGGAGGGCAACGGCCCTGCCTGCCCTTCCGGTATAGCTACGGCCCTGGAAACGTGAGAGACATGACTGCCAGGAAACATTCAAGAAGGATAAGTAAATTGACTGAAAGGAACAAGAGAACTCTGAAACGTGTCGTCCGTGGGTACCGTCATTGTTCTGCACAAACAATATCAAGATTCAACAGGGTTGAGTCTTGAAATTTGAACTGTCAAAGACTCAACCCTCAGTTCGTAAGGAACTGCACAAATCAAATTTCCATGGCCGAGCTGTTGCATACAAGCCGTTAATAACTCGTAAGAATGCGAGTTAGTGTCTTGCTTGGTGCAAAGCACATAGTCCATGGATCCTAGAACCAGTGGAAACGAGTGTTATGGAGTGACGTATCACGCTACACCGTTTTTAAATCTGATGGTCGTTGCTGTAGCGTATGCCAGGTGAACGGTATCTGCCAGAATGTGCCATCTCAAATGTTAAATTTCTTGTCGACAGTGTCATAGTCTGGGGATGTTTCTCGTGGTATGAACTCGGACCGTTGGTGGTTGTGGATGGAAATTTGAACGCCACGAAGTACCGGCACATTCTAGACAACGCCGTCCTGCCTACACTTTACTAGTTTTATCGAGACAGGCCATTCTTGTTTCACCAAGACAAAGCGACATAAAGCACGTTCCATTTCGACATGGTTTGAGGATATGGGTGTACAGAATTTGGAGTGGCCAGCTCATACTCCGAACCTCAAGGATATGGGTGTACAGAATTTGGAGTGGCCAGCTCATACTCCGAACCTCAATCGTATAGAGGCCCTTTGGAAAGAATTTAAACGTCACATTCGGGCTAGAACAACATTTCAAACTTCTGTGTCTGGACTGACCACTGCTTTGCAAGAGAAATGGAACAATATACCAGCGACTGTTTACAAGAATCTCATTGAAAGTGCCAAGGAGAATGCACAATGTGATTGTAGCCTAAAGTGGGCCAGCTTTTTATTTATTTTGGCATGAGTGCTGTATTGTGTAAAACATACTGGTGTCCGGAGACACTTTTCCACATAGTGTGTGCATCGTATTTGTTGAACTTACCAAATACTCTCTCCGTTGTTTATATACACTGACGGAAAAAAATCTCAACACCAAGAAGGGATTGTGTTAGATAAACGACAGTTGGTAGGCGGTGAGAGTACATCTGTAAGATGACGTCTTTGCAAATTTCGCGCTCGGCGCGTACGTGTGGCGCTAGTAGCTCCCTCGGAACATGCAAAGCAGGTTTGCTGTCAATACGCGCTGTAACGTTCGTGAGCGTTAGTTATCGTTGAGATTCGACGTAGGGTGTTGATGTTAGTCAAGAATGCCTTTAAGAAGACGAAGAAGCCATTATCAACAGCTCACGGAGTTTGAACGAGGTCGTGTAATAGGGCTACGAGAAGGTGGTTTTTCTTTCCGCAATACTGCAGAACCACTTGGCAGGAATGTAGCCACTGTGCATGATTGTTGGCAGCGGTGGTCAAGGGAAGGTACTGCCTCAAGAAGACCGGGTTCCGGCCGGCCACGTGGCACTACGGAGAGGGAAGACCGCCGTGTACTGCGTATGGCCGTGGCGCATCGTACTGCGTCTGCGGTAGCAATTCGAGCTGCAGTTGCCACCACAGTGACACAAACTACTGTTACAAATCGGTTACTCGAAGGACAGCTCCGAGCCAGATGCCCTGTAGCGTGCATTCCAATTACTCCAAACCACTGCCGTTTGCGACGTCAGTGGTGTCAAGCCAGAGCTCATTGGAGGACGGAGTGGAGATCTGTTGTGTTTTCTGATGAAAGCCGGTTCTGCCTGACTGCCAGTGATGGCCGTGTGTTGGTTAGAAGGAGGCCAGGTGAGCGCCTACAACCAACCTGTCTGCTGCCGAGACACACTGGACCTACACCTGGAGTTTTGGTCTGGGGAGCAATTTCCTATGACAGCAGGAGCACTCTCGTGGTTATCCCAAGCATCCCTGACGGCACTGTTGTACGTCGGTCTGGTGATTCAACCTGTTGTGCTGCCATTCATGAACAGCATTCCAGGGGGTGTTTTCCCAACAGGATAACGCTCGCCCGCATACCGCTGTTGTAACCCAACATGCTCTACAGAGTGTCGACATGTTGCCGTGGCCTGCTAGATTACCGGATCTTTCACCAGTCAAGCACGTATGGGACATCATTGGACGACAACTCCAGCGTCACCCCCAACCAGCATTAACCGTCCCTGTATTGACCGACCAAGTGCAACAGGCATGGAACTCCATCCTACAAACTGACATCCAGCACCTGTACGACACAATGCATGAACGTTTGCGTGCTTGCATTCAACATTCTGGCGGTTACACTGGTTATTAATGTCCCAGCATTTCACATTTAAAATGACTCTTCTCGCGCTTACAATAAGCTGTGATCTTGAAACCTTAATCGATTAAATATGTTACCTATACAAATGTATTCCCGCCATTTCATTCCTTTACAACTATTTTTTCGTGGTGTTGGGATTTTTTTTCCGTCAGTGTATGTTTTAGCTCTACTTTCGAAGGTCTATACCACCTGTCACACCGGCTATGGATATTTTTGCTTCATATCTCTTACTTGCACCATTCTTCATTGGCCAGCTATATACGTGCCTAAATTTTTGTGTTACTCAAATATGTCATTTATTCGTTCCGCGTACATGCCGACTTGACCCGTCCAGCTTTTTCCTTTCGATCCGCTTAACGGAAAGGACTCTTGATGTTTTCCCGCTGTCTACTAACGGTCAGAGTGCAAGTAGAACACACTGAAGTTCTGCGTAATAATAACTCAGTGCCAAAATTTCACAGAGACTGAGCTCCACTTGAACATTGGTACGATATCATCAATCATCGTGTGCGACTGATCATCTACTCCGATGAGCCATTGCATTATGACCACCCCCAGCCTGGAGAAATGAGTGCGCTTGGAGACCGAACGGTGGCGCAGGTGAAGTTCACAGTGAAGTATATATACAATTCGAGGACCGACTTCCGGTTATCATAGTGTTCGGAGTCAGAATGAGGAAAGCTGCCGATTTATCGAAGTTCGATAAAGGACAAATTGTGATGGCATGGCGCCTCGGAACTACGATCTCGGGAACGGCGCGGCTTGTGGGTTGTTCACGTGCCGTTGTAGTGAGTACGTATCAAAAGTGGTGGACAGATGGCCAAACGATGAACTATCGTCCAGCCGTGTGTCGTCTGCAGCTCATTGATGCCCGTGGGGAGCGGAGACTGTAGCTCATTGTTCACAGCAACCGCATGGCCACAATGCGACAAATCACGCGCACCTACAACGGTAGTGTTCAGGGCAATGTGTCACAGCACACAGTTCATCCTAACGTTCTGCGCGTGTGCCTGCGTAACCGAAAACCCAGCCCGGTCCACATTTTCACTTCACGTCATCGCCAACGACGCATGAAATGGGCCCAAGCTCATCGAGATTGCACCATGGATGATTGGAAGACAGTATCTTGGTCTGACGAATTAAGATCCCTGGTGCTTCACGTAGACGGCCAAGCGCGGATACGCCGCTTGCCAGCGGAGGCTCTGGCACCAGGATGCGCTGTTGGGCGGAAACTGGCGGGCGGAGGCGGTGTTATGCTGTGGGCGATGTTTTCTTGGGACACTTTAGACCTCATTATCCCAATTAGCATAATCCCTGGTAGCTGTCAGGTATCTGAACATCGTTGCGTACCGAGTTCACCCATTCATGACAACTGTGTTCCCTGATGGTGATGGCCATTACCGATAGGATACACTGCCAGAATCGTCAAGGAGTGTTTCGAGGAACATGCTGGTGACTTTCTGTTAATGCCCTAGCCTCGAAATTCACCTGACATGAACCCAATCGAACATTTGTGGTTCGACTTGGTAAAGCGGGTTCGCGTTGAATCACCACCACCCTAAAATCTGCGGAGGACCTGCTGTTGACATTATGGTACCAGATACCCCAGGATATATATCGCCACCTCATTAAATCGACGCCTCGCCGCGTGGCCGCTGTTTTGCTTGCTAAAAGGGGTCCTACAGCTTTTTATGTTGGTCGTCATAATGTGATGGCTCATCGGTCTAACCCGAAAACTAGTCTTCCAATTTTTTCGTGTAATTTTCTTAGGTCTTTCTTTTACCGCGAATACTTTTTGAATTATTCAGAACGTCCCTATGTATTAGATTAACATACACTGAGGTGCCAAAAAAATTACTGGGAAGGGTGGTACTACCCTTTCCATTACATGCCACCACACCCATGTGATAAATGGTATCGTCCGCAAATGACGTATATCAGAGGCAGATATCTCCTCATGCTCAAGTCGTAGCATTCGTAATTTAGCTGGCAGATTATTAGGATTTAAGCGATTTAGAACATGGTATGATATTCGGTGCCCCGGAGATGGCCACTCCATCTAGGAAGTTACCACGAAATTTGGCTTTACACGGTCAACAATTTCAAGGTATACCTGGATTATACAAACTCTGGAAAAATCCGGAGCGCGAGATTGGTGTGGCCGTAGAAAAGCACTAAACGATCGTGGACAGTGGCGTCTGGCACGCATCGTAACATCCGCCCGGCGTTCATCGCATCGTAACATCCGTCCGGCGTGCCGCAGATTACAGCGCAGTTCAATGCTGAGGCGAGTAGTAGCATCAGCGTTCGGACAGTGAAACGTTCCATGTGTTCTATGGGGGGTTCCGGAGCCAACGGCCCACTCGTGGGCTATTGCTGACCGGATGACACAAGGCTGTGCGCCTCCACTGGGATCAGGGACAACGCCATTGGGCGCAAGATGACTGAAAGCGAGTAGCCTGGTCCAACGAATTGCAGTACCAATGGCCGATTTCGGATGTTGCGACAACCTCACGAGGCAATGGAACCTGCATACCTGCAAGGGACACTGCAGGCTGGCGGTGGCTCTGTTATAGTATGGGGTGTTTTCAGCTGGCACGCATTAGGACCCATCATACGTCTGAAAACCGGTGGAGGCTACATAACCATCCCGGCGGGATTATTCGCACCTGTTCATGTCATGCAACCACTCCAACGGGTGCGACGTCTTTCAACACGACAATGCTGCACCGCACACTTCCACAGTCACCCGATTATGGCTGGAGGAACATTCCGTGGAGTTTGGCATCCTGACTTGGCCCCTCGTTTGCTAAATTTAAACGCCTTGGAACACATTTTGGATGCTGTTCAACGTGCCGTCAATGCCAGGAATCCTCCTCCGGCGAATATTAAGGAATTGTAGGATTCTCTTCGCGAAGCATAGTGTGCTTTGTCTCCACAGTACTACAGAGAGCTCGTGAAGTCCATGCCCCGTTGCGTTGCTGCCATTTTTCGGTCGCGAGGAAAACTAACGCGGTATTAGAAAGGTATCCCAGTTTGTCAGCACATCTTTTGTAAAAAAGATCGTGCTTATGTTATCAGTTTGTCCGTCATTCTGTAGACACGATATCTCTGCAACTGATAGTCCGATTTGAAAAATTCTTTTTGCATTAGAAAACTTGAAATGTGCGAATGATCATCCTTCATTTCGTTTTTTTTTACGATGCAAAATCTTGCAGCTAGAGGGCGTAAATGCAGATAATATCGAATTCAAAGTACATTTGATTCCATATATTTGCTTCCAAACATACAATTCAAAAAAATCTTTTATTTTTCGATTCCATTCATGTCGAAGATTATTCTAGGCATAGTCACTTTTTCAAGTTACGCATAGATTCTTCGCTAGGGGGCGTAAAATAAATTGATCTTCCCCAGATATTTCTGCTTCTCAAACTCCGATTCGAAAGTTTTTTTCCTTCAGCGGATACAGCTCTTGATGGGAAATATTTTGCATATAATTTCTGATTTTTGGTATAAAATGGTTTGGTCACGGGAGAGCGTGAGCTTTGATTTCTGCTCCTGATGTTTTTGCAACAAAATCTGAGCTTAAAAAATTCCTTCGTGGACCGATACTACTCACGTAGACAAACCTTTTCGGAATATTTTCTTCTTAAAATAATGCATGGTTTCTCCGCCAGGGAGCGTAGAGAGACATCTGGTTTTTGTCAATATCTTTGCTTCTAATGGTCCGATTTGAAAAATTTCTTCTTTGTTGGAAAGAGATTCTGGTGCGATGTTTCTCATATAATTTCAAAATTTTCAAGTAATTCGCTGACTTACCGCTAGGGGGAGCAAAAGGTAATTTGCGCTTCCCCCTCCCCATATCTCTGCGTCTAAAACTCCGATTTGAAAAATTATTCCAGCACTGGATACAACTCCTCGCGGTAATTTTTTTTTTATTGGAATTTCTAATTTTTTTATAAAATGTGGTTTGGCCACCACTGGGTGTAAGCATTAATTTCTCCTTCGTAGGTATTGGTAGCAAAATCTGAGCTTCTAAAAGCCCGATTAAAAAAATTCTTTCGTGGACCGATACCGCTTATGTCGATTAACATTTGAGAATAATTTATTCTGTAAATAATGCATGGTTTCTTCGCCAGAGGGTGTAATATATATCTTATTTCTGTCAATATCTCTGCCTCTAAAAGTCGGATTTATAAAATTTCTTTTTTGTTAGATAGCATTTCCGGTGTAAAATGTTTCTCATATAATTTCAAACTTTTCTAGTAACACATAGACTTTCCGCTAGGGGGGGGGGTGTAGAGGTAAATTGCGTTTTCCTCAATATCTCTGCTTCTAAAACTCCGATTTCAAAAATTCTTCCTGCACCGATACAACACCTGATAGGAAATGCTTTGCATATATGTATTTCTAATATTTGATAGCCGCCCCGATGGCGCAGTGTTCTAAGCGATGGCTTCTGATCATTCGTCCGAAAGGGGTCCGGGTTCGAATCCCGGTGAGGCATGGATGTTGTGTTTGCCTTACGGCACTGTTGCTCTCCCTTTCCTGGAACCAGTGACCCAAATTAGGGACGGACGACTGCTTATAGCCTATTGAGTTGCTCACGGTGGTCGTTAAACCTCCATTAAAAAAAATATATATATATTTGATAAAGAATGGTTTGGCCACCAGGGGGCATAGGATTTAATTTCTGCATCTGATGTATTTGCCACAAAATCTGAGCTCCTGAAAACTCGATTGAAAAAATTCTTTCGTGGACCGATATCGTTCACATCGAAAAATCTTTTGAGAAAATATTTTCTTCTTAAAATAATGCATGGTTTTTCCTCCGGGGGGGGGGGGTAATGCATATCTTATATTTGTCGATACCTCTGCTTCTAAGAGTCCGATTTGAAAAATTCTTTCTTTTTTGGGGAGGGCTTCAGCTGCGAAATGTTTCTCACAAAATTTAAATTTTTTCTTAACGCAGAAGTCTGAAACCAGAGGGCGTAAGTTCACGTTTCCGTTTACAGCATTATCTGCAGGATTAAAAAACCGATTGAAAAAGTTCTTTCTTCGGCTAGATACTATTTTTTTTCCGTACCGGTTCCATTGATTTTGAATAGCTTTGATAAATTTAATACGCATCAGAACGGATTCAAAAGCCGTGCTCATTACACCCGAAAATTCTGTGTCATCTTTTTTGTTTTGTTTTTTACATTTCAGTGTATATCAAAATTAAGTCTTTTGCTTTGCTTTTCATGAAATACATAAGTACGAAATAAAAACTAAAATTGTTACCTCATCTTTTTAACACCTCTTTTGTTAAAAAAGATCGTGCTTATGTTATCGTTTTGTCCGTCCGTCCGTAGACACCATATCTCTGCAACTATTTGTCCGATTTGAAAAATTATTTTTTCCATTGGAAAACTTGAAATATGCAAATGATTATTCTTTGTTTCGTTTTTTTTTTACGATGTACAGTTTCGCTGCCAGAGGGCGCAAATGCAGATGATGTCGAATTCAAAACACATTTTTTTCCATTTGCATCTAAGCATCCGATTGAAAAAATAATTTTATCTTTCGATTCCATTTATGTCGGAAAGCATTTTTTAGGTATAGTTATTTTTCAAGTTACGCACAGATCTTCCGCTAGGAGGCGTATAAGTAAATTACGTTTTTTCTGGTATATTTCCTCCTAAAACTTCGATTTGAAAAAAAAAATTCTTCAGCGGATACAGCTCCTGCTGGAAGATCTTTTCCACATAATTTCTAATTTTTGGTAAATACTTCGGCCACCATGGGGCGTAAGTGTTAATTTTTGCTTTTGATGTTTTTTCCATAAAATCTGAGCTTCTAAAATTTTGATTGAAAAAATTCTTTCGTGGACCGATGCGACTCACGGCGATAAACATTTGAGGAATATTTTCTTCTTAAAATATTCCATGGTTTCTCCGCCAGGGGCGTAGATGTATATCTTTTTTTTGTCAATATCTCTGCTTCTAATGGTGCGATTTGAAAAATCCTTTCTTTATTGGATAGTTTCCGGTGTGACATGATTTTTATATAATTTCAAAATTTCTAAGTAATTCATTCATTGACTTTCCGCTAGGGGGAGTAAAGGTGCATTGCGTTTCCCCCCGATATCTCTGCTTCTAAATAACCGATTTGAAAAATTCTTTCTGCACCGGATAGAGCTCCTGATGAGGAATCTTTTGCATATATTTCTAATTTTGGTAAAAAGTGGTTTGGCCACCAGGAAACGTAAGTCTTAATTTCCGCTTCTGGTGTATTTGCAACAATATCTGAGCTTCTAGAATCTCGATTGAAAAAAATTCGTTTGTTGTTAGATACTATTCATGTCGACAAACCTTTTAAGAATAGTTTCTTCTTAAAATAGTGCATGGTTTCTACGCCACGGGTCGTATGTGTATATCTTACTTTGCCAATATCTCTACGTCTAGTAGTCCGATCTAAAAAATTCCTTCTTTGTTGGATAACGTTCCCGGTGCTTAAATGTTTTTCATATAAATTCAAAATTTTTAAATTAATCATACTTTCTGCTAGGGGGCGCAATGGTAAATTGCGTTTTCTGCTTCTAAAACTCCGATTTGAAAAATTCTTCCTGTATCGCATACAGGTCCTGGTGGAAAATATTTTTCATATAATTTCTAATATTTGGTAAAGAATTGTTTGGCCACCAGGTGGCATAAGTGTTAATTTCTGCTTCTGGTGTACTTGTAGCAAACTCTGAGCTTCTGAAAACTCGACTAAAATTTTTTTTTTCTTATACCGATACCACTCACATTGAAAAACATTTTGAGAATACTTTCTTCCTAAAATAATGCATGGTTTTCCCGCCAGGCATCGTAGATGCATATCTTATATTTATCCATATATCTGCTTCGAAGAGCCCGATTTGAATTTTTAGTTTCTTTCTTGGAGAGCGTTTTCCCTGCGAAATGTCTCTCATATAAATAAAAAAAAATTTTAACTCACAAATCTGCAACCAGAGGGCATAATCTCACGATTCCGTTTACAGTAATATCTGCAGGATTAAAAACCCGATTGAAAGACTTCTTTCTTTCGTCAGATACTATTGTTTCCCATACTGGTTCCATTGACTTTGAATAGCTTTGATAAATTTAGTTTGCGTCAGAACGAATTCAAAAGGACGTGCTCATTACACCCGAAAATTCGGTGACATCTTTCTTGTTTTGTTTTGTTTTTTCATCTCACGTGTAATACACTCATGATGTAAATACTCATTATCATATGTATATATCGCATTAATGCTTCTTTTTTTAATTTTAACGACCATCGTGAGCAACTCAATGGGCTCTAAGCAGTAGACTGTTCCTTATTTAGGGACACTGGTTTTAAGAAAGGGAGGGAACTAATGCCATAAGACAAACACAGCATCCATGCTACACCTTGATTCGAACCGGGGCCCATCTCGGATGAATGGTCATAAGCAAGCGCTTAAAGATGTTGTTTGCCTTACGGCACTGGCACTCTGCCTTCTCTGGAACCAGTGGCCCTAAATTTGGGACAAACGACTGCTTGTAGCCCATTGAGCGTGGTCGTAAAACTCCGAAACAAGAACAAACAAAATCACGTGACATGCGAGGGTCATAAATGGGCAAAACATCTAGGCATTGCTAAGTTTGGTCTTCCTCCCCTGGGTGTGTGGACCATTGCATGGGGGTGATCTCGATGGCAAATGCACGCGTAAAAAGTCAGAATGCCTGGATGACGTCATCGGGAATCCTATACCATCACACAGACATCTTTTACTAGAGCCTTCATCTACGTACGGCTGGTTGATCCCTACATCCCGTCGCGGCAGAAACGTACCAGGATGCAACAACTGTTGATCGAATGAGAGAGTGACTGGAGGAAGATAATGTCCGTCACCGTAGTGGGACTGGTGCACGTACGCCGACGTGCGGACGCCTCGATTGCCGCATTCGAGGAGAAGCTGTAGCAGCCTCACAATCCCGATATTTGACTAGGTGTACAGTCAGCTATAGACGTCCTCGTTTCGTCACGGACTGGGAATCGCAGATTGGCTGAATCTGATTTGTGCTTTCGTCAGTCATTGCAACGATTGTCACTCACCGCAGTACATCATTGTTGCGCAAGGTTTTCGTGGTGCCGTACTACACGTGCGTGGCGGGACGAATGGAACCATGTTCTCTATTCATAGACGAGTCTCGCTTCTGTCTGTGCTTCTGAGATCTCCAACTTGAGAGTTTCTGGAACGTCATACGGCTCCTCAGCGAGAGATCCGTGTACGTCATACGGCTCCTCAGCGAGAGATCCGTGTACGTCATACGGCTCAGCAAGGCGACATGGTTTTGGGCGCTATCAGTTTTAAAACTAGTTAACCGCTGGTAGCATGGCAGCACGACGATAGGTAGATGAGGTGTTGCAGCCCGTTTTGCTGCCCAATTATCACGGTATCCGGAATGCTCGGTTCCGTAATGCCCGCTCGCACACTGCCAACATTAGCAGACATTGTATTGGACAGCGAGATCCCCAGACCTCTCTCCAAAAGAAAACGTGTGAGACGTCACTTGCGGACGATTTAACGCTTCTGCACGACTCCCTCGCAATATCGATGAATTGTGGAACAGCTCAACGGCGCATGTTTAGTAATACCTCAGAACACCATCCGGGAACTTTTCGACTCAATGTCACGCCTGTTTTCCGAATGTATATCCCAGCGTAAGCTTCACATGATCTACTGACTCAGGCCACATTATACTATCTTCTCGCTCATCGCATTCATTTAATCCCTCATAAATTAAACCACATCTTTCCCACCTGCTTGTCAACATGTGTTGCAAGTTTCGTCTTATTTCGTTTGTTCCTTCATGGTGTGGCATTTCGCATGTCGAGCAGTGTACATTCATGTGTTAGATCGTTATGATCATCACTGTTCCCACGAGTGGACGGCCACACAGCTCGTTGCAGTAACATCACCAACTAGACGTGCAAGTACGAAATCCCTGCAATGGAGGAAGGGAAGTACTAGTCGGATGTTGAACGCAAAATTATCGCCTCGAGGATGGCGGGGCTAGCATCTCGGCAACCGCAGGCATTGTTGGTCTATAATAAGTATATACTGTTGATGGTGGTGTGTATTCGGTGATTGTCGGTGTGTATGATCCAGGAACTTGCTGACAAGAGTAAAGAAGTGGAACTACAGATAAGTGTACAGAAAAAATTGGTGTACAATGCTTTTGCAAGAACAGAAGTTTTAGAGTTTGATAGGGCAAATTCGGATGTAAATTGTTAATTTATGGGGCAAAATCAGAAGCAACTGATGCTAATTGATCGGGTGAATTCAGAAGTAACTGATGCCACTAGATGAGACAAAGTTAGAGGTAACTAATGCTACTTGATGAGGCAAATTCAGAAGTAACTGATGCCACTAGATGAGACAAATTCAGAAGTAACTAATGCTGCTTGATGGGACAAATTTAGAAGTAACTGATGCCACTAGATGAGACGAATTCAGAAGTAACTAATGCTACTTGGTGGGGCAAGTTCAGAAGTAACTGATGCCACTAGATGAGACAAATTCAGAAGTAACTAATGCTACTTGGTGGGGCAAGTTCAGAAGTAACTGATGCCATTAGATGAGACAAATTCAGAAGTAACTAATGCTACTTGGTGGGGCAAATTCAGAAGTAACTGATGCCACTAGATGAGACAAATTCAGAAGTAACTAATGCTGCTTGATGGGGCAAATTTAGAAGTAACTGATGCTACTAGATGAGACAAATTCAGAAGTAACTAATGCTACTTGGTGGGGCAAATTCAGAAGTAACTGATGCCACTAGATGAGAAAAATTCAGAAGTAACTAATGCTGCTTGATGGGGCAAATTTAGAAGTAACTGATGTCACTAGATGAGACAAATTCAGAAGTAACTGATGTCACTAGATGAGACAAATTCAGAAGTAACTAATGCTACTTGGTGGGGCAAGTTCAGAAGTAACTGATGCCACTAGATGAGACAATTTCAGAAGTAACTAATGTTACTTGGTGGGGCAAATTCAGAAGTAACTGATGCCACTAGATGAGACAAATTCAGAAGTAACTAATGCTGCTTGATGGGGCAAATTTAGAAGTAACTGATGCTACTAGATGAGACAAATTCAGAAGTAACTAATGCTACTTGGTGGGGCAAGTTCAGAAGTAACTGATGCCACTAGATGAGACAAATTCAGAAGTAACTAATGCTACTTGGTGGGGCAAATTCAGAAGTAACTGATGCTACTAGATGAGACAAATTCAGAAGTAACTAATGCTACTTGGTGGGGCAAATTCAGAAGTAACTGATGCCACTAGATGAGAAAAATTCAGAAGTAACTAATGCTGCTTGATGGGGCAAATTTAGAAGTAACTGATGCTACTAGATGAGACAAATTCAGAAGTAACTAATGCTACTTGGTGGGGCAAGTTCAGAAGTAACTGATGCCACTAGATGAGACAAATTCAGAAGTAACTAATGCTACTTGGTGGGGCAAATTCAGAAGTAACTGATGCCACTAGATGAGAAAAATTCAGAAGTAACTAATGCTGCTTGATGGGGCAAATTCAGAAGTAACTGATGCCACTAGATGAGACAAATTCAGAAGTAACTAATGCTACTTGATGGGGCAAATTCAGCAGTAACTGATGCCTGCATCTATTTGAACAACAGATATATCAAGTGAGGAACACATCGAAAAACAAATTAAGCGACGTATGAAAAGCTAGGCTGGAGTGTATTTGGAAGAAGCAGTTTAATTTTCAACAGGAGTTCGCTATTAGATCTTAAAAGGAAACTGTAATCAACGCATTCTTCTAGTTCGCACTTATCAGAGATATGGACCTTCAGTAAAAAGAAGACATATAGGAGCTGTGAACAAATCAGTGAAGCATGGAGAGATGCATGTTTGTTGTATCCTAAAAAGACAGGAAAAGGAACTCATTCCTTCGATAAATGACAAAAGTTGATGACATCATGTATCAAGTAAGGGGATCCTGAAATGGCAATGGGCTGGACACATCGCTTGCTGTAAGAACCGACTACCGTTGGACAAATGGATTACTAGACTGGATACCAAAGAACAAGACAAGACTCAGAAGAAGATCACATACGAGATCGGAGGATCAAATTCGAAAGTATTGGAAGATCATTGCTCAAGAAAAAGAATTGTGGAAGAGATTTGGGAGACTTTCATCTAGCAGTAGATTGAGAATTCATGATGATGACCTTTATGTTAGAAAATATCCGTGGTTGAGTGGCAGCAACTCATTCTGATTTGTAGAAGAGCGCGTTGTGCTATTCACATTCGTGCTACAGAGAAATATTCCCATTTTACGCTGTTTCGTTTTACGTCGCAGCTTTCCAGAACGTATTCACGAAGTTACGCGAAGGTCTCCTCTGTAGCCGTTGGCTCTGATCCTCTTGTATTGTTCTCAGTTTACTACGAAAGGCAAAACCTTGGGAAAAAAAAATTTCCTTCTACATATTTTTGTTCCATTTGTTTGATGAGTGGAAGTAGAATGAAAAAGTAACGCAAAAAAAAAAAAAAAGAAGAAGAAAAAAAAAGAAAAACTTCTGTATCTGCGAAGAGAGGCAACGAAATTGGAACTGCGTCTGATGCATTGTTTTTAATATTTCCTTTGGGACATCAACCTGAGAAGGGTGAAGAAAGAACTCAGTAAAAGGCATCTAGTCGCGAATCACGAAACCATAAACTGGCAACATCTTTAGCGGTTTGAATTTAGGTGGTCGGAGTCTTTCATTCTGGCAACACGAGCGGCAGAGAGCATCGCATGACCAAAAATTACAGTCGAGGAGGAGAAACCTTAGCCGTCAGGAAGCTGATTTCCTCACACACACACACACACACATGCACAGTTGGTTCTCCGGCGGTCTTCTCGGGAGTTGTATAACGTTACACCCCGATCAGTTTTCGTGCTGCTGCTTCTTCTTCTTCTTCTTCTCGGCAAATGAGAAATCCGTTATTGGCTCAGGAAAGCTTCAAGGGGAGAATCAACTTTCAAATTATGGAGCAAATGCAAATCTCGCTAAATGACCTTCCTTTGAGGCACAGCTGCATCTTTTGATGCTGCAAAACATGCGCCCGGGATTTCGGCGAAGATGAGAAACATCGGACTTTTCTTTCTCGTATTGTGTGCCATCTCGTCGAAATCGTTTTCTTCCGGGGTGTTCCCATCCCACCCCGGCAGCCTCCCCCCGACATATTTTCTTCCTTTGTCATTGCTAAAGACATGCCGTTCCGAAAAGGCAACTGGGATTTTCGGAGAAAGTGTGGGTGCAATATTTTATTTTAGAAACACGAGATGAAGCGCCCTCTTGTGGCGATCGGATGTCTTCTGATGGTGTTTGTGTTCTGGGTTGGAGAGGATAGTCGAAACCAGTTTAAGGTTAGTTGAGTTACATGATAATGGAGTTGTGCTGGAAAATACGATGCCGTCCTTCCTTTCATCTCGTATCTCCTCTTTCTCTTCGTGTCATTCCTGTTCTTAAGCCGCGTTTACTTCTCTCGAGGGTAGACATAGCATTTCACATTTTCTTCCTCCTCGACTTACACGTGGTTCATGGAAATGTTGCTAGCAGTGTGTGAGATTCTAAGTTATCTTTTTGACATGCATACAAGGATGAGATCTTATTACTTACTCTGTTTGCACTTCGTTTATCTCTCTCTGGATTCTTGTAGAACCCTATCTAACAGCCATATTGAACATTTCGTTTTATGTCTGATAAAAGTGAGCATGATTGTAAGATTAACACTGCTTTGTGTATCAGTTTATCTCTTTGCTTCTACAAGAATTAGAAAAACTCTGTGTCTAGTAGAGGTAAAAATTATCGAGATTTCCGTTTCACTTCGTATGATATTTCGTTTTTGAAATGGGAGGGTTTTAACGACCCGTATTATCGTCTAAGGAAGTCGTTGTTAAAGTGTAGCGTGCCGCGAAATTTCGAACGTTGTTGCATACAGGAAGAAAATGTATAAAGAATTTTACTTAATGTAAATTCTACTTACACAACATACGTAGTATGCGGAAAAGTAAGTATTCAAAGCAAAAGCAATATGTACAAACTATTGCTGCAAAATTCGAGAACGATTCGTTCACAACAAGTGACTCTTCGCCATTGGAGCTCCCTCGGGCAGCGGGAGGCTTTGGGACTTCAGCTAAGATTAAGAACGACATATGTCAACTCTCTTATCTATATCTATCTACAAGGTTCCCACGGTCCTTGAAAACTCCTTGAATTTAATTTTCCTTTTCAAGGATCCTTGAAAGTCCTTGAATTTTGTAAGTCCTTGAAAAGTACTCTATTTTTTTTCCTGTTGTCCAAATTTCAGATTAGCGACAGTTCATTGAAGAGAAGCTGTCGCCAAAATGTCATAGGTGGCCGCAATGTATTGTGGAATGTTCTCTTGGAATCAGGAGCACGTGGCTGTCACATTTCCGGTTTTCATGCAGTTGTGATTCTGAACTACGATAAGCGAATGCAAAGGGAATTCTTCTTAACTACAATACGCGAATGCGAGGGTGTAAGTATAAGGTCCCTAGGATTCTTCATCAGGCATATATAAAGAATCCTATGGACCTTAATCAACGAATCTTCAATCGATCTGCTGAATGCTTGTAGGAATCCAGTCTAAAATTTCGGTTGTCCATCGGTGGTCTGTCCTTCTGCCAATATGTCCACGTGATTGCCATTTCAGAGATTTTACTCTGATCATGATATCTTCCATATATGTATTATATATCTGTAGCTCTGTGCAAGAGATCTTGTGGAACAATACCTCCTCACCAAAGTGCATCCCTATGTTTAGACATAACTATAGTTTTTATTGAACTTTTTGACTGTTTTTTACAACTTATTTTAGTGTTTTATGAGAGTTCTTATTGGGGATGAACATAGTCTTGAAAACTTTTATGTGCCCTTGAAAAGTCCTTGAATTTTTTGGTGGGGAAAAAAGTGGGAACTATGATCTATCTATCTATCTATCTATCTATCTATCTATCTATCTATCTAATACACGGTCATATCAGAATAATATTACAATCTACCTGATAATTGGAATAACCACCCTTGGCCAGGATGACAGCAACGAGACGGCGTGGTATGGACGCAGCGAGGCCCTGGAAGGCTGCCCGAGGCTCACGTGTCCATTCGGGCTGCAGCAGAACACGGAGGTTCCGGAGACGACGTGGTTGTGTGTCGGTGTGTCGAACCGGTCGATCCAAATAGTCTCACAAGTGCTCTATGCGATTGCGGTCGGACGATTTCGCCGGCCAAGGGAGAACGGAGACATAGCTGTCGTGTTCCTGAAACCAGTCACGCACTACCTTAGCGACATGGCAGGGCGTATTGTCCTGTTGGTAGACACCATTCCCACCTAGGTAAACGTCCAACATGAAGGGATTCATGTGGTCAGCGAGCATGGACAGGCAACACTCCACTAGTACCAGCGATCCCAGGCCATACCAGGAAAACATCTCCCAGACATGCGCACTGCCACCGCCGGCCTGTACTTGACCGACAAGCGTGTCCGGGTGTTGGTTCTCGTGTGTCTGACGTCATATCCGCCACCGCCCGTCACTTCTGTGGAGTAGAAACCTAGATTCGTTGGAGAAGTCAACCTTTTCCCACTCTTCCACTGTTCAATGACGGTAGTCCCATGCGAACTGCAGGCGTCGTTGCCGATGGATCTGGGTTAACATGGGCGATTGCATATAGCACATGGAGTTGTTCACGGTGGTCCTTAAACCCAAAAAAAGAAGCAAACAAATCTACCATTACTGTGACACACACACTGAAGTCGCAGCACGTTTGACTCTATTCCGCCCTCATGAGTTTGGAAATGATATCCTTTTAAGAAAGGTAATATCGAAAATTAATAACTGTCAACCGTTATGGGAGTGAACTGTCATCCTGGAAATAATCGCTAAAGTTAAGTATGAGACTGACGTGAGTGCCATTCATTGGAATAGTGTGCCCGAATCATTCCATTCATTGTGAATGGTGAAGAACTCGCGGCCGCCTGGTGGCGTAGTGGTCTTAGTGCTGGGTTATGACTATTCGTCCGTGAAGGGTCCGGTTTGAATCCCAGTGAGGTGTCACGGAGATTTAATACTAGAATTTTAGGCAAAGATATGAAATCTCATTTCGCAACTTTTATTTCGCTTTAGTGCTCCATTTCCTTTGTTTCCACGATGCGTGAGAGAATCCTACGGTGTCACCCGATATTGAAGCATCGGAAGCACGGTTTATTTAGAGACGCCAGTTTGTCGCATTTTAGGGTCTGCGCCTTTGTATTTTGTAGATGCATTAGTACTGTCCAGCTCATTTATTCTTTGCCTTCTTAATTTCAAAGCAGCAGACCGAAAGCGCAAGCCCTCTTAATTTTTACATTGAAGCTTTGTAAAAACCAACGCCGGCGTTTTCCCCATGGGATTTTGTGGATGAAGAGGGGTGAGTTTGCGTGGAAACAAAAGGGGATTTAGGACAGTCGACTCGGGAATTGAAAGGGAACAGTTGCAAAGAGAAGGCGAGGAAAGGCCTCAGGTGTTAGGAAGCAGGTCTTGAGCTGACCGTGGGAATGGTGTTTTTTTCTCCGCAGGGAGAGAAAGGAGATGGAGGAAATGACCGAAGCAGGATTTAGCGAAGAAAATGTTTTGTTTCAGGAGAACAGGCAGAAAGAATTGGTGAGTTGAGGACAACTTTTCTGCGATTAAATAAAGAAAGGAATAAAGGGCTTCTTAGATCAACAAGGATTGCAAAAATTATTACTTATAGCTATTTTATTATCTTCAACTACGAAAGACTATAGAAGCTAACATAACCAGATAACAGAGGCATGGATGTTGTGTTTGTCTTAAGGCTCTGGCTCTCTCCCTTCCCTGGAACCAGTGACTGTAAATTAGCGATGGATGACTGCTTATATGCCACCGAGTTGGTCACTAAACCTTCAAACAGAAAAAAAAAATTATCGCTCTTTTTTGGCAGTTTGACAAAAAGAGCTGTGGTCACGAAAGCGCTGTTGCTCGTAAACACATGATCCCGAAGGATTTACTCAGGCAGCATAGTGACCAGCGCCGGATTAACCCTTTTGCGACCATAGCGCACAACTCGCCCTTGCATGCAAACGACCACAAGCGCCCAAGTCGCCCGGATAGCATGAGTAGGATTTCCTACCCCCATGTTCTTTGAATCTGCACGGCGTCCGAGGGATTAGCAGAAGTCACCCTCAGTCGTCATTGTTGTCGCTAAACAAAGAAGTTATCCAAGAGTTGGTTTGTCCCGGGGCTATATCATTCAGCCTTCTGACATCGCTCAGTAGAACTCTTGCTTTGTTGACACATGATTCGTTTGTCTTGTGGCACTTTGCATTGTCCCAAAGCGGAGTTTATGCGGGGGGGGGAATATGCGGTAAAAAGTCTTTCATTTTGCTCAGCTCAAATAAACAGATTGAGAGCATATTTAATTCAAACACTCAACGTGGATCAGGAACACCAAACAGAAATCATCGCTCTTTCCACGTTAATAAGTGAGTTTTGAAAACATTTTCATCGGCCGCCACCGGGAATCGAACCCAGGGTATTTCAGTCCCCAAACATTGTGCGAGGCTCCATGAAGGAACCTGCCATGTAGTTTGGCAGTTAATCACATGTGAGTCTGGAGAATTCGAGGCCGCTGTGGTGCAGTGGTAGCGTGTCCGGCGCTTAACTGGAAGACTCTGGGTTCGATTCCCTGTGGCAACCGATAAGAATTTTTTCCGAGACTCACTTATTAACGTGGAAAGAGCGATGATTTCTGTTTGGAGAGCATATTTTTTACCAGAGAGAATAAGAAAAGGGGAAAGTAAACAGAATTTTCCACTTGTTACTGCTCTCTCCTATCTGCCTAAAGCTCTCAGTAGAAGAATGCACTAATTGTCCCAGGGAAACGTCCGAAGATCAATCAGTACATATTAACCCGGAAGTTTCAAGTGGTGACTGGTGACCCAGCAGTAATTCTTCTTTTGTTATTACAAAAGTGAGGGGGTATGAAATTCGAAAATGAGCGAAAGACATTTTCGGGCGTTTTGGTATTCTGAGCGACAAAACATTTTAGGATGGTGGTCGCTAAAGAGTTTGTCCCCTGGATCCTTGGTAATGGTAGGCACCGTTCCAGGAGCACCGAATATAATACACAGTTTATGTATGTATACAGAGAGAAAATAAAATATCTTTAGTTTTTTCTCGTATGATTTCTACTACGTCACAAAAAGAGGCTTGGAGACGAACAGATATCAAGCCAGTGACTCACTAAGGGCATACGTTTCATGTCGCTATGTACAGCTGGGTCGGCGGACAGTTTCTGCTTTTTCACTATCATCCACCCACACCTCCCTGCTTGCACTTGGAACCGTTAATGGGCAAAATCCACTGTAACTTCACATTGCATAACAAATAAAAGTACACCAAGAAAAGTGTGCAATGCTAAATTATTATTAATTTTGAGACAAAATCTATGAACCTTAAGCTTTTAACTCATGCTCTTGTGGGAACAGTTATAAATACAGTGTCGTTTTATGAACACTCTGCAGGTAGTGTATTAGTTTGAAGATTGCACTACGTATTAATTATTACAAACATATTGCTACAGTTTCGCGTTTTAACGGACTTCACAATGATTCTCCGTCATCAGTTCTTTGGGTGCCTACTCAGTAGTCGTAGCCTTGGTAACCCACTCAGATGTCTCAGCAAAAACTCAGATGTAGAACCCCACCAAGGAATTAATCCGGCCCTAATAGCGACAACCTGAAAATTACAAGGGCACTCGTTTAAATGATCATTTGTGAATGACTCTTTTGCGTAAATGATGAATGAACTCCCAAGAAGGAGTTATTTAAGCCATCGTTAGTACGAACTTACCCAAAAAGACATCGGACCTTTTAACCCACGTGCAGGAAACCCAACAAAAACGGCTGCTGTTATTGAAGGTAAACTGCGCACGTGCAAGTGTCCCGTCGCATTGCCAACTTAAAGTTTCAATGTGATGCGATTCCTTACGGCAAAAATACAGTGCAAATGAAGTTCAAGATACACAGGTTCGATCCCAAGCAGGTACGAACGCTTGATCCACTAAAATATCCGCCGTGCGTCGGATGGGCACGTTAAGCCGTCGGACCCCGGGTACTGGCCCCCCGGTAATAAGTAAGGGCGTCTGTAACGTACCAGGAGATGTGACGTACCTGCCAGAAGGACGCACACGACATAAAGGCAGATAGGAATCAGAATAAAACGTCCGCGTAGCTCAATTGGTAGAGCAACTTATTCCGGAATGAGGGGACCCGGGTTCGAATCCTGGCGCGGATAAAAATGACGGAGAAATTCACTTCGTTATACGTCTTCCTCCCCCTTTCTACTTCGCTTCCGTGTCACTTTCCTGTGGGGCGCTCTAGCCCAAATCTCCTAGTTTCCTATTTCTAAGGGTTGTTTAAGACCTGGGGGTCAGACACTCCCTTCCTAAAATCCTCTACATATGATCATGATCATGATCTGAAAACACGTTTATCGTTGCTGTCATGAATAAAAGCAGCGATTTATCAGATTTGCAAAAAAGGATGATTATCGGTTTTCGGGCCAAGAGTGGCAGTATTTGTGAAACTGTGCAGTTTGTTAACTGTTCGTGTGTTGCTGTGGTTAAAGTGTATCGTGATTGGAGAAATGGCACCATTGAGAATAATCGACGTGGAAACTGTGGAGCACCACGTGTCATTGGTGTGAGAGGTGAACGTCGGCTTCGAAGGTGCGTCAGGGTCGATCGACACGCAGCAGTGGAGCAACACACTGGCCGAATGAACCAGGTGGCTACCGGAAGTGTGTCTAAAACGACAGTTCAGCGAACTCTGCTACGTATGGGGCTCCGACGCAGATGGATGGTCATCGCACCTATGCTAACGAAGGTGCATTGGCAGAAAAGGCTTACATTTTCTCTGCAGTATCGGAATTAGACCACCGCTGATTGGCAAATGATTGCTTTCTCCGATGAGTCAAGTTTTCTGTTTCATCGAACGAATGGGCGTTGGCGTATAATGCGAGAAACATCGGAGAGCAAACACTCTTCAACCATTACTGGAAGAACACGAGCTGGTGAGGGCAGCGTTATGGTCTGAGGAATGTTTTCGTGGCATTCTCTGGGTCCACTCATACCTGTGAAAGGCACTAGAGACCGAATTCGTTATGAATTAATGCATGCTGATTGTCTTCCCTGGTGCGGATGGGATCTTCCAGAACGACAATGCGACGTGTGTCACACAGCTGCAGTGGGTAAAAAAAGTATTTGCACACCATGCGTTTTCGCAATGATGTCATGATAACAAGATAAACAGAGCTAAAAACTGCTTCATTGCAAAGATGAATATGAGTGTCAATTATTTACGTAAAAATAGTTCTGTTGAATTCCTTAGAAAAAGGTGTACAGAGCAATTACTAAAACATCGCTACCAAAAAAAAAAAAAAAAGTATTTGCACACTGCAGTGACTACGTCACCTCTGAAATTTGCATAAACCGATCTGCAACGGTATTATAAGTACTGCAAACGTCAAGTGGTTGCTACAGTTGTATGTGTGAATTTCAGACTAGCAGCAGTGCTCAGCTCGAGTTGTAGTTCAACATGACACGTGAGATGTCCGAGTTACCCAAACACATATGGGAAAGTATTTGTTCTTTGCGTACAGAAGGGAAAAGTTATCGAAAAATTGGTGAAATTTTGAATTTGAACTTTTCAACAGTCAGATATGTGGTGAAAAATCACGAAGAAACTGGTAGCACAGATAACAAGAGGAGAACAGGTGGCCCAAAGATTCTCGCTACCGGGTAGCAAGCAGCACCATGTCGTAAAAGAAGTGAGGGAAAACCCGTTTACTAGTGCTCGAACTCTAGCTGTACAACTTGCAGCTGCTCAAACAATAAGAAATGTGCTGCATCGCGCACAGTTACACGACAGAACGGCAAGAAAAAACCTTTTATTAGTGAAAGAATAGACAAACGTATGGATTTCGCTAAAGCTCACGTCAGTAAACCAATCGAATTCTGGAAGAATGTTATATTTTCTGACGAAACAAGATGTTTGGCTCTGACGGTAAAAAATTTGTGTAGCTCAGACCAAACGCTGAACTCCAGCAACAAAATCTCAAAGCAACTATGAAGCATGGTGGAGGTCATATATAATGATATGGGGCTGCATGGGTTACAATGGAGTGGGTAAAATTGCGTTCGACAGTGCAGCAAAATTAGGCATAAGTGATTGTTATCTTTTTCAACAGGATAACGATCCGAAACACACTGCACGTATCACAAAAGAGTGGTTACTGTATAATGTTCGCGAGAAACTTGATACCCCACCACAGTCTGCAGACATTAACCCTATCGAGAATTTGTGGTATTTATTGGATTTATCTTTAAGGAAAAGAAAACATTTCGGGGGAAAATGATCTAAAACAAGCAGTAGCTGAAGAATGATGGAATATTGCACAAGAAACGACTAAAAAATTAGTAGAGTCTATGCCAAGAAAGCTTCAAGTCATTATTAATGCAAAAGGTATGCATACTAAATATTAGACAATTATTTTGAACTTTATTTATGACATAGTGATGGTATCACTCGTGCGCAAATACTTTTTTGCCGTTCAGAAAATGCCTCTTACGCCTATCTCTCGTCCCGTAAGTTTTAAAAATTCTCAACAGAGTATTTTTTTGTTTCATTAGCCAATTTGCTGCTAAATAAATATACTTTTCCCCCTATTATTCTTATTTGTGTGAAATTATTGCTGAAAAACAAGTTGCTCAAATACTTTTTTCACCCACTGTAGAAATGTCAGAGAGTGGTTGGAAGACCACGATGAAAACTTCAAAGTACTTCCCTGGCCCCCTAATTCCCCAGACTTAAACCCAATTGAGCATCTGTGAGACCACCTCGATCGTGTTGTTCGCTCTATGGATCCTCCACCACGCAACCTCCAGCAGCAGTCAGATGCACTGCAGTCAGCATGGCTCCACATACCTGTGAACATCTTCCAGCACCTTGTTGAGTCACTCCCTCACTCCCAGCCCGTCTAGCTGCTGTCCGCGCTGCACACGGCGGTTACTCTGCGTAGTCACAATATTGTGACTCGACGGTGTATATTTTTTGCTTGTGTTTCCGGGGGTTAACGACTACTGTGAGGAACACTAAAGGCTATACGAAGTCGCCTGGCCCCAATTTGGCGCCACTGGTTCCAGGACAAGGACCGATACAGTGCCGTAAGCAAGCACACTAACCGTATTTCATCCGAGACTCGAACCCGGACCCACTGTGACAAAAGGGCAGAAGCCAGCTCTTAGACCACTGAGCCACCGGGGTTGCGTAAATGAACAAAAGCTTTGTACACAGCATATATAACGAAACCAACTAGTATTTTTTTTATTGGAGATTTAACGTCCACCGTGAACGCAACTCAGTAGGCTATAAGCAGTCGCCCGTCCCTAATTTAGGGCCATTGGTTCCAGGGAAGGGAGGGAGCCAGTGCCGTAAGGCAAACACAACATCCATTCCTCACCGGTATTCGAACCCAGACCCATCTCGGACGAATGATCAGAAGCCATCGCTTAAACCACTGCGACACCGGGGCGGCTAAGTTTTGTTATGATGGAAGTATTTGTATTGAACTCTCGATTTGGTTATAGCAGTTTCATACACTGTAATTAATTTTTATTTGCTTGCTTTTTTTTTGTGTGTGTGTGCTGAACAAAAAAACTGTTCTTATTACTCGTTGTACCCCTGCTGAGTTTGGACATCCACTTCCTCCCACTCAACAGTGCCAGATGTCCCACCGTAGTGGAGCTGTGTGTATGTGTGTGTGCTCTTCGGGGGCTATCTGCAGCTAAGAAGAGAAGTCGTTCATCACAGCGGTGGCAACGCATTATCAAGAAATCAATGTGCTCATCGGGTCTCTGAGACCTTTTAATGGCGGTTCCAAACGTCTGCTCTGGAGGGTCTATAGTTATGGCCGACTCCGCCCCCAGCTGCGAGGCGGCCAAGTTCACTTCCAGGGGCATCGGGCACATTAGAGATCAGCGGCAAGGCCCAGAGGAGTTAGTTTCCCACTCTGCTTGGGGTTGTCTTAATGACAACTCCGTTCTCAGCTCGGTTGCTCGGCGTTGAACAAGTGCCCTTTTCCGCCGACAGGGATATATTCCTTTCAGCGTTTATTTATCCTTCTGTTTAAATGAACTGTTTGTCATTATCACGGAGTGTGTCATAATATACTGTCTTATTCCTCCAATGGAGAAATAAGAAAAGATGGGGAGGAAATGCTGGAAGGCAAAATTTGTCTTGCTGATAATTTGATTTTTAAACACCGGCGTCAGCGGTGGAAACATTTGAAAATATGTATACTCTTAAAAATAATATAAAAAAAAGGCGCATTTTTCAGTAAACCTGATGAGTAGCAGAACTTCGTAGGATGCTTTTTATCAGTAAAACCTGATGAACAGCAGAACTTCGTAGGATGCAAGAGTTGTGCTTGGCTATGTGATGTTCACAAACGTTTAACATCATATTGCAAAATTAAACATGTCACATGGTGCGCCATGTGACAACAAGTGTATTAACAAATGTTGTCACATGGCTCTTCGGCCTGGTCCGGTGCATAATTGTAGTCTGTAAAACGGCCCACTGGGTATTAATTGACTCCGTACAATTTAAGATTGAGCACTGCCATTCCACATGTGGAGTGGTGGTGGTTTACAATTCTGCAGTATACAATACTGCAAACTCTGTACTACAGGAGCAGTTCGAAATCTACACTGCTGCCCAATTCATTACTAGCACCCGCTTGAATAGGAATACCTTCCCTACCACTAGGGATATTCAACGGCGCAATTAGGCAGTATAGTTTTTTTTTTTCATTTTGATTCGGCATTTTGTGACATCCGTTATCGTTTAAGGATATAAGTTGTCTCCCATCTCTAATTTAGGCTCATTTAATGTGAGAATCTAAGCAGCAGTGCCCTTCCTTAATTAAGGGTCACATAATATGGATGTCTAAGGATATAAGGAGTCATCAAACCCTAATTTCGGGGATTGGTGACTCCTTATATCCGTACACACAATTTCGAATTATATCTGAGTGTGTGACAGTATCAACACCTTAGGCGAAACAAACTTCCTATTTCTCATCCTTGATTGAATTCGGGCTTAACTCTGGCGATTAGCCAGAAGCCACCGCCTCTGACCACTCGGGCCCCCAGGCGGCTGCGCGGATGGAGTCACGAGGTACAACGCGTAGTGCAACAAGATGGAGACTGACGGACTTCGAACGAAATTTCAGTTTCAGCTCAACTGGTACCCCCCCTCTAACAGTGTAAGTACAGGAAGCATTAAAATATGCGAAAAATTGTGCGCATAGAATGGTTGATCGCATTGTTTGGGGTTATACAGCGGTTACAGTTCAGCTGCTGGTGGGCATGCAGGGTTTGGACGAAATTACGTGAACCCTCTGAGAAATAGGTGTTATGTCTTGTTTAATAGGATGCTGGACCACCATTTGCTCTTAACACAGATTTCAGCCTCTTGGAACAGATTCATACAGATTTCGAATAGTCTTCAGTGGAATGCTGTATCATTCATCAATCAGAACATCAGCCAATTGCTTCACGGATGTTTGAGTAAGGAATCTGCTGCTCCCTCTCCTCTCCAATCCTGCCCATAGTGATTCGATGATATTCAAATCAGGTGATTGAGCTGGCCAGGGCAGATGTTGAAGTTCATCTTGAAGCTCCTCAAAGACTGAACTATTCTGGCTGTGTGTATGGGCGCATTATCATCTTGAAAAATGGCATCATTGTTGGGAAGCAACATTTGGACCATAGGATGCTCATATTGATCACCTAGAATGTCCACGTGCGCGCTGGCACTAACTCGATAATGCAGGGTAAACATGGTGCCAGCCTAATACCAAGATATGGCCGCCCAAATCAGTATAGATTCACCCCCATGTTTGACAGTTGGAACCAGAACATTCCGAATTGTACGCTTCCTTGAGGTTTTTCCATGACCCTGTCTACTACTGGGAATAATGAGAATGAGGACATATCGGACCATATCACTCGTTTCCAGTCTTCAGCTATCCAGGTTTTATGCTCATGACGTCATCATTTTCGTATTGCAGCTTTGGTGTCTGTGATTAAAGGCTTAGCAATTGCAGCTCGTCTATAGATGTTGGCTGTGTGAAATCGTCTGCGGACTGTTTTTGTGGAAGCAGTGTCTCCCAGTTGGATACTGAGTTCTGCTGTCACTTTTGATGCAGTAGTTCTGTGTTGTTTGGACACAATCCTTGTTCGTGTTCGACAATCCTTCTCATTCCATATCTCGGTTACTATTCTTCTTCGCCGATGAAGTCTTGCCATGCTTTCTGAACGCAGTCACGACCGTGGAGACTGTTGTTCTTGAAAGACCAAACAATTTATGGTTACAGACACTCCAGATAAATGGGCTTTAATGGGACGAGTTTTCCTTGCTTCATTTGCCTGCACAGTCTCCAGATTAAAACCCCATCGAGAATCTCTGAAAGGAAACAAAACGGGCTGTTTGCTGCGAGACCAAGACTGTGCAACTGTCCAATTTACAGCACTTGGGCGCTTCAATTATCGTAAGACATTCATTTGCGCCATTGTTGATCCCAACTCTTGAATCCTCTTTAAAAAATTCAGGTGTGGACTGTTATAACCACTTCTTCACAGCTACTTTCACATCGTCTGTGTCATCAAATCGTTGTCCACGGAGACTGTCCTTCATTGGACCGAACAAATGGAAGACGGAGGGCGCCAGATTTGGGCAATATGGTGGATAGAGGACAATCGACCAGCCTAATTTGCGGATCGCCTGATTTGTTGCCAAAGATGGGATGTGGTGTCGCAATGTCATGGTGACTGTGGATCCTTTTCAAATTCTTTTTCGGTCTCTTCCTCCTTAAGGCTTCTCTAAGTTTCTTGAGTGTCTCAATGTACTGCTCGCTCGTTACGGTACGGCCACGTTACAGAAAATCAAGGAGGATGACACCTCTTTCGTCCCAAGAAACAGTCACCATGCCTTTCTGTGCTGATCGCTGGCTCTTGAACTTCTTAGGCCTTGGTGAAGAGGTGTGACACCATTCCATGGATCGATTCTTCGTTTCCGGATCGTAAAGATACGCCCACGTTTCTTCCCCTGTCACCAGATCGAAAAACAAAACGTGTCTTCATTGGCTTCCAACGCTTCCAGCAGATCAGAACAGACATCCACACTTCTCTCTCTGAAATCGGATATCAACTGCCAAAGTACCCACTTTGCACACACTTTCCGATACCCTAAGTCTTCCACCATCTCCTGCATTGCATTGTGGCCACAGTCCAGTTGTGCAACAAGCTCACTCATTGTGATTGGTTCCTCTGCAAGAATCAGCTCATCCACTTGCTGACGATTCGAGTCAGTGGTTGCAGATGATGATCTCCCACTGCGTGATTTTTCTTCAATGCTGGTTTCCCCTTCTTAAAACTACTTCATCCATTTGTGCACATTGCTCTTGTCAAGGATGTCATCTCCGTAAACATTCTGTAGCCTTCTGTAGATGTGGGACAGCCTGCACCCTTCCCTCGTCAAGAACTCAATGACGGCACGTTGCTTCTGCTTGGAATCCGTTATTTACCTGCAACGAAGAAGAGTTACTATAGGGGAAGAGTTACTCTACCAGCATGTGCTTCCCCTTCTTAAAACAAACCTCTGTCAATTAATAAAAAAGCTATGCCCAGTTTTGCATAACTTTCGGTACAACCTTCGCATATATATACACAGTCAAGTCACATTATTGTGACCACCTCCTACTTTTGACGTCAACAGCGCGTAGCCAATGAAAGAAGGCACGCGTTTTGAGCTGGCTTCGATGGTAATAAGGTGTGCTGTAGGCATTCTGAAAACATATTACTCATTGCTCTCATGGATAAAAGGAGCGGTTTGTCAGATTTACAAAAAGGAATGATTATCGGCTTTCGGGCACAGAGTGGCAGTATTTCTAAAACAGCGCAGTTTGTGAACTGTTCGCGTGCTGCTGTTGTTAAGTGTATCGATGTGGAAACTGCGGGGCACGACCTGCCATTGATGTGAGAGGTGAACGTCGGCTGCGAAGGTGCGTGAGGGCCGATCGACACGCTACAGTGGAGCAACACACTGGCCGA
The DNA here is from genome assembly GCA_039090855.1 of Macrothele yani. Taxonomy (NCBI): domain Eukaryota; kingdom Metazoa; phylum Arthropoda; class Arachnida; order Araneae; family Macrothelidae; genus Macrothele; species Macrothele yani. The sequence continues at coordinate 133,282,781 of CM077002.1, forward strand.
ATAAACCAGGGGGCTACCGGAAGTGTGTCTAAAACGACAGTTAGCGAACCTTGCTGCGTATGGGGCTCCGATGCAGACGGATAGTCACTGCACCTATGCTAACGAAGGTGCATCTGCAGAAAAGGCTTACATTTGCACGGCAGTATCGGAATTGGACCTCCGCTGATTGACAAAGGATTGCCTTCTCCGATGAGTCACGTTATCTGCTTCATCGAACGAATGGACGTTGGCGTATAATGCGAGAAACATCGGAGAACAAACTCTCTTCAACCACTGCTGGAAGAACACAAGCTGTTGGTTTGGGAAATTTTTCGTGACACTCCACGGGTCCCCTCATACCTTTGGAATGCACTATGGACCGAATTAGTTATAAATCCATCCTTGTAGACCACGTACACCCGTACATGCGATTGCCTTCCTTGGAGCGGATGGGATCTTCCAGCACGACAGTGCCACGTGTCACACAGCTAGAAATGTCTGACAGTGGTTGAAAGAGCACGATGAAGACATTAAAGTACTTCCCTGGCCTCCTAATTCCACAGACTTAAATCCAATTAAGCATCTGTGGGACCACCTCGGTCGTATTGTTCGCTCTATGGATCCTTCACCACGCACCCTCCGGCAGCTGTCAGATGCACTGCAGTCAGCATGGCTCCACATACAGTACCTGTGAACACCTCCAGCACCTTATTGAGTTACTCCCAGCCCGTCTAGCTGCTGTCCGCGCTGCACACGACGCCTTACTCTGGATATCAGCTGGTGGTCATAATAATAGGACTCGACCGTGTATATATATATATATATATATATATCATCATCATCATCATTGTCAACCATTATCAATCCACTGCTGGACGAAGGTCTCCCCAAGTTTCCTCCACAACGGTCTGTCTTGTGCCAGTCTCCTCCATGTCACTCCCGCATACTTTCGAATTTCATCTACCCATATTCCATGTGGTCTTCTTCTGGGTCTTTTCCTGTCCCTTGGAATCCAATCTAAAATTTCGGCTGTTCATCGATGGTCTGTTCTTCTGGCAGTATGTCCAGCCCATTGCCATTTCAGGGATTTAACTCTGATCATGATGTCTTCCACTCTTGTCATTTTTCGGATCCACGTGTTCCTCTTCTTATCTCTCCTGGTTACACCAAGCATGCACCTCTCCATGCTACTTTGAGTTGTCTGCAGCCTTTGTATGTCTCTTTTAGCTAAGGTCCACGTCTCTGCACCATACGTAAGCACTGGAAGGATGCATTGATCAAACACTTTTCTTTTAAGACATAATGGCATATTGCTCTTGAAAATTATGCTGTTTCTTCCAAAAACTCTCCAGGCAAGTTTTGTACGCCGATTAATTTCTTCACCAATGTGACCCTCACTTGATATCTGCTGTCCAAGATAAACGTACGTGTCTGTTATCTCCAGCTTTTCTCCATCAATCGATAAATCTTCATTTCTTGTAAAAGCATTGAACATCACTTTTGTCTTCTGAAAGTTCATTTTTAATCCCACTTCTTTACTCTTGTCAGCAAGTTCCTGGATCATACTCTGCAGCTCTGATGGGGTAGTTGCAAAAATGACTATGTCATCAGCAAAACGAAGGTGGGTTAGATAATCTCCATTAATCTTTATCCCTTTGTTTTCCCAGTTCAGTGATTGAAAGACATTTTCCAATGTGGCATTAAAGAGCTTCGGAGATATGGTGTCACCTTGTCTCACTCCTTTTCCAATTTTTATGTGTGTTGTATTTTCAAACAGCCGAATCTTTGCACTTGCATTTTCATAGATGTTATTAATAATATTAATGTATGCATCTTCAATACCGCAGGATTTCAGAGCCATTGCAACTGCTGATGGTTTCACCGAATCAAAGGCTTTTTCATAATCGATAAAAGCCATGCACAATGGAAGTTCATATTCCCTCGCTCTTTCAATTAGTTCTCTCAGTACGTGGATATGATCTATTGTGCTGTAGCCACTCCTGAATCCAGCTTGTTCTCTCGGTTGAGCCATGTCCAGTGTCACCTTCAAGCGGTGTGAAAGAACTTTAGTGAAGATTTATAAACCACTGATAGGAGGCTGATAGGTCTGTAGTTCCTGAGATCCTCAATGTCACCTTTTTTATGTAGCAAGATCATTGTAGCGTTGTTCCAATCCTCAGGAATTTTTCCTTCATTAAGGCATCGAGTGAAAATTTGGGCGAGTACTGTTTCGATTTCTCCACTTGCTTCTTGTATGATGTCTACAGTAATTCCATCTTCTCCTGGAGCTTTTCCCCGCTTCATGTTCTTGATTGCATGTGCAACTTCTGCTGGAAGGACTGAAAGAACTCTGGTACTGGTACCTTTCATGATGTCTGGAGTACATGTATCATCCCTTTCATATAATTTGGAGTAGAAATCTTTCACTCTTGTCAAAATTTCGCCTCTATTTCTTGTTACAGAACCATCTTCTTTTCTCAGTGCCATAATCTGTTTTTTTCCCTTACTGAGATGTCCCTTTGCTATCTTTAGGCTTTGGTTGTTTTCAATTGCTTTCCTTACTAGTTCACAGTTGAATTTCCTTACGTCTTCAGTGATACTTTTTCGTACTGTCTTGCATAGCTCTATATATTCCACTTTGGAAGTCACATCTTCTTTAGTTGTCCTCATCTCTCTTCTTTTTTGCATTAACATTTTGGTTTTTCCTGATAATTTGTTCACATGCAACTTGTTCTTAGACCCAGCTAATTTTGTTGCTGTTTCCATAAAGCGTTGGTTACTTTTCTGTTAACTTCAGAAATATCCACTTCTTCTGTTGTTAGGTTTTCTAAAGCAAAGAATCTGTTCTTCAGTTCCAACTTGAAGGTATTATGGTGTTTTTTAAGGTTGGTTATGTCAATACATTTTGTTTGTCTTATGAGCTTGCCACGTTCGAGTTTAGTGTTGAGGTGCATCGTACATCTCACCAATCTATGGTCACTACCTGTGTTAAACTTGTTTAGCACACTGGAGTCTTCTATGACGAATTTTTTGTTACACATAATAAAATCAATTTCACTTGTCGTCCCATTTGGATGTCTCCATGTCCATTTCCTGTGTGGCTTTTTCTTGAAAAAGGAGTTCAAGATGAAAAACCCTTCTGCCTCTGCAAACTCTACGAGAGTATTTCCACGCTGGTTTCTGTTGCCGTGACCAAATTTACCTACTGAAGTTTCATTCTGTTGCCGTTGCCCTATTTTTGTATTGAAATCTCCCATAATTATCTTCAAGTGCTGCTTACCTTTATTATTTAGATGGCAAATTTCCTCATAAAATTCTTCAATTTCTTCTTCAGGATGACTTGTGGTGGGTGCATAAGTTTGAATAATCTGAGCCTGGTATCTTCTCGAGAGTTCGATAACAAGTCGTGCAGCTCTGTCAGAGGAACTTTCATCTTCTACAACTTTGTCCTTCAGTTTCTTGTTTATTATAAATCCAACACCACTAGTTCTGCCAGTATCTGTTCCACGATAGTAGAAGAGATGTCCACTTTTCAGTTCAACGAGATCTTCTCCTTTTCTCTTACCTCACTTAGCCCGACGATGTCCCACTTGATCCTTTGTAGTTCCTCTTCCAATTGAAGAAGCCTTGAATCAGAAGATAGGGAGCGTCCATTATACGTAGCCAAGGTCAGCATCAGATGGCAGCTTAGTCCGGTCCTCCGGGGATTCTTAGCACCCTCTGCCTTCATGTCGCAGTGGCCGCTGCCTTGGCCAGGTACATTCCAGCTGCCGGAGACTGAGGGCCAAGATTTAAGTTGTGGAGTCATTTTGGAGGGGTTTGGCCATAACTCACCACGCTGGCCAAGCGGGTTGGTGAGTGAGGGATAGCATTTCCTCTAATCCCGATGGTATAGTTATACCGCTATTGGCGGTCGTCAGAGCCCCTTTAGTGGGAACAGGATGTACCACGAGAAGGCGGGGTTGACATTTGTCAAGGAGAGGCTGTGATGTTACGCATCACCTGACCTTACATCCCGATTTGTATATATATATATATATACTTAAGAGCAAAACTGAAGACTAAGGAAAAAATTTTTTAGAATTTAAAACGAAGGGTGCAAAATAACCTGAAAATCAAAACGCGCAACGCAGCAGTTTTGAAAATTCAGAATTTACATACTATAAAGATACCTAAGCAAAAAAATACATATATAATTTTGACTCACACCTAGTACAACATAGAAAAGGTTATGTATCTACCTGTGTGAGTAAAAGGAGAAAAGAAAAAAATAAAATAAAACAACTGAATGTAGAAGGTGTCGAGAATACTGAGCCTTGGCTTTATCAAGGACCAGCAAAAACTCTGCATTTTCTCACTTCCACAAAGACCTAGTTGGAAATGGGTTTCTGCAAGGCCATAGATGCAAGTAACATTCCCACCTAAAATAGTTTAAAAAATATATATATAAATCATGTCCTCCGTAGAGTAGCATGACCTAGCACTAGTTAACAATTTCGCTTGCATCCATTAACCTTCATGGCCCGACCCATGCTCTTCATCTGTTACTATTAAACAGAGAGAAGAAGATTAAAGAGAACTCAAGCTGTGAGAGTGACATAATAAATAGAAATGATTTTCAGCTATAACGAAATTCCAAGTTCGTTTGAGAGAGAATTTAAACCTGAAAAACAAATTTTACATTGCAATTAAAAAAGGAAATGTTAATTTATAACGAACAGATTTTTGAAAGAAAACTTGAGTCTAAAACCCCCTACTCTACAACTTATGACAGCACGAAAACGAGAATAAGTTAAAGATAATAATTAACTAAAGAAAACTTTGTGAAAGTTATATACCTTAAACAGTTAGTTGCAATATGTACAAAGTATTTCAGCAGTGCTTTAAGTGCATAATTAATTAGTTATTAAGAACTTAACTACTTTGAAAAAACAGCGCATAGACAGCGCATAGAAAAGGAACAAGCTTAGCCATCTTCTGTTCCTAGGTACCACAAAAGACGCTCAAAGTTACAAAGAAAAGTAAGAGTTAAAACCCGCATAAATGTTAACAGACAAACCAATGCTTAAAAGCTGAAAAGCTAAAAAACGACAGAGAAAAGGTACATGAAGTACAAACATTGAACTTATAAAACCTAGAACCCAAAAACAAGGAAGAGAGCTTACCTCTTGTGTTACAAAAACTTTTCTCCTCACAAGAGGAGAACATGGCTGACCTCTTCCGCCACTCCCTAGACGCTGGGGGGCAGTGAGGGTGGGGCTGATGGCCTCCTCATTCATTTCTCATGTATTCTGGAGAGTTAATTCTGCTCATTCTGATCATACAGATCCACAGTCTTAAGTTTATATATTTTTTTCTCTGGTTAAAATCTCCGCGCGTTGGTTTCTTGCTGTATGAGGAGGCCATCAGCCCCACCCTCACTGCCCCCCAGCGTATAGGGAGTGGCGGAAGAGGTCAGCCATGTTCTTCTCTTGTGAGGAGAAAAGTTTCTGTCACACAAGAGGTAAGCTCTCTTCCTTGTTTTTGCTTAGGTATCTTTATAGTATATATATATATATATATATATATATATATATATATATAATGATATTAAAAAAAGTGTATTTAATATAAAAAAACTTGATTTAAGTAATTAATTAATTAGATTTAAATAATTTGACTACGATTTGTATATATATATATATACACTGTATAAAATGATATTAAAAACTTGTGTTTAGTATAAAAAACTTGATGTAAGGAATTAATTTGTTAGATGTAAATAATTGACTTCGATTTGTATATATTTATAAGTAAAATGATTCGATTAGCAGCGTCGCTTCGTCCACGGAAGAATATAACAGGGTCTCTTTGCGCACGATTTTCCACAGGGTCGCTTGGCGCACGGTCGATTCCCGCACGAAATCTGTTCCTTCTCCCATTCCTTTTTCTCCACTGCTGATGCGTATTTTGACGTTGTGTGACGTCAAAGTGTACACCACTAGTAGCTAGGCATTCTGAATTCTGTGTCTACCCACTTTCCTATCGTGAGCATCTAGGTTCCATCTAATGTCACTTCGTTTCTCGTACTGTGCTCGAAAGTCCGTAACAGGCATAGCTAATTGAGTCTAAACCTTCTGTACGGGTGTGAACCCTGCAAGATGGTCGTTGAGTTAGTCCAAGCAATGTCTTAAGAGCATTCGAACGCGGGTCCAACGATACAACAAACCCACATTCGACTACCAGGAAGCAAGTGCTCTGTCGATATAAAGCATGAATGATGACGGCGATAGTAATTTGTATAAATCTATAATATTCATTTTATGTTGTTAATCTGTACTCAAGCTTTACAGACATTAAAGCAGTGCAATCTTTTCTTTTTTCAGTTCGCAACATATCAAGTCTAAGGAGAAAAATTAAATGTAAAGAAACAGATTGCTGCTCATTAATAAGCAGCACATGTCCCTCCCATTCGGTCACATTAAATGAATATTATAGATTTATACAAATTACTCATCATTTACTGATTCGTGAGTTTTAATGACGCTCATTAACAACTCGGGCTTGTGACGTACCTGCCCAGCAGGACGCACACGATATAAAGGCAGACAGCAGCGATAACAAGCGTCCGCGTAGCTCAATTGGTAGTGCAACTTATTCCGGAATGAGGGGATCCGGGTTCCAGCCCCGGCGTGGACAAAAATGACGGAGAAATTTATTTCGTTATAATGGCGCCCGAACTTCCCGGATGACCCGGGCGTTCAAGATCTCGCAATGGTGTGATGTTCTTTCCACACCGCGAAAGAGAAAAAAATAAGAGAATCCCTTCTCCAGCGCTTCGAAAATAAATGTGTGTGACATTGCATTCCACACACCAGATTGACTGGGAGTTCTCAAGTGCACGCTCTACATCGGATGGCTGCCTGCTACGATTCATGGTCACAGCTGGCCCGTGGGCCATTCCCCCGGCCCTCTTTCGGGGGGAGGGAGATGTGACGTGCGTGCCCAGCAGGACGGACACGATATAAAGGCAGACAGCAGCGATAACAAGTGTCCGCGTAGCTCAATTGGTAGAGCAACTTATTCCGGAATGAGGGGACCCGGGTTCGAGCTCCGGCGTGGACAAAAATGACGGAGAAATTTACTTCGTTATAGGCTACAACGAGTATCAAATCCTTAAATCGTCCCAGTAGTCGAGTGGTACGAGGCGTTGCTTCTAATAATGGGTCGGAATTCGAATCCCGACCGAAACATGGATGGTGCGCTCGTCTTACGGCACTGACCCTTACCTGGAATCAGTGGCCCTAAATTAGGGACGGGCAACTGCTTACATCCCACTTAGTTACTCACGGTGGAAATCAAAGCTACAAACAGTCTTTAATTTAGGATCATCAGCGAAATTACAGAACCACGCCGTAGCACACCACTCAAAGGCTTACACGGACCCAATCTCAACTTGAGGTATTAGCCAAAAGTCTGCGCCTCTGTCGACTAAGCCACAGGGGTGAACCAGGTTACTTTTCTTTTGTTGGTACCTGGGTAGGTTTAGAGCTAATATTTTCTTCGCCCAATAAGATGCAGTGTAATTTGGATCAAGATTATCTGACGAAAAATAGAAAAGAGACCTCAGAAAATTTCAGAAACATACGAAAAGTAAAGAATTGAAGTTATAAGGCTCCTAATTAATAATTTTGAGCTCTCTGGTGTCTTGGTGGTTAGCACTCAAAACTGCGGGCCGAAATATTCCAGGGTCTCTGATGCCGGGAAACCTCCAGTGCTGGTTGAAGGCTACGCCGCCAAGCCACCGGGCAAAGGACATACTGATAGCCTCCGCAAGCCCCGCATGAGGGGGGGGGGGGCTCACGGCTAACAGGGCCTCTAGCCTCAGAAACAAATTTTGACATAAATATGAAACTGGGTAAAGAAATAGTCAGGACTTTTGAACGGCAGCTTTGAATGAAGTATTAAAAAGAGAAGAAATTTTCGGTATTTTTGTTTCAATAAATAAATGAAATAATTAGAAATCATTTTCGCGGGTTTATCTTATAAAAACTGGATGACGGGAAAGCAACTATTCCAGAGGGCTTGAGGCTGTACTCCACAGCCAAATGCATGTATATTAAACAAGATAATGTGAAAGAAGTAACAATTCACTGGATCGAATTTTTATGCTAATGAAGATAAGGTGATGCATTGCAGTTGTCGCTTGTAACTACGCATCTTTCAGAATATAATGAACTAAAAGGCGTTTTCCGGAACGAAAAATAGAGAGCTGCGTCATTTTTTTTTTATAACTGAGTCAACAAAATTTTTTTTACGATGTGCAAAGCATTGTTTCATTACTTCAGTGTGTTTTTTTTATATTCAAGAGTAAATAATAATTGAAGTAGTTTTGTCTTTTTGGTGCCACAATCCTTAATTGTTACTTATTCGCTTACTTATATTCTCTATTCTCGTATAAATCGGGAAAGATACGTAGACACTGTCGCACACGTGTTTCCTGTCTGTGTGTGTGTGTGTGTGGTCGTAAAGCATTTCAAAGAGACTGGCCTTAGTTCTCCAAAAAAAAAAAAAAAAAAAAAAAAAATTGTATATCATTAACTTCGGCGTAAATGTTTTGCAGTAATTTTTAAATTTCATAAATTGAAAGTTACAAGATTTTCAGAAAAGGGGCTCCGATAATATTACTTGTGAGGGACCTCACGTTTTTTCGGTACGCAAGCTTAGAGCGCCAAACTCCCAGTCCAGCAAGTACAACGAAGGAATATTGTCACCCACTTCCGTACGTGCCATTTCCGTACAAAAGTATTTTTGTCCCATTTGCGTACATAGCAGATCGATTAGTGCCATTTCGGTACAGTTTCACCGCCCCTGGTCGTACCTGGTATCAGACGTAGGGAATGCTCAGGGGGAAAGTAAATGCTGATCCCTTATCGAATTAATCCGAGATCACCATTCATCGTTTTCTTCAACCAACAGGCGCTCATGATAGGCTAAGAGAGAACATCAATAAAGAATGAACGGCCATTAATGCCATCTTTACGGTCTTCAGCGTTTTTAGCAGATGTTTAATTTCAAAACTGCGAACAAAAAAAAAAAAAAAAAGAAATTGCTTTTCTTTTTAATATTTCGTTCAAAGCTTCCGTCAAAAATTCCGAGCTGCTATTTCTTTAACTAGTTTCACATGACGTTTTCATAAAAGATTTTGCAAAGCATCCGGCAGTGGGGGAGGGGGAGACCATCAGAACGCCCCTGATCCTTTGTTTTCTTTCACGCATATCTCACTGCTTGTGGATCAACACATCCGCGTACGAAAATGGCACTAGATAATCTGGATATGTACGGAAATGGCACGTACGTAAGTGTGACGACACGCGAAGAAATACCGATTTTTTTTTTTTATTGTTTGAGAACTTAACGACCCCCACGAGCATCCAAGGCTAAAAGGCGCCCCCCAGTTATCTCATTTACAGTCACTGTATCTACAAAAAGGGACAAAACGAGACCAGTAGGATCACACAGCATCCATGTGTTTCCCCAGAATTTACACCCAGATCCACCAGTGAGAGAAGTAGAATGCATTTCTACACTCATCGTCAAAAAATAGTTGCCACTAGAAGGACGTGTCGAATTGCAATGCTATTCAGAAGGAAGGTAGAGGTTACCAGGAAGAATAAATGATTAAACATTGAGACTGATAGGGGCAATATTTATTGAGCTAAACGCCAATAAGTAGTGTCTCTCAGTATGGCGTAGGACCACCATGTTTGCTCACACAGCATGCCAGACGTCTCGGCATGGAGTTGTACAGGATCCTAATGGTGTCCTGTAATAAGCCATCCCATGTAGCTTGAGTTTTCTTACGCAGTTCCTGCAGATTGTGCGGTAGGGGTGGAGTGTGAATAGCGCGTTCAATAGCATCCACTCATTTTCAAGCGGCGATAGGTCTGGCGATGCGGCTGGCCATGGCAGAGTTTCAGTGCCTTGAAGACAAGCGCTCGAGACACCAGCAGTATGCGGACGAGAGTTTTGTTAGAAAATCGCTCTGGAGGGAATGTTCAGAAAAGGTAGGGCCACCGGTTGTAGGACCTCATTAACGTACCGTTGGGCTGTCAAAGTGCCGGTAATGAACTCCAAAGCGGATCTGGCATCGTAGGCAATTGCACCCCGACTTCTGAACGTGTGATGCTCGACAACAAACCGTTCATCTTAGCGTTGACCACGGTGCCTCCACACACGGACTCGTTGGTCGTCTCCTCCAAGACAAAAGCGGGACTCGTCACTGAAGATCACCCGCTGCCATTCTGCGTGGCTCCATGATAGTCTGGCGCGATACCATTGCAGTCTTTGGCTACGAGGCACTGGTGTTAAGGACAGTCGTCGTAAGTGTAAGGACTGGGTGCGTGTCGTCGTGCAGCCGTCTGCAAGTTGTGCTGACACCAATCAGACGACGTATGGAGGGCACCATTGCTTGCTGAATATCCACAATCATGGCTGTTGGATCGCTCCGCGAATGTCGGATAACCCGTCGGTCCTTTCTTTCCGTGTTTCGTCTAGGTCTCCCAGACTCTTCCTATCGTTGCTACGTGCCTTGTTGTAACTCCACTGCCGCCAACAGCGTACTATGGTGATATCCGCCCGACCGGTATGTCGCGCAATACAGTGATAAGACCATCCCGCTTCCCGGAGCCCGATGATGTGGCCCCTCTCGAACTCCTCCAACTGCTCGAATTGCTTCTGAACTTTTCTCCGAGGCGTACTTTACTTGCCAAGGATTCAACCAACACAACATCACGAGAAAAAATGGCAAGCACGCGCAACGGGACGACCTTTTATAGACTGTCAGGCGCGTCGCTGTGACCGTCCCTGCTTGCGTCACATGCACGGCCGAGCGTGATACTTGAATCATTTGCATGTCTCACGATGTCAAACCTATCCACCAAGTTTCATTCCTGTCGGTTACTTCCTTCTGGGTGCAACTGCTTTTTTGACGATGAATGTATATACTGAAGGGCAATTGAATTAGAGATACCTGTCTAGTAACGTGTAGCACCACCTTTTGCCCTGATGACGGCGGCGATTCGTCTCGGCATGGACTCGACAAGACACCGGAAGCGTTGGGAAGCCATACGGATCCACGACACCTGAACAAGCTTCCACAGTTCACGAAGATTTGATGGAAGGGGGTCAGAACATCGAACATCTCTCTCGATGGCATCGCAGATGTGCCCGATAGGGTTGAGGTCAGGTGACCTAGCTGGCCAAGGAATCGAGGTCACGTTGGTGGAGTGTTCATCCAACCATTCGGATACAGTTCGGGAGCAATGGCACGGTGCATTGTCTTGTTGCAGGATGAGGTCCCCAGTGGGATGTTGAAGACGCACAAACGGGGGCAAATGGTCGTCCAGGTTATCCCGGTAACGTTGACCTGTGAGGGATGATGTCACGCGTACCAGGGGTCCCATTTCAGTCCCCAGACGAGAATGCCACCCCCACCAGCTTGAAGAGTACCCTGCTGGCAAGAAGGATCCATCGCTTCATGTGATTTGCGCCGTACTCATATCCTGCCATCCGTATGTACCAACGTGAATCTCGACTCATCAGTCCAGGCAACATTTTTCCACATGTCTAGGGTCCAGTGGCGATGTTCCCGTGCACATGCTAATCTTTGCACTCTTTGATGTGCGATCACCAGCGGTACCCTCGTGGGACGATGGCTTCTGTACCCCATAGCGAGGAGATGGTTCTGGATGGTGTGGCTGCTTACACGTTTTTGTGCACCAGCGTTAAATTGCCAAGTGATTTCTTGCACTGTGGCCCGTCTATCCGCTGTTACCATGCGAGCTAGCCGACGATGACCCCGCTCATCCACACGCTATTGTCCACGGCAGTTGGCCCTTGCAAGGATGGTTTTACCGTGTTCGATGTACTCATTTGCATAACTCCAGCTGTCTCTAATTCAATTACTCTTCAGTGTAATACATAATACAAAACGATAATATTTGAATGCTGATTAAATCAAAGAGTTGATGAGATGCTTATTTGAATCTTGTGCTAGGATTCATTAATTTCGGTCTGTTATAGTTGCGACACGAGGAATTGAAAAGTGCTGCGAAATAGAATGTGAAAAAGGCTTGGTATGATAGCCAGTAACAGATCTTAGAGTGCAGTGTCTAACCCTTCCGATAAAGTGAGAATATGCGAAGGTGAGTTAATTAATGTCAGCAATATACCTACTTAACGGTTACTCGGACCGCGCAAACATGGTTCAAAAAATTTGCGCCTGTTGATATGAGCTTGGAAAAAAAAAGGAAGGTTTGGGTAGGCTCTCTGCAGTTTATTCCGACGCCCTGAAAGCGGCTGTGGAAAAAATCCACGAGCAAGCACTCACAAACTGTCAGAACTGGGATTTACCAAATCTACCATTGTTGTCCACCTGCACAAGATATAGGAAAGATTTGCAGACGATGCTGAGAGGGCTCAAACTTGTTGACTGATTATATACATATAATGACAATTTTGTTACATAAACGTTATACACTGAGTGGCCACTTTATTATGACCACCCCCTCAGTACTTCGTTGGGCCACCTTTTGCCTTTAATACTGCGTCGATTCTTCGTGGCATGGACTCCACGAGATGTTGATAGGTGGTTTGTGGAATCTGTGACCATGCTTGATGAATAGCACTTTCCAGGAGTTTGAGATTGCAATGTTGTGGATCCAGCTGTGTGATGGCTCGTTCAACTTCATACCATAAATTCTCAATGGGGTTGAGATCTGGAGATTGTGGGGGCCACCTAAGCAAAGTAGACTCACCGGCATGCTCCTGAAACCAATACTGTACAATACGAGGACTATGGCATTACGCATTATCTTGTTGAAAGTAGCCATCGCCATTAGGATAAACCATCCACATGACACGATGCACTTGGTCCGCAGCGATGTTTAGATATGATGTGTCAGTCAGACGTTGATCAACACGAATTAAAGGACCCAAAGCATGACAGGAAAACATTCCCCAAACCATAACGTTGCCTCCACCAGCTTGAAGGGTTGTAGCAATGCATTTGAGGTCCATGCTTTCGTGCTGTTTCCGCCAAATTCTCACTCTGCCATCGGCATGGTGCAACTGAAAACATGATTCATCGGACCACAAAATTTGTTTTCAATTATCGACTGTCCAATCCTTGTGCTCCTGTGCGAACTGGAGACGTTTTCTCTTGTTAACTGCTGACCGCAAAGGTGTTAGAACAGGGCCTTCGGCTGCCATATCCCATCCGATGCAGTGTACGGTGAACTGTGCGTGCAGAGATCATTTGAGGGGATCCTTGATTATGACGGTCTGTAATTTGCAGCACTGTTGCCCTTCTGTTGTGTGTTACCAGTCTGGACACTCTCCGTTGCGCCCGAGCAGTCACTAGTCGATGACGACCACACGTTGCATGTAGAGACCCAGTTTTTTGGCTGATAGTCCAGTCTTTAAACACTTTAACAACAGCTGCTCTGGAACATTTCACAAATGCGGCGGTTCGGTGATACTCGCTCCATGGCTCCGAGCTCCTACAATCATCCGGCGTTGAAAGTCCGTCAAATCGCATTTTTTGCCCATGTCGTCGCGCAAAAATCGCTTCTACTATTGTCGCAAACACTTAGCTTTCCCTTTTTATACTAGCCTCGTTCTCTGGCGGCAACAGCGTGAAGCCATATCTCATTTGCTTAAAAATGTCAGGTGGTCATAATAAAGTGGCCACTCAGTGTGTATATATATATATATATATAAATTTTAAATGGAGAATAAAATTTTTGTTATGCTTGTATATCGCAAATGCAAATTCCTAGTGATTAAAAATATGAAAAGGTTATGCCTTTGCTTTAATTCAGTAAAGCACCACGGATTTCACCATGGGGTGGTGTAAAATATTGTGGATGCTAGGAAGATAACGCTGTGCTGGAGAAAATCTCTCTCAAAACATTAGGAGTGGTAAAAATGTCCTCGTTTTATTACAAGCGTGTTTCTTATTATTAATGAATCATTACAGTGTTACCTGAAAACATATAGTGTAAATCATTCTCCTGCCATTTGGTTTCAGCCCCTTTTCGATTATTTAGATCAGCACATAGCAGAGAGTGAAAAAAAAAATTAACTAACCGTTTGGATGCCAGTTTGAGGTACCTTGTTTTTTTTTGTTGTTGTTGTTGTTTTTTTTTGTCAGTGTAAAGAACCCATCTTCAGAAAATCATGGGAACAATTCCTAATAATTTCCTAATGTTAAATAATACGTAGTAAATTTTTGTTGCTATGGAAGCACTAACGTCATGTTAGCTACACTGAGGCTTAACCGTTTACATGGAAAGTCGGCATACAGAAGACTTAAATAAAACTGAATGCCAGCTTACGAAATATGATGATAAATTGCAGTGCAAACATCTCTACTCTGTAGAGAGGTTTTTATTGCGGAAGTAGTCCGAGTTGGCAGTGCTTGAAAAATTACCCCTTCAGTGAGGACTGTTTAATGTTTTATTGAAGAATGATAGAAATTTCAGATTGAAGTCCATGTTGATGTTTTTATTGTTATTATTATTATTTCCCCTCATTTTCTTCCTTTTTTAAATTAATTTCTCGAACTATTCAGCTATAAACGAACACAATTAGACTAAATATAAGGGGAGATCGCCCAAAAAACTTAAGGGAGACTTCATGGATTTTCGGGGGCGGGGCTAAAAACTCCCGAAAAGATGCCTGATCATATCACTGGCCCTGAGGTGCCTCATGAGATCACCCCAGCTCAAGCTCAGATACATGTCGACGCACACAAGGAACTACTCAGAAATCCACACGATACTCGATTTGTCAAACGAATAGTTACTGGTGATGAAAAGTGGATATATTTGCGTAATTCGGGTTCTTCACAACAGTGGTTCAGTAGAGGTGAATCAGCTTTTCCTAACCCGAAACGAGGTCGTTTTGAGAAAAACCTTACTCTATATCTGGTGGAATTATGAAGGTTTAATACATTTTGAGCTTATTCCGAATGATCGGCCTATCAATGCCAAACTGTTCTCAGCAATTGGACAGGATATATGACAAACTTCAGCGGAAGTATCCTGCCTGAGTCAACCCAAAGTGGGCACTGCTGCAACAAGACAATGCAAAACCTCACACCGCTAATCGGAACCAAGTTAAACTTCGAGAAACTGCATGGAGTCGAACTCCTGCCTCATCCAGCATACAGCTCCGACGTTGCTTCTTCAGACACCTGCCTTATCCAGCACACAGCTCCGACGTTGCTCCTTCAGACTCCTGCCTCATCCAGCACACAGCCCCGACGTTGCTGCTTCAGACTCCTGCCTCATCCAGCATACAGATCCGACGTTACTGCTTCAGACTCCTGCCTCATCCAGAACACAGCTCCGACGTTGCTGCTTCAGACTCCTGCCTCATCCAGCACACAGCTCCGACGTTGCTGCTTCAGACTCCTGCCTCATCCAGCATACAGCTCCGACGTTGCTGCTTCAGACTCCTGCCTCATCCAGCGCACAGCTCCGACGTTGCTGCTTCAGACTCCTGCCTCATCCAGCACACAGCTCCGACGTTGCTGCTTCAGACACCTGCCTTATCCAGCATACAGCTCTGACGTTGCTCTTTCAGACACCTGCCTTATCCAGCATACAGCTCAGACGTTGCTCTTTCAGACTCCTGCCTTATCTAGCATACAGCTCCGACGTTGCTCCTTCAGACTCCTGCCTCATCCAGCATACAGTTTCGACGTTGCTCCTTCAGACACCTGCCTTGTCCAGCATACAGCTGCGACGTAGCTGCTTCAGACTTCTGCCTCATCCAGCACACAGATCCGACGTTGCTCCTTCAGACTACCACTTGTTTCGGGCGATGACGCATTTTCTCCGCAGCAAACAGTTGACTACTTTGGACGAAGTCGAACGCTAGTGCCAACAGTTCTTTGCCCTTAAATCGAAAGCTTGGTGCTGTGCCGGAATTGTACAACTGGAAAAAAGATAGGTTTAAACTAGTGAGCATCATGGCATACATTTTGAAATTTAGCTTGGATTCTTCCGAGGCTTTGGGTAAGTGAAACTGTTGTACCAAAAACGCCGTTGTTTTTTTCCCAGACACCCCAATATTTCAGATAGGATTCCATCTCTTTTGACTCAGAAATGAAACTTGGTTTATTTTTCATTTGCGAGCCTTAAAATTTTGTTCCACGGACCATATACTACCCGAGGGCAACCAGTTAGAAGGTTTAATACACTCGTGTAAATTAAGAGGGTGATTCGAAAGTTTTGCAATACTTGGATTACTTTTTGTCTTCATTCGTACCTTTACGACGAAAGCTCACTAGCATTCAAAGTATAGGCCATCGTATTGTACTCTCTTTAGCCATCTGTCTGCCAGTTTTTCGATTCCGCGGCGGTAACAGTTCTTGTCCTTCGAGGCGAAGAACTACTTCACCCAGCTGCCACCTCTTCTTGGTTGTTGAAGTGCCACCCGCGAAGGAAGTGGGCCATGAACCGGAACAGGTAATAATACGACGGTGCAAGGTCGGACTATATGCTGAGTGTGGCATCGAACTGATGACACACTCAGCATATAGTCCGACCTTGCATATAGTCTGGCATCAGTTCGATGTCCAACATATAGTCCACTCAGCATATAGTCTGGCATCAGTTCGATGCCTTCAAGTTCCTGGTGTTTTACCCGAGTCTTTCGCGCGGTATGAGGTCGAGCGTTGTCCTGCTGTAGGAGAGCGCGCTTTCTGTTTACCAGTGCCGGGTACCGAAACGGCATACATTCGCTCCAGCTGTTCGGAGTAGAGCTTGGCGTTGATGGTCCGACCGTCTGGAACAAATTACTAATGGATTACGCCCCCGAAATTCCACTAGACGCAGAATGGGCTCAAAGCGCCCACATTTGGCAACAGGTTCAGTAAGCTGGCTAGGCCTCAACCACTGCCGTTGTGTGCTAAGATTACGGAAACAGACCCACTTTTCATCGCACGTAACAATTCTCTTTATGAAACTTACACCGCGCTAGTTTTTTTAGGAGTTTTGTGCACACTTCCTCTAGGTGGTTTGCTTTAGCTGGCGTCAGTTCATGAGGGACAGTGCGACAGCTCCTATAGACTTTGCTGAGGCCCTGAAGGTGACGAAGCACGGTTGTCTGTGATATGCCCAGCTCCCCTGATAATGTCCGAGTGCTGGTTGTCGGATTTACCTCTACGGCCTGGCGCACGGCCTCCGAATCCACGGTTCGCGGCTTACCTGACCTTGGCTGATCGTCGAGGTTTCTGTCGTCTCAGCTAAATTTCTTGAACCATCTGGTTGCGGTGCTGTGGTCCACGGAACCTTCCTCTTTCGCATGCCAAAAGTCTAGTGCTGCTTGAGCAGCGTTATGGCCGAGTTTAAAATGGTAAAGCAAAATTTCCTTAATTATCCGGTTGTGGTAATCGTTTTGGCTTCCGAACCGTAGACAGAAGGACGACATGCAAAGCTGTTCACAGCAACAACTACCACTTTATATCCCTTTCGACTGACTACAGTCAGTGCGCGACTTGAACTTGTTTAAACATGTGGCATACCCCCCCCCCCCCCCGCAGCACATGCGGGTATGCAAATATTGCAAACCTTTCGACTCCCTCTCTGTATAAAAAAGACTTTTGAGTGCAATTTCGGCAGCATTAAAAGCCGCGCGTAGCAAAAGAGGATTTTCTGTTCAACGTCGAGAAAGGCAGGAGTCTCGTTATAAACAGTAACAAAAAAAAAAAATTGCAGCAGCAGTGTGCAAAAATCACGTTATGCATTGTTTAAGCCAAAATACTGAAATTAGGACCTTCATGGGGGAAGAAAAACACGATCTCTGCATAACTGCTTTTATTAAAACCACGTTTTGCAGCAGCATTTCCGAATACGAACGCTTCATTTTTAAGGGGAATGATTATACGTACATTTAAATACACGTAATGCTATTCACTCATGAAACAGTCCTCAGTATTAGCTGCAGAATGAAACCACGGTAATGGCATTCTGTCTGTACTTCGAGATCACTTGCTAACGTGCGATTTTTGAAAACAAGGTCACGCGAAGAAGGATTTATGGGTGTGTCTAAGGAGAGTCTTTTAGAATAAATGCATATTTTGTTGGAATCGTACTGGGAAAGGCTTGGAGTTTTATTCACATTTCTAAAAACTACCGCAAAGCTTTGCAAGGACACTACAGTCAAAATACACAAGATGGTAGGAAATTGAAAGTCTGCTAACAAAATAAGACTTTAAACAGGGATACAGTTACACTACAATAGATTGCTAGAATTCAGAAATTGTATTTATATCCTGCTGGCAAAATTACTTGTGACAGTTGTAATATTCTGAGTTGTAATCCCGCGTGTTCCGTTTTAATGAAGAAATATTATAAGCCGAGTAACTCGAATCAAACCTTTTTTTTTTTTTTTTTTTCCTTTTTGCACAAGGTGTGTGAATAAAGTCCGCTAAATGCACGGTAAAAGCGAACAACAGGTAATATTTAAGAAAACTGACTTTACTAGCCTTCAAAATAATTATCTCGGTTACAATAGAGTTTTAGCATCGTTCGTATATATTGGAAACTACAAGAAAAGTACTCCTGTGTTATCGTCTTCAGCTGGGTTGTCACGTTGGGTCTGGGTCAAAACACCGACACCCAAAATGCCGACAGGACAAAACACCGACACCCGAAACACCGACACCCAAAACACCGACAGGACAAAACACCGACAGGACAAAACACCGACTGGACAGAACACCAACAAACTGTCAACATTTTACTTCAACAGTTTTAAACTTCAAGCCTTGTATCGTACTTCTTTGACAATAGTCGGCGCTGCAGTACCAATGCAAAATTTCCTTTGTTAAAACTGCAGTAAGGAGCTATATAAAAATTTCAGTTTTTCCTGTATATGTGAAATTGATTGTTTGTATGTCCGCTATACAAATCGACAGTTTTCAATTTAGAACCACCAAATTTGGTATACTACCTCATGGTACTCTAAGTTAGACCGTAAACCCTTTTTGAAAGGGATCGAGGCCCGGGTCAAGGGGGCCCCATACAATATTTTCGTAAAATTTACAGTTTTCAATTTAGAACCACCAAATTTGGTATAATATCTCATGGTGCACAAAGTTAAACAGTTGACCGTTTTGGGAAGTGGTCGGGGCCCAGGGTCAAGAGGGCCCATACAAAATTTTAATAAAATCTACAGTTTCCAATTTAAAACCACCAATTTTGGTATACTATCTCATGGTGCTCAAAGTTAAACCGTTGACCATTTTGGGAAGTTGTCGGGGCCCCGGGGTCAACAGGGCCCCATACAAAATTTTCGTAAAATCTACAGTTTTCAATTTAGAACCACCAAATTTGGTATACTACCTCATGGTACTCTAGTTAGACCGTAAACCTTTTTTGGAAGGGATCGGGGCCCGGGGTCAAGGGGAGGCCCATACAAAATTTTCGTAAAATCTACAGTTTTCTGTTTAGAACCACCAAATTTGGTATACTATCTCATGGTGCTCAAAGTTAAACCGTTGACCGTTTTGGGAAGTGGTCGGGGCCCGGGGTAAAGTGGGCCCATACAAAATTTTAGCAAAATCTACAGTTTCTAATTTAGAACCACCAAATTTGGTTTACTATCCCATGGTGCTCAAAGTTAAACCGTTGACCGTTTTGGGAAGTGGTCGGGGCCCGGGTTCAAGAGGGCCCTGTACAAAATTTTCGTAAAATCTGCAGTTTTCAATTTAGAACCACCAAATTTCGTATACTACCTCGTGGTACTGTAAGTTAGACCGTAGACAGTTTTTGGAAGGGGTCGGGGCCCGGGGTCAAGTGGGCCCATACAAAATTTTAGTAAAATCTACAGTTTCCAATTTAGAACCACCAAATTTGGTTTAGTATCCAT
Organism: Macrothele yani; assembly: GCA_039090855.1. Lineage (NCBI taxonomy): Eukaryota > Metazoa > Arthropoda > Arachnida > Araneae > Macrothelidae > Macrothele > Macrothele yani. The sequence continues at coordinate 133,302,683 of CM077002.1, forward strand.
GGTGCTCAAAGTTAAACCGTTGACCGTTTTGGGAAGTGGTTGGGGCCCGGGGTCAAGAGGGCCCCACACAAAATTTTCGTAAATTCTACCGTTTTCAATTTAGAACCAACAAATTTGGTATAATACCTCATGGTTCTCTAAGTTAGACCGTAAACCCTTTTTGGAAGGGATCGGGGGGCCCGGAGTCAAGGGGGTCCCATAGAAAATTTTCGTAAAATTTACAGTTTTCAATTTAGAACCACCAAATTTGGTATACTATCTCATGGTGCTCAAAGTTAAACCGTTGACCGTTTTGGGAAGTGGTCGAGGCCCGGGGTAAAGTGGGCCCATACAAAATTTTAGTAAAATCTACAGTTTTCAATTTAGAACCACCAAATTTCGTATACTACCTCGTGGTACTGTAAGTTAGACCGTAGACAGTTTTTGGAAGGGGTCGGGGCCCGGGGTCAAGTGGGCCCATACAAAATTTTAGTAAAATCTACAGTTTCCAATTTAGAACCGCCAAATTTGGTTTAGTATCCATGGTGCTCAAAGTTAAATCGTTGACCGATTTGGGAAGTGGTTGGGGCCCGGAGTCAAGAGGGCCCCAAACAAAATTTTCGTAAATTCTACTGTTTTCAATTTAGAACCAACAAATTTGGTATAATACCTCATGGTTCTCTAAGTTAGACCGTAAACCCTTTTTGGAAGGGATCGGGGGGCCCGGAGTCAAGGGGGTCTCATAGAAAATTTTCGTAAAATTTACAGTTTTCAATTTAGAACCACCAAATTTGGTATACTATCTCATGGTGCTCAAAGTAAAACCGTAGACAGTTTTTGGAAGAGGTTGGGGCCCGGGGTCAAGGGGACCCCATACGAAATTTTCGTAAAATGTGCAGTTTTTAATTTAGAACCACCAAATTTGGTTATCTCATGGTACTCCGAGTTAGCCCCTAGACGGTTTGGGGAAGGGGTCGTCGGGGCCCGTTATCAAGGGGGTCCATACAAAATTTTCGTAAAATCTACAATTTTCAATTTAGAACCATCAAATTTGGTATACTACCTCATGGTACTTTAGTAAGACCGTAAACCCTTTTTGGAAGGCATCGGGACCCGGAGTCAAGGGGCCCCCATACAAATTTTCGCAAACTCTACAGTTTTCATTTTAGAACCACCAAATTTGGTGTACTACTTCATGGTACTTTAAGTTAGACCGTAAACCCTTTTTGGAATGGATCGGGGCCCGGGATCAAGGGGAGACCCATACAAAATTTTCGTAAAATCTACAGTTTTCAGTTTAGAACCACGAAATTTGGTTTACTATCCCATGGTGCTCAAAGTTAAACCGTTGACCGTTTTGGGAAGTGGTCGGTGCCCGGGTTCAAGAGGGCCCTGTACAAAATTTTCGTAAAATCTACAGTTTTCAATTTAGAACCACTAAATTTCGTATTCTACCTCATGGTACTGTAAGTTAGACCGTAAACTCTTTTTGGGAGGGATCGGGGTCAAGGGGGCCCCACACAAAATTTCCGTAAATTCTACAGTTTTCAATTTAGAACCAACAAATTTGGTATACTACCTCATGGTACTCTAAGTCAGACCGTAAACCCTTTTTGGAAAGGATCGGGGCCCGGAGTCAAAGGGGTCCCATACAAAATTTTCGTAAAATTTACAGTTTTCAATTTAGAACCACCAAATTTGGTATACTATCTCATGGTTGGACGTTTGGCGAAAAAATTCTATATGGAAAAAGTTTTGTACCGGTAAACTCTTACACTTTCTCATATAAGAGATTTTTTGATGTTGTTGTTGTGAGTTTAACAACCACCGAGAGCAACTCAACTCAGTGGGCTATAAGCAATCGTCTGTCCCTAATTTAATGCCACTGGTTCCACGGAAGAAGGGAGCGAGCCAGTTCCGTAAAACCAGGGGGGGTGGACTTCACCAAATTGGGGGGGGGGGGGGGGTTCACGCTTCTTCTATTCTCAAAATAACAATAAAAAAAAGGCAAAAAGATAAACTACGTCAACGTCGTATATTTTAAAACACAATTGTAATTGTTCATTGGTAAATGCACAAGGAAACAGAAATATTCCCTTATTTAAAAATAAAATTGAGCCTGTGATTTTATAAAAATATCCAGAAATGCTTTATTTCCAAACATTTAAAAAAAAAATGTGAGAAATTAGTGAGGTTACTCGAACAAAGAACGAGAAGCACAAAAAATAAATTGAGAAATAAAGGCGCAAGAGGTTATCCGTTTCTGTATTTTTATTTATTTTATTTATGATAATTGTTTTAAACATTTCCCACACATCGTGAGAACATATCAAACACAATACGGGGATGGCAATCAAGTTTCCTATCAAATGAGCAATACTGAATATGTAAAAAACGTTTTTACTTATTTTGCTATTTGTTATTTTCTTGGAAATAAAGAGCTTTGGCCTCAAAAGTGGAGCTTGGTCTACTTTAAGAGAACCAAGCGATTATTTAGTTGAACAGAATGAAAGACACTAGGTGGGCACTTCTCTTCCAGTAAAATTATTGAGGGGGCAAGATTCGCCTTGCGCCTCCATAGTCGGCGCTTCTGCGTAAGACAAACACAGCATCCATGACTCACTGGGATTCGAATCCGGACCTACTTGGACGATTGGTCATATGCCTGCGCCACCAGGGGGGGGGGGAGGGGCACTGTAGTTTTAGGAAATGTATTAAGTCATGGCAATTTATTTCTTCAAATTAAAGTACATTTCTCGCTTGTCTTACATAGAAAGTTTTCTCGAAATTTGTTTCGAGTCCCCAATCCAATTCTCCATCATATAGGCCAACAAACGGTAATCTTTATACCCCCCCCTTGAACATTCAAAGTGTTCCTCGGAGGAACGGCAATTGGTGCCCCGCCTCTTAATGAAAAACATGTGGCAATTTTCCTGTGTGGAAGTTTTCCAAGTTACTGAAAAACGTGTCGCAATTTTCCTGTGTGGCGGTTTTCCGGCAACCAACGAAAATATACGGCAAAAAAATATTTTGCAGTGGAGCCGTTGCTAATGTTCCTTTACATAATTTAGCTGACGTAATGAGCCCTTATGTTCTGGTGAACTGCCAAACGGATTTTGCATCTTTGTGATGCAAGAGAAAAATTTACAAAATGTAAATAACTTTGAGAAACCATACTAATTGTAAGTTGCTTCGATTTCGTTGTCGACACAATAAATGGCAATATGTAGCATACAGGTGCACAAAAAAGTCCCCCACATAGGAAAATTCCCCCACATGAATCTCCCCCACCTTTTTGAGTCAGGTATAGCGCACAAATTGCATTTTACTCAAAACCTCGAATGTGGGGGAGATTTCTGGGCTTGCTTGTGATTTCCATTTTCACGCTGCTTAAAACAAATATGTGGAGGGTGAATTGCCGGGATCGGCATTTCCATTTCCCCCGCAACTTTCAGATGTTTTATAAGATATCCGGTAAACCGTCACACAAGAAAAGCTTCACATATTCTTCAGCAACTTGGAAAAATGCCACACATTGGAACATTGTTACCCAGGAAAACTGCCCCATAGTTTTCACTAAGGGGCCGTCGTACACAAATGCGGTTCACTGTAAACTGACATACAGGAAAACCGCCACATATCTTTCAGCAACGTGGAAAACTGCCACACATTGACAAAGTGCCACACAGGAAAATTGCCACATGTTTTTCACTAAGGGGCTGGCCACAAATTGTTGTTCCCTTGGGGAACACTTTGAATGTGTGGCATATTTTCAGTCAGGCAGTTTTCCAAGTTTCCGAATTATGCGTGGCAGTTTTCCAAGTTTCCGAATTATGTGTGGCAGTTTTCCAAGCTGCCTCACGACGGAAAGGAGCTCTTTTGTTTGTCTGAATTTTCATGCCGGCTCACAACTGGCCATAAAAGTTCGGGGAAGGGGGGGGTATAAAGATTGCTATTTCTTGGAATATATTGAGAATTGAATTGGGAACTCCATAATATGTAAGCCAAACGAGAACTGTACTTTAATTTGACGAAATAAATTGCCGGGCTCCGTACATTTCTTTAAACTACGGTGTGCAGTGTTCGACGGAACAACGGAACTACAGCACGACTCACGCTGTGTTCAGAAAAGGACGATAAGGTGGGATTTTTTAAAAACGTTGAATTTTTACTTAGGCGTTAAATATTTACATAACATGTCCAGCTTGTAATATTTTTTGTAACTTAATTCATAGGCCCTACACCTTGGCCTTTTTAACAGCTTTTAATACGCCGACTTCATATTCATAACGTTTACGTATCAAATCAAGTTAATATGCGCTTTTACTTAGGCACTAAATATTAATTCACAGGACCTATGCCTAGGCTCTTTTAACAGTTTTTATTCTACCGGTTTCATATTCACAACGTTTACATATCAAATCAAGTTAATAATATTATGGTTTTACTTAAAAACGAAATATTAATTCATAAGGCCAAGGCCTAGACCTTTTTAACCGTTTTTATTCTACCGATGTCACATTCATAAAGTTTACCTATCAAATCAAGTCAATAATATCGCGCTTTTTTACTTAAGAACGAAATAGTAATTCCTAAGGTTACTCTACCAATGTCATATTCATAACGTTTGCACATCAAATCAAGTTAATAGCATTGCTCTTTTACTTAGGCACTAAATTTTAATTCATTTTACGAAAATTTTGTATGGGGCCCCATTGACCCCGGGCCCCGATTCCTTCCAAAAAGGGTTTACGAGGTAGTATACAAAATTTGTGGTTCTAAATTGAAAACTGTAGATTTCACAAAAATTTTGTATAGGGCCACTTTGACCCCGGGCCCCGATCCCTTCGAAAAAGGGTTTACGGTCTAACTTACAGTACCACGAGGTAGTATACGATTTTTCGTGGTTCTAAATTGAAAACTGTAGATTTTACGAAAATTTTGTATGGGGCCCCCTTGACCCAGGCCCCGATCCCTTCCAAAAAGGGTTTAGGTCTAACTTACAGTACCATGAGCTGGTATACAAAATTTGATGGCTCTAAATTGAAAACTGTAGATTTTACGAAAATTTTGTATGGGGCCCTCTTGACCCCGGGCCCCGACCACTTCCACAAACTGTATACGGTTTAACTTTTTAGCACCATGAGATAGTATACCAAATTTGGTGGTTCTAAATTAAAAACTGTACATTTTACGAAAATTTTGCATGGGGCTTCCTTGACCCCGGGCCCCGATCCCTCCCAAAAAAGGTTTATGGTCTAACTTTGAGCACCATGAAATAGTATTATAAATTTGGTGGTTCTAAATTGAAAACTGTAGATTTTACGAAATTTTTGTATGGGGCCCCTTGATCCCGAGCCCCGACCCCTTCCTCAAACCGTATAGGGGCTAACTTAGAGCACCATGATATAGTATACCGAATTTGGTGGTACTAAATTGAAAACTGTAGAATTTACGAAAATTTTGTATGGGGCCCCTTGGCCCCGATCATTTCCTAAAAGGGTTTACGGTCTAACTTAGAGTACCATGATGTAGTATACCAAATTTGGTGGTTCTAAATTGAAAACTGTAGATTTTACGAAAATTTTGTATGGGGGCCTCTTTGACCCGGCCTCGAACCCTTCCTCAAACCGTCTACGGGCTAACTTAGAGCACCATGAGATAGTATACCAAATTTGGTGGTTCTAAATTGAAAACTAGAATTTATGAAAATTTTGTATGGGGCCCCCTTGACCCCGATCCCTTCCAAAAATCATCTACAGTCTACCTTAGTGTACCATGAGGTAGTATATCAAATTTGGTTCTAAACTGAAAACTGTAGATTTTACGAAAATTTTGTGCGGGGGCCCCTTGACCCCTTCCAAAATCCGTCTACGGTCTAACTTAGAGTACTATGAGATTGTACACCAAATTTGGTAGCTCTAAATTGAAAACAGTAATGCCGCAAAATTTTTGTTTTTCTGCCGTTAAAAGCCGTCGTACAAACTTTCTGATATTACTTGATCCTTGACATACAGCGCCGACTGCTGTTGGGGAAACAAAATGGAAACGAGATGTCGGTGTTTTGTCCTGTCGGTACTTTGTCCTTTCGGTGTTTTGTCCTGTCGGTATTTTGTCCTGTCGGTATTTTGTCCTGTCGGTGTTTTGTCCTTTCGGTGTTTTGGTTGTCGGTGTTTTGGGTGTCGGTGTTTTGTCCTGTCGGTGTTTTGGGTGTCGATGTTTTGACCGGCACCCGTCACGTTTGCTTGAATATGAAATGACCGCAAATCCTTTCCCTATCACCCCTAATTTCAGTCGTCGAAACTAAGAATAATCGGCCGATGCCCGATCAAGCGAATACTGTGAGTGATTCAAAATAGCAACGTCAAAATTCGAAGCAGAACTTGATATTGATTCTTCTCCCCATTTTGCCCAATAACAACGTGCACTTACATCCACTACTGCGATACGTTCTATGTTCCACACTCTTTCTCACAGCTCCATGACGGTTACGGACATGTCCGTTCATGTACTTGACTGCGTCGTGGAAGTTACCGCAACTTTCACAACTTTTCCTTTTAGGCGTTGTGACAGCATTCGCCGAACTTTGTTGACACATTTTGTATTTGTTTTACGCATGTTCCTTCGTCTATGCCATGCATGTCTTGCGGTTTAAAATCACCACTTGCGTTTTTAGTTGGCAGAGCCGTGAAAATAAGCCCTTTGTGCTGTTGGTGGGTTTCGAATTTCGAATCTACGCTACTCTCACCAAAGCAGGATATTCTTCCAACTGAAGTACACCGGCAACGCGTATCCGCGCAACTTGCAGTTTTGACTAGCGTCACATACCCCCCCCCTCCCTCTTGTGTTGTGAAGAGCGGGTGCACGAAATCGTAGGTTTAGGATCAGCCGACAAGCCAAGCCTGAAGGAGTTCACTGCAGAAGATTTAGTTTATTATTTCCAGACGATGTGTGGAAGAATCATCACACCTTTTTTTTTCTTTTTTCGAACCTCACGAGCAGGAGATTCATTTTAATTCCTGGCGCCAATGTGTAAAGCCCTTTTTGTCGGTAGTCAGTTTGAACCATGTCTTCTTGCTCCGGAGCCGCACATTCTCCTGACTGGACTACGCCGGCAAACCTAATCGCTGCAAATTGCCGTTTTCACTTCCGCCATCTCAGTGGTCTGTCACAGAGCGATGCAGCTCAGGAGCGTTTCAAGCGCATTTTGAATTATACTGTTTGTCAGCTGTACTCTGACATTTACATATAATTGAGGCAGTTGCCATCTAATTATTCCCATCTCTCTCTCTCTCTCTCTCTCTCGCTAGCTCTTTCTTTCCTCCTTTGCCCTCCCTGCAGGCAGGTATTCGCTCTACTCGTTTCCCAGAACTAAATAAATACACTATCTACCAACAAGTAACTGGACACCCCTGCAATCGACGATATCTGCGGTCCTGATACACGTCACGGCCTCCGCCGTTAAATAACGTGTGGAAAACAACAACGCAACCAGTCGCATGCAAGATGTCACGCAGTTCGGAGCTCTCTGATTTCGAGAAAGGTGTAATCGTCGGGTATCACAGAAATGGCCGATCCATACGTGACATATTCAGCAAGTTGAAGTACCCAAAATCGAAAGTGGCCTACGTGATTGGCAAATGGAAGATGAGACGTGACTGTCGGAATGTGCCCCGACCCGGCAGACCCACAAAACTGGGAGTTAGAGACCGACGGGTGCTGACTAGAGAAATTCAGAAGAACCGCACCAAATCGATGGGCCACATCCGCGAGGAGTTTCAACAGGCATCCGGGAGTGATCTTTCGATGAATGCCAATCGTTAGGAAGCCCAACTGCTCGGTTATCATGGACGTGCTGCCGCCCACAAGCCTTTGATCACCAAGTCCAATAGTGCTGCTTTGCTAACCTGGTGCAAACAACGTCGACAGTGGACCGTTGAACAGTGGAAACAGGTTCTCTGGAGCGTCGAATCAAGGTTCACTCTCTACCGTTCGGATGACAGGGTATGGGTTTGGCGTCTTCTTGGAGAACGCCTCCTGTCGGAATGTATTGTGCCAACTGTGAAGTTCGGCGGCGGTGGAATTATGCTGTGGTGGTGTTTCTCCTGGTATGGCACGGGACCCTTGGTCGCAATTCCTGGTAGACTCAACGCCGAGACCTACTGCACCATTTTGGATGACCATGCGCTTCCTACGTTGTGGCAGTTTTACGGAGTGGACCCATGTTACTTTCAGGATGACAATGCCACCTGTCATGTTGCGAGGTCCACCATGGCTTGGTATGGTGACAATGGAGTTAATCGAATGGATTGGCCTGCACAGACCCCGGCCCTTAACCCCATCCAGCACCTCTGGTACGAGTTGAAGCGTCGACTTAAGGGGTGCCCCCACCGTCCGAAATCGGTGAAGGAATTGACCTGTCTTCTCCAGGCTGAGTGGAAGAAAATACCGCTAGCCGTCGTACAACGTCTGGTTGAGAGTATGCCCCGGAGGGTCGCAGCTGTAATCGCCGCTCGTGGAGGCTCCACCAACTATTGAAGGTGAATAAACTTCGTTTTCCTTTGCTATCACAGGTGTCCAATTACTTGCTGGTAGATAGTGTATTTACTATAGCAGAAACTCATGTTCAACTAGGTCTTTGTAGAGATGAATTAATGTTGTGCTTTGCCAGACCTTGATAAAGCGAAAGCTCAGGATTTTTTCTTAATTTTTTGCTTGTTTTTCATTGCTTCAATTCATTTGCAATATTAGGGGGGGGCTACTGATTAAAGATGCGTCGTGTTGTTTTGGTCGTTATATACACTGAAGAGCAATTGAATTAGAGATACCTGTCTATTAACGTGTAGCACCACCTTTCGTCCTGATGACGGCGGCGATTCGTCTCGGCATGGACTCGACAAGACACCGGAAGAGTTGGGAATCCATACGGATCCACGACCCCTGAACAAGCTCCCACAGTTTACGAAGATTTGATGGAGGGAGGTCATCTCTGTCGATGGCATCCCAGATGTGCTGAGGTCAGGTAACCTAGCTGGCCAAGGAAGCGAGGTCACGTCGGTGGAGTATTCATCCAACCATTGGGATACAATTCGGGAGCGATGGCACGGTGCATTGTCTTTTTGCAGGATGAGGTCGCCAGTGGGATGTTGAAGACGCACAAACGGGAGCAAATGGTCTTCCAGAATATCCCAGTAACGTTGACCTGTGAGGGACGATGTCACACGTACCAGGGGTCCCATTTCAGTCCACGTAAAAAATCCGCAGACGAGAATGCCACCCCCACCAGCTTGAAGAGTACCCTGCTGGCAAGAAGGATCCATCGCTTCATGTGGTTTGCGCCGTACTTGTATCCTGCCATCCGCATGTACCAACGTGAATCTCGACTCATCAGTTCAGGCAACATTTTTCCATATGTCTAGGGTCTATTGGCGATGTTCCCGCACCCATGCTAATCTTTGCACCCTGTGATGTGCGGTCAGCAGCGGTACCCTCGTGGGACGATGGCTTCTGTACCCCATAGCGAGGAAATGGTTCTGGATGGTGTGGCTGCTTACACGTTTTTGTGCACCAGCGTTAAATTTCCGAGTGATTTCTTGCACCGTGGCCCGTCTATCCGCTGTTACAATGCGAGCTAGCCGACGATGACCCCGCTCACCCACACGCTGTTGTCCACGGCAGTTGGCCCTTGCAGGGATGGTTTTACCGGATTCGATGTACTCATAGATCACCCGTGACACAGTGGCTCGTGAAAATCCCTGTGCCTGCACGACTTCCGAGATGGAGTTACCCATTCGTCGTGCCCCGACAATTTGCCCACGATCAAATGCGCTTAGGTCCTTCGTCTTACCCATACTGCGTCCGACTCTTACTGATTCCTGTCGCGAAGGAAAGGCAATTACAATTACAGTAAGTGAAGGAAAGTCAATTACAGGATTGCAAGGAAAAGTACGTTTGCAATTTGCAGGAAAGGAGGATTTCAGTGCAGAAAAAAAAAAGGCATGATGGGATGTATTTTTGTGGCGTCCTTGTAAACGAAAATGTGATATTAGAATATTACGAACTTTACTTTTTGATGCTACCTTTCTTTTATTTTTATTACATTCCACCGATCTTGAGAGACCGCCAGCAGATGTTAAAAAAAAATAGTCAAAAGCTAATAAACTAATTTCATAGCGGCAAACACCTGGTCATGCGTTTCTGATTTCTTTTCTCGTACCGAAAAAATCAAAATTAGCAAGTTAGTAAAATCATGCAATGCATTGATTATGATAAGCTTTACAACATACAGTACAAGAGCCGGCGCAGTGGTCTAAGCGATGGCCTCCGATCATTCGTCCGAAAGGGGTCCGGGTTCGAATCCCGCTGAGGCATGGATGTTGTGCTTGTCTTACGGAACTGGCTCTCTCCCTTCTCTGGAACCAGCGACCCTTAATTAGGGACGGGCGACTGCTTATAGCCCATTCAGTTGCTCACGGTGGTCGTTAAACCTACAATAAAACAAATGTACAAGAAATCCTTACTCAAGTTATTACTCAAGGAAAATGGCTGTGGAATAAATCTGCCGCCCCGGTGGCGCAGTGGTCTAAGCTATGGCCTCTGATCATTCGTCCGAACGGGGTTTGGGTTCGAATCCCGGTGAGGCATGGATGTTGTGTTTGTCTTACGGCACTGGCTCTCTCCCTTCCCTGGAACCAGTGACCCTAAATTAGGGACGGGCGACTGCTTAATGCCCATTGAGTTGCTCACGGTGGTCGTTAAAAATCCAATAAAAAAAAGGATAAATCTCGCTGCTGTGCCCTGACCTTTGACCCCATTTCGATGGTATTAAACAGAATTGGTTCAGTACATCTCCGGAGCAACATACTAAAGTTTTCTCGCAATGGAAGCATTTTTACTTAAGCTATGACGCACAAGGGCTATGGAATGAATCCCGCTCCTATATCCTGACCTTTGACCCCATTTCGCCCACTTTCAATAGGGTTCGACCCCAGGTTGTCCCCTACCACATGCTCAAGTTTCATTGAAATCGAACCATTTTCACGCCAGTTATCGTGAAGACAGACAGACGGACAAAGCTGGAGCATATACGCTTCTTCAACCTACGGTTGGAAAGCATAAAAAAGATGTGAATGTGGATATTATCTGCCTTATAATGACTTATGATACGTGCATATAAGTGAATGTAAACGATTTGGTTTTAAGCAAGCTGTGTTATTATTTTAATTACCATCCCAAGGTCTTTTGACAACACTTGCTTTAATGAATAGTAAGCAGGGACACCAACTACTACGGAATTCGTTGGTCCACTACGGATTACGGTAAACATCGGATATACTACGGAAATCGAAAATTTTAGTGAAATGACCTTTTTAACAATGTGCGTCAAGTTTACTTTAATGTTTTCTACATTCAAACGTTCGTTAAACATTCTGGACCGTATTTCTTGAATGTTTTCAATATTGTTGCATTTTTTCCATGATTTTTACGCTTTCCAACCGTAGGTTGAAGAAGCGTACATGCTCCAGCTTTGTCCGTCCGTCCGCACGATAACTCGCGTAAAAATGGTTCGATTTCGATGAAATTTTACTATGTGGTAGGAGACCACATGGGGAAAAAGCTTATTAAAAATGGACGAAATGGGGTCAAAGGTAAGGAAAGAGGAGCGGGGTCCATTCCATTGCCCTTATGCGTCATAACTTGCGTAAAAAAGGTTCGAGTTTGATGACATTTTAGTATGTGGTAAGGGGCCCTATGGGGACGAACCCTATTAAAAATGGACGAAATGGGGTCAAAGGTCAGGACATACGAGCGGAATCCATTACATTGCTCTTATGCGTCATAACGTGCGCAAAAATGGTTCGATTTCGATGAAATTTTAGTATGCGGTAAGTAAGGGACCACCTGGGGACGGATCCTATTGAGAATGGGCGAAATGGGGTCAAAGGTCAGGACATACGAGCGGAATCCATTACATTGCTCTTATGCGTCATAACGTGCGCAAAAATGGTTCGATTTCGATGAAATTTTAGTATGCGGTAAGTAAGGGACCACCTGGGGACGGATCCTATTGAGAATGGGCGAAATGGGGTCAAAGGTCAGGACATAAGAGAGGGATTCATTCCATCGCCCTTATGCGTCATAAGTTACGTAAAAATGCTTCGATGGCAACAAAACTTTATCATGTTGTTTCGGAGGCATACTGAACCAATTCTGTTTAATATCATGGTAATGGGGTGAAAGTTCAGGACACAGGAGCGAGATTTATTCCCCAGCCATTATCGTCATAACTTGAGTAATAAGTTGAGTAATGATTTCTGGCATGTTGGAAAGCGTATCATAATCAATGCATTGCAGTATCTTAGATGAATCGTTTTAGTTGAATCCGGAATAGTTTGCTTCATCACAGCTGATACTTAATCAACAAGAATCAACTAATGAAACACTAGAAACCATAACTGATAGAATGTCAGAGAAATCTTGCAAGCTTCAGTCTTTTTATTTCACGTTCGTCCAGAAGGAGCAGTATGGCACACACTCTCTGCTCAATCAAAGAGCTTGGTTACAGAATATAGCAAATTTTTGGGGGTGGGGGTGGGGAGATTGGAGGTTTAAAAAAATACTAGACGAAACCCATCGGAATAGGCGGTTAGTTTTTTTTTTATTTTTTAAAGAATAAACTCATATGTAAACTTTATTTGATTGATAAATTCATTCAACCACTTCAGAAAAGACCAGGTTCGTGATTTTTTTGTTGTTGTTTGGACTGAAATTTTAACGATCGCTGTGAGCAACTCAATGGGCTACAAGCAGTCTCCCTTCCCTAATTTAGGGTCACTGGCTCCAGGGAAGGGAGAGAGAGCCAGTGCCGTAAGACAAACACAACATCCATGCCTCACCAGGATTCGAACCCTGACCCTTCACGAACGAATCATCATAAGCTAGCGCTTAGACCACTGCGCCACCGAGGCGGCCAGGTTCGTGATGAGCATCACGACTGCACTCTTTTTCAGTCGTAAAATGTGAGGCGGAAGTCCACTCATCTCGATCGTGTGCAAAAATTCAACTGGATAGCGCACTCTTTCACTCTCATCTTCAGTCACAACTGTGTTTGTAAATGTTGTTGGAATGAGATTCGCGTGGCGAGTACTGTTCACCCGTCGGAATCAACGGTTAGTTTTTTGTTTTTGTTTTTTAAAGAATAAACTCATATGAAACAACAAATGTAAACTTTATTTGATTGACAAATTCATTTAACCACTTCAGTAAAGACAATAGTCTAGGTTCATGATTTTTTTTTTTTTTTTTTTTTTGACTGACGGTTTGACAATCACGGTGAGCAACTTAATAGGCTATAAGCAGTCGCCCGTAATATTTTCACTAACAATGGTCAACGGAATGTTTATTTACATCTTTACATAATGGGAAACGTCTTACCTACGTGAATAAACAGGATCGAATGAATATTAAATTGTATGTATACATCACGCAGTCCAACGGCATAACGCAATCAGGTCTTCGAGAGTGTTTGCTGTTCCGATGAGAAAAACTTTGATACCAATGCGTGCTAGCGTTGTTTTGCGCAACGTTTGGCTCAGAAAAGAGACTTCGGACTTTCTCAGTCCTTCCATGCTTCCGCCTTCAACAGCACGTGAGTCAACCGCTGGCGATCGAATGTCAATCGCACGCTTCTCCCATAGACTTTACATGGGAAATTTCCCGGCCCCCAACGCCCGAACCGTTGCCTCAATCTCATTTTTCTTTTCGACTGGCACATCTACATGGTAAGGCCTTTATTTTGATACCTCAACCATATCTTTACGTTCAGTCGTTTTCTCAAAATAGGAGTCACAGTGAAAAACCTTATAGAATTAATGTATAGATTTATTGAACGTAGTTGACATGCAAATACATTGACATATAAAGTATAGAAATTTTGTGTTTCGACGTCAGCAATGTACAAAGTGAACATTGAGTACCGAATGCCAAGTGAAGAAGGAACACAGCGAATTAACCCCCGAAAGACAAAAGCAACAAACATGCCTTTCTGGGATTCGAACCCAGACCCCTCCGTTGGGCGAATGATCAGAAGCCATCGCTTAGATCACTGCGCCACCGGGACGGCCACTATGTAACGCGTTCCTATTTACAATATCTTGTACTGGTATCTGTATGTACAGTGATTTTTTTTTATTGCAGGCTTAACGGTGAGCAACTCAGTGGGGTATAAGCAATCGCCCGTCCTTAATTTAGGGCCACTGGTTTCAGGGAAGGGAGTGAGCCAGGGCCCTAAGACACACATAACATCCATGCCTCACCGGGATATCAGCCAGGATCCATAGCCGACGAATGATCACAAGCCATCGCTTAGACCGCTGCGCCATCGGGGTGGCACAGAAACTTAAATACTTGAACATAGGCACTTCTGAATACTTCGACATAGGCACTTCTCTCATTAATTAATCGCATTGTATGTCGATATTGATACAGCATCAAATATTGACTAATAGATGTTATTTACGAAAGCCTTTTTGAACATCGATTCATCAACATGACTTCAGTAACATACGTGAAGACACAGCCTAATACATTTGTTGATAACAAACTACCTGAGTTAAGCTTTCGGATTCCTAAAATAGCATTGTCTCAAAGGTGGACAATCACAGTGCTTCTTCAAGAGGAATAAAGACATTGCCTCTCGAACTAATCCAATTCGTTCTTACAATGTATTTTGCTTTCTACTACGTAATTGTACTTTGATTTGTTGTCAGGTTGCCAAACACAAATTCTCCGAAAGAGAAATTCAGCGTTCCACCTAAAAAGCGTTTAACGAGAATAAATCCAAACTTGCATAAAAGTGAGAGGAAGGTTAAATTAGAATATATGCACAAGCCATTAGTAAATTGCAGCAGAATTAATGACAAGCTGACATTCCACCAGTACACTCGAAACAATTACTGAGGATCTGGGATCCCCCCAACCCCCACGCCCCATAAATTTGCGGTACAATTAATAAGAAGCTAGAATTAAATCCCGAAATTGCGGCACAACTATAAGGAGATGGAGCCCCACTAATGAAATGAATCCCAGTCACTGAGGAGCGAAAAAAATTAATTGAATTAGGACACAATCAATGGAAGGGCTGGAATCTCATCGGTCAATTACAGTTCAGTTAAATTGTGGTTAGAATTGAATCAGCAAATCGCGCAAAAATAAAGAAGGGCTAGAACCGTAGCGGCCAGTTGTCACTGTTTATCAGCATCAAGAACTCCACTTGCAAATTGCAGCACAAACAACAACCTGCCGGAGCTCCACTAATAAATTGTGGTAGAATCAACGAGATGCCGGAGCTCACTGGTGAGACTAGAATAGCAATTAAGATATAAATAAATCACGAGGGACTGGAACCAGTTAATTTCGGTGTGAAATCTTGGAAAAATGTGTACTGCGAAATAATTTCGCAACTACACAGTTAGTTGTCGTGCTGCGGATGTCTAAATTGTGGCGTAAAATTCACCTCAAAGAATACTTGAATTAGAAGAGTAAACTCTCAATTTACATATTCACTTTTTCTTTTTCATCCGGGATGTGTGAATTCTGTTGTCAAACTGCTACACTCTGAAGGAATGATCTGAAGCACGTTAAACTAAGAGTAGTTTCCTCGTGGGAAGAGTCTTCCGGCTTGGAGCTGCGATTCCAAGGAGGAAACGAATTTCTCACAGTGTACTAAGGCACCAAATTTGCAGACCATATCGCTACCTGAGTGCATATAAGAAGAGACGGATTACACATCGGTAACATTGGGCCGCGGGTGGCTTAGTGGGCAACGTTCGTGACTGCCACAGAAAGGACCTCAGGTTCGATCCCAAGCAGTTACGAACTCTCGATCCACTAAATATCCGCAGTGCGTCGGATGGGCACGTTAAGCCGTCGGACCCCGGGTACTGTCTCCCCGATAATAAATAAGGGCGTCTTTCTCCCCCTTTCTACTTCGCTTCCGTGTCACTATCCTATCGGGCACTCTAGCGCAAATCTCCTAGTTTCCTATTTCTAAGGGTTGTTTAAGACCTGGGGTCAAACACTCCCTTCCTAAAATCCTCTACATATAATCATTTGATCATCGGCAGTATCAATAATACCGTGATCAAGTGTGGACTCTGGCAGCTCAGTGAATGAGCTGCTTGATGATATTTGAAGAAGTTTTAGGAAGGGAGTGTCTGACCCCAGGTCTAAAACTGCCCTTAGAAATGAGAAGCTAGGAGATCTGAGTAAGTGAACTCAATAGGAAAGGCAAACGGAAAGATGTAGTGAAAGGAGAGGGTGATCCGTGACACAACTATGTCTGGAAGGGGGAAAAGGGAACGAAGCACCGCACAACGTCACAGAGAACCACAACACCAACCAGTCGCCCGACGCACCAAGCTGTGACTGAAACTCAACGATACCAATTTCAAATGTCCAAGCAGAATCCATTTTCGCCATCTCGATGCCAATCTGAAAAAGAAGGGTGTGGTGGTCTGTCTAACACCCACCAGTGTTCACATACTTACATTCTCTGTCAACGGGGGTCAACGATTGCCGCCTTAGTTCAGGGATACCTAAGGATTTTGCTGGGATTGTAATCAACCGCGCCCCTAACAAGTCCATTTGGGTAGGTTTCCGCTTTCTTGAAGAACTTTCTGGCGAGTCTGATGGAAAACTCATGTACCTTCTCGATTACAAGTCTGTTCCGAAGTGGGGTCCAAGGGGGAGCCCCAGTGATCATTCAAAGTGCTCGGCTCTGCACCTTCTCGATTCTCTCTCGCTGTTTCCTACTAATACCGATCCAAATGGAGGAGGCCTAGGTAAGCACCGGCCTGACGACCGACTTGTACAGCAGTACTTTGTGCCGCGTTGTAAGGAAGCTTTACTGCAGAAACAACTCGTCGCATTTGCTTAGCATTCGAGGTAGATGCTGTGAAGGAACGCACAAATCGGGAGCGGTTTCGAAAGTTTAGAAACGGACATGACTCTCTTCAAGAAAAGTTCCGTAGTGGTCGACTTGTCAGTCTTGATACAGAAGCCTTGAAAGTTCCTATTGAGCAAGACAGTAGCCAAACATGCCAGGAACTTGCCCGGTTATTTGGTGTTAGTGATGAAACCGTCTGAAGACATCTCCATGCAATAGGTAAGGCATACAAATTGTCTTAAATGGGGTCCTCCACGAATTGTCTGCAGTGAACATACAGCAACGTGTCTCAGCTTGTCTTTTGCGTCTCGCGTCAAAATGCATTACGTATGCACCCCCTGCTGACATTAATTCAGGGCATTCTTCTTCAGGATGGGTGTGGGCATACATGGTAAACCATCTTTTAGGATGGGCTATGTTGCATAACTGGTATTAGAGCCCCGTATGAAAATTTCTTTTTACGCTCCACTCTTCTCGGCCCCTGATTGACTGATGCGTTGGTCCAATGGGGAAAGTCTCTTTTAAGCTGATTGTGGCTTTAAGAGACCATACCTTATGCTTTCCCGCGCATTCTGACAATGCTAATGCTCCCTTCTCTTACTCATCATTTCTTTTCTGCTGACACTAACGGGATTCGTCTTGCTTTGCAAAGAGCAGCACAAGAAGCATAAGTCACCCAAGCTAAAAGCAATTACAGTCAAATTATTGGATTTACTTGCTTTGCAAAGGGTAGCGCAAGAAGAGTAAGTTACCTAAGGCAAAAGCAATGACAGAAAAAATACCCCAAGAAAAACATACAGCACTCATTACTTAAATTAACAATGAACTCGTAAACAAAAACAGCATTAATTATTCAGTTCGCAATATAACCCCATACCCACCTTAGCATTAAATGCTGCATCTGACTTATCAAACCAAACGAAACAGCAAAACAAATTAAGTAACTCACAGTATGAGATACAGCTTTTCTGCGGCTTAGCATTCCAACATTTAGCAATGCATATACTCTAACTCTAATTTTTCATTGCTTTTCATTACACTACTTTTCTGCCTGAACATCTGTTCAAATTTCTCCTTTCGAGGCGGTTGGACCTACGGCGTCGCGTCTACTTCCCGTCTTCTACGACCTGGTTGGGTTTATATACAGTATATATATATATATATATACATATTTTTTTATTATTTGAGGTTTAACGACTACCGTGAGCAACTCAATAGGCTATAAGCAGTCGCCCGTCCTTAATTTAGGGTCACTGGCTCCAGGGAAGGGAGAGAGCCAGCACCGTAAGACAAACACAACATCCATGCCTCACCGGGATTCGAACCCGGACTTCTTTCGGACGAATGATCAGAAGTCATCGCTTAGACCACTGCGCCACCGGGGCGGCCCGGTTGGGCTTGTATGCTGGCGACTAAATCTTTTGACAGAACAGTAATCGGAAGGTGTTTTTCAAAGTTATTGAAGTGTGTGCTTCAAGGTCCGTGACAAAGCAATACTACGTCGACGCTGGAAGCAGATTTTCTCAAAAGTTACGACTTTTCCTCGGCCTGGAACTCGAGCATGTAGGATGATCACACGTCAAGATCATTTGATCCTGTGATAAGTTCCCATCACCTTTACAGTCACTCTCTTTATCATCAGAAAGAGTTGCTTTAAGGCGCTCGTCACAAGGTAGACTCTCTCCTGGACACTGGCGGAAGCAGGATTTCACGAAAGGTGTCCACTGCGTCTCTTGCTGCCATCCAATGTTCGACGTTGCCAATGTATAGAATGGTGCCTTGCTCGAGTAAACTGGTAACAGAATGGCGGCATGTGTTCTTCATCGACGAATCTCGCTTTTTGTATGTGTTGCGATGACCCCGTGTTCACGTATTGAGACGACAGGGAGAACGAACCAATTTAACAAGGAGAACAAACCAATTCAACAAGGAGAACAAACCAATTCAACAAGGAGAACAAACCAATTCAACAAGGAGAACAAACCAATTAATTCAATGCTCGTCGTCGTCAACGTATAGAATGGTGCCGTGCTCGAGTAAACTGGTAAACAGAATGGCAGCATGTGGTCTTCATCGACGAATCTCGATTTTTGTATATGGCGCGATGACCTCCGTGGTCACGTATGGAAAAGACAGGGAAAACGAACCAATTCAAGAATAACTGTCCAGCAGCATACATCACGAACAGGAAGGATCATGGCCTGGAGAGTATTCATCTATGACAGCAGAGGATATCTTGTATTCCTCGCATCCAAATTGGAAGCTCGGCGGTTCTTGGAGAATATCTTGGATTCTGTTGCCACACCTTTCATAAGGAGAGGCGGGGCACATCGCAATATGTTTCAGCAAGATAATACGCGTTCGCATTGTGCGAACATTTCCACGGAAAATCTACGAGCTGTCAACATCCTGGAAATGACCACTAGATTCCCCGGATCTGTTCCCAATAGAACATGTATGGGAAATAGTTATACATCATCTCAACCCTCACGCGCAGCCAGCGGCCTCCCTGCAAGACCTGAAGGAAGCATGGCAGGTAGTGTCATTAAACGTCTCTTCGACTCAGTTTCATGATGCATTGCTGAACGCATCCCCAAGAGAAGTCTCTCTCTCTCTCTCTCTCTCTCTCTCTCTCTCTCTCCGCGCATTCCCGCTGGATCCGCCTGGAACCAGTCGCCCCGAATTAGGAACGGGCGACTGGTTGTAGCCCATGAAGTTATCCATGGTGGGCGTTAAACCCCCAAATAATAAAACATAATACCTCTTAATGTAGCTCATTTTTCCGGTAATCAAAATATACCAGTAGTTTCGAAAACTTAATCTCGTCTTTTTTTGCCTTCCGTACTGCTCCATGCGTATTTTGAAATTTTTCACCGCTTATTGATGTTGCGTGTTGCAAAGTGTATGTTACTAGCTGTGTTTCACAACCTGAGGAGTAGTGTTTCAGAGAGTGCTTATCATAAATTTTCAGGAATGATTTTTGCTGTTTTCGGTTTCATGCTGAGGAATCTGCAGTTCGGAAGCTGCATTTTTCCGCCAAGCATATCGCACAACATTTTGCAGCAGATATTTTCCTTTCTGTACGAATATCTCTGTTTTTGTAAAGGTAATTTTTTTTTAATTCCCTGAATGCTAACATTTTTTTTTTTTTTTTGTGGAAGAATTAATCATCTATGATGTACGGCGAGAAGCGTCTGCTTTGGCCATTCTCCTTACATTGTTTCTTTCAGAAACGGTTAAATAATTCACCAATCGAGGATGTTGAAGTGACCAATCAGGAATGCGGAATTTCCGGCGACCTCTTCATCTCCTTGAGAGGAGCAGAAAAAAAGAAAGAATATCCGTTTATATCGGTTTACATGTGGGATCACATTAGCCTTTCTCCTCTGAGATTAGCTACGCTGCAGTTTTAGGTGTCTGTAGTTCCGTCGCAGACCAACTGAGAGAGATGGCCAATGTCCGGTCATCTAAATAATAAAAAAAAATCTAATTGCAAGGAAACTAGCTTTGAATGTGAACACTGCAACATTGATTATGCTCGATTATTCAGACTCGTTTTCCCTGACAGTTCAGGGTGACTAAAGGTGAAATTATACCGTGAAAGTATCCAACTTCACGGTTCGGTGTAGATTTAAGCAGGCTCTTGAAACAAGTTTATTGTATTTTATAAACCCTCGCGGGGTCAACCAAAAGTGTAACTTCCGTAATAATGAGAAAGAAATTTTAGCTTAAATTGCCCTTATACACAGCCACCCAATTTTAAACAACGTTCGGTTTCCAATATACCTGTCTTTACGACGCTCTTGAATGTGCAGAGGATGTTCACACATTTTTAGAATGTTTTTCATAAAAAATTACCGAAAACAAAAGAAGTTCAAAGAATTGAAACTGGCAACAGCGTGTCAGATGAGCACGAAAGAAACATCTGCTTCAGTTAAATATCGTCTGCTAAGAAAATGGCGCGCGTAAACAAGCTGTGGGTAGAATGTTATGTTTGTGCTCTTTACGAAGAGAACGATTCGTATTCTATAATTAAAAAACGCTGTGAAAATCATGAAATAAGCATTTCTAAGTGTAAAATAAATATTATTTATAATGGAGGGAAAAAATAATCAGCATTGTCTTTAACGGGAAAGAGAACACCAAACTCAAAAGAAGGTACACCAAACTCAAAAGAAGGTACACCAAACTCAAAAGGAGGTACACCAAACTCAAAAGGAGGTACACCAAACTCAAAAGATGGTACGCCAAACTCAAAAGAAGGTACACCAAACTCAAAAGAAGGTACACCAAACTCAAAAGAAGGTACGCCAAACTTAAAAGAAGGTACACCAAACTCAAAAGAAGGTACGCCAAACTCAAAAGAAGGTACGCCAAACTCAAAAGAAGGTACGCCAAACTCAAAAGAAGGTACGCCAAACTCAAAAGAAGGTACACCAAACTCAAAAGAAGGTACACCAAACTCAAAAGAAGGTACACCAAACTCAAAAGAAGGTACACCAAACTCAAAAGAAGGTACACCAAACTCAAAAGAAGGTACACCAAACTCAAAAGATGGTACGCCAAACTCAAAAGATGGTACGCCAAACTCAAATGAAGGTACACCAAACTCAAATGAAGGTACACCAAACTCAAAAGAAGGTACACCAAACTCAAATGAAGGTACACCAAACTCAAAAGAAGGTACACCAAACTCAAAAGAAGGTACACCAAACTCAAAAGAAGGTACACCAAACTCAAAAGAAGGTACACCAAACTCAAAAGAAGGTACACCAAACTCAAAAGAAGGTACACCAAACTCAAAAGAAGGTACACCAAACTCAAAAGAAGGTACGCCAAACTCAAAAGAAGGTACGCCAAACTCAAAAGATGGTACGCCAAACTCAAAAGATGGTACGCCAAACTCAAAAGAAGGTACACCAAACTCAAAAGAAGGTACACCAAACTCAAAAGAAGGTACGCCAAACTCAAAAGAAGGTACACCAAACTCAAAAGAAGGTACACCAAACTCAAAAGAAGGTACACCAAACGCAAAAGAAGGTACGCCAAACTCAAAAGAAGGTACACCAAATTCAAAAGAAGGTACACCAAATTCAAAAGAAGGTACACCAAATTCAAAAGAAGGTACACCAAATTCAAAAGAAGGTACGCCAAACTCAAAAGAAGGTACGCCAAACTCCAAAGAAAATCCACTGCCCTGAAGATCAATCGCTCAAGTTAAAAATCTGTATGTCAACTGCAAACAAAGGTAATGAACAAAGATTTGCATCTAAAGAAAAGAAAACCGCTTTTGCTTAGTCATATGACTGAGCTCAGAACACAGTGTAAACTTCTATATGAAAATCACTTAGCCGGAGACAGATGAAAATTTGTTACTATTCATGAAGCATGCATCTACCTAAACGACTGTAACAAGAAAAGAAAAAAGTCTATTTGCTATCGCCAAAGATCTGGAAAAGACTTACAATCTGGGTTTTAAGAATCCAAAGAAAGTTTCAGTAAAGGATAAATGACCATGGTTTCTCGTACAATAGGAAATTAAAGTTAAGAAAAGTTGAAAAGAATGTTAAAATCAACTCTTCATATTACCAAAATAATGTTTTAGCACCTATATTTAAAGAGGAAATACCATTCCTTGAACCACAGAGCTTTCAAACAGAACTCCATCATGATAAGGCTACCAGTCATACATCCGAATCTACCGCACTGTTTTTTCAAGAAATAAATAAATGAAGCGGGTATCATATTCCTTCTGAGTCCCCTGATGTGACATTAATTGCTAAAAACCGCTTGCTAAACGCAGACCTAAAACAATGATTGGACTATGGAAAGCAGTGGAACAGGGGGCAGTAAAATACCGCCGTCATTGTAAGAAATGCCCTGTGATCTTGGAAATCTAGATGTAGCTTCTCCAGAGGAAATGTCAGATAGAACTAAGAAATAATTTTAAACATATGCTGGAAAGTCGTTCTAAAAATGTGTGACATCCTCTGTACATCCTAGGAATTCTTAAACACTCTTAGCTTTAGTTTTAAATGCTTAACTGATTAGGTAACTAACTGGCTAATGTTCTTAAATAGCTCCGTTGCACGTTAATCACACTTTGTAAACAATGAAGCAAACGGTCTGGGAGTAAGAATCAGCGCGCCACTTAATTTGTTCCACCAGTTTGTTCTGCTAACACTTTTACTTTAGAACATGAAGATTATCCCCAGTCAGAATATAATCTTGCTGGATTACACAGACATCATTCTCAAAGAAAATCACATTTGTTCCTCGATCACATACACTGAAGTGCCGAAAGTCATGGGATACGTATCTAGTATCGTGTGGGACCTCTAGCCCAGGCAAAGTGCGACGTGGCATCAATTCCACAAGTGGTCGGAAAGCTTCTGGAGAGATGTTCAGCCATGCCGTCTGAATAGCCGTCCACAGTTCCCTGGTATTTTTATAAGTGCAGGATCTTGGTTGCGAATGGACCTTTCCACCATGTACCATAAGTGGTCTATTGGGTTCATGTTGGGCAAACGTGGTGGCCACGCCATCTATTGGAACTGTTCAGAACGTTCCTTGAATCATTTTTGGAAAACTTGGGCCCCATGACATGGTGCAATGTTCGTATGGAAAATCCCATCGTTGTTGGAGCACACGAAGTCCATGAAGGGCTGCAAATGTTCACCGAGCAGAGCAACAAAGCGATTACCGGTTAATCACGTGCTTACGAGGACCAGAAGACCCAAACCGTGCCACGTAATGACACCTCACACATGTATGGAACCACCATCAGCTTGTACAGTGCCTTGTTGACTGCTTGGATCCCGTGGCCTCATGGGGTCAACACATCACCCGAACCCTGCCATCAGCTCGTAACAACTGGTAGCGTGACTCATTGAACCATCCGACATGTTGCTGGTCTTCCAGGGTCGAATTTCCGCGTTCATTAGCCCAAGTGAGGCGGTGTGTCCTATGTCTTGGTGTTAACAAAAGCGCTCTGGTGGGTCTCCTGCTCCCATGCCCCATAGACACTAAATTACGCTGCACTGACCTGACGGATATGTCTTTGGTACGTCCTGCATTGAATGTGGGTGTTATTTGAGCCAGTGTCGCTTGTCTGTTAGCACGGGCAATCCTGGTCGGGCTCCACCAGTTGCGATCTTTCATCATCCGTGGTC
This sequence comes from Macrothele yani, assembly GCA_039090855.1. Taxonomy (NCBI): domain Eukaryota; kingdom Metazoa; phylum Arthropoda; class Arachnida; order Araneae; family Macrothelidae; genus Macrothele; species Macrothele yani. The sequence goes on from CM077002.1 coordinate 133,326,779, forward strand.
GGGCACTGCGCTGTCCACGGTAATGTCTTCTATGAGGTACTCTTGATACAGTGACACCGTGGATCGAGGACTGTTGAATAATCACGCAACTTCGGAAATGGGACTAAACACGCGGCATTTTTCGTTTTCGAGAAATACAGTGGCGGAAATTGAAAAAAGAACAATAAGGAATTGGCGGACGATCATGAAATTTACATATGTTAATGGGTCGAGTTTACGTAGGTGTGATGTTAATTTCGGGACCAACCGGTGAGCGCTTACGCCACAGCACGGCATAATATGCAAATTATCATCGGTGGTATTTAAGGAGTACGGCGAAGTAAATGTAATCAGTCGTCGGCGTACGGACACGTGCGAAGACCCTGAAGAAGCTGCAATGCCTGGACATGGAAGACGTGTACGATTTCAGCAGTTATCGGACTTTCAGCGAGGTCGTCTAGTCGGACTCCGCGAGGCCGGGTGGTCGTATCGTCGTATTGCGAAGCGAATTGGACGGGAAGTATCGGTGGTGGTACGATGGTGGCGTAGATGGTCAGAGGAACATTCCCACACGAGAAGACGTGGAACCGGGAGTCACAAACGGACTGATGAGCGGATCGATCGACGCATAAGAAGAGCGGCGTTGTCAAGCAGAACATCCACTGCGATGCAAATCCGAGCTGCCGTTGAACCTGAGATGACTGTGCGAACAATCCGCAACCGTCTACTGGATGCAGGACTACGTGCACGTGTGCCTCTGGCATGTGTACCTCTGACTCCAGCCCACCGTCAGGAACGGATGCAGTGGTGTCACCAACGTCTGCATTGGAGAACGCAATGGCGATCTGTCGTGTTCAGCGATGAAAGCAGATTCTGCTTGGGAGCCTCCGATGGCCGTATGCGTGTTCGCAGACGCACAGGGGAGCGTCTGCACCCTTCTTGCATCCGCCAGCGACACACAGGGCCTACACCTGGTCTCCTGGTGTGGGGAGCTATCAGCTATCACTCCCGTACACAACTAGTGTTTGTACCGGGTACGTTAAACAGTACCTCCTACATCAACAACATCATTCAGCCCGTTGTTGTGCCATTTGTAAGGTCGGTCCATCGTGGTGTTTTCCAGCAAGATAACGCACGCCCACACACGGCACGTGCAACGCAACATGCACTTCAGGGTGTGAGACAACTTCCATGGCCTGCACGTTCACCGGATTTGTGCCCCATTGAGCAGGTGTGGGATTTTATGGGACAACGACTTATCCGGTCTCCACTGCCATCCACGACCATCCCGATTACCGCTTACAGGTTGAGGATGCTTGGAACTCAATGCCCCAAACGTACATTCAACATCTGTACGACAGACTCCATACCAGAATTGCACAGTGTGATGCAGTTCATGGCGGTTCAACCTCGTACTAACCATGTTACATGGAAATTTTATTTTTCAGTTTACCAGCAAATACAGCTGTATTTTGCCATAATATTTTGATCACGTTATCCTCTGTATTCCGTTATTACGCTGTATAAATTTCGTTGGTATCGGACGTCTCCTTCTTGGTCTTCTTTTTCACTTTCCGCCAGAGTATTTACATGATCCGAGTTTTCAGCTGCACGAAACGAAAACCAAGTTATGGTGCCATTCGTTGTTACAACGGAGGTAGAGGAAATATTGTATTGGTTTACGTAATTGTGGAACGGGAACTTCCTTCTTTATACAGAGGGTGAGTCGAAAGTTTTTCAATATTTGCATAAACGCATGTGCTGTGACGGTATGTCACGTGTTTAAACTACTTCAAGTCGCGCACTGCTGTCAGTCGAAAGGGATATAAAGGGATATAAACAGCATTGCATGTCGTCGTTCTGTCAGTGGTAGTGATTCCTAAAAGATGAACAGCTACAACCGGCTAATTAGGAAACTTTTGCTTCTCGAGTTTGAACTCGACCATAACGCTACTTAAGCAACACGAAACATTTGTCATGTGAAAGGGGCAGCTTCCGTGTACCACAGCACTGCCATCAGATGGTTCAGGAAACTTCGATCAGGTGACAGAAATCTCGACGATCATCCAAGGCCAGGTAGTCCGCGAAGTGTGGATTCGAAGGCCGTGCGCCAGGCCGTAAGTCAAATCCAGCAACCAGCACTGTAAGATTATCAAGCGAGCTGGGCATATCACAGACCACCGTGGTTCGTCACCTTCATGACCTCGGCAAGGTCTACAGGTGTTGCCGCATTGTCCCTCACGAACTGACACCAGCTGAAGCACACCGTCCAGTGGGAGTGTGCACGAGACTCCTAGAAAACCCGCGCAATGTACATTTCATCAAGAGAATTGTTACGTGTGATGAAAAGTAAGTCTATTTCCGTAATCCTAACACACAGTGGGATTGGTTCAACCCGGGTCCGTTTCCGGAACCTGTTGCCAAACGTGGGCGCTTCGAGCACAAGGTGATGCTCTGCATCTGGTGGAGTTTCGAGAGGATAATCCATTACGGATTAGTTGCAGACGCTCCGACCATCAACGCCAATTTCTACTCTGAACAGCTGGTGGAGTAGTATTCCGTTTTGGAGGAGAATAACCCGACATTGGTGAACAGAAAGCGCGCTCCCCTACAGAAGGACAAAGCTCGGCCTCATACCGCGCAAACGACCCGGGCAAAACTCTTGGAACTTGAGGGCATCGAACTGATGCCCCACCCAGCATATTGTCGGATCTAGCCCCGTCATATTACTTGTTTCAGTCCATGGCCCACTCCCTTCGTAGGCGGCACTTTAACAATCAGGGGGAAGTGGCAGCTGGGGTGAAGAGTTCTTCGCCTCGAAGGAGAAGAACTAGTATCGTCGCGGAATCGAAGAACTGGAAGACAGATGGCTAAAGACACCGCAACACGAATGGCATATACTTTGAATGCTAGTCAGCTTTCGTCGTAAAGGTACGTATGAAGACATAAAGTGATCCAAATATTGCAAAACTTTCGACTCACCCTCTGTTGAATCGAAGAACTGGCAGACAGATGGCTGAAGACGGTGCAACACGATGGCCTATACTTTGAATGCTAGTCAGCTTTCGTCGTAAAGGTACGTATGAAGACATAAAGTGATCCAAATATCGCAAAACGTTCGACTCACCGTGTGTACTTAAGTGTTGAAGAGGAAATGCGTTTATGTATATGTAATACGAGAAGTATGTAACCAGGTCAAATTTTCATCTGTGTGAGGAATTCTTACGAGAAATCACACGTCTCTGTATCACATTCCTTTTACTGCTAATGCAAGTCAGTTCAATAGAGCAGCTCGGCTTTGTTTCTTTAGATCAGGAGGTCTTCAGCCTTTTCTGAATCGTGGAAAATATGACAAAATGCAACAGCACTCACGGGCAGCATGAAGAAGGAACAGATTGGCCACAGGTTCTGAAACTGCACGTGTTTATTATGAATATTGATTCTAAGAGATTTTGAATCCAAACTTAACTTTCGGGAGGAAGGGGGGGGTATAGAAGATTTAACGACCACCGTGAGCAGTTGGATGGGCTATAGGCAGTCGTCCCTAACTTACGGCCTTTAGTGCCACGGAAGGGAGAGAGCCACTGCCGTAAGACACACACACACACACACAACATCCATGCCTCACCGGGATTCGAACCCAGACCCATAGCTGACGAATGGCAATAAGCCACGGTTTAGACCACTGAGCCACCGTGGAGTTAATATGATACATATATGGTACCAATACGTATGCCTGAAGTACGTACTTGAGATGCCTTCACTTTTTAGTACTTTTCAAAATTTTCAGTTTTATTAGTTATCGAAGAATTAGCTAGCTCAAAGCAGTTGTGTGAAATTAAAGTTCATATACCTTAGGAACCTGGATGTTCATCTCTCCATTTCCAAAATGTACTTTTTTTCCATTTAACTCATAAGTGGCGTCGTGCGGACCCACGGGCCGGGTCAGTTATTAATGTATGTTTTATTCACATATGCAATAAACCCAATGACTTTCACCTTCTAAGAATACCTTCCAATATCTTATTAATTAAGCAATCTGCAGGCATACTTTGTTGGGATCACCGTTGGTAGTACACGGTCGAGTTACATTGTGACTACCAGCTAATATCCAGAGTAACCGCCGTGTGCAGCGCGGATAGCAGCTAGACGGACTGTGAGTGACTCAGTAAGGTGCTGAAAGGTGTTCACAGGTATGTGGAGTCATGCTGACTGCAGTGCATCTGACAGCTGTTGAAGGGTGCGTGGTGGAGGATCCATAGAGCGAACAACACGATCGAGGTGGTCCCACAAATGCTGAATTGTGTTTAAGTCTGGGAAATTAGGTGGCCAGGGAAGTACTTTGAAATATTCATCGTGCTCTTCCAACCACTTTCGGAGATTTCTAGCTGTGTGACACGTCGCATTGTCGTGTTGGAAGATCCCATCCGCCCCAGAGAAAGCAATCAGCATGTATGAGTGTACGTGGTCTGCAAGGATGAATTCATAATCTGGGTTCAGTCATACCTATGGAAGGATGAATTCCTTCCATAGGTATGACTGAACCCAGAGAATGTCACGAAAGCGTTCCCTAGACCTTAACGTTGCCCCCACCAGGTTGTGTTCTGCCAGCAATGGTTAAAGAATGTTTGTTCTCCGATGTTTCTCGCATTATACGCCAACGTCGATCCGTTCGATGAAGAAGAAAACGTGACTCATCGGAGAAGGCAATCCTTTGCCAATCAGCGGAGATCCAATTCCGGTACTGCCTTGCAAATGTAAGCCTTTTCTGCCGATGCACCTTCGTTAGCATAGGTGCAGTGACCATCCGTCTGCATCGGGGCCCCATACTCAGCAGGATTCGCTGAACTGTCGAGACACACTTCTGGTTGCCCCTGGTTCATTCGGCCAATGAGTTGCTCCACTGTAGAGTGTCGATCGGCCCACGTGCGTCTTCGAAGCCGACGTTCACCTCTCACAACAAATGCACGTGGTGCTCCGCAGTTTCCACATAGCTTATTCGCAACGATGACATTTCTCCAATCACGATACACTTTAACCACAGAAGCCCGCGAACAGTTCACAAACTACGCTGTTTCAGAAATACTGTCACCCTTGCCCCGAAAGCCGATAATCATCCCTTTTTGCAAATCTGATAAATCGCTCCTTTTATCCATGACAGCAACGAGTGATATGTTTCCAGCTTGCCTACAGCACACCTTATATACCCTCCAAGCCAGCTCACGACACGTGCCTTTTTTCATTGGCTACCCGTCAAAAGTGGGAGGTGGTCACAATAATGTGACTCTACTGTGTATATTTTTTATTGATGCAGCAACGCAGTTTACGTGTCGTGAAACGTTTCATTGAAATCTGTCCCGTTAGTTGCGTCGTGTGGTACAATAAAGGGATCGATGTCACTGATGCGTAGAAAGAATCTTGGCTTTCTTCCAAGTTTTAGTGGTTGAGTTTGGGAAAACTCTTCTGACATTTCAGATCGTTGTTAGGTTACTCTGCGATTGTTTCTTACGTTCGTAACAAAACAAAACAAAAAACAAAGCTGTTATTCTTGTGTCCTCATTGCATCACTCGGAAGAAGTTGACGAAGAGACTGGGAACCCGGAAATAATTGTAATGTAGTTTTTATAACTGCACAAAAGGAGGAGTGCATGCATTAGATGAAAAATGCAGTATTTATAGCTCTAGTCATGGCACCAGGCATTGGCAGATGGCTATATGTTTTCGAATATTAGATATGAGTACAGTGAATGTATATATTCTGTATTAGGCTCATAGTAATCCGGATCCTCTATTACAGTCGGATTTCATGAAATCTCTAGGTAAGAATCTTATAGATCCATACCTGAAAGAGAGATTGGATAACACGTGACTTCCAAGGTCATTGCGTTTGTCCATGAAACGCATCCTTGGATTCAGGAAAGAGGAGCAAAAAAAAAAAAAAAAAAAAAAGGATGAAAAGTTAGCGAAAGACAGTAGAAAAACATGCTTTCTACTGTCCAGCGGCAAAGAAGCTCAAAACTGCCTATTTGTGTTCTTTCCGCAACAGACCAGCATGCCTTGTGTGTTGCAAAAAGATACGCCTCTAGTGTGCAAACTTTGATTTCGAAAGCTGAAGTGTTGTCAGTTCAACACTTGCAGTTTTCTAGAAATTTTCGCTGGAGGTACCTAACACTTAGTTTTTATTAAGAAGAAATATGCACAATCTTAGAAGTGTATGTATTTTATTATTTTTAAGATAATTTAAAACATTATATATGTTTCACTTTAAAATTTTTTGTTCCAACAAAATGGTGTGATCTGCGTTATTTTCAGTAACAAATTTGTAAGATATTTTTTTTTTACATTTGGGTCTCAGAGCGTTGTTAAAGTGCAAAACAGTAACTAATATTGTTCTTTCTGCAACAGGTTTTTATCAAGGGTGCAGCGCAGATAGCCCTCCCGTGGACTGCACGACGCTGTTTACGTTCTAAATATACACAACACCATTTACGGGTTAAGAATTTCCTTTGTGGACATCTCTCGCTGGTCATTAAAAAAATTCTCTACTGGCATGGGTTGAAGACCCCGGCTCTAGAGGAAGCCTTGCGTGATTTGCAATAAGTGGCAGAGCAAAGAAATTTTTTTGAAGACCCCTGCTCTAGGGCACGCCTTGCGTGATTTGCAATAAGTGGCAGAGAAAAGAACTTTTTGTTAAAGACCCTGCTCCAGGGGAAGCCTTGTGTGATTTGCAATAAGTGGCAGAGCTAAGAAATTTTTGTTGAAGACCCCTGCTCTAGCCTTGCGTGATTTGCAATAAGTGGCAGAAAGAAAAACTTTTTGTTGAAGACCCCTGCTCTAAAGGAAGCCTTGCGTGATTTGCAATGAGTGTCAGAGAAAAGAACTTTTTGTTGAAGACCCCTGTTCTAGAGGAAGCCTTGCGTGATTTGCAATGAGTGGCAGAGAAAATAACTTTTTGTTAAAGACCCTGCTCTAGGGGAAGCCTTGTGTTATTTGCAATAAGTAGCAGAGAAAAGAACTGTTTGTTGAAGACCCCTGCTCTAGAGGAAGCCTTGCGTTATTTGCAATGAGTGGCAGAGAAAAGAACTTTTTGTTGTAGACCCCTGCTCTAGAGGAAGCCTTGCGTGATTTGCAATGGGTGGCAGAGAAAGGAACTTTTTTGTTGAAGACCCCTGCTCTAGAGGAAGCCTTGAGTGATTTGCAAAGAGTGGCACAGAAAAGAACTTTTTGTTAAAGACCCTGCTCTAGGGGAAGCCTTGTGGGATTTGTAATAAATGGCAGAGCTAAGAAATGTTTGTTGAAGACCCCTGCTCTATTTTTGTTGAAGACCTCTGCTCTAGCCTTGCGTGATTTGCAATAAATGGCAGAGAAAAGAACTTTTTGTTGAAGACCCCTGCTCTAGAGGAAGCCTTGTGTGATTTGCAAAGAGTGGCAGAGAAAATAACTTTTTTGTTAAAGACCCTGCTCTAGGGGAAGCCTTGTGGAATTTACAATAAATGGCTGAGCTAAGAAATTTTTGTTGAAGACCCCTGCTCTATTTTTGTTGAAGACCCCTGCTCTATTTTTGTTGAAGACCTCTGCTCTAGCCTTGCGTGATTTGCAATAAATGGCAGATAAAATAACTTTTTGTTGAAGACCCCTGCTCTAGAGGAAGCCTTGCGTGATTTGCAATGAGTGGCAGAGAAAAGAACATTTTTTTGAAGACCTCTGTCTAGAGGAATCCCTGTGTGATTTGCAATAAGTGGCAGAGAACAGAACTTTTTGTTGAAAACCCCTGCTGTAGGGGTACCCTTGCGTGATTTGCAATAAGTTTCAGAGAAAGCTTGGTAAAAGTCCGAAACGGGTCGGGTCAAGTCGGGCCGGGTAGTACGTTTTCTTAGCGGAGCCAGACCGGGTGGAACTGCAAACTGGAAATTCTGATCTGGGCCAATAGGCCTAGTTCGGGCAAGTGCCGTACTTTCCAAATTAAGGATCATGCAAACCTCTAATACTACTGTCTCGGGTTTCCTAAATCAATAGCATTGCTCCGGGACAATTTTGGTCACATTTTATGAAAGTACCGTATTTGATGATACAAGTTTATTTTAAAGAACTTCAAGTAACGTTACTGGCTTTATTTGAGCAGATCTGGTGTATTTGGTTGACAAAGAATTTATATAGGCCTCAGATCGAAAGTGAATCATTTTCCATAATTTCTCCGTTGGATGAATTCTTCCATGTACGATTAATTCTTCGTTGGATGAATTCGTCCTTATGCAACCCACTTTTTGACATAGAACTACGTCGCGGTGAGTAGGTGGTAACATCGGAGCGCAAATGCAACGACTTTGGACGCTTATATCTTCAAAACTAACAATCGTAGAGTAACAAATATTGCATCATTAGATAGTTTATAGAGTCTTATTTATAACAAAAGAAGTTCCAACTCTCCATCCCCTAACCCTTCGATACACTATCGTTAGAAAGTTAAGCTAAATTTCGCGTGATTTTGTTTCGCATTACGCCGTTTTAAGGTTGATGACTAGTGAATAGGTACTGATAGCGATGACCTCAGCTCCGCATTCCGTAGCTGATGGTCAGAGCTAACGGTCGTATGTGATAAACCGAAATAAAGTGGATTTAAAATTTATTTATTTTTTAGATGAAAAAATTTGTTGACGAAAATTTAGAAATGCCACGAAAATCCAGGGAAAGCTACTATAAGAACCGACGAAAGTTGAAGAAACAGCTAGAGGAGAACGAGAGGAGCCCAAAAAGGCCAGCTAAGTCATCAACCGAAAGGCCACGGGAATGTAGGGAGCGTCAAAAGTCTTCGCGCCAGGACGCGTTTCACCCGAGTTCGACTCCAGAGGCAAAACCTTCCACTTCAACTGCACAAATTGAGCCTGAACAGCAAGAACACGTGGGAATTGATGTCATCGATCCAAGTTTTCAAATGTTCACACCATGTACGGAATACCAATGTACATCGCGAGTCTTCACAACTTCCCTGGATAATGAATGTTTATACGTCTCAAACCTTTACACCGCCGATGCATTCTGAATCTAGACAAGAGCAACAACAAGAAGAGCACATTAGGCCCGAGACATATCGCCAAATTTATAACAACGCAACTAAGGAGTTCGAAAAATTGTTTCTGAAGAACGATTTCTTCAGATACAATTTTAGCAATAACTACTGACAACGATGATACTACTCCTTCTTCTGACATTAATTTATAATCAGCATAAGTTACTAATGAATTGTATATGGTATAGGTTGCTTTTAAGTAAATAAAGTAAAACATTTCCTTCGTTTTATTTCTTAAAAATGTTATATCTAAAAAAAAAATCAAAAGGGCACAGTAACAACTTTGCCGCAACCTACAACGAAAGGCTACGTCAACTGCCCTACGCTGAATACTTTAAGGACATAGAATTAGTGAGATAGTGCCATGAAATAGTGACAGTTGGCGTAGTTCTACGTTGTAGGTTGCGACACAATTTCTACTGTGCCCCTTTCACTTTCTTTTTTTTTTGCACTGGCTTGAATTACACTATATAGACAAAAGTATTCGCACCCCTAGCTCGACGGAAGCAGCATTTATTAGCCGAAATCAGTACATAGTCGCCCACCTTTGGTAGTAGTGACCAACCAGACCCCTCTTTGGGCGAAATTTCCCTCCACTCTTCCTTCAAAGATCTTTCCAGAGCTGTCGTAGAGAAAGGTCGTACCGGCGCAGATCGGATTGAGGTTTCTAGCTCGTCCCACTGATGTTCTATTCAATTTAGATTAGGAATTCGGGCCGGCCAATCAAACTCTTGGCACAACGTGCTCCTCAAACCAGACCTGGACTGACCTTGCAGTGTGGCCGGGCGCACGATCTTGTTGAAACAAGCAGGGATCTGTGCCGAAGTACAGTGCTCCCCGGATATAACGCCGTCGTTTATGCAGATATAACGCGGGTCTTTCCTGTTCCCCGTGCTTGACGCTATGCTATTGTAGCCCTCAGTTATAACGCGGTGGTCGTATAAAGCGAGTTGGATCCCTACCCCGCAAACCCACGTTATAACCGGGGAGCGTTGCATTGCCACTGCGTTGGTAGCAAAACGTTGTGAAGAATGTATTCGAACGCAACGGCCGTAAGTCTGGAGAGCACCACAACCGAAGATCTAAGTCCTTCCCAGTAGAAGCAGCCCCACACCATGACAGATGCCTCTCCAAACCTGACTTTAAGGACAATGCAGTCCGCCTGACAAGATCCCCCCGTGAAAACGTCGCACGCAAACACGCCCTTTCGAACGCAAAAGGAAGTAGCGTAATTCGTCGCTCCACACGTTCCTCTTCCACTGTACTATTGTCCATGAAGTGCAGTAAGGTTGCTTACAGTCGTCGTTTGGCATTGCTTGGCGTACTGTAAGGCGTGTTCACAACTGACATAGCATAGCAGCCGTGGGTATGCGGTTCCCGACGGACCGTTCTGGTGCAAATAGCTGTTCCACTGACTTGCGCGATATCGCCGGACAGGTCTATGGTAGAGAACGTGCGTGCCTTCACATTTCGCAGTGCGTTTTGTTTGGCACGATCTCTCAGTACGGGCCTCCAGGGGGCGGCTTCAATGTTGTGGAATCACATGCTTTATATCGTTAAAGAGCATCAGCGACAATGCATTTGAAGAATCCTAGAAGAGTGGCAATGCTAAGCACTGATTGCTTACTCAGACGACATCCAATCACCACGCCCCTTTCAAATTCCGGCAGTTCAGCTCCGCGCGGCACGGTCGCTTCCAATGCGGTCTAACAGGTGTCATTTGTCATTTTCTTGTAGGACTTCCGTCCACAGTGAGTAGAGTTTAGGTCCCAGCCACCTACAGCGAGATCGCCTTTTGAGCAGGACACAGAAACGGAAGGAAGGAGAGCAAGTCTAGCGACTTTGACAGAACAGTTTGTAGTGAGATAAGAGTATAGTAGATGGCGCCACCGTACAAGTACGGTGTTGCACATAGAGGGGTGAGAGAATTTCAGGGGGGGGGCATAGGAAAGGATACCCATTTAACCAGTGGGTCCAACCAGGGGGCCGTCACTTAACGTGCTCGTCCGATGCACGGCGGATATTTAGCGATTGTTACTAAATCACACAATCTCTGAAAGATCAGCTCAGGTTCGAACCTGAGGACCTTGCATCGATAGTCTGAATCGCTAACCACTAAGCCATCCGCGGCTCAGTGTAACAGGTGTGCCAACACTCCCATTTATATACAGCACCAAACACACCCCGCGCGTGCGCATCTAGTTCTTGAAATGCGCGTTTATTTGAATATGTGGAGGTGTCCGAATACTTTTGTCTACATAGTGTAAATCTGAGTTGTATAGTGATTTTAATTTATGAGTGTGGAATCGTCCTCTCTCTCTGGGAGACTAAATAGAAAAGTCGAACTTTTTCTCCATTATGCGTATTTTATTGTTACGGACTCTTCTAAATGTACATGCTATTAAAGATGAGTCTATGCGTATTAAATATTGCTCCTGTGACGTACATATCTCAAAGGTGATGTGGCAAAGATGAACCTATAAGCTTCGTCGGTGTAATTTATGCGGGAGAGCAACTGGCTCCGTAGCAAGGAGTCGTGGATTCGAATCCCACTGTTGGCAAATGGGCTTATTTCGCTGCATTGATACCCGAAGAATTTCCCGGCCGTTTGGTTTTTCGAAAAATGTGTAAGGTTCGTTCCACACGTCATCTGGAATTAGTGAGAATTCCTTCTACACTTCGAAAAATGCGTGATGCTTCTTCCACGCATCGTCTGGAATTAAAGAGAATTCCTTAGCGAGTTCCTTCAGGCTTGGTTTTCCGGCTGACCCGGAAACGTACGATTCCGTCCCAGAGAGGGGGAGCTATATGTGACGTAGCTACCTCACATGTCAAGACGGAAAAGTTGGAGTGATAAGCTTCGTCGGTGTACTTTAGCTGGAAGAGCAATTGGCTCCGGAGCGAGGAGGCGTGGTTTCGAATTTCACGACCAGCAGATGGGCTTTTACGCTATGATCCACACTACTACACTTCATGTTACGAAATCCCTGACATGGTGTATCTCCCGTCTTTTTTTCTCGGCTAGGAAACAACACTAAACAGCGATACACAACATTTGGCGTGACGTAGTTGCACAAATATTTGAACCTCTCGCACTGAGAAGATGAAAGAAACGTGACTTTGAAAGCCGCTGACATCTACTGCGTTGCTGCCCGTTGGTTGAAACATTAAAAATTTGGCATTGAGATGCATATTTTGTAATGTTTATAAAAAGATAACTGATATACTAACTAAAAAATACTGGAATAAATTATGATTTATCCTCATAGTGCGGTTATGATGCTCAATAAAATTTTTGCATTTCTGTCTACGATATCATCTATAGCTAACCTACCAAAAATCTTTTGCACCCTGTTTGTGAAATGATACCTAGCAGTGTATCGATATTCAATGGCAATCAGTTTCACTTCACGTGGTGGCGTTCGTCATTAGCTGGCAGTCCCTTCGAGTTCAAAAATCCATACCCAGTATCAGTAATGGTGTCTCGCAGATTTCTCATTAACCCTAACGTACGTAGTAAAGAACTAATTTTTGGAGTGGAGGCGCGTGTAATGAAATATGGGGATCCGCCCAACGAGCGAAGCCACGATGCCCGTCTGGAGCGGTGAGTTCATCATCGTCATCATCCTTGCCTGCAGAAGACATGAGCGCGGTTGGTTGACCTCCTACGAAAACGGAATTTTGAAAAAGATCCTTACACGGAAGACGCACGAACAAGGTCAATCTTTCGTTTGCTGGCAGGGTCCTTTTCTTTATCCGTCCCTCGTGGCTTTCTTGTACTCGGAACCAACGAATTTTAATTTATTCAAAAGTTCTCACTTCGGTGCTTCCAGTTCCGGTAATTAAACGCCACTTTTCTGCACGATGAGTTTATATTTTCAATATTTTCAAGTATTTTTTTTTTTTTATGCTATACATCTTCTTGACAGCAGTAAATTGCGTGCAAAAAATTTCGATGTAACGAAAATGGGTAACGGATGTAGTCAAAACCATTGTTGAAATCTCATTTTTGAATGTTGAAGTTGACGCAAGAATAGTTAATTACTCAACAATAAACACTGGCGGAAAGTGAAAAAAGAACACCAAGAAGGAGACGTCTGGTACCAACGAAATGTATACAGCGTAATAACGGAATACAGAGGATAACGTGATCAAAACATTATGGCAAAATACAGCTGTATTTGCTGGTAAACTAAAAAATAACATTTCCATGTAACATGGTTAGTACGAGGTTGAACCGCCATGAACTGCGTCGCACTGCGCAATTCTGGCATGGAGTCTGTCGTACAGATGTTGGATGTAAGTTTGGGGTATTGAGTTCCAAGCATCCTCAACCTGGACGCGTAAATCGGGGATGGTCGTGGCTGGCCGTGGAGACCGGATAAGTCGTTGTCCCATAAAATCCCCCACGCGCTCAATAGGGGGCAAATCCGGTGAACGTGCAGGCCATGGAAGTTGTCTCACACCCTGAAGTGCATGTTGCGTTGCACGTGCCGTGTGTGGGCGTGCGTTATCTTGCTGTAAAACACCACGATTGACCGACCTTACAAATGGCACAACAACAGGCTGAATTATGTTGTTGATGTAGAAGGTGCTGTTTAACGTACCCGATACAAACACTAGTTGTGTACGGGAGTGATAGCTGATCGGTCCTCACACCAGGAGACCAGGTGTATGCCCTGTGTGTCGCTGGCGGATGCAAGAAGGGTGGAGACTGCGAACACAAAGAAACGGCCATCAGAAGCTCCCAAGCAGAATCTGCTTTCATCGCTGAACACGACAGATCGTCATTGCGTTCTCCAGTGCAGACGTTGGCGACACCCCTGCAGCCGTTCCTGACGGTGGGCTGGAGTCAGAGGTACACATGCCTGAGGCACACGTGCACGTAGTCCTACATCCAGTAGCCGGTTGCAGATTGTTCGCACAGTCACCTCAGGTGCAACGGCAGCTCGGATTTGCGTCGCAGTGGAGGTTATGCTTGACAACGCCGCTCTTCTTATGCGTCGATCGGTCCGCTCATCAGTCCGTCTGTGACTACCGTTTCCACGTCTTCTCGTGTGAGAATTTTCCTCGGACCATCTACGCCACCATCGTACCACCACCGATACTTCCCGTCCAATTCGCTCGCAATACGACGATACGATCCCACGGCCTCGCGGAGTCCGACTAGACGACTTCGCTCAAAGTCCGATAACTGCTGAAATCGCACACGTCTTCCATGTCCGGGCTTTGCAGCTTCTTCAGGGTCTTCGCACGTGTCCGTACGCCGACGACTGATTACATTTACTTCGCCGTACTCCTTAAATACCACCGACGATAATTTGCATATTATGCCGTGCTGTGGCGTAAGCGCTCACCGGTTGGTCCCGAAATTTACATCACACCTACGTAAACTCGACCCCATTAACATATGTAAATTTCATGATCGTTCGCCAATTCCTTCTTGGTGTTCTTTTTCACTTTCCGCCAGTGTATTTTACCAAACTATCGCCGAAAATTATTTCAAGTTTCGCATTTCATCAACGTAACAGTATCTCATTGCAATCTACGTAAATTACGAGAAAGTTGTTCTAAATGTGATAAAAGCCATTACAGAAATATACACTGGAGTGCAAAACTTAAGGACCGTTCGGTTTTTCGCCGTATCTTCGCAATGAAGCAGCCTGGAGACATAAATGCCATACCACAGAGACCTCAGTATGTACCAAGCGGGGAAATGAGCAAACACGTGTGCAGAAATGAATACAAAAGTGTACACTGGGACTTTAGTAAGAAATGACCGTAAAGCAGTACACACCATGGTGCATAGCCATCGTTTCCACAGATGTATTACAGCAAAGAGGTGGTCGTCAGTAAGGATGATGTCCTCTAACAGCAATTGCTGCTTTGCAGCGTCTGGCCAGACTTAACACGAGGCTGTCAATGAGTTCTTGGGGCAACTTTGCCCATTCCTCTCGTAGTGCATGTTGGACATTTTCCAGCAGATGTGGGCGTGCCGCAAGACGTCTCCCCAGAGCGCCCCGCTCATATTCTATGGGATGTAGATCCGGGGAGTACGCAGGCCAATCCATACGAGTGATATTCTCACTTTCCAACAGCTCATCTACTGCACGTTTACGATGGGGTCTCGCGTTATCGTCCATAAGCACGAACTTGGAGTCAGTGGCACCTCGGAATAGGCGTACATGGGGAAGGAGCGCTTCATCGCAGTAGCGGTTTGCGGTTATGGAACGTCCTTCGAAACTATGGAGCTAAGTACGACCATTCAGCGTAATGCCTTCCCAGACGAACACACCAACAGCGACATGCCGATTCCTTTCGGTAATGTTAGCCGGTCGATAACTTGTTCTCACCTCTCTCCAGATCAGCTGAATGTCCAGAACCGCTCGTGGTACTGAAACGACTCTCATCCGCGAAGAGTACCGTAACCCGTTGCTCTGCGGCCCAATACTTGTGGTCCTTTTTTTTTATTTTTTTTTTATTGGAGGTTTAACGACCACCATGAGCACCTCAATGGGCTATAAGTAGTCGCCCGTCCCTAATTTAGGGTCACTGGTTCCAGGGAAGGGAGAGAGCCAGTGCCGTAAGACAAACACAAAATCCATGCCTTACCGGGATTCGAACCCGGACCTCTTTCGGACGAATGATCAGAGGCCATCGCTTAGACCACTGCGCCACCGGGGCGGCACTTGTGGTCCTTACACCATTGTAATCGATGTCTCCGATTGGTAGGTTTTAATGGGATACAACGTTCAAGTCGTTGGGCAAATAGTCCACTTTTATGTAGACGTCTGGCAACGGCGAACCGCAATACGGCGCGTGCTGTGGTCATCTGCAGTTGCTTCTCGATGTTGCCCGCTGTCTGGCGTCTATCGCCTTTGGCTTGTAGGACAACATATCTGTCATCTCTTGCTGTTGTTTTCCGTGGCCGACCACTACCGACCTTTTTAACAGCTGTTCCTATCGTTTGGAAACTCTCCCACATACATGAAACAGCGTTATGAGTCACGCCGAACTCGTCGACGACACTCGTTACGGTTCTCCCCTCCTCCAGCTTTCCGATTATTCGACCACGTGTAAAGTCATCTAAATGTCTCCGCGTGGACATTTTCTCGTCTGAGACACACTAACAAACCACTCGAACCTCTTTACAACGCCGCACACTTTCGCTTTCCGTTTCCTGCCTTGCTGCTAGATGCTCCTTATATCCATTTCGGCGCTGTCATGTGACCTGCGGCATCACATTTCGGAAATTTGCATACGCATCGTCTTTCTACTGATCAGCTTACTTTATGCAAATCGCCTGAAGCTTGTGTGTTTCACTGTGCGTCTATAACCTGCGGCACTACTGTCCGTCCGTGCTCGCCAGTGTAGTTTTGATACTATAAAAGCGGCGAGTCGTAGCCATATCTGGTTTCCTCTCGACCTCCTAAAGGTAGGAGAGGAGTTACCTGCTGTTGACGAAAGCTTGAAAATGATGAACATTTAACACGATGGGGTGTAACCAGTGGGTAACCTAAACAAGAGGTCGGGAACCTTTTCATGTTGCAAGGCCGCACTAAATAGGTTGTAATCTAACAAAGCCGCATTCAAGAAACTTTAATTCGATATACTCTGAAATGAGCATTATTTGGTAAAACTCTAACTACTGTGTACTATAACTAACTTCAAAAATGAAAAGAAATTGTTAATTCTAAAGTTCACTAACCTTTTAATGACTTTGTTTAGACTGCTTTTTTGTTAAAAAGCATTTGAATGGAAACATGGAGGTCTGCAGCTTCAGCGATCCTCTAGATGGGTGTCCATCATTTGTGACCTTAAGGGCGTCTTAATTTGGGTTAAGTAGGAGAATGTAGATTCGCAGCAATAAGTGGTTGAAAAGCAAGAAAGCATTTTTCGTGCATGTTGCCGAAGGCGTGGGTTTTCTATTGCATTTTCCCATATTTCAAATGGATCTTTCTTAGCGTCAAATAAGGACTTTAAAATGTCATCTTCCGAGAGCTCAATCAATTCCATCTGTAGTTCTTTAGGAACCATAGAACGAAATCATGAGCGTAGCTGGTGTCAAAATAGCCCTTATGACTTACTAATGTCGTAATTGTAGCCATCAGTCGGGGAGCATTATTTCGTTGAATCTTCTTTTACTCTTTGGTATTTTAAATACGGTCATTTTAAGATTAAAATAAAAATAATAAAAAACGAACAAAAACATATTGATAAAAATAAAAGGATTTGTTCTGCAGAATTTGGATTCACTCAAAAAGCCGCACTTAATGGCCTAGAAGTCCGTAGGTTCTCCACCCCTGGTCACAAGAAGGGGTAGGAAATAACCGTGCGATTTTCAGCGCCATCTATGAGCAGAAGCTTTACGTTCGACATGCCTTTATATCCACCTTAATGGCGTAGAAAGCCGCTGGTATGTTGATGAAGGTGACCGATCCCCTTCAGTAACACACTTGCGATTCAGCTTTTCTTTCTATTTTGAGATCAGATGGACCTGCATCCCATTTCATCTGTGTCAGGGTTGTTTCTTACGTTCGTCTAAATCTGAGTAATATATAATAAGAAAAAGAAAAATCGTTCGTGTAAAACTAAACAGTCAAAATATACGTACTATTACTGTAACCATAGTTTAGTAAATATTTACTTTTATGACTCTCATATCTTCTTTCATTAGTTTTACGATAATAACATTCATTGATTCACCTACCTAAGTATCATTCAATGGCAGGAATTAGTAACCCCTATTGTTTGTTGTTATGATTTAATTTCACTTAGTATATACCGAACTGTGGCTTAGTGTTCTCGTATGTGATGCGAATAAATAAATGCAGTGTTTTATACGTAAATAAATTTATACTCTCGAATAACTCCCCATTTTACATCACACCCACAAAGATCTTGACTTGCGAAAGATGCAATTGTCTTCAAAGAGTATTAGCACTCTCCAGATCTGTTTTTTACTGACATAGCGTAAAGATGCGGCCGTGAGTTTCAGTAAAAGAAATGTCCGGTAGATAACCTTTTATACTCGGTAAAAATGAAAAAGAGCCCACCGAGAACTTCTATTTCAAAACAAGATCCTAAGTTTTACGATTCTATCTTAATAGTTACAGATTTAGTTCAATCAAGTTAAGTGATAAAATTTCAAATTTCAAACCGTCCATATTTGTTTTTTTGTTTTTTACCTAATTTTAGTTATTCGCTCTCAAGAGGTCTGCCCTTTGGATCGCGAAATCTCTCTCGGCAGTTGTGTTTATTACTTTCTCTCTCTCTCTCTCTCTCTCTCTCTATCTATCTCATCCACCCATAATGGGCTGAGTTCCGCAAAGACGACTATGCGCTATTAAGGACTACTCGCAAATTAATGCAGCCAGCTTCCCATTCCTCTGCTGCATACGGGTAAGGTACAAAGTGCGTCCGGGGCCAGCTTCACAGGGAACCATCTACGCATTCGCGTCCCCAAACACAGGGAGTCTCCGGGAAAATCGCGTACTAGATGGCCGACAGGACTGAGATTCCAACACCCGTCAGAAACGTTCCCCTCCCACACTGCGCATAGCGACTCAACCAACACCGCTATGCCGTGTTATTACCTTACACTAACAAAAATTTAAAATCGAAGAGTTTGGCATAAGTCATAACAGCAACCATTACTAGGGAATCATACCCGAGTGTTCTTTCATTGGCAATGACTGTAACATTCTGGTTTGCGATCAATCTGATTCGAGCATTACTCCAACTCTTCAAAACCTATGTGATTTCAAGGTAGTGGTGAGCTTAAGTGATTTTTCTGTCACAGTAGCAATGATGACAGTTCCACGGATAATAACGGTGGCTTTAAACGGTGAAAAAAAAATCACCGTTTACGACAGCGGTGACGGGGCTATGAATAAGCCGGGACGGTGAGTCACCGTTATGACAGTGACAAAATTATTGTTTATGACAGGGATGAAGGAGCATTAACGAACGGTGGGTCTCCGTCTTGCTTGTAACAGTGACCGAAATCACTGTTACAACGGCTGGCTTTGAGTTCTTCGTTTACGAGCGAAAGCCAAATCAAAAACTATTTGAAGCGTGGGAAAAAGGGGAGACTGAAAGAAAGCTCACATCACTAGTGGCCTCTATACTTATGATGTTTCAACAGAAAAGGAAACGTCTTTAGATATGGGGACATAGTAACCGAAAATATGATGTAACAGTGGTTTTGGACCCCATGCATTGCTCGGATACGACTGACGGTGGCAATCTTATCGGTAAATTTGAACTGATACTTCTTGTCACTGGTTGTAACGGTGACAAGTGGCGTGCTATTCGACCCATCTCTAATTCAAGGGGGCCAAATTGGATCTAAAATACAGATCCATACCATTACACCACTTCCAAGTGCTTGTATAGTTAATGCTAGGCAGGCGTGATCGATAGATTCATGCTGTTGAAGCCATATTTTAGCTCGTCCCAAGCGAACATCCTCTAGTTCATTCTCCAGTTTTGGAGGTCCCGTGCTCATTACAGACTAATTTGTCCGCTGAGATGGGTGGTACACCAAAGCATCTACTGTTGTAGCCCGTTTGCGCCAATGTGCGGCGTGTTGTGTATGCTAAAATTCTTCCCTCGATATCACTGTTGTACTGCCGGGTTATATGACACAATGCAGTTTGTCTGTTACCGCGTACAATCTTCTGCAGCTGCAGTTCCCCTCGAACAGTCGTTTCCGCCCAGAAGAAGTTGTGTGAAAACACAAATTTGTCCGTGACGGGGATCGAACCCGCACCCCCTCATTCCGAAGTAAGCTGCTCTCCCAACTAAGCTACACAGACAGAACGTATCGCTGCAAATTTATCGTCCAGACACGTGCTTTACCTCTAGAGTACGTCACATCATCTCCCTCTTTTTTTTTGAAGGTAAGAAAGAATTTTCATTAATTCTAGACGATATGTGGAACAAACATCGTACATTATTCGAAAAACTCAACGGCCAGTAGATCCATTTCTACGTTCGGGCGCCAACGTAAAACAAATTTGTCCGTGACGGTGATTGAAACCACGCCCCTCTCACTCCGGGGTAAGTTGCTCTCCCAACTAAGCAACACGGACAAGTCGTATCGCAGCAGATTTATCGTCTCGACACGTGCTTTACCTCTGTAGTATGTCACATTTGTTTGGGGGTTTAACGACCGCCGTGAGCAACTCGATGAGCGGCTGTAAGCAGTCGCTCGTCCCTAATCTACGGACATTGGTTTCAGAGAAGGGAGAGAATCAGTGCCGCAAGACAAATACATCCATGCCTCATCGGGATTCGAACTCGACCTCATCTCGGATGAATGATCAGAAGCCAGCTATGAAATCACTGCGCCACCGGGGCGTCGCCCACAGAAAACCGCTGACTGCTTGTTTTGTTGTTTGTACACCAGTTATAACGAAGTAAATTTCTCCGTCATTTTTGGTCTACGCCGGGATTTGAACCCGAGGCCGCTTATTCCGGAACAAGTCGCTCTACCAACTGAGCTACGCAGACGATTATTCTGATTCTTATCTGCCTTTATGTCGTGTGCGTGGCGTCCTGCTGGCAGGTACGTCACATCTCCCCCCGAAAGAGGGCCGGGGGCATGGCCCACGGGTCAGCCGTGACCATGAATCGTTGCAGGCAGCCATCCACTGTAGAACGTGCACTGGAGAACTCCCAGTCAATCTGCTGTGTGGAATGCAACATCACACATTTTTATTTTTCGAAGCGCTGGAGAAGGAATTCTCTGATTTTTCCTGTCTCGCGGTGTGGAAATAACATCACACCAATGCGAGATTTTGAACGGCCGGGTCATCCGGATAGTTCGGGCGCCATTATAACGAAGTAAATTTCTCCGTCATTTTTGGTCTACGCCGGGATTCGAAATCGAGGCCGCTTATTCCGGAACAAGTCGCTCTACCAACTGAGCTACGCAGACGATTAATCTGATTCTTATCTGCCTTTATGTCGTGTGCGTCCTGCTGGCAGGTACGTCACACAGTCATAATACACCCTCCATGATACAGCTATTCTTGCATAGCCGAGAAGGTTTGTCGTGACTGAAATGCTTGAATCTGCCCGCCCTATGCCCACTTTTCTGCCTCTTTCAGAGTCGCTTAAATCACGAGTCTTTCCCCAAATTGCTGCCATCTACACTTCGAACACATCTGAATCCTTTTCAGTGAGCTGTTTATAAACCATCTCAACGTCATAGTTGCGTACGTAAAGGAGAATGGCACGTGTCTCATTGCTATTGGGTGTTCCTAATAATTTTCTACTTCAGTGTATTTTGACCCCTTATCCAGGGGCGGATTTCCCGCCAGGCGTACTAGGCGCGCCTAGGGTCTCAATGTTTGTGGGGCCCCAAAAACATATAATTGGATTTTCAGTTTTGTTTTGGTTTTCACGGACTGAATAAATCAATCCTTAAAGCGACTACTTTGTACTGTCAATTGATATTTTACTTTCTCATATTAATAACATATTTTTCTTGCTGTTGCTGTTATTCCGAATTTTCGAGTTCTTATCGATATACGTATTTGGAAACGAATAGTTAAAATAATTTTGATTCCCTTTTAGTGGTAGGTAAAGGAGGTATTCACGCTTCCCACACTTTTCATTGTTTAAGGCGAATTCTTAACTGGCCTGCTGTGCTATAAATTGCTTTCATGCTACTTCCAGCCAAGGGAACATATCTGTGTTGAAACCTTCCCCGGAACCTTCCCCCGAGTTGCGATGACCAGTGCTTGAAAAAACTTTCTTGATGATCGGTGGGGGGGGGGGGGGTGCTGTTAATTGTTTTTTTCCTTCGTGGTCAGATAATCAATGAAGAAAGAAATATTCTTCATAGGATAATTCTTTTTCAGATAATCAAGTTCTTTCATGTCAATAATCCCTCTAAGCCATCCTAAACCAAAAGAGTTATTAATAATTGTTTTTTTCCTTCGTGGTCAGATAATCAATGAAGAAAGAAATATTCTTCATAGGATAATTATTTTTAAGATAATCAAGTTCTTTCATGTCCCTAATCCCTCTAAGCCATCCTAAACCAAAAGAGTTATTAATAATTGTTTTTTTCCTTCGTGGTCAGATAATCAATGAAGAAAGAAATATTCTTCATAGGATAATTCTTTTTAAGATAATCAAGTTCTTTCATGTCAATAATCCCTCTAAGCCATCCTAAACCAAAAGAGTTATTAATAATTGTTTTTTTCCTTCGTGGTCAGATAATCAATGAAGAAAGAAATATTCTTCATAGGATAATTCTTTTTAAGATAATCAAGTTCTTTCATGTCCCTAATCCCTCTAAGCCATCCTAAACCAAAAGAGTTATTAATATTTAGGCTGAAAAAGTAAAGAAATTCGAGAATATCACACTATCTTTTTCCTATTTAATAGTGCTAAAAGTAATTTTTGTTGTATCGCAACAACATTTTCTCATTACTTTCTGCTGTCCTGGTTTAATACTGATAATTATCCAGTATTCTCACCTTTTCTGTTCCTTAAATCTGCATAAAACTAGCTATTGAAAAAGCAATAAAAAAATTTCAATGATACTCTTACTCAAAAACCTGCAGTGCTTACTTTTCCATTTCCAAACCGGATCGTTTTCATTTAATTCGTATGCTTCTGTTTCTAATAACTGCAGTGCAGGTACAAATGGGATACAGATATTTAAAGTGCCAACCTTAATATCCATGGATTTCCTATTAGCCTCAAGAATAATTTTTGAAATATCTCTAAAATCAAAAAGTTGATGTGCACGGACAGACAAAATTATTACGCTAGTACTGTTTCTTACAGGACGTTCTAATAATAGGAAGATATAATGGCATTTTAAAAAGCGTACAAACCTTTTTCTTGACTTCCCCCCTCCCTTTTATTTTGTTAATCTGATGGATGAAAGTTTCTGAGGCGATAAGAAGGGGAGGGGGGCCCCTGAACCTTTTAGTGCCTAGGGCCCCAAAATATCTAAAGTCACCTCTCGCCTTACCTGTGTATCTATCCAAAACAGAATTTCTGTTTTGGATAAATGCCACTCACAGCGGAAAACAGTTTGCTCGTATTTACTTCTGAGAACTAGCTTTTTCTGCTAGGGGCATAAACGCATATTATATCCGTCAATATCTTTACTTCTAAACGTCCGAATTTAAAAATTCTTTTTGCGTCGGACATTGTTCACGGTGAAGACTGTTTTGCACATCTTCGGGTGTTTCCCAAAACACAATTTTGCCACTAAAGGGCGTAAATTGCATGGCCATCCCAGTGGTGCAGTGGTCTAAGCGCTGGCTTCTGACTGTTCGTCCGAGATGTGTCCGGGTTCGAATCCCGGTGAGGCATGAATTTTGTGTATGCCCTGCACTGGTTCTCTCCCTTCCCTCAAACCAGTGGCACTAAATTTGTGACGGGCAACTGCTTATAGCCCATTCAGTTGCTCGCGGTGGTCGTTAAATCCCCCCCCCCCCCAAAAAAAAAAAAGAAAATTGCATGTTTCTACAAGGAGTGTTCAAATGAAAAGGTACGAAACGACACTGTGGGTATAAATGAAGACTTTATTCAAAGTATACATCTAAATAATAAAGGTAAGCAGCACTTGAAGATAATTATGGGAGATTTCAATGCAAAAATAGGGCAACGGCAACAGAATGAAACTTCAGTAGGTAAATTCGGTCACGGCAACAGAAACCAGCGTGGAAATACTCTCGTTGAGTTTGCAGAGGCAGAAGGATTTTTCATCTTGAACTCCTTTTTCAAGAAAAAGCCACACAGGAAATGGACATGGAGACATCCAATTGGGACGACAAGTGAAATTGATTTTATTATGTGTAACAAAAAATTCGTCATCGAAGACTGCAGTGTGCTGAACAAGTTCAACACAGGTAGTGACCATAGATTGGTGAGATGTAAGATGCACCTCAACACTAAACTGGAACGTGGCAAGCTCATAAGACAAACAAAATCTATTGACATAACCAACCTTAAAAAACACCATAATACTTTCAAGTTGGAACTGAAGAACAGATTCTCTGCTTTAGAAGGCCTAACATCGGAAGAAGTGGATATTTCGGAAGTTAACAGAAAAGTAACCAAAGCTCTAATGGAAACAGCAACAAAATTAGCTGGGTCTAAGAACAAGTTGCATGTGAACAAATTATCAGGAAAAACCAAAATGTTGATGCAAAAAAGAAGAGAGATGAGGACAACTAAAGAAGATGTGACTTCCAAAGTGTAATATATAGAGCTATGCAAGACAACACGAAAAAGTATCACTGAAGACGTAAGGAAATTCAACTGTGAGCTAGTGAGGAAAGCAATTGAAAACAACCAAAGCCTTAAGATAGCAAAGGGACATCTCAGTAAGGGAAGAAAACAGATTATGGCTCTGAGAAAAGAAGATGGTTCTATAACAAGAAATAGAGGCGAAATTTTGACAAGAGGTGAAAGATTTCTACTCGAAATTATATGAAAGGGATGATACATGTACTCCAGACATCATGAAAGGTACCAGAGTTCTTCCAGTCCTCCCAGCAGAAGTTGCTCATGCAATCAAGAACATGAAGCGGGGGAAAGCTCCAGGAGAAGATGGAATTACTATAGACATCATACAAGAAGCAAGTGGAGAAATTGAAACAGTACTAGCCCAAATTTTCACTCGATGCCTTAATGAAGGGAAGATTCCTGAGGATTGGAACAACGCTACAATGATCCTGCTACATAAAAAAGGTGACATTGAGGATCTCAGGAACTACAGACCTATCAGCCTCCTATCAGTGGTTTATAAAATCTTCACTAAAGTTCTTTCACACCGATTGAAGGTAACACTGGACATGGCTCAACCGAGAGAACAAGCTGGATTCAGGAGTGGCTACAGCACAATAGATCATATCCACGTACTGAGAGAACTAATTGAAAGAGCGAGGGAATATGAACTTCCATTGTGCATGGCTTTTATCGATTATGAAAAAGCCTTTGATTCGGTGAAACCATCAGCAGTTACCACGGCTCTGAAATCCTGCGGTATTGAGGATGCATACATTAATATTATTAATAACATCTATGAAAATGCAAGTGCAAAGATTCGGCTGTTTGAAAATACAACACACATAAAAATTGGAAAGGGAGTGAGACAAGGTGACACCATATCTCCGAAGCTCTTTAATGCCACATTGGAAAATGCCTTTCAATCACTGAACTGGGAAAACAAAGGGATAAAGATTAATGGAGATTATCTAACCCACCTTCGTTTTGCTGATGACGTAGTCATTTTTGCAACTACCCCATCAGAGCTGCAGAGTATGATCCAGGAACTTGCTGACAAGAGTAAAGAAGTGGGATTAAAAATGAACTTTCAGAAGACAAAAGTGATGTTCAATGCTTTTACAAGAAATGAAGATTTATCGATTGATGGAGAAAAACTGGAGATAACAGATACATATGTTTATCTTGGACAGCAGATATCAAGTGAGGGTCACATTGATGAAGAAATTAATCGGCGTACAAAACTTGCCTGGAGAGCTTTTGGAAGAAACAGCATAATTTTCAAGAGCAATATGCCATTATGTCTTAAAAGAAAAGTGTTTGATCAATGCATCCTTCCAGTGCTTACGTATGGTGCAGAGACGTGGACCTTAACTAAAAGAGACATACAAAGGCTGCAGACAACTCAAAGTAGCATGGAGAGGTGCATGCTTGGTATAACCAGGAGAGATAAGAAGAGGAACTCGTGGATCCGAAAAATGACGAGAGTGGAAGACATCATGATCAGAGTTAAATCCCTGAAATGGCAATGGGCTGGACATACTGCCAGAAGGACAGACCATAGATGGACAGCCGAAATTTTAGATTGGATTCCAAGGGACAGGAAAAGACCCAGAAAAAGACCACATGGGAGATGGGTGGATGAAATTCGTAAATATGCGGGAGTGACATGGAGGAGACTGGCACAAGACAGACCGTTGTGGAGGAAACTTGGGGAGACCTTCGTCCAGCAGTGGATTGATAATGGTTGACAATGATGATGATGATGATGATACACCATAGGCCGTAGCACAACGATCCCATTGATTAACGAGCCGAAGGATTCCTTGTTTCCAGAATTCCTGTGGCCGTGACGAGACCCAGTCCTGCACAGCGTCCTTGAGTTCGTCGTCCGAGTGGAAGCGCTTCCCTTTCAGATGTTTATTCAGAGGACCAAACACATGAAAATCGCAGAGCGACATGTCCGGGCTGTAGGGCGGATGGTCAAGCTGCTCCCACTGGAACTTGGCCAGTTCCGCGTGTGTGATCCTGGAGACGTGTAGACGCGCGTTATCATGGAGCAGATCGACACCCTCCGCGATGAATAGCGGCCGGTTTAACACCTTCCGCTGTAAGAAATCGGATAACGCCTCGCTTCCCCTCAATCGTCGAATTTTGCAATCTGAACGCCATCCTGTCCTCACACGCACTGCCGTGTCAATTGGACGGCGCTCTTTATAAGAGCCTCTGCTCTCTCCTGCGCATGCGGGCGCCCGCGCGTGCTCCGATCCACCAAAGAATATAAACGCTTCGCGTGAAGAAGCTCAACTCTCGTAGAGATAATGTAAAACAGGCGACAGCAGCGCCACCATGTAATGCGGCAGCAGATGCTCTGCGGGAAAGTTAACATTCAGGCGCAAAAAGCGTAGGAGACACGGGACGGGAAGCCTATTTCACGGAAAGGAAGCTAAGCTTTGATCTGCGACTGTTTCCTTCGGTCTCATTGGGTCTACTAAAGCATTTTTTTTTTGTTGTTCTTTTCTGAGTATCCCTCCTGTCCCTTCTTTTGGTGAAACAAATATATACATTAGCAATTAATATTATTTTAAGGAAATTTTAGCAGTTTTATTCTCACTTTAAGCACCGTAGTAATACCAGGTTGCTTGGCATGAATTTCATATTTACAATATACCTTAAATGTCAAAAATGCTGAGGCTGGTTTCCCAGTAGCAGCCATAATAATAATAATAAAAAAAAAAAGCAAAGACAACCGCAGTTTCCCAAAGCTACAATTTTTTTTTCTACCCTTCCGAAGTTTGTAAATTAAACGCACTGCGCTGGAGAAATTTTCTCAACAGATCGGAAAAACATCCGTTCGTATCTGAGGAGGTTCGAACCTGGGCCGCTGGCGTGATAGCTGAGCTCTCTACTGACCGGACTAACTCGCCACGATTGAGTGTATGCTTAAAGCTGTCTGTTTGGTATGCATTGTGTAATCGAATGCTTCCCTCTTTCATTTTACAATATTACGAGGTATTTTTCATAAAAGTCAGTTTCATATAATTGATAAATTAATTTTTTCAACGTAACGATAGCTTTTTTTTTCAGCAAACGTTGTTTTAATGGTTTTCCAGGATATTTGTTTCAAACGGTTTCAAATTTGTTCTTGTTATTCATCCACTCCATTCCATGAATTGTTATTCATCGGAATGGAGTGGGTGTATTTCATGGCTGTAATATAAACGCAGATCTAGATGAGAACAACAAAACCTTTGAACAAAACGCCAACACAAACAAGCGTTTATATTCTTTGAACACAAACACGCATGCTCAGTCTAACTCAGTCTGCTCGGCATCCTGCGGCATCAGCCTGTAATGTTGGCTTCTGTGTAGTAATTCTTTGCCGCATAATATAGTGGCGCTAGTTACGTCTCGCTGAGCCTTACCTTCTTATCAGTTAGATATTCTTTGGATCCACGCCGGCGACTCCAATCGCATCCCTAGATGTGTCACTACGTTCTCCCATAGCGGCATAGGCAAATATGTTAACGCTTACGTTCTTATGACGTTTCGTACCTTTTCATTTGAACACCCCTAGTATTTACAACATATTTGCCCCCGTATCGATGCATCTGAAATCCCGATTGAAGAAATTCTCTTCTGACTACAGAAAATATTTATTCATATTTCCTGCACAAAATATTGAACAATTTTCCCAGTTGAGGGCGTAAAGTTATTTAAACATTTTCACGATACCTCTGCTTCTGGCAAACCAGTTTAGAACAAATCTTTTTACATCGTTTACGATTCAACTTTGGAAACATATTGTATATATAATTTTGAATTTTTAATAATGTATAGCTCTAACGCTATGCAGCCCAGGTGTTAATTTCTGCTTGCCACTCACTGTATTCCCGCTTCTGAAAATCGGATTGTAATTAAAACAGCAACAACAACAACAAAAAACTGTCTGTACTGTAGGTCCGTTCCGTTCAGTAATTATTTTGAACGTTATCTACTTTGTGCAACTTGAAGTTTTTACTCTTGGCGGTATATATATATGTATGCCATTCTTTTTTTGATATCTCTTATTCTAAAAGTCGTTTTCCACTCAATGAAAAGTGCATTTCGTTAAGATTTTAGGCTGGACTTCCGAATCAGAACGCTTCCAAATAGTTCCCGGTTTCGAGTGTATCGTTCCGCTTTATTTACATAGAATTAGATCACACCCAACGTTAAAAACGTAGTTCACGACAAATTTTATGCGGATTTTTTACGCTTTCCAACCGTAGGTTGAAGAAACGTATATGCTCCAGCTTTGTCCGTCCGCCTGTCCGCTCGATAACTGGCGTAAAAATGGTTCGATTTCGATGAAATTTTAGTATGTGGTAGGGGACCACCTGGGGACGAACCCTATTGAAAATGGGACAAATGGGGTCAAAGGTCACGACGTAGGAGCGGAATCATTCCATTGCCCTTATGCGCCATAACTTGCGTAAATATGGTTCGATTTCAAGGAAACTTCACTATGTGGTAGGGGACCACCTAGGAACAAACCCTATTGAAAATGGGACAAATGGGGTCAAAGGTCACGACGTAGGAGCGGGATCATTCCATTGCCCTTATGCGTCATAACTTGTGTAAATATGGTTCGATTTCCATGAAAGTTTACTATGTGGTAGGAGACCGCCTGGGGACAAACCCTATTAAAAATGGGTGAAGTGGGGTCAAAGGTCAGGACATAAGATCGGGATGCATTCCGTTGCCCTTATGCGTCATAACTTGCGTAAAAATGTTTCGATTTCGATGAAATTTCAGTATGTACTAGGGGACCACCTGGGGACGAACCCTATTGAAAATGGACGAAATGTGGTCAAAGGTCAGGACATAGGATTGCGATCCTTTCCATTGCCTTTATCCCATATTATTAAGGTGGACGTCAAGTAATTTTGTTTCCTATACTTCCAACGGAAAAAGTTTTGTACACATTTCCTTCACAATTAATGTGTTCCCAAGGATGAAAATTTGAACATCGAATAAATTAACTTCATATTATAACTTGGAAAACTTAATATGTTCTAAAACATAACCATAATCATATTAAAAATCAATAACTTTTCCTTTGGTGGTGTTGAAACCAGAGAAAAGATGGCGCGACCTGTACTTTGATGACGTCAGTGGACAAAAAAATGTTGGATTGCATAATTACGGTTATGGTTTAAAAAATATTAAGTATTCCAAGTTATGAAATGAAGCTATTTTAATCAATGTTCATATTTTCATCTTTGTGAACGCATTAATTGTCCAGAAAAAAGATGGCGCGACCTGTGTTTTCATGACGTCAGTAGACAAACAAATGTTGAATTGCATAATTATAGTTATGTTTTAGAAAATATTAAGTATTGCAAGTTATAAAATGAAGATATTTTAATTGACGTTCAAATTTTTATCCTTGGGAACGCATTAATTGTGAAAAAACTGTGTACAGAAGTTTTTCCATTGGAAGTATAGGAAGCAAAATTACTTGACGTCTACCTTAAAGTAGCAATTCTTGTATGTATGTATGTACATTTTATTTTGAAAACGGCTCTAAGAATTTTGATGAAAGTCGTTAACCTACCGTTTTCTGGTACTAGAAATCGATTTAGCTTGATCTCGACTTTAGGAGAATTCGTTCAGTGGGTTAAATAACCACCCCGAATTATAACGTTTTTAGTGATGGCGTTGTTCCATTATTCCATTAATGTTACCAATGCTTAGAAATCTTCTGACGTCACAATTTCGCGTTTGAGAATGTTGGCGCGCAGTCACGCCATCAGTCTCATTACGTCACGCGTTGTGTGTGGATCCTATTAAAGTTTTATGACGTCACACTTTTGCGAGCAGATGGTCCCGATTCCCATCTGGCTCATTACGTCACGCGTTGTGTGCGTATGTCCGTCAGCACGATAACTCGCGTAACAATCGTTCGATTTCGATGAAATTTTAGTATCTGGTAGGGGATATCCTGAGAAGGTACCCTATTTAAAGTGAACGAAATGGGGTCAAAGGTCAGTACATAGGAGCAGGATCCATTCCACTGCTGTTATGCGTCATAACTAACGTAAAAAATTTTCGATTTCGATGAAATTTTAGTATGTGGTAGAAGACCACCTGGCGACAAACCTTATTGAAAATAGGCGAAATGGGGTCAAAGGTCAGGACATAGAAGCGGAATCACTTCCATCGCCATTATGCGTCATAACTTACGTGAAAATGCTTCGATTTGGATGAAATGTTAGTATGTTTTAGGGTCTTGCCTGGAGACGAATTCCATTGAAAATGGACGAAATGGGGTCAAAGGTTAGGACACAGGAGCGGGATCTATTCCATAGCCCTTATGCATCATAACTTACGTAAAAATGCTTCGATTGCGACAAAACTTTATCATGTTATTTTGGAGGTATACCAAACCGGTTCTGTTGAATATCATCGAAATGGAATCAAAAGTCAGGGCACAAGACTGAGATTTATTCCACAGCCATTATTCTCATAACTTGAGTGATAACTTGAGTAATGATTTCTGGTATGTTGGAAAGCGTATTATAATCAATGCATTGCATGATTTTACTAACTTGTTTTTAGAATTTCATTATAATTATGATTAATTTTCACTTGAAAATATATTTTATGAAGAAAATATATCAAATAATAGTACACATTTTTTTATCCGGATTTACCGTGTTTTACGTTAAGCTATTTCCAACCTTTGTTCAGGAAGTCAAAGTAGATTGACGCCTCATTTTAATAATATTCATTCGAACCCAACTGGAGAGCTCTCAAGCAAAATTTGAGAAGCCATACTTTCAAATCGGAAGAACTGTTGGACGTTAGCCTAATGGAATATTTGTTCCGACGATTTTGTAAAAATCAAAATTTAAATCGATTTGTACAGTTCGTTGAAGTACTTCGTTCTGCCGAGTAGAAAAATGAATGTTAGACACATTAATTTCGTGCTGTTACACCACTTGAAAAGTGCGGTGCATTATGACTCTTTATGGAATTATGATAAATGTATAAATCTGTACTATGAAGTAAATGTTTTATTATTTTTCATAATAAAATTAATGCCTATAATTATTTCCATTACGATAAGATTTATTTCGATGAAAATAGCATTAAAAATTCCTATTCCGTGTCGTGAACTGTTTTCTTTCACGTTGTGTGTGATCAGATTCTATATAAACATGGCGAAACGATGTACTCGATATCAGGAACTACCTTAAAAAGTTCCGATTCGGAAGTCCAACCAGATTCTGTATGGAATTATGATGTATAAATCTTGTAATATGAAATAAATACGCATTATTTTCTTTATGAACTTATAATATTAGTATAAAGGTAGCGACAAAAGCAAGCATTGTCCGTAT
Source organism: Macrothele yani (assembly GCA_039090855.1). Lineage (NCBI taxonomy): Eukaryota > Metazoa > Arthropoda > Arachnida > Araneae > Macrothelidae > Macrothele > Macrothele yani. The sequence continues at coordinate 133,358,477 of CM077002.1, forward strand.
CGTGAACTACTTCCTCTGCAGTTTTATGTTGGGTGTGAGCAGGTTCTGTGTAAACAAAGAGGGACAAAACACGAGAAGTTGGAAAATACTTGAAAAGCGTTCTTATTCGGAAGTCCATCCAATTTTATCATAAGTACTAGTAAAATAGAAACGCTTTAATGCATTTAAATGCACTGATTTCATTCAGAATTGATCAATCAATTAACGATTTTAAACCTCAAGGACCGTCTGTAACTGTTACGCTACGAGGCCAGCTGGGAATACAGCATCATAATATGACTCTGTTACAAGTTGCTTCAAATTTTTCCGAGTCCCTTAAATGTGAGACAGAAGTTGCACTCCACATGTCAAATTGAAATCTGATGAAAATTTTATCGTTCCTCTTTTTGGGGCAAATAGGCCAATCGAGAGGTCTAGAAATTTTAACTTTTTTTACTCGCGAAAGAAATATTCTAAAAATATTGCACAAAATGAAAGTGGCTAATTAACGTTGTGTTGGTTACAAATATGAAAACTTTCCAGCTTTCCGCAACATCGATGAAAATTAAAATAAACTTCCTGGAGAAAATCATTTCAGGTGTTCTTTCCCATAGAACCTGCGCTTGCCTGCTCAAGAAGCAGTTACGTTCGCTAGCGCTGAATTTCACTGTTCACGTTCTCTGTCGATTCTCAAAAAAAAAAAGCGATAAAGTTTCCTAAAAATGATAAGGATTTCTCCACTCGTAGATGTTAAAACAGGCTACATCGGTAAATATTATTTGCTTTATAAACATTAAAGCAAAATCACTTATTCAAGTACTGGAAGCAGTAGAACAAGGAAATTTTTGATTTTTTTTTTTTTGATTGGAGGTTTAACGACCACCGTGAGCAACTCAATGGGCTATAAGCAGTCGCCCGTCCCTAATTTAGGGTCACTGGTTCCAGGGAAGGGAGAGAGCCAGTGCCGTAAGACAAACACAACATCCATGCCTCACCGGGATTCAAACCCGGACCCCTTTCGGACGAATGATCAGAGGTCATTGCCTTAGACCACTGCGCCACCGGGGCGGCGAACAATGAAATCGTGAAGTTTCATGATTTGCTTTTCTCTGCGTTTTTGATGATATTTAACATTTGTGAAAAAATTTGTATTTTATAAACTCTACAAATTCATCGGAATAAGAACTCCAGCAGTCATATCAGCCATGTCTTCTTTTTTAACGCGGCCTGAATGAAGTACACGGTTCATAGCACGCCAGTTAGATTCAAATTCGGCGCTAGCGAACGCAACCGCTACGTGGGCAGGTAAGCGCAGACTATTGGAAAGAACACCCATCATTTCCAACTTCAAAGTGTTTCTCCCTGCCAACACTTTAAAATTAGAAATGATGGCTGTTCTTTCCATCAAACTATTGCTGGTCAATTTCTTCCCTATTTTCCTTATCCTGGCTTTTCTAATCAAATTACCAATTTTCTTTTCCCACTTATGACTACCCAAAGCCCATGTAGAAGCCCCTCCTGAAGGAAGCATAATCCCAGCAGCAGTTCTTCTCAATAGAAGCCTCTCTTGAAGGAAGCATAATCCAGCAGCAGTTCTTCTCAATAGAAGCCTCTCTTGAAGGAAGCATAATCCAGCAGCAGTTCTTCTCAATAGAAGCCTCTCTTGAAGGAAGCATAATCCCAGCAGCAGTTCTTCTCAATAGAAGCCTCTCTTGAAGGAAGCATAATCCAGCAGCAGTTCTTCTCAATAGAAGCCTCTCTTGAAGGAAGCATAATCCCAGCAGCAGTTCTTCTCAATAGAAGCCTCTCTTGAAGGAAGCATAATCCAGCAGCAGTTCTTCTCAATAGAAGCCTCTCTTGAAGGAAGCATAATCCCAGCAGCAGTTCTTCTCAATAGAAGCCTCTCTTGAAGGAAGCATAATCCCAGCAGCAGTTCTCAATAGAAGCCTCTCTTGAAGGAAGCATAATCCAGCAGCAGTTCTTCTCAATAGAAGCCTCTCTTGAAGGAAGCATAATCCAGCAGCAGTTCTTCTCAATAGAAGCCTCTCTTGAAGGAAGCATAATCCCAGCAGCAGTTCTTCTCAATAGAAGCCTCTCTTGAAGGAAGCATAATCCAGCAGCAGTTCTTCTCAATAGAAGCCTCTCTTGAAGGAAGCATAATCCAGCAGCAGTTCTTCTCAATAGAAGCCTCTCTTGAAGGAAGCATAATCCAGCAGCAGTTCTTCTCAATAGAAGCCTCTCTTGAAGGAAGCATAATCCCAGCAGCAGTTCTTCTCAATAGAAGCCTCTCTTGAAGGAAGCATAATCCCAGCAGCAGTTCTTCTCAATAGAAGCCTCTCTTGAAGGAAGCATAATCCAGCAGCAGTTCTTCTCAATAGAAGCCTCTCTTGAAGGAAGCATAATCCCAGCAGCAGTTCTTCTCAATAGAAGCCTCTCTTGAAGGAAGCATAATCCCAGCAGCAGTTCTCAATAGAAGCCTCTCTTGAAGGAAGCATAATCCAGCAGCAGTTCTTCTCAATAGAAGCCTCTCTTGAAGGAAGCATAATCCCAGCAGCAGTTCTTCTCAATAGAAGCCTCTCTTGAAGGAAGCATAATCCAGCAGCAGTTCTTCTCAATAGAAGCCTCTCTTGAAGGAAGCATAATCCAGCAGCAGTTCTTCTCAATAGAAGCCTCTCTTGAAGGAAGCATAATCCCAGCAGCAGTTCTTCTCAATAGAAGCCTCTCTTGAAGGAAGCATAATCCAGCAGCAGTTCTTCTCAATAGAAGCCTCTCTTGAAGGAAGCATAATCCCAGCAGCAGTTCTTCTCAATAGAAGCCTCTCTTGAAGGAAGCATAATCCCAGCAGCAGTTCTTCTCAATAGAAGCCTCTCTTGAAGGAAGCATAATCCAGCAGCAGTTCTTCTCAATAGAAGCCTCTCTTGAAGGAAGCATAATCCCAGCAGCAGTTCTTCTCAATAGAAGCCTCTCTTGAAGGAAGCATAATCCAGCAGCAGTTCTTCTCAATAGAAGCCTCTCTTGAAGGAAGCATAAACCAGCAGCAGTTCTTCTCAATAGAAGCCTCTCTTGAAGGAAGCATAATCCCAGCAGCAGTTCTTCTCAATAGAAGCCTCTCTTGAAGGAAGCATAATCCCAGCAGCAGTTCTTCTCAATAGAAGCCTCTCTTGAAGGAAGCATAATCCCAGCAGCAGTTCTTCTCAATAGAAGCCTCTCTTGAAGGAAGCATAATCGTAGCAGCAGTTCTCCTTATTCATGTCACGTCAGTAGTCACATAAATAAAGAAAGGTAATGGGGTTACCTTATTCATGTGAAGTCAGTAATCAGAGGTAGTCACATGAATAAAGGTTTGCAATGGAGTTTTTCTTATTCATGTGACGTCAGTAGTCGGAGGTTGCGGACCAACACGGCGGATAATTCAGTGTTGGCGCTATGGACCTTATTCGCCCTGCATTGCATCATGGGAAAACTTTTCCGTGTCTGCGGACCAGCAATAGTTTGTTTACATGCGTTTTCCCATTGCTTAGTAAGGCGTTACGTTGCATGGGTAAAATCTCGATTTTCTTAAATTTATTAGCGACATGCCTCACTTTTTCTCATCATGCGGTTGCGCTAATAAATCCTGTCACCTGAAATGTACAGAAGAAGAAATAAACTTCTGAAATTTTCCCCTGAAAAGACCGAAACTGTTAAAGGAATGGCTGCGTAAAATGAAACGCGATTTTTTCCATCCCAATGTGCATTCTCGAGTATGTTCTCTCCACTTTAACAAGGAAGATTTTGAATATTATGGCACTAACAAGAGAAAACAGTTAATATCTGGTAGTATTCCTTCTATATTTAATTTCCAAAAAAATGTGAAAAAGCAAAAACGAATTGCATATCTAGATCAGTAAGTTGCGTATTAACTTCTACGTTCTTTCCCCAAAGAGCAAAAGATATCTTTAATATTTATTTTATTTAATGTTACACGTTCTTTCTTTTTTTTTTAAGTAAGTTCCCTAGCGTGCGACAATTTGTTGTTTTAACCGTAGTTTGTTTCCATATTGCGCATATTTCTGGGCTTCTAAATGTTTTGTTTTGCAAAAAAAGATTCTCAAGGTTATGTTTAAGATGTTTCGCCAACATCTGACAACAAGAACGTGAAAATTTCAATACCGTGTATGCGAAATGCTTCATTAAAAACTTAATCGTGATTATTGGCGACGTTGCCCTACATCATCTAAATGAGCATCGAACACAAAATTATCTTGGAATAGTTCTGCAACCTTGATTTGTTCTTTTCTTTTCTTTTTTTTTTTTTTTTTTTTTTTTGAAATATCGAAAAAACGCTGCCAGGTTCTTTTCGGGAGAGGGGGGGTTGGTTAACGACCACCATGAGTTACTCGATGGACTACAAGCAGTCGCCCGTCCCTAATTTAGAGCCGCTGGTTCCAGGGAAAGGAGGAGTCAGTGCAATAAGACAAACACCACATCTATGACTCAGCGGGTTTCGAACCTGGACTCATCTCCGACGAATGATTAGAAGCCTTCGCTTCGACCACTGGGCTACCAGGTTTAAACAGCTTCCGATTCCGTTTTTTCTGAGGAAAATTATGGAAATTTTTTCCATTTCTCTATATATCGTAGGTAGCAGGGTTTGTTTGTACAACCATAAACTGAGTAAAAGTTGGGCTTGTAGTTAACAAACATATGAAAAATAAATCTCTTGTACCCATGTAGTTCCTTGCTAAGCAATGGTAAAAATGGATGTAAGCAAACTATTGTTGGTCCGCAACCATTGAACTTCCTTCCCATGATGCAATGCGAGGTAAATAAGGTTCATTGTGAAGTTCATTATCACTTATTTCCAAGGAGGATAGAATAATACTTCTGGAGATGCCATAAGTCGCTTAACCGTGAAGCCGCAAACTGTGGGAATTTGACGTTGTTTACATATGTAATTTCAACCCTGTGTATTTTGGAATAGCGTGGTTTTTGGTTGCAGAAACCGTGTTAATATCAAACCGGAATGAATTATACTTCTTATGTGAGTGAAGTTTTCAATTTTAACGTTATGTTTTGTTTAGAATTCGCACTGACGTTCGAGTATTTCAGTTCAAAATAAAAATGGGAAAGAGCCTCAAAATAATTAAGAATTTTATAAATTCAGCATTTTCTCACACATCTGCAGCACGATGCGAAATTGGAACATTTGCGACGGAAGAAGGCGATTCCGCCAACACGAAATGCATTGCAACAACCTTGAAAACCATCAGCTTTCTCACACTTTGACGGCTGTCGCTTGCGGTTATAGGCTTCACGCAAAGTGGTACTGCTTCATTAGCAAGGGCATCTCCAGATATCTTATTCTAACCTCCTTGCTTATTTCACACATTTGAGCCATTCTTTTCATCTGTACCTATTACGCTACGAGTCATAATGGGAAGAATAAATAGCCAAAATGTTCTTAATTTTAAAATAAAGAAAAAAAAAAGATCCATTACATAGTTTGCCTTAGAGAATTTTAAATACTTACACGAAGGACCTTTTTTTTATCTCTCCGAGTCAGAACGCAATTTTTTTTCTCATATCAATTGCTAGTCCTTTACGGCAAACTTTATTCAATAAGGAACCATTGTTCCACGCGTATTTACCAAACAATAACCGTTTTTTTAATGTTTTTATAAATATACCCAGACTGAATATCAAGAGACGCACTCCAGCTTCAAGACAGTGGTATACATTTCTACTATTGTCTCGAAGAAGTCTCCAGTGGAGTGTGAAAGCTTGCAGAATCTTTGTGCTTACTACACCACAAAAATAAACGGATTTAATACGCTATATGCGTCTCTTGAGTGTTAACCGTTTTTGTTTTGTTTTGTTTTTTTCACAATTTCGTGAAGATACGTGCAAAGTGAGGAAGTTTGATTTTTTTTTTCAAAATATTTTTATAAACCGCGAAGAATAGGGGTGAAATAGCTGTTTGATATAAATGATTCTTATCCATGGAATCAAAATTTTAACGATACGGTGTTCGTAAATTTGCACTGCTGCTGAACGTAGCATTTAGCAGTAGCACTTAACGGTGATCAAAGTTTTTCGGGTTTGTTACTGAAATAAGGTAGTGCAATACGGAGCATATTAGTAGTTCAAAACAATTTAGTTCATGCCGATTTTTAAGCTTTTACTACTCTTTGCCAGCCTTTACGGGTGGCTCTTCTCAGAACAAGTTCAGGCAAGCTCTACCACCGGTGATATTTTCCCTTGATATGAAACGTGACATTTCTTTGTCAGACTGAATGCCAAGGCGGATGTGCTTGTCGGTAATACGCCGTCTTCTGTTTTTCAGGGCTTCTTTTCCTGCTAATTCCAACACTTCAGCTGTGATGTACTCCAGTACGCTAGCAAGGTAGACAGCTGCCAAAGGGCTGACACTTTGGGAAACTCTTGCTTCCTTCAGCCGTCGCAAGATTCTGCTCACTGGGAAAGTGAGCTCCGCCCGTTGAGACCTGCTCATTCTTGTTTTGCTTTGTCCAGTCTTGGGACTTCTTCCTCCTTCCATCGTCGTCCGTGGTAGCGGGCTTGTGCTACCGACGTTCCCTCTGCTGTTCTCTCTTTCTTGTTCTGAAGTATCGTCTCTATTCCTTCTTGGCATTGCGAGCTTTGTGAAGGTGGAAATAAAAAGAGGCTTCGTACTAGAAGTAAAAAAAATTGGTCTGTTAACGATGGATTCGAAATGTAACCTTTTAATTAGATTTCCAATGACCAGAACGTGAGGTTGTCATTCGCGCATGCAAGCGCGAGTGTCTAATGTTCTTAATCACTACGCAGGTCGATGTTAATGATATCAGTTTCGAAATTCGCGAGCAAATTGTGAAAAACCGCAGCGAAGAACATGTAGAGGTGCTACTCGTGATTTTTAGTAGCGCCCAATGGTTGGCATGAAACTACTTTAGGCCGCCCCGTGGCGCCGTGGTCTAAGCGATAGCCTCTGATAGCCTCTGCTAACTCGTCTGAAAGGGGTCCGGGTTCGAATTCCGGTGAGGCACGGATGTTGTGTTTGTCTTACGGCACTGGCTCTCTCCCTTCCCTGGAACCAGCGGCCCTAAAACAGGGACGGGCTACTGCTTATAGCCCATTGAATTGCTTACGGTGGTCGTTAAACCTCCAACAAAAAAAAAAGAAAAAAGAAAAGAAAGAAAAAAGAAACTACGTTAGTGTCTGTACGTGACCAGAGTTGGAAACGGGTCGTCGACAATTTCTAGCGGGTCAAACGCAGTGGCGGATACAGCAGGGGGCGACTGGGGCGACCCCCCCAGCCAAACCCTAACAAAGTTTTTACGTTTAAAGAAGCGAAGATCGTAAATCAAATGATGATCATATGTAGAGGATTTTAGGAAGGAGTGTCTGACCCCAGGTCTTAAACAACCCTTAGGAATAGGAAACTAGGAGATTTGGGCTAGAACGCCCGATAGGAAAGTGACACGGAAGCGAAGTAGAAAGAGGAGGAAGACGCCCTTATTTATTACCGGGGGGGCAGTACCCGGGGTCCGATGGATTAACGTGCTCATCCGACGGATATTTAGTGGATCGAGCGTTCGTACCTCCTTAGGATCGAACCTGAGGCCTTTTCCGTTAGATCGTAAATGATTAACTTTGCATATTTTGTTTTCAGTTTTTCTAAAAAAAAATTGACATAAGACTTAGTACGGAGGATTTAAAATACTTATTACATTGATTTAGGTTCAGTAAAAAAAGAAAGAGAAGGGAATAGCATAAAAACAGAGACCGCGCAAAAGATAAAGGGAAAACCCTGGGGATTCTTTGTTAGTTCTTTGCTATTGTCGCATTATCTACCATCTGCAACGTCTCGAAAGAGGGTAAGGCAGAGCTTGGTACTGAAATCAGAGTAGATGGGAGAAACTGTGAATAACAATCTGATCTACGTACGTATCAGGAGCGAGTATTCGGTGTGTGCTAGATGTGCGGAGTGCATCCACACAGAGTCGCAAATTAACCTGTATTATCGATATTATTTTTTCGGATTTATTTCTAATAAAACTCACCAGAGTTCGTCCTAAGGCTTCGAGTGGTGGTTAAAATTAATTTCCCCGCATAATGTTTTCACTAAGAAGAAAAGATTCGTTCAGTAAGCATATCGCTTTCGCGCTATAATCCTAGGGTGCGCTGTTTCACGTGCCCACATCCGGCGACCTTAAAGCAGCTGGGATACAAGCACTCCCCAGATGGCGCTGCAGGTCACGTTCTCATTTTCCTGTGGTTTCAAACGCAACAGAGGAACTCTCAGGGTGTGCTACCCGAAATGAGCACTGCTTGAGTTCCAGGGAGCAGTGCAATTCAACGATGTGGTACGAGTTTCTGTTATATTGTGTGGGTTTTTTTTAAGTATTTCAAATAAGACTCGCTGAAGTTTATCCGTGCAGTAAACAAAACTTAGTAGGTAATATTTTCAGCTGCAGGAGTGTTATTTTACCAGCTGACAACCCCAAGTCGTCAAATGTAATTCAAATCTTTTTTTTTTTAAATATTATTTCCTCGTGCCCAGAGATTTAAATTCCTAGGGTGCGCGCTTAAAAAAAGCACCACTCCTCATACTTGTTTGCGTTTGGAATAGCGTGGATAAACACAATACAACGTTCTGCTACGAGTTACTGTTTTTCTGTCTTTTCGTCGCTGTATGAATCGGTGTGTTCATGAGCACAGATTTAAATATACAATTTAAATTTTGACATCCATTTAGGTTGACGATGTACTAAGTGTCCCATTTTCTGCCAGAGATTTTGCAGATTGTGTAAAGCGGGTAAATAAACTGCATTTAAAACATGTAATTCTTTACCCGCTTTACACAATCACACTCGTGCTGTATTTAAAACTTATATAAAAAAAATACCGAAAATTCGTTCGTCACTCTAGTTTTTGAACAGGAAATTCGGATTTTTCTTACAATGGAGTGTATGTAAAGATCTTTACCGTAAGTTATTAGACGAGAGCTAAAAAAAAAAAAAAAATGCTTGAGTATTTTCAAAATCAATGCGCGAATTTCGCAGCTTGAGATAAGTAACACAAATTTTTGCGGGTTTGTCCCATAACAGCGCACACCCAACCTAAATGGGCTCACGAAGCCACTGGTACGTAGCTTAATTGGGCATAAACAAAATTCGTAAAGATACCCCCCCGCTTCCTCCCAGATGATCTTTTCAGGACTCCTTTCTTTTCTCATATTTTTGCTACTTCCTCACGCCTCACGGGCCCGCTTCCCGTTGTTTCACCCACTCAGAACTCAATCCCCGCTTGGGTGAGGTGGGCTGGGAGGAAAGCAGCGTGGCTAATATGGGGCAATTTGCGGCATCTCCTGCTACTAACATTATATATATATAAATACAATACAAAAATTAATAATATATCTCCACAGATGGCGCCCACGTGATGTGATTTTGAAATGGGGATTGGTTTGAATTATTCGTTTTATTACACTGAAGAGCAATTGAATTAGAGATACCTGTCTAGTAACGTGCAGCACCACCTTTCGCCCTGATGACGGCGGCGATTCGTCTCGGCATGGATCCGACAAGACACCGGAAGCGTTGGGAAGCCATACGGATCCACGACCCTTGAACAAGCTCCCACAGTTCACGAAGATTTGATGGAGGGGGTCAGAGCCTCGAACTTCTCTCGGGATGGCGTCCCAGATGTGCTCGATGGGACTGAGGTTAGGTGGCCTAGCTGGCCAAGGAAGCGAAGTCACGTCGGTGTAGTGTTCATCCAACCATTCGGATACAATTCGGGAGCGATGGCACGGTGCATTGTCTAGTTGCAGGATGAGGTCCCCAGTGGGATGTTGAAGACGCACAAACGGGAGCAAATGGTCGCCTAGGATATCCCGGTAACGTTGACCTGTGAGGGACGATGTCACACGTACCAGGGGTCCCAGTTCAGTCCACGTAAACAGTCCCCAGACGAGAATGCCACCCCCACCAGCTTGAAGAGTACCCTGCTGGCAAGAAGGATCCATCGCTTCATGTAGGTTGCGCCATACTCGTATCCTGCCATCCGCATGTACCAACGTGAATCTCGACTCATCAGTCCAGGCAACATTTTTCCATATGTCTAGGGTCCAGTGGCGATGTTCCCGCACCGATGCTAATCTTTGCACCCTGTGATGTGCGGTCAGCAGCGGTACCCTCGTGGGACGATGGTTTCTGTACCCCTTAGCTTGGAGATGGTTCTGGATGGTGTGGCTGCTTATACGTTTTTGTGCACCAGCGTTAAATTGCCGAGTAATTTCTTGCACTGTGTCCCATCTATCTGCTGTTACAATGCGAGCTAGCCGACGATGACCCCGCTAATCCACGCGCTGTTGTGCACGGCAGTTGGCCCTTTCAGGGATGGTTTTACCGGATTCGATGTACTCACGGTGCACCCGTGACACAGTGGCTCGTGGAAATCCCGGTGCCTGCACGACTTCCGAGATGGAGTGACCCATTCGTCGGGCCCCGACAATTTGCCCACGATCAAATGCGCTTAGATCCCTCGTCTTACCCATACTGCGTCCGACTCTTACTGATTCCCGTCGCATCACTCCTAATATTGTCGGATCGCTGCATACTTCATGTCGTTTTCGTTTAAAGGGCAGCCCACAGCGCCACATTTGCATAACGCCAGCTGTCTCTAATTCAATTGCTCTTCAGTGTATATATATATATAAGACCACATGGGAGATGGGTGAACGAAATTCCAAAGCATGCGGGAGTAACAAGGAGGAGACTAGCATAAGACGGACAGTTGTGGAAGAAACTTCGGGAGACCTTCATCCAGCAGTCGACTGATAATGGTTGACAATGATGATGATATATCATCATCATCATCATCATTGTCAACCATTATCAATCCACTGCTGGACGAAGGTCTCCCCAAGTTTCCTCCACAACGGTCTGTCTTGTGCCAGTCTCCTCCATGTCACTCCCGCATACTTTCGAATTTCATCCACCCATCTCCCATGTGGTCTTCTTCTGGGTCTTTTCCTGTCCCTTGGAATCCAATCTAAAATTTCGGCTGTCCATCGATGGTCTGTCCTTCTGGCAGTATGTCCAGCCCATTGCCATTTCAGGGATTTAACTCTGATCATGATGTCTTCCACTCTTGTCATTTTTCGGATCCACGTGTTCCTCTTCTTATCTATCCTGGTTACACCAAGCATGCACCTCTCCATGCTTCTTTGAGTTGTCTGCAGCCTTTGTATGTCTCTTTTAGCTAAGGTCCACGTCTCTGCACCATACGTAAGCACTGGAAGGATGCATTGATCAAACACTTTTCTTTTAAGACATAATGGCATATTGCTCTTGAAAATTATGCTGTTTCTTCCAAAAGCTCTCCAGGCAAGTTTTGTACGCCGATTAATTTCTTCACCAATGTGACCCTCACTTGATATCTGCTGTCCAAGATAAACGTACGTGTCTGTTATCTCCAGCTTTTCTCCATCAATCGATAAATCTTCATTTCTTGTAAAAGCATTGAACATCACTTTTGTCTTCTGAAAGTTCATTTTTAATCCCACTTCTTTACTCTTGTCAGCAAGTTCCTGGATCATACTCTGTAGCTCTGATGGGGTAGTTGCAAAAATGACTACATCATCAGCAAAACGAAGGTGGGTTAGATAATCTCCATTAATCTTTATCCCCTTGGTTTCCCAGCTCAGTGACTGAAAAACACCCTCCAATGTGGCATTAAAGAGCTTCGGAGATATGGTGTCACCTTGTCTCACCCCTTTTCCAATTTTTATGTGTGTTGTATTTTCAAACAGCCTAATCTTTGCACTTGCATTTTCATAGATGTTATTAATAATATTAATGTATGCATCTTCAATACCGCAGGTTTTCAGAGCCATTGTAACTGCTGATGGTTTCACCGAATCAAAGGCTTTTTCATAATCGATAAAAGCCATGCACAATGGAAGTTCGTATTCCCTCGCTCTTTCAATTAGTTCTCTCAGTACGTGGATATGATCTATTGTGCTGTAGCCACTCCTGAATCCAGCTTGTTCTCTCGGTTGAGCCATGACCAGTGTCACCTTCAAGCGGTGTGAAAGAACTTTAGTGAAGATTTTATAAACTACTGATAGGAGGCTGATAGGTCTGTAGTTTCCGAGATCCTCAATGTCACCTTTCTTATGTAGCAGGATCATTGTAGCGGTGTTCCAATCCTCAGGAATCTTTCCTTCATTAAGGCATCGAGTGAAAATTTGGGCGAGTACTGTTTCGATTTCTCCACTTGCTTCTTGCATGATGTCTACAGTAATTCCATCTTCTCCTGGAGCTTTTCCCCGCTTCATGTTCTTGATTGCATGTGCAACTTCTGCTGGAAGGACTGGAGGAACTCTGGTACTGGTATCTTTCATGGTGTCTGGAGTACATGTATCATCTCTTTCATATAATTTGGAGTAGAAATCTTTCACTCTTGTCAAAATTTCGCCTCTATTTCTTGTTACAGAACCATCTCCTTTTCTGAGTGCCATAATCTGTTTTCTTCCCTTACTGAGATGTCCCTTTGCTATCTTTAGGCTTTGGTTGTTTTCAATTGCTTTCCTCACTAGTTCACAGTTGAATTTTCTTACGTCTTCAGTGATACTTTTTCGTACTGTCTTGCATAGCTCTATATATTCCACTTTGGAAGTCACATCTTCTTTAGTTGTCCTCATCTGTCTTCTTTTTTGCATCAACATTTTCGTTTTTCCTGATAATTTATTTACATGCAACTTGTTCTTAGACCCAGCTAATTTTGTTGCTGTTTCCATAAGAGCTTTGGTTACTTTTCTGTTAACTTCAGAGATGTCCACTTCTTCCGATGTTAGGCCTTCTAAAGCAGAGAACCTGTTCTTCAGTTCCAACTTGAAGGTATTATGGTGTTTTTTAAGGTTGGTTATGTCAATAGATTTTGTTTGTCTTATGAGCTTGCCACGTTCAAGTTTAGTGTTGAGGTGCATCTTACATCTCACCAATCTATGGTCACTACCTGTGTTGAACTTGTTTAGCACACTGCAGTCTTCTATGACGCATTTTTTGTTACACATAATAAAATCAATTTCACTTGTCGTCCCATTTGGATGTCTCCATGTCCATTTCCTGTGTGGCTTTTTCTTGAAGAAGGAGTTCAAGATGAAAAACCCTTCTGCCTCTGCAAACTCAACGAGAGTATTTCCACGCTGGTTTCTGTTGCCGTGACCGAATTTACCTACTGAAGTTTCATTCTGCTGCCGTTGCCCTATTTTTGCATTTAAATCTCCCATAATTATTTTCAAGTGCTGCTTACCTTTATTATTTAGATGACAAATTTCCTCATAAAATTCTTCAATTTCTTCATCAGGATGACTTGTGGTGGGTGCATAAGTTTGAATAATCTGAGCCTGGTATCTTCTCGAGAGTTGGATAACGAGTCGTGCAGCTCTGTCAGAGGAACTTTCAACTTCTACCACTTTATCCTTCAGTTTCTTGTTTATTATAAATCCAACACCACTAGTTCTGCCAGTATCTGTCCCACGATAGTAGAAGAGATGTCCACTTTTCAGTTCGATGAGATCTTCTCCTTTTCTCCTTACCTCACTTAGCCCCACGATGTCCCACTTGATCCTTTGTAGTTCCTCTTCCAATTCAAGAAGCCTTGAATCAGAAGATAGGGAGCGTCCATTGTAAGTAGCCAAGGTCAGCATCAGATGGCAGCCTAGTCCGGTCCTCCGGGGATTCTTAGCACCCTCTGCCTTCATGTCGCACTGGCCGCTGCCTTGGCCAGGTACATTCCAGCTGCCGGAGACTGAGGGCCAAGATTTAAGTTGTGGAATCATTTTGGAGGGGTTTGGCCATAACTCACCACGCTGGCCAAGCGGGTTGGTGAGTGTGGGATAGAATTTCCTCTAATCCCGATGGTATAGTTATACCGCTATGGGCGGTCGTCAGAGCCCCTTTAGTGGGAACAGGATGCACCACGAGAAGGCGGGGTTGACATTTTTCAAGGAGAGGCTGTGGTGTTACGCATCACCTGACCTTACATCCCCTAGACCACTGATAATATATATATATATATATATATAAATACTAACGATATATCTAAAAATATCTAAAAAACCCTTTCATAATGGTTTCTGTCCCCTTTTTATGCCCGAAAAACTGCCCCCCATAGAATAAACTTCTGGATCCACCCGTGGTCAATCGGGTCGGGTCAAGGTGTTCGTGACCCGATTTCGACCCGGTTTTATTTCCGTTCTACTTTTGAAAAGCAAAATAAAAAAAAAAAAATCAAAGAAAAATGCGCAACGTGGACTTTTACGCTTGATACTGGTGCCCGTGGACTGATAAATGATTTGTCATGCAATATGAAGGAAGAGTGTCCTCAGAAGAAAAATGTGCCTTCCTTCTGAGGCAGTGATCAAAACAACATCCACATTTTGGAAACTTTCAACTAATCATAAGCTTGTGAAAATTATTGCTGTGAAACGTATTCTGAAGTTTGATATGTTAACAAGAAAACAGCAAAAACTGAAATTAAACATACAAGAAGTAGCTCATCTTGTACATCACAATTTGGTGGAATAGCCTTAAAATTACTGCGGAGGGACTTTTTGACTCTCACAGATGTGTTTAAAAGCATGTGTAAAACAGTTACGTTTTATCTTGCAAATGAAGAACGACAGTTTCAATACTTTTCGTAAGTAAGTGAGTAAATTATGCGTTCCTTTAATACATTTGTTAGCTTTCAATATAACCTAAGATACCCACAGTGGAGAGACTTTTTGAACGCCCTATGTATATTGTATATTGTAGTTCAAAGCAGATTTGTCCGGTCCAGTTATGTGACGTCTGCCGCCCCAGTGGCGCAGTGGTCTAGGCGATGGCTTCTGCTCATTCGTCCGAGATGGGTGCGGGTTCGAATTCCGGTGAGGCATGGATGTTGTGTTTGTCTCACGACGCTGGCTCTCTCTTTTCCCTGGAACAAGTGGCCCTAAATTAGGGATGGGCGACTGCTTTATAGCCCACTGAGTTGTTCATGGTGGTCGTTAAACATCCAATTAAAAAAAAAAAAATCACGAAACGTCCGGATCCAAAATTTTTGACCTGTATTCAACTCTGCACGTGATAGGACACCAGATGCTATAAAAGCAGCATCGCGAAGAGAATTGTTACTATTATGCAAATTTCTTTTACATTAGAATATCATTCACATATGTCAATATTTTTATGATATAATTCCCATTTAATCGGTCTTGGTTTTGTTTTTTTACACAGTTTTTTCCCTTCTACTTTAGAGGATTTTTTCCCTATTTACTCTATCTGCTTGATCCCTGTTTAAATGTATATCCTTTTCGCAGTAAGTGAAGACGGTAGCCCACTTACTGTCTTGGCACTATATTTTCCCTTTTGCAACGAACATCGCTGCCTTTTTGGGGTCACTTTTCTGTGGTTTTTGGCCCAAGCCCCAAGAAAAGTGGAGCCACGACCATTTGGTATTTTGTTTTGGTTTTTATGTTCCCTTCACAATTGGTTAGATCAAAATTGTTAGGTAGGTTTCTAGTAATTTTGCTTGCGTTTCTGATAGGCTGTCTTACTTTTATTTTTTGGAGACGTCTGAGCACACCATCCAATAACATCTTTTTTTTTCTTTTCTTTTTTTTTTTTTTTTTTTGTTGCAGAGAGCAGCAATGCCGCCCCGGTGGCGTAGTGGACTAAGCGCTGGCTTCTGATCATTCATCCGAGTTGGATCCGAGTTCGAATCCCGCTGAGTCATGGATATTACTCTTGAAAAAATAAAAACAAAACGCTGGACTTTCACGTCTACGCTTACGGCGCATTAGTTCCATGTTCGTCCACTGACGCGTTGTTCTATTGAAATCTTAGGGACCGAACCTGCTTTCACTAGTTTTTATGGGAGATTTACCACTACGTTTCCTCCTCTGTGGTACAGAGGTACAACTCGTGAATTTTACTAGCGCTCAAGTGGTCCGGTCCGAAACTACGTTAGCATCTGTTACGTTATGCGAAACAATGGCGGCGTCTGAAGCACTATCTGTTTCTATTCCGTTGGTTGTTACTCTCGAAAATTGAAAACAAAAGCTAGACTTTCACGGACACTCTTACGGCGTATTAGCTTCATGTTCGTCCACTGGCATGCTATTCTATTGCGATCATCTTCGGAGCTAACCTATTTTCACTCGTCTTCTATAGGAGATTTACCTCTGGGCGAAAAAGTACCTCATAACTTACAAGATCACGAGGGAGTAGTCTCATTTAGTAGGTATGAAGAGTTTGAGAACTATGGCCGAGAATAGAGTTGGGCAAAATCGTAATTGAATTAATCGGCAATGCATTACAGCGTAGTGGTAATGGAAACAAGAACTTAGCGTTACCATTACATGGTAATGGCGAACTGGTCATTAGAATTACATGGTACTTGTAATGACAGGTAGCAGTTACCCATTATAATCGTAATGGTTAATGGTTAATTATATGTTGGTAATTATCCAATAACTTATGGGTAACAATACAACGTGAATAAACCAGTACACCCTTACAGGCTGTGTAGGCTTTTGACAATTGTTCCACCCCTCGGACCTCAAATGCGTGTATGTAGGTATTGGAGATTGTACGTTTATGACATGAGTAGTTCGCCGCAAGTAAAGTGATTTGAACGAAATAATACATATGAAGTAAGTACGAATGGGATGTTTATTTCGGTTAGAGATACTCATTTCGTCCATCTCCAGTACAGTATTCTCGTCCATTACATGCGTTTCACTGTCCAAAATAATTACTCCACTATAGCCACAAGCACATACATTAGCACTACACTCACAGTTGAACAACTCAGGGTGCACTGCCGAATATTACAGAAATTTGCGAACTCTTGACATTTTTGTTGTACTTCTCAAGTGTTGTCCATTACTTGTCCGATACGAACACCGGAGTAGCGAGCGACTGACTCCTTTATATATACTTCACGTTAGGACCTGAACCTTCTGGAATATTCTTGATTTACATAAAGCTCTCCAACTTTCCACTGCGCGATCATTCTGTCACATTCTACAAACGTCTAATCCATTCTTGCCGTTTCTAGGACATTCTACACGGCACTTCGGTCTCTGTCTGCTATGTTACATGGCCGACTTTTCTAGACATAGCTTTTTGCACATGCACATTTTTATAAACTATTAGTATGTTACTATTATTTGGAAATTGCGCAATTTCATTACCAAATAATTCCATTGCGTTTGAATGGCATTATTAAATAAATGAATTATATCTTCTTAATTACAGATTAATTACATTACCTTCATTACAGATTAATTCCATTACCTTCTGCAAACCATATTTAGGATTACCTTGTAATGCATTATCTGTTACTGCATTACCTTGTAATCCATTAAATGTTAATTGTAATCTGTACTTCCATTACTTTGTAATGCATTCCTACCCAAACTCTGGCCGAGAAGAGAGAGAGAGAGATGCATTCGAAACTACCTATCCGAAGTTCGATCTAATGGTGTTGATTGTGATGCAGAATTGGAAAATTGGCTACACGGAAACTGTTGACTTGTTTAAAGAAGCCACAGGACACCGTGTAATTTTGCTAGCAATTCCTTTCGTAGTTGATCTGTTAAGTTCGAAAATGGATGGAAATCCTTTCGTGATGAGAATCGTACTGCCATATACTTTAGAAACTGCCAGAAATGTCGAGAATATGTGATCTCGCTCCCAGTGATCGCTGATCGAAAATAAAGGATATAGTCCATTGCCTGAAACTTTATACGAAGTCATTCACTCAGTCAATCTCTTTACATGAGAATGACTGAAGGGGAGAACGCCTGAATTTAGATGTTAAAAGAACTGGACTTTACATGACAATCCCGCACCAACCCGATATGTAATTAGGCTGACCAGATTTTTAAATGAGGAACTGCAACATCTCAAAGCTTTCGCAGCCATTATATTCTGAGTACCTCTATTGTCTCATGATTTTTTTTATATAAAAATTAAATAGCCACTCAAAAGGAAAGTATTTGACACGTTGAAACACGTACACAAAATCTTACGGAAATACCTAAGAAGGGCACTGCAAAAGAATGGATATGACGTCTTTTGACAAAAGTACCGGATCTGTTGCGCTAAAAGTATTTCATGGTATCTTTTGCACGTTTTTTGGGAAAACGAATGCGTGCTTAGAGTGTCTCTTTGTACATCTGCCTCTCTATTTGAAGACATCGTATGTTTCACCAATTAGTCCGATCTTAAAAGTTCTTTTTGCGTTGCATAACATGAACTGTGAGAACGAAATTTCATGGATTTTGACTGCTTTCCGGTGCATATTGTCCCTAACGGAAGTAAATGCAAATGCTATTGAATTCAAAAATGTTTTGTACCAATTGTTGCTAAAAATACGATTGAAAAAATTATTTTCCTATCGGAGGATATATTTTACCGTTTTCTTCACATTTTCAACCTCAAATTCCTTAAGGGGGCTTAAAATCACATTCTGTTTTTCTCTCTATCGCTGTTTCTAAAGGTTCGATATGAAAGCTTCTCTTTGTGTCGAATTGCTTCCTCTACAAGAAATGTTTTACGCATGATATCTGGTTTACCATGACGCATAGTTTCCGTCTCTACTGGTTGTAAATGCATATCTCTCTTGGTATCTGTGCTTGTACAAAGCAAATGGGAAAATTTTTTATTGGTACGACACCATTCACTACGAGAAACATATTATTCACATTTTCTACTGAAGTAATTCAACGTTTTCTCACTAGAAAAAGTAAACCTACATTGATTTCGTTATCACAACTACTAAAAGTTCGTCTTCAAAAATTCTTTTTATTTCGGATTTTTTTTCACGCCGTGAAGAAATTGCATATGTTTTGAGATATTTCATGATGTCCAGTTCTGTCGCTAGATGGAGTCGGTGTGTATTTATATTTGCGAATGTATTTTAGCTTCTGAAAATCCAATTGCCACTCATTATGATGAAGACGGCGCACATTTTCCACTTCAGCAATCCAGAAATTTCCCACTATGAGTATATTTAAAAGTCGCTTGAGAAGAATTCTTTTTGCGTTGCACAGTTTCCATTATGAGAAATAATTTATGTGTATCTTACAAAGCATAGTTCCATTCGAAAAAAAAACAACTTTTTTCTAAAAATACGACTAAAAAATTCCTCTTTCGGCAGGGCACTATGAAGAACATTTTGTGAGCCTTTTCTTCAAGTAATATGCTGTTTGTCCGCTTGGGGGCTCAAAGTTATATCAAGTTGTCCTGGATTTCTGTTATTGTAAAAGTCTGATTTGAAAATTCCTTTTTTGCACCGAGTGTCTTCCGCGATTAAAAATAACTTGCGTATGGTTTTCGATTTTTCACGACGCACAGTTTTGCTATGAGTGGGCGTGAGTGCATATTTCTATTTGTAAATGCGTTTCAGATAGTCATTTTTGCGAAGATCTCCACAGAGCTGCAAAGTATGTTCGAGGAACTTGCTGACAGAAATAAAAAAACCGGAATTAACCCTTTAAACACGTTCGCTGCGGTTACGACCCACCCGTGGGTCGTAACGCGTTAACTTCTACATTTTTTCAGAGGAAGAAAAAACAGTTTATATACATAAATCTATTGTGGATATCGGTCACTTTACGTATATATCTTTAAACGACCCACCGGTGAGTCGTACAGCACTGTATTGAAACAGTTACGACCCCACCGGTGGGTCATAACGTACTACAAAAAAATCGCCGAAAAACGTCGCCGCAACGAACGTGTCAAGCGTCCAATGAATCGGAACTAAATGTTGTCCAAAACTTTCCACGCTTCCCAAAGAGAAATATTCACATAGCGTTCGGGATCTACGAAAGCTGCCACACAACAATTTCTTTTGCCTGTCATCTGATCAACAAAGACATGCACCTGTCACTGTTGATAGACATCCTTCTAGTCTATAGTGATATTCTTCCCCCTACTACTTGGTGCTAGACCTTGGTGATTGATATACCACTAATCCTTTCTTGTTGACAGGAGTTTAAAATTCTTTATTCTGTGCTCCATTAACCCAAGACACGAACAGGGCATCATACCACTGGATAGTAACTAGTGACTCAAACATCTTTCTTATTTTCCTCGTCATTGTTACGGCCCTTTTAAAGGGTAATCGTGAAGAACGTTCAGTGCCAACCATCTCCCTAAATGACCACTTTGAATGGCATAGCTAAACGGGGAAGTAAACCTTTCTCATGAGCAAGTAGACTTGTTACAATCAATTTCGATCCACTTCTTAGACAGTGAATATATCCGTGCTAGCTGATTTCAGCCCATTTTCCTATACCCGAGCTAAGCAGCCGGTTAAAGGGTTAAAATTGACTTACAGAAAACAAATGTTTTATAGTAGGGTGGTTCAAAAGTTATTTTCGCTTTTTTTTTTTTGACGTTTAACGACCACCGTGAGCAACTCAATGGGCTATAAGCAGTCGCCCGTCCCTAATTTAGGGTCACTGGTTCCAGGGAAGGGAGGGAGCCAGTGCCGTAAGACAAACACAACATCCATGCCTGACCGGAATTCGAACCCGGACCCCTTACGGACGAATGATCAGAGGCCAGCGCCTTAGACCACTACGCCACCGGGGCGGCATTTCCGCTTTGAAGAGTCGTCCTGTGTCAGGCAATTACTCGGTGCGCATGCGTTATGCAAATAAGAACAACGCATGACCGGAAAACCGGTATCGTCTAGTTGTTATAAATAGGAGCACACGCTGCTGTCGTTTATTGGTTGGGTCGCAGGTGGCCTAGTGGTCAACGTTTGTGAGTGCCACGGAGAAGACCTCGGGTTCGATCTCAGGCAGGTACGAACGCTCGAACCACTAAATATCCGCCGTGCGTCGGATGGGCACGTTAAGCAGTGGAGCCCCGGGTACTGGCCCCCCGATAAATAAATAAGGGCGTCTTCCTCCCCCTTTCTACATCACCTCCTATCGGGCACTCTAGCCCAAATCTCCTAGCTTCCTATTTCTAAGGATTGTTTAAGACCTGGAGTCAGACACTCCCTTCCAAAAATCCTCTACATATGATCTGATCTGATCTGTGATTTATTAGAAAATTTTCTGCTGTCAAAAGCTATGGATGAGAAATACACGATCCAAGTGCTGTTACTGTCTTTCTTCAAAAAAAAAAAAAAAAAGCTGACTGCTGCACCTAGGGAAATTTGTGCTGTGGAAGGTGAAGGAGCAGTCCCTGAGATAATGGCAAGAGTTTGGTTTCAGCTATTTAAACCTGAGGACTGCAGCCTTGAAGACAAAGCTCGGGATGAAAGACCCTCCACGGTGAATTCTGAAGCTGTACACGCCAAGCAGCAGAGTCAAATCTGTGGCAACTATCAAATGCACTAGGCAACTATCAAATGAGCAGGGAATACCTCAGCCCACAGTTGTTCGCTATAAATGTACATGCTCGGCAAGACGCACAGAAATTATCGACAAAATACCCCATGAACTGACTGCTGCTGAAGCTCAGCGACGTGCTCGTGTGTGTGTCACCAATTGCTGGAAAATCACCAGAACAACTGTTCCTTTAGGCAAATTGTGACATGTGATGAAAAGTGGATATTTTTCCGGAATCCTGATATGAGGAAACAGTGGTTAAATCCCAAAAAACCACTAGAACCAGTCACAGAAAAGGGGGACGATTTGAGCACGAAGTTGGTGAAACGTTTTGGGCCCATTCATTGGGAATTGGTTCCAGGTGGCCGAGGCATTAATGCTCAGCGCTACTGTGCAAGTTGGAGCCACTTTATGCCTCTTTCAGCTGAAAGTTCCTTGCTCTAGTGAACCATAAACGAGTTACAGTCCAACAGGATAATGCTCCTGCTCATGGGTCAACTAAGGAAAAATATAGAAACTGTAGGAGCAAATGCCCCACGCCTCTTATTGTCCAGAGCTTGCGTCTTCGGACTACCACTTATTCCGGTCCGTGGCACATTTTCTACATTGCAAGCGCTTCGAAAACACCCATGATGTTGAACTTGGGGTCCACGACTTTTTCGCCTTAAAACCAAAGGTTTTTTTCGCAGGAGGATTCAAGAAAGGCATCAGAATGGTGTAGGACAATCGAGCACGATGCACTCCACTTCCAAAATTAAACTTTTACGTGCTTACACGTTTTCATCAACTGTCAGAAAACGGCAATTACTTCTAAATCACCTTGGTACATAGAATGCAACAAGAAAATGAAAATTTATCAGTGGATGCCGTGTATCTACAGATGCCTATATGTACAGTGGGTAACAGATATCAAGCGAGGGCTACATCGAAGAAGAAATTAATAGACGCTTAAAACTTGATTGGAAAGCATTTGGAAAAACCAGCTCAATTTTCAAGAGCAATTTACCATTATGCCTTAAAAGAAAAGTGTTTAATCAATTCATCCTTTCAGTTATTACTTCTGGGACAGATGCATGGACCTCAACTAAGCAAGTTAGTAAAATCATGCAATCATTGATTATGATACGCTTTCCAACATACCAGAAATAATCACTCAAGTTATGAAGATAATGGCTGTGGAATAAATCTCGCTCCTGTGCCCTGACCTTTGACCCCGTTTCGACGATATTCAACAGAACCGGTTCATTATACCTCCGGCACAACATTCTAAAGTTTTGCCGCAACAGAAATATTTTTAGTCAAGTTATGAGAATAAAGGCTGTGAAATAAATCTCACGGCTGTGCCCTACCCTTTGACCCCATTTCGATGATGTTCAACAGCACCGGTTCAGTATACTTCCGGAACAACATACTAAAGTTTTGTCGCAATAGAAGCATTTTAGGCAAGTTTCGGAACAACATACTAAAGTTATGTCGCAATAGAACCATTTTTTGGGCAAGTTATGAGGATAATGGCTGTGGAATAAATCTCGCTCCTGTGTCCTGACCTTTGACCCCATTTCGATGATATTCTACAGAACCGGTTCAGTATACCTTCGGAACAACATGTTAAAGTTTTGTCGCAATCGAAGTATTTTTACGGAAGTTATGACGCATAAGGGCAATGGAATGGATCCCGCTCCTATGTCCTGACCTTTCGCCCCATTTCGCCCATTTTCAATAGGGTTCGTCCCCTACCATATACTGAAATTTCTTTGAAATCGAACCATTTTTACGCGAGCTATCGTGCGGATGGGCAGACAGACATACAAATCTGGAGCATATACGCTTCTTCAATATACGGTTGGAAAGCGTAACAAAATGAGACATTCTCAGATTCCGCAGGCAACTGAAAAAAGCACGGGGAGATGCATAAGATAGATAGGAAAAGAAGCCGAGGGAAATGACAAGAGTTGATGACAACATGATCAACGTAAAAACTTTGAAATGGCAACGGGCTGGACATTTTGCTAGAAGAACTGACCCACGTTGAATAACTGAAAAACTGGACTAGACTCCAAGCGACAAGAAAAGGTACAAAAGAAGACCACGTTGGAGATGGATGAAATTAGCATGACGGAGCGTCATACGGGAGTAGGCTGGCTGAACGCAGAAAGTTGTGGAGACAAGACCTTCATCAAGCAGTGGATTGACAATGATTGATGACGATAATGAATTTTTTTTTTTTTTTTTTTTTTTTTGATTGGAGGTTTAACGACCACCGTGAGCAACTCAATGGGCTATAAGCAGTCGCCCGTCCCTAATTTAGGGTCACTGGTTCCAGGGAAGGGAGAGAGCCAGTGCCGTAAGACAAACACAACATCCATGCCTCACCGGGATTCGAACCCAGACCCCATTCGGACGAATGATCAGAGGCCATCGCTTAGACCACTGCGCCACCGGGGCGGCGATAATGAAATGCATTTCAACATCTAAATATCCAGTTAGATTAATTTTTTGTGCCGGGTACCAATCAGTATGAAGAAAAGTGCGTGCATTACTTATCTTAAATAATGGTAGAGTTTTCGTACTAGAAGGCGTAATTTTGATTTTCTTTTCTCTGGCTACTCCATCTTTTAAAAATCCGCTTTCAAAAATTATTTTTTGTGTCGGAAAGGCGGTGTCATGGGAAACGTTTCATGTATAATATTCACTTTTCTATAATGCGCAGTTTTGCCACTAAGGAGAGGAAATGTGTATTTTGTTGTTGTTTCGTGGTTTAACGACCACCGTGAGCAATTCTATGGGCTATAGGTAATTACCCGTCCCTAATTTAGGCTCACTGATTCCAGGGAAGGGAGACAGCCAGTGCCGAAAGACAAACACAACATCCATACCTGGCCGGGATTCGAACCCGGGTGGGATTTTAAGAATAAGTTTCCCTTTTAATACTGTTATGTCATTCTGTATGGTTCCAAATACTCAGTGTGAATAATATGTGTCAGTCACACTGAATATATGTAACTTATATGCCGCTCTTGTTAAGATTATGGGATGGGAGTGGCGGTTATCTTTTGTGTTGCTGTTTGTTTCTTTCCGGGTATAATGATCGCCGCGAGCATTTAGGGTCATAATCGCGGAACCCTGATGTGAGAGCGAAAGTACTGGTCACGTGCCGTGGCCCCGCCTCCTACTTATGACTCTGAGGCGTCATCCTTATAGGTGCTTCTCACAGACACAAGAAAGCGTTTCTGTTTCTCTGAAACACTCTCTAAACTCTATTCGGGCTAACAAACGAAGCCTTCCCCACTTTGTTATGATATCTGTGATCCAGGAAGGCGGATCGAAACAGCTGAACGAACAAAATAATAATCACAACTAAGGTAGAGAGATCTCGAGAGGATTTATCAACATAATACAAACATTTATTAAGTAATCAGTTAGGTTCTAACGGCGGTGTGTTAATCTT
This sequence comes from Macrothele yani, assembly GCA_039090855.1. Lineage (NCBI taxonomy): Eukaryota > Metazoa > Arthropoda > Arachnida > Araneae > Macrothelidae > Macrothele > Macrothele yani. The sequence continues at coordinate 133,383,295 of CM077002.1, forward strand.
CCTCTAGCATCGGGTTTCACTAAGGCTTAGATCTGACGGGTGCGTAGACATGAAATCTAGGAGAATCACTTCCGAAGAAAAATATCTAAGTCCTAGCTTTCGGCGTTGACGTTCCAGAGAGAATCTACCTACTATTAGTTAGATCTGTATCTCTGAAAATACTATGATTAGCCTAACTCATGCTTCCCTGTCGTTACGAATTCAGTCTTAGCCAGTACTAAGAATTGACTTGCTGTAGAGGAATATCTGTTACGCAAGCGGGATTCTCTGACCGGGACCTGTACCTCTGCAACCAAAAGCCCTATCTCTCCAAAGATAGTGCGCTGGCTAACCTCATCCAGAGCCTCGGACCTCCGTATAACTGGAGCGTCCTTCTGCTCACAAAAAGGAAAACGCTTCGCGTCCTCTTACCGGATAACTACTCTCTCCGCTAGACGAAAGCAGGCTAACTAACAGGTTCCTTCTAAGAGACCTGCTCTCTTCACCTCCTACGCACTACGCATGCGCAAAGCCACCGGCGCCGACACTGCCCTCTCGCGGACCTGCTGACGTGGCGCTCTTCTCCTGCCCCGCGTCCCTCCTTTGACGTCACGCGCCGACTAACAATTGACTTGCTGTAGAGGAATATCTGTTACGCAAGCGGGATTCCCTGACCGGGACCTGTACCTCTGCAACCAAAAGCCCTATCTCTCCAAAGATAGTGCGCTGGCTAACCTCATCCAGAGCCTCGGACCTCCGTATAACTGGAGCGTCCTTCTGCTCACAAAAAAGGAAAACGCTTCGCGTCCTCTTACCGGATAACTACTCTCTCCGCTAGACGAAAGCAGACTAACAGGTTCCTTCTAAGAGACCTGCTCTCTTCACCTCCTACGCACTACGCATGCGCAAAGCCACCGGCGCCGACACTGCCCTCTCGCGGACCTGCTGACGTGGCGCTCTTCTCCTGCCCCGCGTCCCTCCTTTGACGTCACGTGCCGACTAATCCTTAGCGTCGGCGAGGCGTACTTAACTGATGGGTTTTAATCCCACCTTTGGTGTCTCTGCGGTCCGTCAGATCTATCCATTAGGAAGTGCACCGTTTGAGAAAGTAATCGTACCGCCGAAGTACATTCTTACAATAACACAATATACATTGTTATATCTACACAAAGGTGGATGGCTGGTTTTCCAGACTTTTAGGCGTCTGTGCAACGCTGACAATGTAAAGAGAAAGACGCGGTATCATTGAAGATGTTATCAGTTCGTTGGAAAGGCCTCTCTCCCTTTCTAAGACGTGAGAAAACTGAGGTTCTTTTTCCGAGGCCCTCGACCTCGAAAAAAAAATGTTCTCGAACCTTCTGTCGCCTTCTTGGGCTTTATACTGTCTTACTATTCTTTGTGAAAAAGTAGCATAACGTCCAGTTCATTATATTTTAACATAATTAAAATGTCCGTTCTTACACCTGATTTGGAGTATTTGGTACCGGGAATTGGCAGCGCCGTGTGTGTGTGTGTGTGTGGGGGGGGGGTACACCGCCCACACCTCGCCCGGAACTCGAGCACATCTCGAGCGATTGTCCCAAGGCCAGTGCCTCTAACACTCGAATCCCGGGGCATCCTTTTGCATTACTCATAGACAATTACATAACGTGTTCAGGGGATTACTTTCTTTGGAACCCATCGCGAGTTTAGCTGAAATGCTCTGGGGGGAAGGAGGGGGGAGTTAACGACCACTCTGAGAAACTCTAAAGGATATAAGCTAATTTATGGCCACTTGCTTCAGGAAAGGGAAAACAGCAGTGCTGTAAAGTCATTAACTGCATGTTGAAACTTGTCTGCATGAACTGTTTCCCGGACAGGAAGTGATCCAGGTGACGAAACAGATGATATCTGTCGGAGACAAGTCCAGGTAATAGGCAGGATGAGGCAGTGCTGCATAGCCCAAGGCACTTAGTGTTTTAGCATCATTCGTTGTGCGGCATGAGGGCGGACGTTGTCCTGGAGCAGAAGAACACCATGCCTGTTGATCTAAGCCGGTTGTTTCTGCAGCAATTTCCAGTTCATCTGGTGTAATTCAGCACAGTAACGTTCTGCAGTGATGGTTTGGCCTCTTGCCAAGAAACCCACCACCAGACAAGGAGCATCATCTTCCTGGTGTGTAGGGGGGTGGCTTAGGATGCCGTCCAGTATGTACCTTGCTTAACCATTGTGCAGATCGTTTCCAATTTTGTTCCACTTCTCGTTGCAGGTGAGGATTCGATGCAGTAGAGGTTCCTGTTTATTCCTGGAAAGTAGCGACGTGCAGACTTTCAAACGCCTAGACTTGTTGGCAGTTGTCAACTCATTAGGCAGCCACATGTCCAGCTTTTTGACCTTACTCAGCGCTGACAGACGCCAAACAACTGTCGTGTGGTCTACACCTACCTCTGCCGCTATCTCACGACACGTTTTTCGTGGGGTCCGCTTCAACCACACGTAACCGAACGTCGTCAGAAACAGCAGCAGGTCGGTGATCACGTGCTTCGTTTTGCAGGTCCGTATCTCCGCTTCGAAACTTCACAAACCATCGCCGAATGGTACGTTGGTTGACTGTATTCTCCCCAAACGCTTTGTTAACGTTTCGAGCGGCAGTTCTTGAATAATGGCCCAGTTTGAATTCATACAGGATGATGACTCTCAAATCCGGCATCTGCATGTTTCGCTTGCAAGCCACGTTACGTCCAAACAAACCACGCCTGAACTTTGTTCTACGGTTGGAAAGTAGAGTATTTGTCATTTTCTTGTAGGACTTCCGTCCACAGTGAGTAGAGTTTAGGTCCCAGCCACCTACAGCGAGATCGTCTTTTGGGCAGGACACAGAAACGGAAGTAACGAGAGCAAGTCTAGCGACTTTGACAGAACAGTTTGCAGTGAGATTAGAGTACAGTAGATGGCGCCACCGTACAAGTATGATGTTGCACACAGAGGGGGAGAGAATTTCAGGGGGGACATAGGAAAGGATACCCATTTAATCAGTGGGTCCAGCCTGGGGGCCGTCACTTAACGTGCTCGTCCAATGCACGGCGGATATTCAGCGATTGTTAGCAAATCACACCATCTCTGAAAGATCAGCCCAGGTTCGAACCTGGGGACCTTGCATCGATAGTCTGACTCTCTAACCACTAAGCCATCCGCGGCTTCAACTTTGTTCTTCACACACATGCTAGCTATGTATAGTGACTCTGTGTCGTAATACCCGCAACACCTGTGGGTGGTTCCATTCCGTTTTGGTGGAGGTCTGTCTCCACTGCTTGTTCGCGCTGGACATTTCATTCGCACCAACCCAACACATTATTTTTTTACCTTTTTTTAAACTACTCGTCTTCAACGCCATAAATTTTTCTTTTGCCATGGGGCTGTGCGTTAGGCCTACATGGTTTAGAAAAATAAATCTTTACAGTCTCATCACATGAAAATTTGTCCACAGATGGTCCTTGAACAGATATGTGCATAAAATTTTCCAACGAAGATTCACTAAGAGTGCTGCGATAGTCACTCTTTATGCGACTCATGTAGGATAAACTCCTCTCTACAATGGCATTAGACTCTGGCAAAACTGGAAGTATTTCAAAAAAATGAGAAATATTACAGTAGATATATATATATATATTTTTTTTATTTTAAAATGAAGAACTACAAGTCTTCCCTTGATGTAGTTACCATATTCTGGAGCCAGAATACCTTAAGCTGCCCCCATTCTTTTTTTTTTTTTTTTGATTGGAGGTTTAACGACCACCGTGAGCAACTCAATGGGCTATAAGCAGTCGCCCGTCCTTAATTTAGGGTCACTGGTTCCAGGGAAGGGAGAGAGCCAGTGCCGTAAGACAAACACAACATCCATGCCTCGCCGGGATTCGAACCCGGACCCCGTTCGGACGAATGATCAGAGGCCATCGCTTAGACCACTGCGCCACCGGGGCGGGCCCCCCATTCTTGGCTTGCAGCAATAAGGCAAAATGTTGAATCATATGCCTAATTTCATCCTGAGCAAATCTTTTAAGGGAATCATGATCTTTTGGACTTAATGCCCCATCTAAAACCTTCAGACACTTCACTGAATCACTTGTTATGTCGGGAAACTATAACTGATTCTTTCCTTCGGGTCTTTGAGGTTCATCTATTAACAGCAATTGACCTTGAACAACTTTTGTCTGCCGGAACACTTTAAAAAAAGAGAAAATCATCTTTGAGAAAAGAAAAAAAAGTAATATTGGCATAAGGGCCACAACAACCACCAGAGAAGTTCACTGTAGGTCTGCGTAACTGCAATTCAAAATGAAATGTATCGCAATGTATGCGAAGCAAAAATCATATCTGCGGAGCGATTCAGGTCGATTTGATTTGCACTTTGCGATGCGATTCCGCTTAAATAGAGCCCTGCGTAAGACAAGCAAACTACCTATGCATCGACTGGGGCTCTCGCACAGACGAACGGTATTACCAACACTACGCCATAATAGCGGCCGCTTGTCGCTCTGTCTACAGTACACGAATGATCACGTCTTACTGCGTGATCATCCATGTTACGTTATGTTAAGGTACGAGTATGCTTTCTTATGATTTAGTGTTCGTTTTTACGCTTTCCAAATATAGGTCGAAGAAACGTCTATGCTCCAGCTTTGTCCGTTCGTCCATCTGTACGCACGATAACTCGCGTAAAAATGGTTTGATTTCAATGAAATTTTAGTATGTGGTGGGGGACCACCTGGGGACAAACCCTATTGAAAATGGGTGAAGTGGGATCAAAGGTCAGGACATAGGAGTGGGATGCATTCCATTGCCCTTATACATCATAACTGGCGTAAATATGGTTCGATTTCGATGAAATTTTAGTATGTGGTGGGAGACCACCTGAGGATGAACCCTATTGAAAATGGGTGAAGTAGGATCAAAGATCAAGACATAGGATCGGGATGCATTCCATTACCCTTATGCGTCATTACTTGCGTAAAAATGGTTCGATTTCGATGAAATTTTAGTATGTGGTAGGGGACCACTGGGGACGAACCCTATTAAAAATGGGTGGAATGGGGTCAAAGGTCAGGACATAGAATCGGAATCCATACCATCGCCTTTATGCGTTATAACTTACGTAAAAATGCTACGATTGAGACACAACTTTATCATGTTGTTCCGGAAGTATACTTTACCGGTTCTGTTGAATATCATTGAAATGGGGTCAAAGGTTAGGTCATAGGAGCGAGATTTATTCTACAGCCATTATCCTCATAACTTGAGTAATGAGTTCTGGTATGTTGGAAAGCGTATCATAATCAATGCATTGCATGATTTTACTAACTTGTTACATGAACATTAGAAAAAATGTACCCAGCTTTTCTTCCCAACTAACCACGAAAAGTGCCTTAGCGTCGGTAAGCCGCACTAAGGTTTTCCTACATGACTAATCAAATAATGCGCAGTGTTTCTACAAGAGTACCAAAGTGTTTATTTCAATTTGAGGCCACATGTCCTCTTCTGACAATCCGTTCTTTGTGAATACAATTTTTCATGAATTTTGTACTCCGCTTTTTACGCTTTCCAACCGTAGGTTGGAGAAGCATATATTCTCCGGCTTTGTCCGTCTGTCTGTCTGTGCCCGCACAATAACTCGCGTAAAAATGGTTTGATTTCGATGAAATTTTAGTATGCGGTATGGGACAACCTGGGGACGAACCGTATTGAAAATGGGCGAAATGGGGTCGAAGGTCAGGACATAGGAACGGGATCCATTCCATCGCCTTATGCGTCATAACTTACGTTAAAATGCTTCGATTGCGAAAAAACTTTAGTATGTTGTTCCGGTGGCATGCTGAACCATTTCTGTTGAATATCATCGAAATGGGGTCAAAGGTCAGGGCACAGGAGCGAGATTTATTCCACAGCCATTATGCTCATAACTTGAGTAATGATTTCTTGTATATTGGAAAGCGTATCATAATCAATGCATTGCGTGATTTTACTAACTTGTTCAGTTTTTGATACCTCTGAAAACCAATATTTGTGTTCGTAATTGTTTCTGCAGTTCTGATATAGCCGCTACCGGAAAGCTAACTATTCGAATAGTTGTTTTTGCGTCAATCTCTACTAGGAGCACTCTGCTAGTTATCGTAAAACCTTAGTTCTGTGATTTCATGTGCCAATAAATTTACTTTCATATATACTTTTGTATCAAAAGACATGCTTATTAAAAATCAAATATTGCGCCACCTAGCGAATAGATTTTGCATTTAAAAACCAGGGGAAAGCAAGGGAAGTTGTGGTTTCGGTTACAGTAACCAGATTAAAAACAGTATGCATTTTAAAAATGGAAAATTTTTAAAACCGCAGATGGAGTGAACAGCGAAGATATGTATTTACAACACCAGTGGGGAAAATTATGCGTGAAAAATAGAAGAAGGGATGCGGTAATATTAATCGTGGTTATAAAATAGGCAGTGCTAAAAATGTTTTTCTAATCTGACCTGTAGCGGCTAATGTATGGTTGTGTGAAAAATCCAAATTTAGCTACTCACTCAAGAATTTTACATAAAAAAAGGTGGAAAAGAAACAGGATATTTTTGCCGTAGTTAGTCTGTTGCAAAAATGATTTCGCCACCGCGGTGGCGTAGTAATCTAAGCTCTGGTAAATATTCGTCCGAGATGGGTTCCGGTTTCAATCCCGGTAAGCATGGATGTGTGCTTGTCTTGTCTCCCTTCCCTGGAGCCAGTCCAAAATTAGGGACGGGTGACTGCTTATAGCCGATCAAGTTGCTCTCCGTGGTCGTTAACCCCCCCTCCTTTCCTTCAAAAATGATTTTTCAAATGCGAATTTTAGAAGTACACTTACAGTTCCTAGTTTAAATTAACCACTGCACTGTAGTAGAGAAATAATACAACTTGGAAATCAAATACTGTAGTACGTGCATCATATTGATCATGTCCAAAACTAGCTGAAAGGACTCGAGAAGAAGCCAGGGGCGTCGCTAGGCTTCGAATTCACGATGGGCGGCGGATGGGCGAGCATTTTTTTTTTTTTTTTTTTTATTCGAGGTTTAACGACCACCGTGAGCAACTCAATGGGTTATAAGCAGTCGCCCGTCCCTAATTTAGGGCCACTGACTCCAGAGAAGAGAGAGAGTCAGTGTCGTAAGACAAACACAACATCCACCATGCCTCACTGGGATTCGAACCGGGACTTATCTCGGACGAATGATCAGAAGCCATCGCTTAGACCACTGCGCCACCGGGGCTGCGGTGGCGCAGTGGTCTAAGCGAGACGGAACAAGTGGTCTTACGAAAGACGGAACAAACACATTTTTAATGCTTTTATTTCCTTTTAATTGAAGGTTAAACGACCATCTTCAGCTACTCAATGGGATAAAAGCAGTCGCCCGTCACTAATTTAAGGTCACTGGTACCAACCAGTGAGAGCCGATAGAACCAGAAGAGAGCTGGTGCCGTAAGACAAACACAACATCCATGTCTCACGAAGATTCGAACCCACACTCTTCTGTGACGAATTGTCTTAAGCCAGGGCTTAGAACACTGCGTCACAGGGGCGGTTTCAATGCCTCTCACTACCGGCTACAAAAGAATTCGTGCAATTCAGACCCGCTCCACCTGACCACACATACATACATGGACCTGGCTAGATACGCCACGGGTGTATAAGATACAAGTGTCGGTGGAATGTCGCCTTCAACTTTTTGCTCGCTCTGTAAGCAGTGTCTTAAATTTGTTTTCGAAATTTTCCATTTTTGCTTACGAAAATACAGTAGTACTGTGTTTGAACAATTTATTTAAAAGAAAATGTCGTTTTTGTTTATCTAAATCAAATTTTCACGTTGTGCCCTCGAGACACGACACCTCACACCTCCTTAACTTCCTTCCTTCCAGCCAACGACTTTGCCTTGCACTCCTCTCTTACGAAGCAGTCGTCAACCACTTTCTGCACTTTCACTGGTAGTCTTAAGGACGCTAGTGTAGCTTTAGACTCCACTTTTCGTATTGGAATCCCCTATTTTGTAAAGAAAACAAACATAACAATTATTAGTGCCCCCCTCAGTGAATTCCTATCCACCCTCATTAGCCCCCCTAATGAGGGGGTTGGATAGGAATTCACTGGGGAGAACAATTAATTTTCACGGCTCCCTGGCCAAGAGTGGAGAACAATTTAATGTTCACGTCCCTGCAGTACTATTTTGATAAGTTTTTTCGGAGACATAACCAACACACTTCCTAAGGGGAAAAACGTAGGGTTACATGAAGTAAAACACAAGACTTATTACAATACTTGGCAAAGTGCAGATTATATTTTAAAGTTAAATATATTGAAAAATTGCACTTTTAACTGGGTGGGCAAGACAAATTTCAGGATGGGCTCGAGCCCACCCTCACACTTCCTTGGCGACGTCCGTTGAAGAAGCATGGGTGGTGTGTTTTTCCAATGACATTGGCTCTGTCTCTTCCCTGGAACCTGCTGCCCTAAATTAGGGAAGGGAGACTGCTTATAGCCGTCATGGTCGTTAAATCCTGAAATCAACAACAACAACAAAAATCACACTATCTGATGTAAATATTATTTTTTAATTTTCCAATCAAACACGGCGATGCCTTTGAAGTAAGAACCTACATTTGTTCTATCTAACAGGAACATTTTACATCAGAAAATGTTGAGCAATGAATGAATGTTCATAATTGAAGTTATCGGATGCGAAACGATTTTTTCAAACTGGACTCTCTTAGGAGCGGAGATGTAGTACTCAAAAACAAGTTTGGCGGTCTCCGTGGCCAAGTGGTTAGATGCGCAGGCCTCTGGGTAATCGTCGTAGCCGGGTCCTGTCCCAAGCCAATTATGAGTTATGAGTGGAGCTCCAGTCCTGCTGTGCTGACTTCTGGAGAACCAGGGGCCTCCTGTAACCTTAGCTTCACGTGATGGTCGTTCGACTTCGATATGCACAGAAAGAGAAAGGGAAAGAATCCCTTGAACTATACCAGTTCTGTCAGTACGTCTACCACAACTATTATTGATTTCAATGACAATGTTAGAGCTACTTTGTTTTAAATTTCCCTACTGCTTTTTGATGAAAAACGTAGCTGTTCTATTATTATCAATATTGTTAATAGTGTTAGTAGTCACAGAGTAGTAATAATTCAAATTTTATCGTCTACTTAGAGAGCAAGGAAAACTGATTCACCCCAGATTTTGGGTTACTGGTTTCAAAAAGGAATGGAAACAGAATCGCATTATCACCAAAATCAGAATCAGCATGTGCAAGGGTTTTCATGAGTCTTTGAACTTTAAAAAGTTAGTTTCATATTAAAAAGAACGGCAAACGATACTTCATCCTGTCTGTTTCACACACACACACACACACACACACACACACACACACACACACACACCTGCACAGTCTCTATTATACACACATGAGCTGTCTTCTATGCACACACACACACGCACATACGGTCTCTCTTTGACGTACTACAGAAGTGAAGCACGTGTCTAGATGACAAATCTGCAGCGATATATTCCGTCAATGCAGCTTAGTCGGTTAGAGCAACTCACTCCGGAGCGAACAGACGCTGATACGTCACCGACAAATTCTCGTTTTCACATCTCTTATGTGCACACGAACACACTCCGGGCATGATCCCTTTCGTATACACACGAGCACACGCTCCATCTTTTTCTGTTATGCGTACACGAACACTTGAAGTCTCTATGATGCACACACGAACACACACATGATAGTTCTTCTCTCTCGTGCACACACAGATACACACTTTTCCTTATGCGCGTACAAACGCACACACTTTCTGTCTGTCTGTCTCTCTCTTTCTCTCTCTCTCTCTCACACACACACAAGTACCCGCACAGTCTGTTATACACACCGAACAGTCTCTCCTATGCGCACGCACACACAAACGCACACACGCGGTCTCTTATGCACACACGAACACTCACCGCGCAATGTCCCTCTCGTATACACACGAACACATGCATCATCTTTTTCAGTTATACGTATAAGAACACTTGCAGTGCCGCCCCGGTGGCGCAGTGGTCTAAGCGATGGCCTCTGATCATTCGTCCGAACGGGGTCCGGGTTCGAATCCCGGTGAGGCATGGATGTTGTGTTTGTCTTACGGCACTGGCTCTCTCCCTTCCCTGGAGCCAGTGACCCTAAATTAGGGACGAGGGGACTGCTTATAGCCCATTGAGTTGCTCACGGTGGGCGTTAAAAATTCAATAAAAAAAAAAAAAAAGAACACTTGCAGTCTCTTTCACAAACACACTTTCTCTGTGTGTCTACCTCTCTCTCTCTCTCTTACACACACACACGTTTTCACTGTTATTTTCTTCTTGGTTTGGGTTTCTGCTTAGATAACTTCAGCGTCCATGTCCGTACTTAGTAGGCATGATTCCTCGTCCCACCCTGAAAACATATTCCCATGTCTAATTTAATCTAGAATCCTGTTTCCAGTCATGTTTTTGCTTATTGCATTGTGCGGAAACATGAATTAAGAGAACATGTATCCCCTCCTCGCCCCCACCCCTCCCAAGCTCGGTTCTCAGCGCAGAATGTAGTAAACAGGTAAAATAAAAAACCAAAATGGAAGAAAAAGGAAAGAGACTCTGCAAACAGAAATGTAGAAAGCCTATTGTTTATGTGTCGTGATCAGCTAGCCGTATCCGATTCATTTTGGGAAAGGGGCGGGCCAGCTACGCCAACGGAGTCCGGCCCATCTTTTTGTATGAAAAGGCCTTTCGAGCCGTTCTCCGAGATGCATCACTGTGCTGCTGCTGTGTCGAGGAACACGCCTGTTATGGTCATACATGGAGGGGCACTCAGAATGCGTCTGTGTGTTCGAGGTCGAGCAAACAGACTGATGTGAAAGATGGAAAGAAAGCATCAAGAAAACCAACTCCCAGAAAGCGCCTGGCACTGGAAGATATTTATTTTTAGGTTAAACTTTCCCGAGTGCGGCTCAATAGATCATTGCCACATCAGAGACGACATTTTCTTGAGAGCCATTAACGGAAAAACTTGACTGAATTCCTACACCGCTTTACCCCGTTAGTGCTTTTTCGGAAGGCTAATGGAGTGTATCGACCTCTATCTTTCAGTGAAACATACTCCAGTCTGTAAAAACTGTATATTATTATGTGTATTTATTCTGTTTTGCTCTCAGAGTCGCAGAAGTGATTGTATCTACTTCTGAGATCGCTAAATCGTTAACTTCAAGTTAAAAAATATCGTGTAACTCACACGGGAGAGAAAGCAAATCTTCACCGTTATGAAAAGGATTGCATGTCTGATGTCAACTCAAACGATCGATCTTCTCACGCCGCTATCTACAAATTGTACAGGCACATTAAGCGATGATCTGAAGATAAAAATTAAAGAAACAAATGGAAGGATTCATAAAAACGGTCTCGGAGTGCATTCCATGCCTAAACAACCGCCCTCCCCCGCTCCCCCCGGGGATCATTGTACCGTTTCGTAAATTATATTGTGCGTGACAAGAGTATGGAAGAGGGGGGGGGGGTAGCGACCTCCGTGAGCGGTTATAGGCAGATGCCCCTCATCAATTTGGGGTTCACTGCTTCCAGGACGGGTACGGAGCCATTGACAAAAGACAAGCACACCGCCGCTAGACTCTGGCAGTTGATTGGGTCCCACTCCAGAGGCCATTCATGCCAGGAGTAAAACCATCACTAAAATACATTTGAAGTACAGTAGAACTTTAATTATCCGGATTAACTCGAACCACAGCTTATCCGGATATTCGGTAAATCCGGATAATTGGGTTTTTCTTTTTTTCTGTACGCCAAATACGTATTTATTAATTGAAGTGAGGAAATTTTACTTTTTCGTTTATCGTATTTTATAATAAAAACTGTTATACAGTTTAAAAAATAAATATCTACCAGTGGCGTACATTCGAGGCTAGCTGCGAAGCCCAGAGAATGCACAAAGAAAAGTTAATTAAATATACACAAACAAAAGTCAATTATCAACGGTATTAAGATATGTCAATGCTTTCGGTGCGAAAAAAACACGAGCTGATTCGCTTCTTTCGATTATGAGAATCAGTCTGGCGAGTGATGATCAACGGCATAACGTAGGTCTTCGAGAGACTTCGCTGTTCTGATGCGAAGAGCTTCAATACTATCTCCTGCTAGCGTTTCCATGACAACATGAATGAGCTAAGGAGGTGAATGGGCCATTGCTTTGCGCAAGGGTTCGCTCAGAAAAAAGAGGACTTCGGACTACCTCAGTCCCTCCATGCTTCCAGCGCGTGTTTCGCGAGAGTTGTTTCAGTTTGTGTGAAGTGTCAAAGAATTGAAATCAGTGATATTATATCTTAAATTCGTGGCTTTGTTGGATTCCAACTGTTTTGATAAATTTTGTGAAAGCTTCCCTGAACATCTATCAGAGCTTAAAGAACTCCATGCTTCAAATTTTGATACAGCTCGATTAAAAAATGAACTGAAGGTGTTTAATTCCCTTAATGAATACAAAACAAATCAGTAAGAAACATTACTTGTTACATAAAGTTAAGTAATTGGACATAGTGTTTATTGAGGTGTACAAATTATCAGATCAATATTAAACTTTTCATCAACAACTGCAACTGCCGAAAGAAGTTTTTCCGTATTAAAAAGAATCAAGATATATCTTAGAGCCACAAAAGGACATGCACATTCGAGCAACTTGGCTGGTTTGTTAATAGAGAAAAACATTCTTTTTAAATATGAAAAAGTACTCGAAAGAAACATTTTTGTGAAAACGTAACACTCAAGTTCACACAAAAGGAAAGAAGAATGAAGTTCACGTACAAATAAAATATTCAGAAAAATTGAATTCACGTGCAAATGAAGTATCCAAATAAAGAATGGAGTTCATGTACAAATGAGTGTTCAAATCCTATTCCTCATAATTATTTGGTATCATGTTAGCAATAGCATGTACCTAAAATTTAGAAGAAAAAAATTTACTTCTATTACTTAACAATTAAAAAATAAACTTCGCAATTTGAAAAAAAAACAGTACTCTATGGGGGAAGGGCCGGTCAGATAGCCCAAGTCTCGGACCCGAGATACGCCACTGATATCTACTGTACTGCATTATCATTCTGTATTATTTTAAATGAACGGATAAAATCTAAAAACACGTAATTAAATCAACAAAAATCTTAATTTTACTTTGCATTGAAAGAAGAATCAGCAATCCGGATGATTGGAGTTCCGGATATCTGGAGTCTTGATAATTGGAGTTCTACTATACTACTAAAGTACTTTTTTGAATACTAAACGAGGCATTAGTTATGCGACTCTCAATCCATCCCTTCAGAGTGGCATCCAGTGGAGATCTCTCCATGGGCGCTACTCCATTCCAAAGGTTCAACACCGTTCCAGCAACTTGCAGTCTTTCCATTGCCGTTATTGTATCGCTCCAACAAACATACTCATTCATGCGTCGAGTGCCTTGTGCTATATCCGCTCCACAGTTTCATGTGAGAGATACGATAACGACGTGAAGGTTCTTTGCAGATCTTGAAGGACTTCAAGTGGCTGTGTTCCGCTTCTCACTGGCGCACCTCCATGCATACTGTGTCGATTTAGAGGACTTCAAGTGGCTGTGTTCCGCTTTGGAGGACTTCAAGTGGCTGTGTTCCGCTTTGGAGGACTTCAAGTGGCTGTGTTCCGCTTTGGAGGACTTCAAGTGGCTGTGTTCCGCTTTGGAGGACTTCAAGTGGCTGTGTTCCGCTTTGGAGGACTTCAAGTGGCTGTGTTCCGCTTTGGAGGACTTCAAGTGGCTGTGTTCCGCTTTGGAAGACTTCAAGTGGCTGTGTTCCGCTTTTCACTGGCGCACCTCCATGCATATTGTGTCGCTTTATGTTTGTTTTAGTGAAATGTGTTGCCTTCTGTAAAATTTAAACCCTGCCGGTGGCAAACCTCGAACTTACATCCCTCTGCTCCGAATGCTTTACCAATTGAACTATGTCGGCCAAGGCTTATCACTGTTACTTGCCGTCTTGACAAGTGCGTCACCTCTGTAGTGCGTCACACTTACATCATCTTGCGCGTTGAGGAACAACAGCTGATGGATCGCTACGTCATGAACAATCTGCGCTGTGATTTCAGTTCGTTCTCAAACTCCGTTCACACTAGCCAGGGAAATTTTCCACGAGGTGGAATCCGTCTGGGACACCGTTCACGATCCTGGACCACCGGGTGGTTCTCCTTCGTACGTAGGGCGTTTGAAAAGTTCACATACATTATCAGAATAAAAACCATTGTACATTCCTCAACGAAACATTTAATGAACTTTAAAGTACTGATCTCCAGCATCTTTGCATAGTTGCAGACGTCTACACCAATTTTTGAACGCTTCGTGGCACTCCGGTTGGAAAATACTCCGCAACTCTTAATAAACACATTTTGCAAGGTCACGCTACACACATACATACATACATACACATCACTAAGCTGTTCTCTGAGATTGAGGTTAGCTCCAAAAAAAAAAAAAAAAAAATACAAACTTCCAGATATTTTTACTTATTGTTGTCGCATCAAACTTCTCCATTTACAGCGATCTTGACATACAACTCGTGCTTCACTAATATCCATTACACGCCGTACACAAGATCTTTTATACTTCATACTCATAATCTTTTTCTCATGCAGACACTCCTGAATCTGATCTACCCATGTCATCCTTGGCCTTCCTCTGACTTTCCTTCCTGCCACTTGGGCTGAAAAGATTTTCTCAGTAAGCATTTCATCACTCATTCTTTCAACATGGCCAAACCACCGAAGCATATTGGTCTACACCTTGCTAACAACAGTTTGCATCACATCACACAATTGCAATACATCTTCATTTCTCACACAATCATATAGTGTCTTTCCACAAACCCCACGTAAGTAACGCATTTCTCCAGCACACAAACGACTCCTATGCTTCTTCTGCAGTACATAGGTTTCACTGCCATACATCAGAGTAGGAACAATTACACTTTCAAACACAGCCATGCGGGACTCTCTAGAGAACCCATCATTCCTGCGTAAACCTCCCAGAGCAGCTATGACTTTCAAAGAAGAATTCACTCGCCTACTGATTTCACCATCCAACTTGTTCTCTCTGTCAAACATGCTTCCTAAATACACAAACTCACTCACCTGGTCATTCACAGTGCCATTTATACTTACATTACATTCAGTGCTACCCGTTCCTTTCTCAAACTCCATTATAATGAATAAAGCTTCTTCTAATAATGCTTCTTCTAATGGTTGTTGTGTTATTAATTATAACATGAATAAACTTTCCTGCTAGTAGTGTAGTAATAATAATAAACAAGCTTTTAACTGCTAGTAATGTTGTAGTAGTAATTAAGATGAATAAAGTCTTAATGCTGGCTGTTAATAATAACAACTAATGAAATAAACCTAACAGCCAGACAGAGATCTGACAAAACTATGAACTGAGAAAAACTTACTTACTAGAACAACTTTTTATTTGAGAAACTCTTGATATGATCCAACATACACTTCACCGGACACACAGCTACTCAATAAAACGTAGCTCCTTGCACATGAACGAAGCTCTCCCTACGCACATCAACAAAAAGCTCTCTCACGTAACACAAAAGCTCTCCTAGGTATCGTTGAACGCGCCTATTTATACTGGCTACCACCACGTCATGACTTACACTCATTGCCAGATCTCATTCAGCGGGAGAAATAACATCTCGTTCAGTAAGAAGATAATTTGCATAGAAAAATAAAATAACCAGAGATAGTAAAATCAAAAGGAAAGGGAATCTAGAGTATACGTTACACCATAATTTTGGTTTTCCCTTTATTTATACTCAGTTTGAATTTCATGCAAACTTCGAGCATCCGAGTCAACATACTCTGCAACTCACTTTTGCTCTATGCCAACAGGACAGTGTCATCAGCATACAGCAATCTGCACACACGGATATCACCAAGACATAAACCACTATTATCTATTTTGTCATCACGCATGCATGCATCCATAAATATATTAAACAGCCATGGTGACATTACACAACCTTGTCTAACTCCTGCACCAATGGAAAACCATTTTGATAAAACACCATTCACTCGAACACAAGCTCTACTACCAGCATACATGACTTTTACACTATTAAGTAGATTCCCAGTAACACCATATTCATTCAATACCTTCCACAAAAGTGTCCTATTGACTCGGTCGTAAGCTTTCTCTAAATCTATGAAGGCAGTAAAAACTTTCTTCCCAACAGCCAGATACTTTTCAATCATCGTGCGTAATGCAAAAGTCTGGTTAGTGCAGCTTTTACCAGGTATAAAACCACTCTGAACATCCCACACTTTCAATGATGTAAGACCCCGTACTTTTTCAATAACAACCTTACCAAACACTTTCCCTGGCACACTCAGTAGGCAAATACCACGATAGTTCTTGCATTCAGTCTGATCACCTTTTCCCTTATACAAGGGAACAATGATAGCATCCTTCCTATCCCGAGGGACCATACCTAATTCCCAGCACAACTGGCAAATTTCAGTTAACCAGTCAATTATAGAGTCACCACCATACTTCAACATCTCTGCAGTTATGCCATCAACTCCCGGAGCCTTACAATTCTGAAGAGATTTTAGAGCTTTACACACTTCTTCTCTTGAGATCCCTCCTGTGCTTTTATCCCTCATTGTGACATCATCTGCGTCTGTCTCAGAATCATCTTTGCTTTCCTGATCTAATAACTCACAGAAGTATTCACCCCATCTGTCACTTAACTCATTGGGATGCCATATCATTTCCCCAATCTCATTCTTCACACAACTTACAACTTTGTTTCCCCTATTTTTCCTGAGTCTCATGTACTTCCAGAAGGACTTCTTATCCTTCCAAAAAGCCAGTTCCTGCCTTTCCACTTTCTCCTTCCTATCTTTTGCCTTACTGTTCTGAACCAGCTTAGCAGCTTCACGCTTCTTTGAGCGATATTCATCCACAGAGACTATACCTTGCAACATCCCCAAATAGGCTTCCTTCTTTCTCTTTATTGCCTCTTCAATCTCATTATTCCACCAAGCATCACCTCTATTGTTACCCACTATTGTGGTGCCACAGACCTCTTTAGCAGCAGTGACAACACAGTTCTTAAAACATTCCCACTTCTTTTCTACATCCCTCTCAAAAGACTTCAGATCCTTTAGTCGTTCTCTGAGTAAGTCAGAATACCGCTGATGATCTTCAAGAAGCCTGTCAACCTTTATTCTTTCTATCCTGGGTCTCTTCCTATTCCTTTTCCTCCAACCAACATTAAGTTTCACTCGTGACACAAGCAAGTAATGATCAGAACCAACATCCGCACTTCTCATCACACGGGTGTCAACAACTAAGTGTTTCAAACGCTGATCGTAGACAACAAAATCTATCACACTCTTTTGACCAAGAGTAAGATTTTCCCAAGTATATGTGTGGATATACTTGTGGTTGAAAAATGTATTAAATACACACAAATCATTCTCAATGCAGAGTTCAATTAATCCTCCACCATTATCATTCACACAAGGATCATGTAACTTACCCAGAACATTGTCAGAAATTGCATTCTGCACACCTACTCTAGCATTGAAATCCCCTGCTATTATTACTTTTTCTTTAGCACCAAACTGGCTGAAAACAGCTTTTAGCTCATTCCAGAAATCTTCTTTCTTATCAGAAGGTTCCGAGTCACAGGGAGCATACACTACAACAATTACAATTCTCTGAAGTTTCACTTTCAAACGAATCCAGAGAATTCTCTCACTTACGCAACTATAGTGAATCAAGTTGTTCTTCATCTTTTCACTTAAAATCACACCTACACTCGCCTGTCCTCTCATATTATCCAATACTCCAGACCACACACTCACCGTGCCATTCACTTCTTATAATCCAATTTCCTTCTTTTTGGTTTCACTTACACACAGCACATCCAGTCCATACTTATTCATCTCCTTAATCACCTCACGCATCTTGCCATTTATACCTCTAGTATTCCATACAACAATCTTACATTCACTCATCCGAGATCTCTTTCTCATACGCCGTTTAGAAAGTCCAGGTCGATTCCGTGGTGGACCGTCCTTCTCAAGTGTGGTAGGTCCACCATATCCCACACTTGAGTCATTCTTAATATTTCTTTTTGTCTTTTTAATCAGGTAGGTACATCAGTGTGGGGGATTAGCCCACAGCTGAGGGTTCCAGTTGGTCATTCAACCTAAGGATTCTGGAACAAAACCCAGTGAATTGGGGTCTTTTCGCCAATGTCACACAGAACTAGCTTGCACCTCTCCAAAATTCACAGAGGCCCTAGTTACTGTTGTGTGTGCCATTGTTACCACGGAGCGCTCCGCGGTGGCAAACCCATCACGCACCCATATTAAAAGGCTGCCAAGCAAGTTCATTGGGGGACAACCAAAAATCGCATGGTGCAAAGTCGGGTGAATATGTAGCATGGAGTTGCTATCTGATTTTCCCCTGCTCCAGGTACGCCATAGCTTCCCGGGAATCTGGGGCACTGCCATTGTTATAAACGAGAACCCTTCACAGACCTTTTGTTGGACATTACTTCATCATCTCAACCAATTTGGAAAAATAGTGTTGTTGCAGTATTGGCCACTTATATTCATTTTTTTCTAGGTAAGGTGTTCACGACTGCCACTCCTTGGTAGTTGAAAATATTTGTGAATGCCGTTTTTTTTAAGCAATAATCTTGTTGCAGGATTTGGGCGCGGTTCATCCTTCGCTACCCAAACAAAGTAGTAGATCTTCCCTGAGCAAGAACATCGCCAAGGTGATATGAGAGCCCACACTAAAAATTGTCTTGCCCACCCTGCCACCCACCCAGTTCAAGACGTGCCATATTAAATTTTTTAAATAACTTGAAAATATAATCTGAAATTTACCAATGAATAATGACTGTATTTTTCGTCGTGTAGCCCTACGTATTTCCCCCTAACAAATTCATTGTTTACGTCTCCGTAGAAAGATTATCAAATAACTTCCGCAGTGCCATGAAAATTCAGTTGTTCTCCACTCGTCAAAATCCTCAATTTAAACCTTTTTTCAAGTTAGTATGATCAAAGGCGAATGAAGAGGATGAATATGAATTAACTGAGGTCATTAGTAATTGCTCTGCTGTTTGTTTGTGCTACTAAGTAGGGGATTCCAACACGAAAAGTGGAGTCTAAAGCTATACCAGCGCTCTTAATGCTGCCCTAGGGCAATAAGAGAGCAAGACGAGGCTGACGATTGCTTTGGGGGAAATGAGTGCAAGACAAGGTTGCTGGCTTGAAGAAAAGAAGTTAAGGAGATGGGAAAGGTATTGTCAGCGTGTCCTTACTTCCTCTCAACCCTAATTCACGAAAACATTTGCTTTCATGTTTGTGGTGCTGATGTTTACTATAAGGGTATGTAACTCTTTAGGTTTTTCCTAACTTTGTTAAAAACAGATGGACGGAACATTGGCAATTAAGACAGTTCCGAAATTAATGAGTATGTTTCCAGGAGGAGGGGTGGGGGGTGGGGGGTTCCGCGAATGCTTTTGCAGCCTGTAGGAAAAGGAAAACAAGTTCTTTCTTTCAGTGTTTCGTAAGTAAAGTTGCTGTCAAACTTGCCTCAAAAAAAATAATACTTGGCCAACCGTCTCCCATCTTGATTTCGAAGTCTAGTAACGTCCCTGGACATAAAGTCTTTCCCTCATTAAGAAAAATTTTATTTAAAAAATTGTGATAGGTCGAAACAAGCAGTTTATCGCATGATACATGTAAACTAATCGGTCTCGTTCATTTGGTCGACAATCACTTCGTCGACAACTCATTTCGTCGACGCCACTTTGTCGACAGGTACATGTCGTCGACACTATATATGCAAACAGTCGATTCTTAAAAAACCGAAAAAAAAAACTGGAACCACCAAATTTGGTATACCATCTCATGGTACTCTCTTAGACCGTACACGGATTTTGGAAGGGGTCAGGGCCCGTGGTCAAGGGTTTCCCATACAAAATTTTCGTAAAATCTACAATTTTCAATTCAGAACCACCAAATATGGTATACTATCTCATGGTACTCTAACTTAGACCGCAGATAGGGTATTGGAGTGCAGAATTGTGTTGCAGTTCTTAAGTAAAAAAATGGAAAATTTTGAGAAAATTTTGTATGGGGCTCCCTTTACCCCGGGCCCCAACCCCTTCCAAAAACCGTGTACCGTCTAAGTTATAGAGTACCATGACATAGTATACCAAATTTGGTGGTTCTAAATTGAAAACTGTAGATTTTACGGAAATTTTGTATGGAGCCCCCCGGGCCTCGACCCTTCCAAAAACCGTGTACGGTCTAAGAGTGTACCATGACATAGTATACCAAATTTGGTGGTTCTGAACTTTTTTTTCGGTTTTTTTCAAGAATCGACTGTTTGCATATATAGTGTCGACGAAATGAGTTGTCGACGAAGTGAACCAGACCCAAACTGATCCAGTTTATTTTCCACATTGTTATTAGACCTCCACATGAGAGCCGTTTGCTTCCTGGAGCACATCTAGTTGGTATTCAATTTCTTGTCATGTTTTGCATAAAATCTATTTGGAGACTGTGGCAATAGCATTTGTTATCCTTCTCTGCAGTGTTTCAATATCAGGCATTAGTATTGAATGGACGTTATTCTTAATATAACCCCAGGAAAAAGTCTAGTAGTGTTATGTCGGGGTGACCGTGGTGGTCATGGTGTTAGACCTTCCCTCCCAATCTATCCCTTGACATTAATAGAAAATCGGAAAGTCTGGTTAATTGATATAGCGATCACTGGAGATGCCAGAGTCAATGAAAAAGAATTGGAAAAAAATGACTAAATATAGAGACCTGTCCATAGAAGTTACCCGGATATGGACTAAACACACAACGGTAGTCCCCATTGTCATTGGGGCACTTGGAACAATGTCAAAAAATTTTATGAATCATTTTGAAAAATTGCAGCTTTCTGATATGCCACCTACAGAACTGCAGAAGACAGCTTTACTTGGGACATCATATATTTTACGCCGATTCTTGACTGATACCTAGGTCTCCGGTGGAAACTCGTATCAGTTCAACAATATCAGTCAACGATAATTTGCTGTTTATTTTGTTTGTCATAGGCTGTGATTCGTATATTTCGAATAAAGAAAATAATAATAATAATAATAAGCAATTTTCACATATTAAAATTGTTTTTTATATTTCACATATGATAAGAGCTTAAAAAGTTACTAACTTGTTAATTACTCCACTTTGCATTAAAAATCAATCAGTAAAACGTTTATCAGGGGAAAAACCCGGTTTATAGGAATTTATTTTAGAGGGATCCTTATTGTTTCCTACACAAAAATATTCGCTACACAGGTATCTTTTTATCATTTTCTGATGAAGTTTTTTATAAGAGTCACAATACAACTTCAACACCCTCTACCCAGAAGAAAAATCGCAGTTTTTAAAACTTGTTACTCTCTCTCTCTCTCTCTCTCTCCCTCTCTTTCTCTCCCCCCTCTCTCTCGGAACTTTCAGTACGTATCATGGTCTTTTTATTATGCTTAGAGCAAATACTTCTTTGAGATAGGCTGATTAGTTTATCTTTATTACAGTTTTCGTGTATGTTCTTCACAAACGACATTTTTCACATATCGACTTTATTAAAATATATTTATTTCCTAGCTCCCGCAGTGAAATTTTTATCTGGGCCCCGCAATGAAATTTTGCCCCGGGCCCCGCACAAGCTCCATTCGACCTGGTTGCGTTGTTGTTTCCCACACAATATTTAACGGCGGCGGCAGTGGCGTGTATAAGAACCGCAGATATCGTCGATTGCAGGAATGTCCAATTACTTGTTGGTAGATAGTGTATAAGCAGTCGCCCATCCTACATTTAAGGCCATTGGCTCCCGTGAGAGGAGAGAGCCAGCGCTGTAAGAAAAGGGCACCATCCATGCCTCACCCTGGAATATAGCCTTGATGGTAGACAGCGCCTCGTACGGCTGCCGGGACGACATCTTGTTCTCCTTCATATTTTTCTTAATAACTTTCATTTCTCAATAAATCTGAAAAATGTTTGTTGCATTGAATTCAACCTAAAATTATAACTGGCATGCTACAGAATTTCTTTAAACTAAAATAACATATTCAACATTCACTATTTCAAAAGTGTGTGTTGAATATATCAAATTCGATTTTTAGTAATGTATGACTGATATTAGCTGATGAAACATCTTATTCCCTAAGTTGTAATTACAATACAGGGTGTCCGAGAATTATTGGACACATTACAAAATTATGTACAAAAAAAACTATGAGCATGTCTGTTTTACTATGTCACGCATTACTAACAGGGTTTCTATATTTTTGTTTTGCAGAATTGTTATTCCCAGAATCCGGTAGATGGCGCTAGGTGTGGCCTGATGAGGAATGTATGAGAAATGCGCAATCAGTAGTCATGTCATCCGTACAGCAGAAGGCGATGTGTGTGTAATGGCTTGCGGAATTAAAGTCTGTCAGTTAAGTTAAAAGACGGTGTACCGTTTAGAGTATGGTTGTCATCCTTCGTCAACGAATTCACTTAAGCGGTGGATGAAACAGTTTAAAGAAACTGGCAATGTGGAACATCGTGGAGGAGCCGGTAGGCCTAGCGTCAGCGGTGAGACGGTTGACCAACTTAATGAAAGTTTCCGAAGAAGCCCCAGGAAATCCGTTCGTAAAGCAAGCACAGAACTGTGCATCCCGAAATCGACAGTTCACGATATCTTGTACAAGAAATTAAACTTTCATGCTTATAAAATTCAAATAGTACAAAAGATGCATGTAAATGATCACACTCTGCGATACGATTTCGCTGTGG
This sequence comes from Macrothele yani, assembly GCA_039090855.1. Classification (NCBI taxonomy): domain Eukaryota; kingdom Metazoa; phylum Arthropoda; class Arachnida; order Araneae; family Macrothelidae; genus Macrothele; species Macrothele yani. The sequence goes on from CM077002.1 coordinate 133,406,222, forward strand.
ATATGCTGAATCGAGTGCAAAACGACGAAAACTTTCTCAGTACTGTCATTTTTAGTGATGAATCCACATTTCATGTATCAGGTATTGTGAATCGTCACAACTGTAGGATATGGGGCAGTGAACCGCCTCATGCTGCTATTGAACTGGAACGTGATTCTCCAAAAGTTAATGGGTGGTGCGCCCAATCAAAAAGAGAAGTGATTGGCCCTTTCTTCTTCTGCGAAAAAAATATATGCTAGAAAATTTCGGATATGCTAGAAAATTTCGCTAGACCCCCAGATCAAAAGACATGACAACGTCTTTTTCCAACAAGACGGCGCGCCTCCGCATTGGTCAACGTGTGTACGTAAGTGCCTAAATGAACATTCCCCCGACAGATGGATTGGGCGTGGTGGTCACATTCCGTGGCCTCCTCGCTCTCCAGATCTAACTCCATTGGATTATTTCATGTGGGGTTATGTGAAGGATCGTGTCTATCATACGCCTTGTACGGATTTGCAGGAACTGAAGCAGCGTATCACAGCTACTGTTAATTCCATAACTCCTCAGATGCTTGCCAATACATGGCATGAAATCGAGTATCGCTTGGACGCACTACGAGCAACCAAGGAATCTCACATCGAGATTTATTAACTTGTGTAGTTACATTGTAAGTTAGTGCAGTCAGTTTCTTTCCATCTGTTAAATGTTTTGTTTTATATAATTTTGTAATGTGTTCAATAATTCTCGGACACCCTGTATATTGGTCGTTTCATAATTATTGGCCGATTCGGACACAAAGAAACAAACAGCAGTAACAGACGACGAAATACATTTTATTCCGAAAAATATCTGCTCTCGGCAGCAATACACTGTGCCCAACGTTATTTTCAGTGCAAAAGTGCCACGGTGGCAGAAACTGGCATCACAATGCTCCAAGAAATCACTAACGGCATGAAACACAGCATCCTTATTAGAGAACCATTTGTCTCTCAAGAAGTGGTCCAAATGGCGAAACATGTGAAAGTCTGAGGGGGACCAAGTAAGGTAAATAAGCAGGGTGAGAGAGGACCTCGTACCCCAAGACACTGATTTTCCGCATGCTTCCAATAGACACATGCGGTCGTGCGCCATCCTGAAGCAGTATGGGACCCAAACGATTGACGAAATTTAATTTCTGGTGGCATTCGTCCAGCTGACGGCATTACACGTCCGTTGTGATTGTTTGACCTCGCGGCAAAAACTCATAATGAAGCACAGTCTTGGCAGTCCACCACACAGAGATCAGAACCTTCTGTGGGTGCAACTCGGGTTTGGACATGTGTTTGGGTGTTTCCCTTTTATCGAGGTACTGCGCTGTTCGCTTCCTGTTGTAATCATCATCATCATTGTCAACCTTTATCAATCCACTGCTGGACGAAGGTCTCCCCAAGTTTCCTCCACAACGGTCTGTCTTGTGCCAGTCTCCTCCATGTCACTCCCGCATACTTTCGAATTTCATCCACCCCTCTTCCATGTGGTCTTCTTCTGGGTCTTTTCCTGTCCCTTGGAATCCAATCTAAAATTTCGGCTGTCCATCGATGATCTGTCCTTCTGGCAGTATGTCCAGCCCATTGCCATTTCAGGGATTTAACTCTGATCATGATGTCTTTCACTCTTATCATTTTTCGTATCCACGAGTTCCTCTTCTTATCTCTCCTGGTTACCCCAAGCATGCACCTCTCCATGCTACTTTGAGTTGTCTGCAGCCTTTGTATGTCTCTTTTAGTTCAGGTCCACGTCTCTGCACCATACGTAAGCACTGGAAGGATGCATTGATCAAACACTTTTCTTTTAAGACATAATGGCATATTGCTCTTGAAAATTATGCCGTTTCTTCCAAAAGCTATTCAGGCAAGTTTTGTACGCCGATTAATTTCTTCATCAATGTGACCATCACTTGATATCTGCTGTCCAAGATAAACGTACGTGTCTGTTATCTCCAGCTTTTCTCCATCAATGGATAAATCTTCATTTCATGTAAAAGCATTGAACATCCCTTTTGTCTTCTGAAAGTTCATTTTTAATCCCACTTCTTTACTCTTGTCAGCAAGTTCCTGGATCATACTCTGCAGCTCTGTTGTGGTAGTTTCAAAAATGACTACGTCATCAGCAAAACGAAGGTGGGTTAGATAATCTCCATTAATTTTTATCCCTTTGTTTTCCCAGTTCAGTGATTGAAAGACATTTTCCAATGTGGCATTAAAGAGCTTCGGAGATATGGTGTCACCTTGTCTTACTCCTTTTCCAATTTTTATGTGTGTTGTATTTTCAAACAGCCGAATCTTTGCACTTGCATTTTCATAGATGTCATTAATAATATTAATGTACGCATCTTCAATACCGCAGGATTTCAGAGCCATTGTAGCTGCTGATGGTTTCACCGAATCGAAGGCTTTTTCTTAATCGATAAAAGCCATGCACAATGGAAGTTCATATTCCCTCGCTCTTTCAATTAGTTCTCTCAGTACGTGGATATGATCTATTGTGCTGTAGCCACTCCTGAATCCAGCTTGTTCTCTCGGTTGAGCCATGTCCAGTGTCACCCTCAAGCGGTGTGAAAGAACTTTAGTGAAGATTTTATAAACCACTGATAGGAGGCTGATAGGTCTGTAGTTCCTGAGATCCTCAATGTCACCTTTTTTATGTAGCAAGATCATTGTAGCGTTGTTCCAATCCTCAGGAATCTTCCCTTCATTAAGGCATAAAGCACCCATTTTCCATCAACCGTAAGGATCCGATGCAGAAAGCTACCGCTAGCTTCACGTTTTTGGAGAGCAATGCATGTATCCAGACGCCGTATCTGCTGCTGTTCGACGAGTTCGTGTGGAATCCAGGTATCCAGTTTTTTAACCTTGCCCATAGCTGTCAGGTGTCTCGAAATTGTCTCCGATGATACAAGTTCGGCACTGAGCTTACGTACTGTGGACGTTGGTTTTCTTCCACTTTCCGCCTTAACTGTACCGTGTCACGGACGACCGGCTTCTGGTTTATGGTCGATGGCAACATCCCCGACACGGAACTTGGAAAACAGTCTACGGACAGTTCTGTCACTCTTCGTGCCGACACCCCACGCTCCATTGACATTTGCGACCGCTTCGGTCACATTCCTTCCAAGTTTGAATTCGTGCAAAATCACTAATCTCACGTCGCGTTGCCCCATCTCGCCCCTAACTGCTGGGATTTGTCTGAAATACCGTTTTATACACGTGGACTGAACCGATTCGCTTTGCAGGGGCGTTTGGTAGTTCCTCCTCCGTGGCGTCCTTTGTAACCGGCAATGCAAATTCGCCTTGCCGGCATCGGCCAATAATTATGCAACGACCCAATACTAATTGCTACCAAAAAAAAAAAAAGGTAATTTTGACTTGCGCTGCAGAAATCAGTATGCCCTCATTTATGCGGGGACATGATTTAGCAACCAGTAGTCGGTGCCTCCTGTATTACACACTTTGTCAAACATTCTGGGATCACAAATCATTTCTCTGATCTTCTGCAGTCGACACGGATATGTGAAACTACGTGCCTCAAAAATTCAACAGCGAATGGTACACATTGCCAGAAAAGAATTATTATATCACATTCATGTTTCATCTCAAATTTGAAAATGGCAAAAATGTTCACGAAAACGTAGTATCGATAAAGAAATATAGGCAAACATTTTGATTAGCTGTCATACTAGCATCAGTTATCGTCATCTGCTATGGTGCCCTTTTATCAGACCGGTATGGCACCACACCTGCTTTTACTCGTTGTCAGATGTTATACTCTCATCAATGTCATCAACGTCTTCTATAATAGTCGAACATTCTTCATCAGATTCTGTTGACTTGTGTGTTTACGATTCTTTCCTTTAATGTAATTCAGCTGCTTTCTGTATAAAGAATCTCCTGTCCAAGTGGATGATTTCGACCAGATCATACACTGGTGCGCAAAAATTAAGGACGAAGAGGAGAATTTAGCATAACAGCAGAACGAGCAGGCCGAACGGACCGAAAGACCACTCAGGAGATAGACTAGGCTCCGGTACGGTAGGGCATGCGCATGTATGCAGTGTACATCGGTTTGAACGACGTCGAGTTGCTGCCACCGTGTGATATGTCCAACAGGCAATCTAGTAGACGACATCTGGATGACTTTACCCGAGGTCGCGTCATTGGGAAGTTGGAAGAAGGTCGAAGTGTGACTAGTGTGGCCGAGGAGTTCGGGATCGCTCACAGCATCGTTTCACGAGCTTGGAGAGCATTTCAAACGACACGAACAGCTGTCCGAGAGTTTAGCAGTGGTCGTCCACGAACAACCACGGCGGCGGACGACCGGTATATTGTCCTACAGGCGAGAAGAGACAGGCGGCAGACAGCCGGAGAAATCGCAAGGCACATGCAACAGACAACTGGACGTCCGTAATCGCGTTTTACCGTAGCCAGGAAGCTGCAAAAAGGTGGTCTATTTGCACGACGACCAGTACGGTGTGTGCCATTAACGCCTGCTCATCGGAGACGGTGATTTCTGTGGTGCCAGGAACACAAGAACTGGACACATCAGTAATGGGGTCGAGTTCTCTTTACGGATGAGAGCCGATTTAGTCTGACTAGCGATTCTGGACGTATACACATCTGGAGAGAGCAGGAAACACGCAATCACACCTCCAACATCATCGAAAGGGACCGGTTTGGAGGTAGCGGAGTTCTCGTTTGGGACGGTATTATACTTGGTAGCCGTACTGACCTCCACATCTTCCAAGGAGGTTCAATCACTGGTGTCCGCTATTGTACAGAAGTTCTCCAGCCTCACTTGCGTCTGTTTAGAGGCGATATGGGTACTAAGTTCCTCTTCATGGACGACAACGCTACACCTCATTGTACAGTGGCTGTCGCAGAGCTGTTGGAGAGTGAAGATATTCAACGCATGGATTGTCCCGCAAGGTCCCTGGACCTAAATGCAATCGAACACGTGTGAGACCTTCTCGGGAGACGCTTGGCAGCACGTCACCATCCGTCAGCAACGATTTCGCAGCTGCGATTGGCGCTATAAGAGGAATGGGCCGCGATGCCTCAATAGCTCCTTGACAACCTCGTCCTCAGCAAGGACAGACGTTGTAAATCCTGCAACGCTGTCAGGGGTGATCATATCTCCTACTAAAGACTGGATTTTTCTTGGCAGCCGCCTGTCACATGGACGTTTCTGTCTTCTGTCCAGTTGTGCTCGAAGCTACCTTTTCAATAAAGTGCCTTTGTATCCTTTGGATTCCTTGTTTGGACGGTTTTGCTCACGTGTCCCATATTCTTACATCTTGAGGATCTTATGATATGATTTGAGTCGATGTAGAGCACTTCTGCACGACGTTATATTCGAAAAATCGTCTCTTCTTTAATTTGTGCACGCCAGTGTATGTAGAGTATTTTGGGAAAGGATTATCTGACCCCAGTTCTTAAACAACTCTCAGAAATAGGGAGCTAGGATATTTAGGGATAGAGTGCCCAATAGGAAAGTGAAACGGAAGCTAGGTAGAAAAGGGGAGGAAGACGCCCTTATTTATTACCGGGGGGGGGGGGAGAAGTACCCGGAGCCCGACGGCTTTAACATGCTATCCGACGCACGGCGGATATTTCGTGGTTCGAGCGTTCGTACCTGCCTGGGATCCAACCTGAGGTTTCTCCGTGGCAGTCACGAACGTTGACCACTAGACCAGATTTTGATTTTGTCGATGGTGTCCCATAATCACTTCAACTCAGGTTTTTGACGCCCGTTTTTCGCACTATTTGAAACGTTTCTTTGATGATGAGTGTCCTCCCCCGCTCCATGTAAGGACCGTAATGGTGACTGTATTTAGTAAAGGACCTTGAACTTATACCATCAACTGAAACTCACTGTCAACGTGCTGAATGTGTTCCAAAACTTAAGCATCCAATCGTGACTTTCAGTTTATGCGGCTAAAGTATCAACTGTTTTTTTACGACTGGAATTATTTTCGCAGTGGTTCTGAGCTTCATTAAGGCACTACGTTCGACCTCACTGTAAAGTTTGTTCTCATGTTGACTGACCTCCTGTTATCTTTCTCAGAGTCGAAATCATCGGCAGGCATGGTGTAACTAATATATAGTGTTCACAGACACTATACAGTTTTTTTTGGGTTTTTTTTTTTTCAGGTTCATCTTTCACATGAACTGTTCAGTCCCATAGGAAAGCACACGACAGTTATCTACGTTTGTATTCTGTGTTGTACGTTATTTTCTCGTTGTCTGTGTTTTTCATGCGTGCCATGTATTTTATTTTGTCATTTCCAGTTCTTATTCAACAGATTGCGAACTTTTCGCTTTCTTAAGTGATATCAATCAGTGGCGTAGCGAAGGTAAGGGTCCTAGGAATCCTCCCGAAATTTTCCACCTGAAGTAATTGGTTTTAGGGAACAAAAGCTGCACAGCAATGTCTGAATGGTTTGCAGGAACAGATCCAGATGGTGGAGGGCACCCCTCTCACGAACCAACGAAAAGCTTCAATTTGTTAGGTTTTAATAACAAACTGAATACTTTTTCGTGAAAGAAAGTATTACTTAAAAGTATATTACTTTCGTTAATTAATTGGAAGACGTTATGGAAATACTAAGAATACTTTTTTTGAGTTTGCGGGAAAATATCAGGAAAGTCCCCGGTTATTCCCGACACTTACGCCCCCCACCTCCGCCCGAAAATCCTGTATCCGCCCCTGTTGGTTGGACTCTTCTTTCAGTACCAAAGGACTTCTGGACCATTTAGATGGTCCTTTTGGTGCAGAAGTCTTAGATGTACAGGGGTTTATCAAAATAATAGAAATACTTACTGTTTATGGAGAACTTTTATTAATAAGCTGTAGGGTCACCTTCGACTTTCAGAACAGAAGCAATATTCCATTTGGAAGAAACTTACACGAGCCATGCATATACCATAATGGAATTTGGGGCTATTGTACCTGTAAACTATGTCCCAATCGTGCTGGAGATGCTTGGTGGAAAGTGCGTTCTGATCTTTCGCTTCAGATGTTCCCACAAATGTTCAATAATATTGAAGTCTGAAGATTGAGGTAGCCAAGAAAGCTGTTGTACCACATGCTCTGGAAATTACAGCTTGACACGTTTCGCAAAATGCATGGATGCATTATCAGCCTGAAACCTGGGGCGGTCATTGAGGAACGATACCTGAAACCTGGGGTGGTCATTAGGGAAAGATGCCTGCAACCTGGGGCGGTCATTAGGGAACGATGCCTGAAACCTGGGGCGGTCATTAGGGAACGATGCCTGCAACCTTGAGTGGCCATTAAGGAACGATGCCTGAAACCTGGGGTGGTCATTAGGGAACGATGCCTGAAACCTGGGGCGGTCATTAGGGAACGATGCTTGCAACCTGGGGCGGTCATTAGGGAACGATGTCTGCTACCTGGGGCGGCCATTAAGGAACGATGCCTGAAACCTGGGGTGGTCATTGGGGAACGATGCCTGCAACCTGGGGCGGTCATTAGGGAACGATGCCTGCAACCTGGGGCGGTCATTAGGGAACGATGCCTGCAACCTGGGGCGGTCATTAGGGAACGATGACTGCAACGTGGAGCGGTCATTAGGGAACGATGCCTACAACGTGGGGCGGTCATTAGGGAACGATGTCTGCAACGTGGGGCGGTCATTAAGGAATGATGCCTGCAACGTGGGACGGTCATTAGGGAACGATGTCTGCAACGCTGGATGCAGAAGAATGATTCGTACGTTGCAGAATTGGCATAATCCTGCAGAATAACCAATGAGCTTAACTAATGCCATGATATGGCACCCCACAGCATCGGGAATCCACTTCCATGCTTCACAGTCGGTACCAAACGATCGGAGTGCTACGTTTCTGCAGGTTACACTCAATTAAGAATGGGAAAAAATGTGAAGCACGATTCGTCAGTCCAGATGACACGTCGCAAGTCTTTAGTATCTGCGTTTTTATGTGCTTTTACACCTTACACTTTTTTGCATTGATGTTGGTAATTGAGAAGTTTATGGAATGCAGAACGTCCATAAATACCGGCACGATGGAGTTCCCGACTAACCGTTTTGACGGAAACGGGATCATTCCGACTGGTGTTCAACTCTTCTGCTATTTGCGGTGCCGTGGTCTTATGTTTCGGTTGTGCAACCCGTGCCAACTCTCGTCTATCCCTATCTGACATCTTGGTATGGCGTACAGAATTTACATGTTTGGAGGCAACGCCTTGACCTTTTTGATAGGTAGTCATAATCTTCGATACATTTCCTCGTGTTAAACGTACTATTTCTGCCGTTCCATAGGAGGATTCACTCGGCACTGAACACTTTTTTTTTTTTAATTAACTCACGATTGCAAAGGTACATCGGGATGAAATTAATGTAAAACATACTTCGATCCATGTAAAACATGCATTGATTGTTTAAAAAAGATTGCCCCGATGATACGGCGTCGGGACACCGCACACCAGATACCGATTTTCATTGGATGCAATGGATCTTCATGGATGGCGTGGGGATTATCACTGGCCCCTACCCGTGTGCGAGTTTACGTAACCGGATAAATGGAACCATGCTTCGTCAGTAAACCATTACAGGGAGGGGGTTTCGGCGGAAAATTTGGCAAATCATTGACGCCAATCGCTTTGCATAATCCGGTGACCGTAACTCGTTCACAGCCGTGATACGGTGCATCTTCGCCTGTTTGGCTGCTCTTTGATATGTCGAATACGATCGTCCAATCTCTTGGGATAACCACCGAATAGATTTCCGTGGGGATGACAATAACCGCAGCTTCACATCCTCCATTGTGTCCTCCGCCATCTGGTGCCGTCCGCTCGTATGCGGATCCACCAAGTTTCCCGTTCTCTCCAGCTTCTTCGCCAATTTTGAAATGGTAGCTCTGGTGGGTGGTTTACGCCCGCCAAACTTCTTCAGAAACTCCTTCTGACATTGTTTGAAGGAACCGGTTACCAAGTACTGAAGCGCAACGAACACACACTCTTCAATTGAGTACACTATCCTCATTCGACCTCCTCGCTTAAACTGTCTGCGGAGACATGCTATTCCCCCACCACTACTAGACAGATAGCGCGTCAATGCGGCTCCACCCAGCTGCCGGGGAGACATTTTATCCACAGGTAATGCATGTCGACTGCTTCGTCAGGGAATAAAGAACAGCTCCGTTCGAGTTTCACGCTTATCGTATATTCCCCATCTCATATATTCCACATAATAAGTGTTCAGCCCCGAGTGAATCACTCTGTAGTTACTGAAGCTCCAGTAAGACGCACACTAATTATCGTGACTTTTTTCAGGTCACTGCGATCAGACATTGTCGACAATTACTCCAGAACATCTGTTTCACTTGCAACTGTGGCAATGCTGCGTGATACCCGACATCGTACTGCACCCATTTACATACCTCACGTCGTCCCTGTGATTTGCTACGGAGCATTGCGTGTACTGCAGCCGAAGTCGGTGTTTCCATTTTTTGTTTTAATCCTCTAATATCTCTCAGCTCAAAGTGCCTCCCTTACGCTGTCTAATGAAATGTATACATATTGATGAAAAGTTTCCAAATAACAGTTACAGAATAAAACATGAAATGCAGATATGTTATGGGGTATTGAAGAAGCATACAGAACTTCAGTTACTTACGGTAGGTTTAGTTAATACACTTAGCTTTGCTTAGGAACCCCTACCTAATAACACGTTGGTTCACCTTTCTGTGCAGTCAGGGCTCGCAGACTCCTAGGAACAGATTCAACAAGCTGTAGAACAAATTCCATGCGCTGCATCAGCTCCATCAGTTAACGCTTATTCCGTGGAGAAGGATCAGCAGTTCTTCACCTCTTTCTAGCATACCCCTCTAATGTTCAATCGGGTTACAGCCAGGGGATTTTGGGCGTCAAGGCAATGTGGAGAATTCTTTGTCATGTTTCTCCAACCACTCAATAGTCATAGGAGCCAATGACAGGGTGCGTTGTCATGTTTCTCCAACCACTCAATAGTCATACGAGCCAATGACAGGGTGCGTTGTCATGTTTCTCCAACCACTCAATAGTCATACGAGCCAATGACAGGGTGCGTTGTCATGTTTCTCCAACCACTCAATAGTCATAGGAGCCAATGACAGGGTGCGTTGTCATGTTTCTCCAACCACTCAATAGTCATACGAGCCAATGACAGGGTGCGTTGTCATGTTTCTCCAACCACTCAATAGTCATAGGAGCCAATGACAGGGTGCGTTGTCATGTTTCTCCAACCACTCAATAGTCATACGAGCCAATGACAGGGTGCGTTGTCATGTTTCTCCAACCACTCAATAGTCATACGAGCCAATGACAGGGTGCGTTGTCATGTTTCTCCAACCACTCAATAGTCATACGAGCCAATGACAGGGTGCGTTGTCATGTTTCTCCAACCACTCAATAGTCATACGAGCCAATGACAGGGTGCGTTGTCATGTTTCTCCAACCACTCAATAGTCATACGAGCCAATGACAGGGTGCGTTGTCATGTTTCTCCAACCACTCAATAGTCATACGAGCCAATGACAGGGTGCGTTGTCATGTTTCTCCAACCACTCAATAGTCATACGAGCCAATGACAGGGCGCGTTGTCATGTTTCTCCAACCACTCAATAGTCATACGAGCCAATGACAGGGTGCGTTGTCATGTTTCTCCAACCACTCAATAGTCATACGAGCCAATGACAGGGTGCGTTGTCATGTTTCTCCAACCACTCAATAGTCATACGAGCCAATGACAGGGCGCGTTGTCATGTTTCTCCAACCACTCAATAGTCATACGAGCCAATGACAGGGCGCGTTGTCATGTTTCTCCAACCACTCAATAGTCATACGAGCCAATGACAGGGCGCGTTGTCATGTTTCTCCAACCACTCAATAGTCATACGAGCCAATGACAGGGCGCGTTGTCATGTTTCTCCAACCACTCAATAGTCATACGAGCCAATGACAGGGCGCGTTGTCATGTTTCTCCAACCACTCAATAGTCATACGAGCCAATGACAGGGCGCGTTGTCATGTTTCTCCAACCACTCAATAGTCATACGAGCCAATGACAGGGCGCGTTGTCATGTTTCTCCAACCACTCAATAGTCATACGAGCCAATGACAGGGCGCGTTGTCATGTTTCTCCAACCACTCAATAGTCATACGAGCCAATGACAGGGCGCGTTGTCATGTTTCTCCAACCACTCAATAGTCATACGAGCCAATGACAGGGCGCGTTGTCATGTTTCTCCAACCACTCAATAGTCATACGAGCCAATGACAGGGTGCGTTGTCATGTTTCTCCAACCACTCAATAGTCATACGAGCCAATGACAGGGCGCGTTGTCATGTTTCTCCAACCACTCAATAGTCATACGAGCCAATGACAGGGCGCGTTGTCATGTTTCTCCAACCACTCAATAGTCATACGAGCCAATGACAGGGCGCGTTGTCATGTTTCTCCAACCACTCAATAGTCATACGAGCCAATGACAGGGCGCGTTGTCATGTTTCTCCAACCACTCAATAGTCATACGAGCCAATGACAGGGCGCGTTGTCATGTTTCTCCAACCACTCAATAGTCATACGAGCCAATGACAGGGCGCGTTGTCATGTTTCTCCAACCACTCAATAGTCATACGAGCCAATGACAGGGCGCGTTGTCATGTTTCTCCAACCACTCAATAGTCATACGAGCCAATGACAGGGCGCGTTGTCATGTTTCTCCAACCACTCAATAGTCATACGAGCCAATGACAGGGCGCGTTGTCATGTTTCTCCAACCACTCAATAGTCATACGAGCCAATGACAGGGCGCGTTGTCATGTTTCTCCAACCACTCAATAGTCATACGAGCCAATGACAGGGCGCGTTGTCATGTTTCTCCAACCACTCAATAGTCATACGAGCCAATGACAGGGTGCGTTGTCATGTTCCTCCAACCACTCAATAGTCATACGAGCCAATGACAGGGCGCGTTGTCATGTTTCTCCAACCACTCAATAGTCATACGAGCCAATGACAGGGCGCGTTGTCATGTTTCTCCAACCACTCAATAGTCATACGAGCCAATGACAGGGCGCGTTGTCATGTTTCTCCAACCACTCAATAGTCATACGAGCCAATGACAGGGCGCGTTGTCATGTTTCTCCAACCACTCAATAGTCATACGAGCCAATGACAGGGCGCGTTGTCATGTTTCTCCAACCACTCAATAGTCATACGAGCCAATGACAGGGCGCGTTGTCATGTTTCTCCAACCACTCAATAGTCATACGAGCCAATGACAGGGCGCGTTGTCATGTTTCTCCAACCACTCAATAGTCATACGAGCCAATGACAGGGCGCGTTGTCATGTTTCTCCAACCACTCAATAGTCATACGAGCCAATGACAGGGCGCGTTGTCATGTTTCTCCAACCACTCAATAGTCATACGAGCCAATGACAGGGTGCGTTGTCATGTTTCCTCCAACCACTCAATAGTCATACGAGCCAATGACAGGGCGCGTTGTCATGTTTCTCCAACCACTCAATAGTCATACGAGCCAATGACAGGGCGCGTTGTCATGTTTCTCCAACCACTCAATAGTCATACGAGCCAATGACAGGGCGCGTTGTCATGTTTCTCCAACCACTCAATAGTCATACGAGCCAATGACAGGGCGCGTTGTCATGTTTCTCCAACCACTCAATAGTCATACGAGCCAATGACAGGGCGCGTTGTCATGTTTCTCCAACCACTCAATAGTCATACGAGCCAATGACAGGGCGCGTTGTCATGTTTCTCCAACCACTCAATAGTCATACGAGCCAATGACAGGGTGCGTTGTCATGTTTCTCCAACCACTCAATAGTCATACGAGCCAATGACAGGGCGCGTTGTCATGTTTCTCCAACCACTCAATAGTCATACGAGCCAATGACAGGGCGCGTTGTCATGTTTCCTCCAACCACTCAATAGTCATACGAGCCAATGACAGGGCGCGTTGTCATGTTTCTCCAACCACTCAATAGTCATACGAGCCAATGACAGGGCGCGTTGTCATGTTTCTCCAACCACTCAATAGTCATACGAGCCAATGACAGGGCGCGTTGTCATGTTTCTCCAACCACTCAATAGTCATACGAGCCAATGACAGGGCGCGTTGTCATGTTTCTCCAACCACTCAATAGTCATACGAGCCAATGACAGGGCGCGTTGTCATGTTTCTCCAACCACTCAATAGTCATACGAGCCAATGACAGGGCGCGTTGTCATGTTTCTCCAACCACTCAATAGTCATACGAGCCAATGACAGGGCGCGTTGTCATGTTTCTCCAACCACTCAATAGTCATACGAGCCAATGACAGGGCGCGTTGTCATGTTTCTCCAACCACTCAATAGTCATACGAGCCAATGACAGGGCGCGTTGTCATGTTTCTCCAACCACTCAATAGTCATACGAGCCAATGACAGGGCGCGTTGTCATGTTTCTCCAACCACTCAATAGTCATACGAGCCAATGACAGGGCGCGTTGTCATGTTTCTCCAACCACTCAATAGTCATACGAGCCAATGACAGGGCGCGTTGTCATGTTTCTCCAACCACTCAATAGTCATACGAGCCAATGACAGGGCGCGTTGTCATGTTTCTCCAACCACTCAATAGTCATACGAGCCAATGACAGGGCGCGTTGTCATGTTTCTCCAACCACTCAATAGTCATACGAGCCAATGACAGGGCGCGTTGTCATGTTTCTCCAACCACTCAATAGTCATACGAGCCAATGACAGGGCGCGTTGTCATGTTTCTCCAACCACTCAATAGTCATACGAGCCAATGACAGGGCGCGTTGTCATGTTTCTCCAACCACTCAATAGTCATACGAGCCAATGACAGGGTGCGTTGTCATGTTTCTCCAACCACTCAATAGTCATACGAGCCAATGACAGGGCGCGTTGTCATGTTTCTCCAACCACTCAATAGTCATACGAGCCAATGACAGGGCGCGTTGTCATGTTTCTCCAACCACTCAATAGTCATACGAGCCAATGACAGGGCGCGTTGTCATGTTTCTCCAACCACTCAATAGTCATACGAGCCAATGACAGGGCGCGTTGTCATGTTTCTCCAACCACTCAATAGTCATACGAGCCAATGACAGGGCGCGTTGTCATGTTTCTCCAACCACTCAATAGTCATACGAGCCAATGACAGGGCGCGTTGTCATGTTTCTCCAACCACTCAATAGTCATACGAGCCAATGACAGGGCGCGTTGTCATGTTTCTCCAACCACTCAATAGTCATACGAGCCAATGACAGGGCGCGTTGTCATGTTTCTCCAACCACTCAATAGTCATACGAGCCAATGACAGGGCGCGTTGTCATGTTTCCTCCAACCACTCAATAGTCATACGAGCCAATGACAGGGCGCGTTGTCATGTTCCTCCAACCACTCAATAGTCATACGAGCCAATGACAGGGCGCGTTGTCATGTTTCTCCAACCACTCAATAGTCATACGAGCCAATGACAGGGCGCGTTGTCATGTTTCCTCCAACCACTCAATAGTCATACGAGCCAATGACAGGGCGCGTTGTCATGTTCCTCCAACCACTCAATAGTCATACGAGCCAATGACAGGGCGCGTTGTCATGTTTCTCCAACCACTCAATAGTCATACGAGCCAATGACAGGGCGCGTTGTCATGTTGAAAATGACACTGTGATCGGGGTAAACCTACTGCAGATATGGATGGAGATGGTCTTCTAACCGGTGCCTGTATCGTCTACCATACAGTGCTTATGTAATGATAACCAACGACCTTAGGGCTTGCCAGGAAAATCTCCCCAGACCAGAACACCCCCTCCACCGGGCTGTTGAATTCCCGCTGTGCAACCAGGTGATAGGGCTTCATGCTGTTTAAGCCATATGCGAGCCCGGCCACCAGCATGGTGTAGCAGGAAACTGGACTCTTCACTCCAGACGACCTCGTTCCATCTATCCAGGGTACATTGCCGACGTTCTTTAGTCCATGCGAGGCGTTGTTTGCGATAACTGGGCGTCATCATGAGTAACCTCGTTGGTCTCCGGGCTGTGGAACCCCAGGGTAAGCAAGGCACAGCGCATGATGCATGTGGAAATAGGTTGAACTGCACTACTGTCGCACTGGTGGGTGAGCTGGGTGACTGTTGCACGTCATTGCTGAGACACCAGTCGTGAAACCCGACGCTCTCCTCTAGGATCAACCGCACGTGACTGACAAATGTGAGCTCTTCTGCTGGATGCCTGTGCATAGTTAATACAGTCCTGGCACACCCTTGATACAGTAGTACATTGAGTAGCTGACAAATGTGAGCTCTTCTGCTGGATGTCTGTGCAGACTTAATACAGTCCTGGCACACCGTTGATACAGTAGTCCATTGAATAGCCAACAAATGTGAGCTCTTCTGCTGCATGTCTGTGCAGACTTAATACAGTCCTGGCACACCCTTGATACAGTAGCAGATTGAGTAGCTAACAAATGTGAGCTCTTCTGCTGCATGTCTGTGCATAGTTAATACAGTCCTGGCACACCCTTGATACAGTAGTACATTGAGTAGCTAACAAATGTGAGCTCTTCTGCTGGATGTCTGTGCAGACTTAATACAGTCCTGGCACACCCTTGATACAGTAGCACATTGAATAGCCAACAAATGTGAGCTCTTCTGCTGGATGTCTGTGCATAGTTAATACAGTCCTGGCACACCCTTGATACAGTAGTCCATTGAGTAGCCAACAAATGTGAGCTCTTCTGCTGGATGTCTGTGCATAGTTAATACAGTCCTGGCACACCCTTGATACAGTAGCACATTGAGTAGCCAACAAATGTGAGCTCTTCTGCTGGATGTCTGTGCAGACTTAATACAGTCCTGGCACACCCTTGATACAGTAGCACATTGAGTAGCCAACAAATGTGAGCTCTTCTGCTGGATGTCTGTGCATAGTTAATACAGTCCTGGCACACCCTTGATACAGTAGTACATTGAGCAGCCAACAAGTGTGGCTCTCTCCGAACTACTGGCACCTGCCTTCCTGACCACAACTCTCTGGTCGCGATCAAATTGGCTTACGTCGCCACGTTTCCCCAATACTGGCAAGCGTTTGCTGAATTACATACAGAGTATAGTTGTGCATAGTTTGTAGTAGCCGCACGTGACGTTGATATCACATGGTACTTCGTTATCGCCCAGAACATGTAAAACGGGGGATAATTCCAAGCTAACTCAGTATACCCAGTCTTAGCATAAATACTGTTACAAACTTTCAACAGATGGCACGCAACCGGCGTGCAACGTCACCGACCAGCCAGGAGGCATGAAGCAGCTAGTGAATCATTGTGCGTTCAGCCACTTGTTTCGTAAAGTACTTGCCATGGAGTTGGGCGATTATGAGAATCGTGTTGCTTGTATAATAGCGCTGCACAAAGTTGGAAAATCAGCTTCCGAGATTTTCAACATGCTGAAGAAGATGGAAATCAGCCGAATTTTTGTTTACCGGACCATGAAAAGGTTCCTTGAGACTGGGACCGTCACTGACCGCCCCAGAAAGTGTCGGCCGCTTACCGTGAGGACTGCTCGCCTGGTGAAGGCAGTGGCAGCCAGTATTCGACGAAATCCTGTCAGAAAACAATAAGTGATGGCTCGTGAGCTGAACATTTCAAGAATGTCGATGTCATGTGTGCTGCGGAGTGACTTAAGGGTGAGAACTTACCGGCGGCGTACAGGGCACATCCTCACCCCATAACTGATGCAGCAGAATTTGCTAAAAGCGAAACGTTTGCTGCAGCTTTACGCAGACAATAGCCACAGCCAGACACTTTTCTCTGATGAAAAAATGTTCACTATCGAAGAGGCTTTCAACCGCCAAAATGGCAGGGTGAGTGCGTCAACCTCACGAGAAAGCTCCAAGGATCATGAGGGGCGATCATCCTGCTTCTGTTATGGTTTAGTGGGGAGTCTCCTACGAGGGTACCTTGGAGCTCCATTTCCGTGAGAAATTAGTGAAAGCATCTGCCAAAGTCTACCGGGACAGGATTTTTGGAGCCAGCGATCAAAAATGTGAGCCACACCCTCTTCCAAAATCGACAGTGCAGCATTCAGCAGGATTACATATCAGCCCACAAGGCCAAGTCAACCCAGGAGTGGGTTCAGGCGAATTTGCTAGACTCCATTTCTCCAGCTGATCGCCCTTCAAGCAGCTCAGACCTCAACCTATTGGACTGCAAGCTGTGGGCCACACTGTAGAACATGGCCTGCAGAAAGAGACACTTCAGTATTAACAGTCTCAAATGTTATTTGGTGCAAGGAGTAGCAGTTTTCCCTACATAAAGCTATTGATGAGTCGCCACACAAACTGAAGAACTGTGTAAAGGCAAAAGGATGCCATTTTCAAAAGTGATTGGTGCCATGTATTCCCAAGTGTACTACTTACGTTGTATCACAGTTATATTAAAATATCTTTAAATTTCTTATGTTATTTCATTGAATACTTTGAAACAGTATTTACGGTAAGACTGGGTATATGTATATTAATTCAACTTAAATTAAGCATATATACTAACTGAACTAAAATTAAATTAAATAATATATAGATATATTACACACACACAGACACAAACTAAGAGTGTAAGAAAGGATCCCGGACTCCGCCCCGAAATGAAATCTTGGCTACGTCAGTGTACAACACGTGTCAAAAAAAAAAAAAAAACTGCGTCGCACATTTTCTGCATGAGCCAACCTTTCTTAACTCGTTCAAGGAAACTTTTGATAGCGGCAGAGTGGTCACATTGTCCCATCCTCCTTCGTATGGAGCTGACTGGCGAGCACTGAAGGCCTTCAAGGTTGTTTCTCGAATGGGATTAGTCGAACTGTTTTGATGGCATTTAAAGTAAACGACCTCTGATTTCTGATTAATGAACAGATACAGTGAAGCCGAAATTAACTTCTAATCCGACCTTTTTGACGAGAACAGCCGGAAAAAAAAAAAACTGAATCTACAAAAAATTTGCCAGTTGTTCCTCTCCGGCTGTAGTGAATAATGACCCGTTCGAAGTTTAATGCCTGTGCATTCTGATGCAACTATTTCCTTAGCAAAAGTTATCATGGAATCTGGATGATTAGGAAACAATTTTTTTTTTGGTCTGTATTTTTTTTTATTTTTTCATTTTTGGGTGTCTTCCTATTGTGTCTTTTTACCGCCCCCGTTGATTCATTCATCCCTGAGTATGCATCTGTAATTACGATAAGAGCCTCAGTCATTCGTAAAACATAAACGACGAAGTCATGTCAGCTGAACTGTGATATGTTGCGACACAGGTTACCTCCTCTAGGTGGGTCACAAATTACCCGTAAGACATTCGTTCTGTGTCCGAACGCAGGAGGGTGGAGCCTTCTGTGACGTCACAGCTGTCATCAGCGCACACGCCCTACTGTAATCATTAGCATGCTCTCTTTCAAAGTATTGTTCACAGTTGTTCAAACCCTTTTAGCTCTGTCTAGCGGAGGAAAGGGGTGTTTACCCATCTTTCAGCGGTTTTGAGCTCACCATGTTGCCTGACTTGCAAAAGTTAATACCAGCAGCGTTCACGTTTTGCGTTATCCCATTCTGTAGCAAATTTTAATGAGTAATATGCTGCTATGTGACACATATTGATAATATACCATCTAGGATTAACATCACGGATGTGGTTTTCAAAATTTTCGTGTAAGGTAAAATCGGGTTCCCATAATAAAATAATGTTACCATAAGGATCTACACTTCGGTTAGTGCTTTACTTTTGTTACTTTAAATGTGTATTTTATTGCAGGCCACTGCTTGCTGTGATTTTCATTTTTTCAAACCACGATCAAAGCCTCTTTCGTAGTGTTTCCTTTCAAGTCTTTAATTTGGATAATTCTTCAATTTGAATCAGGGCCAACTTTTAGTGTTCGTGGCGCCCAATGCGACAATATTTAACTAAGGACAACAAAGTCATACAATCCGTGAGAATGGTGTATAGCAAAAGTATTTCATTATGCCAAGCTTTCGCCTTCCAACGGGAGGCTTTAACAAGGCGAACTTACACTACAGCAACGATTCGCTAGGAGTTTAAAATCAGACAATAGCACGAGCATTAAACATAAATGTAACGCATTACAGACACGTGAACTGTTATTAACCATTGCATGAGTCCAATGTTCACATAATGTATATACAAGATATGAAGTCATATTTTATGCTAGTCTCATATACAGCACGAACACACACACACATACACACACACTCACATACACACACATACACATACACACACATACACACACATACACACACACACACACACATACACACACACACACACATACACACACACACACACACACACATACACACACACTCACATACACACACATACACACATACACACACACACACACACACACACAGGTGTGTGTAAACAAAATTGTGCTCACAATCAACGAAGAACTCCAAAAGGAATCCCCCGAACCTCCCATTTTTCGGGCTACAATTCATAATATTTTCTTCCGAGTCACCCCAGAACGTTTAACATTACACTTGCTCTCATCCATTAGTAGTACACTTGCACCTATTGGGTTGTCAGAAAAGTCATGACGTATTTTGGCACCCGATGGCGGTTGGGCGGTTTTGGAAGTACGAGAGGCATGTGCAGCTCTGTTATCGCTATGGCATTCGACAGGTGCCAGTTCTAGCTGCAGTCTAAAAGGAATAGTGAGCGATTTGGTTGATTTGCGGAGATTTGACATCAAGCTGAAGATGGAAGACGAAACTGTGCATTTTCGCCATATTTTACTGTTTTACTTCTGTAAAGGGAAGAACGCGCGTCAAGCTTGTGAAAAGTTGCGTAAAGTGTGAAGTGATAATGCTCTATAAGAACGTCAGTGCCATCGGTGGTTCGCAAAATTCCGTGCTGATGATTTTGACCTCAACGATGCTCTTCGGTCCGGGAGCCCAATCGTGGTTGATGACGACCAAATCAAGGCATTGATCAAGTCAAACCCACGTTACACGACACGAGAGATTGCAGACACATTGCACATCCATCATTCAAGCGTTCACGACCACCTGAAGAAGCTGGGACACGTAAGCAAGCTCGATGTGTGGGTTCCTCATTAACTCAAAGAAGCTCAATTGACGACGCGTATAAACATCTGCGATATGCTCATTAAACGTGAAGAAAACGATCCTTTTTTGAAGCGACTGATAACTGGTGACGAAAAGTGGATTGTGTACAACAATGTGCTGCGCAAACGGTCTTGGTCCCGACGTGCTGCTTCGCCTCAAACGACATCCAAAGCAGACATTCCTCAGCGGAAGGTTCTGGTCTCAGTGTGGTGGGATTTTAAAGGAGTCGAGTTTTTCGAGTTCCTACCACGGAACCAAACAATCAATTCGAATATGTACTGTCGGCAATTGGACAGTTTGAACGAATCCATGATCCAGAAACGTCTAGATCTCGTTCATAGTAAAAGTGTTGTGTTCCATCACGACAACGCGAGACCACACACAAGTTTAATCATCCGCCAAAAATTAGTGGAGCTTGGGTGGGATGTGTTGCCACACCCAGCATACTAGCCTGACCTTGCGCCGTCAGACTTCCACTTGTTTTGCTCTCTTCAACAGTCCTTGCGTGGTATAACGTTCAATTCAGATGAGGCTGTAAATCATGCACCTTGTAGAGTTTTTCGCCGCGAAAGACAGGTCCTTCTCTGAACGAAGCATTCTGCAGCTCACTGAAAGATGGCAAAAGTTTATCGAACAAAACGGGCATTATATCATTGATTGATCTTTGTTCTTTCTATCAATAAATGACCTTTGCAAAACTTGGCTAAAATACGTCATGACTTTTCCGACAACACAATAGTTTGTATTTTTTGGAATTCGACAGGGGCCGCCACATTTAGTTTTTTTTTTTTTTTTTTTTTGATTCATGAATTGCGTTTGGGTAATTTGTATGGCATTTGTCCATTTTCTTCCGTGTGGTTTGGGATTAGTGTGTTTGAAGAACGGATTGAGTTTCTGTGGGTTTCCTGTTCGTTAGGACTAAAGTGTCTATGGTTACTTTGTTTAAGGTTAGTCCTTATAATATTTAATTTTTGGTATTTTTGGTTCAGGTAGGAAAGGCCGGGTGTCTAGACCTAAATTTTGCAAAATTCTTAACCCTTATTTTGGAGATTGTTTTTAAGTTAATTCAACACCCGCATGAAACCTGAACCAGGGTTAGGGGCCGGGGGTGTCTTTTCTTGATGAGTGGCTCCCGGTTTCCAACCTTATGTGTTTGTTATCATTCTAATTTCTATTATGGCTATTTTTGTGTGTATATTTGTAGCAGTATGTATTCTGGTTTACGTTCATTAGTTCATGGGAAGTTTGGGTGTCCTTGGGGAGTTCTTCGTTGATTGTGAGTAAAATTTTGTTTATATACTCTACCCATGGTTCTTGCAGCTAAGCGCAGTTCCCTGGTGTGATGTGGGACTTATTAGTACTCGTTTTTAAGTATATTTCCTTATACACTATCTACCAACAAGTAATTGATTTCGAGAAGCTCTCTGATTTCGAGAAAGGTGTAATCGTCGGGTATCACAGAAATGGCCGATCCATACGTGACATATCCAGCGTGTTGAAATACCCAAAATCGACAGTGGCCTACGTGATTGGCAAGTGGAAGATGAGAGGTGACTGTCTGAATGTGCCTCGACCCGGCAGACCCACAAAACTGGGAGCTAGAGACTGACGGGTGCTGGCCAGAGAAATTCGGAAGAACCGCACAAAATCGATGGGCCACATCCGCGAGGAGTTTCAACAGGCATCCGGGAGTGTTCTTTCTATGAATACCATCCGTAAGGAAGCCCGTGTGCTCGGTTATCATGGATGTGCTACCGCCCACAAGCCTTTGTTCACCAAGTCCAATAGCGCTGCTCGGCTAACATGGTGCAAAGAACGTCGACAGTGGACCGTTGAACACAGGAAACAGGTTCCAAGGAGCGACGAATCAAGGTTCACCCTCTACCGTTCGGATGGCAGGGTCTGGGTTTGGCGTCTGCCTGGAGAACGCTTCCTGCCGGAATGTATTGTGCCAACTGTGAAGTTCGGCGGCGGTGGAATTATGCTATGGGGGTGTTTCTCCTGGTATGGCACGGAACCCTTGGTCGCAATTCCTGGTAGACTCAACGCCGAGACCTACTGCACCATTTTGGATGACCATGCGCTTCCTACGTTGTGGCAGTTTTACGGGGTGGACCCATGTTACTTTCAGGATGACACCATGGCTTGGTATGGTGACAATGGGGTTAATCGAATGGACTGGCCTGCGCAGAGCCCGGACTTTAACCCTATCGAGCACCTCTGGGACGAGCTGGAGCGTCGACTTAAGGGGTGCCCCCACCGTCCGAAATCGGTGAAGGAACTGACATGTCTTCTCCAAGCCGAGTGGAAGAAAATGCGGCTAGCCGTCGTACAACGCCTGGTTGAGAGTATGCCCCGGAAGGTCGCAGCTGTAATCGCCGCTCGTGGAGGCTCTACTAACTATTGAAGGTGAATAAACTTCGTTTTCCTTTGCTATCACAGGTGTCCAATTACTTGTTGGTAGATAGTGTGTATATATATATATATATATATATATATATATAACAAAGGAAACAAGCAAAAAATAAACGTCTTTGAAATTCTAAGGCACCAAAGGCTGCATAAAAGAAAACTCAAAAACAATAACAGAAACCACTTAAATACTGAAAGTTGGAATGATTGATTCTTAGAAACAAAAGAAGAGACCTGATGACCACAGTGAGAAAAGAAAAAAGGGGAATATAGAACTAAGGCAAGCTGTTATCTATGGCTTTATCAAGGTCCAGGCACAGATAAACACCTTTCATACCTATATAGACCTAAAAAGTGTGGGTTTCTGCACTATCTAGTCTGCAACAAACGGTAACGAGCCAACCGGAAAAAATAACAAAAATAATAGAACGATTAAATAATAAAAACTAAAAATTAATTTTAACCCACCTCTAGCAAGTAACCAAACCCCTGGATCCCCTAAACCACCTTAAACTAAAAAAAAAAAAAGATATAAATGTTTAAAAAAAAGGAGAAAACTACCCCAAAAAATTGACCCCCACCCCATTTGCCACACGCCCAGCAGACTAAATATGTCGAAGCTCGACCTCACACTCGAACCGAGCAAAATCCGAACAAATAATAAACTTAGAAGTAAAAAATACCAATTATCAAGGAAAGAAACTGATACAATCAAACGCAAAACTCTAATTATATACAAGCAAATTCACGAAACGTAAATGTGGAATAAAACTTGAGATTAGTTGCTTATTTACAGGAAACTGCCAAATGAGTCTTTCTATTGTAAAAAGAGAAAAGGGCGAGCCAAAAACGCTTGCCTAAGCCTAAAGCCAACCGAAACGAATCTTGAACAATGGGCTACATTAAACGTTTGCCTCTAACCTCGTTTAATTTTTCAAACTGTTGTAGTTGAAATATAAATATATAATATATATATGTATTTCAACTGCAACAGTTTCTCAGTTTCTAGTCATTTCAACTAGAAACTGCATAGCGAGTTTATGCACCGGACTTGCACCCCTGTCTCGTTGTGAACGAATCATGAACGATTCGTTTCACAGCGAATGGTGAAGAGCCATGTTGATCATTGTTCTGACAATTCATGTTTTCGACAACAAAAAGAAGTTTTCAAATCGAACTAATAGTTGCAGAAATATGGTGACCACAGACGGACGAACAGACATAATATAATGATGTAGGCTACCTTTTTTCTCAAAAGAAGTGCTGAAAACGCGTCTGATAACAAAGTAAATCCACAGGACTTCATTGCAGGTTAAAACTTTCATCCCTTTTGTCGTCAGTGTTGCCACACGCTGTTAAAGATTTAGTGTGGTTGCTTTATTTTTTATTGTCAGACCTTTTATTCTTGATTTCCTACTCGACAGCTTAAATACGAAAGTTTTAAGCTGTCCTCTTAAAGAAGACAAAGCATTCGTATCAGGAGAATTAAAACTTCCTATTTTGGAATAACTGAATGAAAACTTGAAAATAAAAATGTAGGCGGAAGGTCATGGGGCAGTTTTTTTATTCTTGTTATTCTTGTTGCTTTAAGAGTGTTTTACGCTACCCTCTGTACATGGCAAGTTCGCGCATAAATTTAAATTAGCTTACGACGACGAGGGGGCGCGCCAAATGCGCCATAAACCGAAACTTGTGGAGATGTAAGGAATCCCGCTGTCAGCGAAATTGGATAGCAGGGCTTTGAAAAATTCGCACAGAAATCCCATTAAGACTCTGCTTCTCAGGTTTATCTTTCATAGCTCCTTTTTCTTTTCTTTTCTTTCGTGAAGCTTCCAGTTCCTAAAAGGATCATATGAATCGTCTCGCTAAATCCTTAATGCTGAATAGGAAGAAAAGAAACAGCGGAAATTTTAATTTATGATTTTTACACGTGAAATATTTGCACTTTTTTTTATGTGAGGGATAGCAAAATAAAAAAAAAGTCACTTTATTTGTTATGACAACAACAATAAGGAGACCCTGAATCGGTGCCATCTATCAATCAATATTTCAGGAAAATAAGCAGATTCAGAATGTGTCAGCAGTATAGGAATGTACAGAAACGATTCGTTCACGAGGAAGGATTCTTCACCGTGAATGGTGAATTTTTCGCTCTCACTGATGTGAGTAATCCCTCAATCCGCCAATGGCTTACCGGAAGCCCCCCCCCCCGAAAAAAAATCTTCGAAGCCCTTTTGCGAAAATCTATTAGCTTTGAATTACAGAAAATTTTAAATTCCATATTATTAACTAGGTTCTTTATTTTTGACGACTGCTTTTATAAGTCCGTTGAGGAGAAGAAAGAAAATATGTAATTATTTAAAGGAATCTTCCATATAGTTACACGTTTGCTTCAGAAAATATTTATTATTTATTTATGCATTAATTTAATTTATTACCAAATGCTACCCCAACTTTATCATTCTAAAATAGTGATCTACAAATGAACGCACGCATTAAAGTTTGCAACACCCCCGATCATACCATCTACAAAACACGATAGATTTGGTAGTACAAATACGAGAACTTAATATTAATATTCTGATTTAGCTGAATATCATCAGAAATCTGAAATTTTTCATACCTGTTTTTAACTATCGAAAGAAGAAAAAAAGAGAAAACGAAACAAAGAAATACCATGCACTATATTTCTGCCGCTGCACGTCCGAATTACTAAACCTCCCCTCCCCCATGTCACATTTGGTCCGGTTGTCAGGAACCCCCCTACCCCTGTAATATCGGACGTACTTTATGGACCGGCCCCTTACGCCAAAGTTAATCACGTGATGCAAATTTTCTTCTGTTAGTTGGGCCACGGATGGCCTAGTGGTCAACTTTCATGACTTCCACGGAGGAGCCGCGGGTTCGATCACGGGCAGGGAAGAACTCTCAAACCACTAAATATCCGCCGTGCGTCGGATGGGCACGTTAAGCCGTCGACGCCAGGTTCTGTTTCCCTGGTAAAAAATAAGGGCGTCTTCCACCCCTTTTGCCTCGCTTCCGTATCTCTTTCCTATCGGGCACTCTAGCCCAGATCTCCTAGCTTCCTATTTTTAAGAGTTGTTTAAGAACTGTGGTCAGACACTCCCTTCCTAAACTCATTTACATATGATCTGATCTTCTGTCAGAGAACTACGGCCAGCCTCTTTAAAATGCTTTACGATCACGCGCACACAACACTTTACTATGATGTGAAGGTATAAAATGGCCTTTTCCGATTTATACGAAAATACGGAATATAAGTCAATTGTAAGTAAATAATCAGTTAAAAACTTATCTGGTAGTTTGTATTTCTTTGTGGAGATAACCACTGAATTATGCACCCTTGAATATATGAAAGAAAACATTAAATTATTTACTCTTGAATGTATATATGACACACTTAATATAATGCCACGGTGTTTTGCTCATAGTAAATCTTTTTTTCTCTTCACTGTAATAAAAAAAATTATACAGGTTTCTGTTTAATTGCCCCCTGAAGAACACCTTTTCTGTTCATTATATTCTGAATGCGCAGTTATGTGCAAACAATTGTAATATATGACATCTTATCCTCATTAGCATAAAAATTGCATTCATTGAACAGATATTTCTTTCGCATTCCCTTGTTAATATACATGTATAGGGACAATTGCTATGGCTGTGAAAAGGGTTGATTGATTGATTGGAGATTTAACGACCACCGTGAGCAACTCAATGGACCATAAGCAGTCGCCCGTCCCTAATTTAGGGTCACTGGTTCCAGGGAAGGGAGAGAGCCAGTGCCGTAAGACAAACACAACATCCATGCCTCACCGGGATTCGAACCCGGACCCCGTTCGGACGAATGATCAGAGGCCATCGCTTACACCACTGCGCCACCGGGGCGTCCTGTGAAAAGGGGCCTCCAGTTGTTTGGAATAACTGCTTTTCCGTCATCCAGTTTTTATAAACTAAAACACCGCAAAAATGATTTTTTAATGTCTTACTTATTTAATAAAAAAAAATACACTCACCCAAAATTCCCTTTTCTTAATACTTCATTCAAAGCTGCCGTAACAAAATCCTGGGTATTTCTTTAACCAGCTTCATATGCTGTTTCCGCAAAAAAAAAAAAAAAAAAAAATGTAAAGTATTTTTCCTGTTTTTAGAGACCCTCTTAGCCGTATGCCCCCCTTCCTATCAGTACGCCCCTGCAATCCGCCATTACTGCAGGAATGATACGTGAATACCATTCATTCGAGAGGTGCGCCCGAATTGTTCGCGAATCATTCATGGTGAATGAAGGAAAGCTCGAGCTTTTTGAGGCAGGTTGCTAAAAGAGAGCTGTGAATGATATTCACGTTTCACTTTTGCAAGATGCATATCTTGGAGGGGGGGGGCTGTATATAATTATAAATGGTCACATTTTTTGGTGGTTCTGTATTCTTTTTTCTTTTCTCCGTTGATGTGTTGACTGTTGATTTTCCCGATGTTATTTTTTACTCACGAAAAATGTGGTAAAAAAAGTGGCATTTCAGTAAAAAAAAACAAAAAACAAAAAACATACATACATATCACTAAGCAGTTCTCTGAGATTCAGTGGCTAGCGCCACAAAGAAATACAAACTACCAGATAAATTTTTAACTGATTATTTACTTACTGTTGACGTATCAAACTTCTCCATTTACAGCTATCTTGACATACAACTCGGGCTTCACTGACATCCATCATACGACGTACACAAGACCATCTATACTCATAATCTTTTTTCCATGCAGACACTCCTGAATCTGATTCTTCCATGACTTCCTTAGCCCTTCCTTCCTGCCACTTGGGCTAAAAAAAGTTCTTAGTAAGCATCCAATCACTCATTCTTTCAGCCTGGCCAAACCACCGAAGAATATCTCCACCTTGCTAACAACATTTTACTTCACATCACACAACTGCAACACATCTTCATTTCTCACATGAACGTGACTTATCACAGACCCCCGTAAGTGACCCATTTCTTCAGCACACAAACTTTCAAAATGTTTTATTCTGAGCGAACGTTACAGGGAATGAAGGCGGTAGGCGGCATGTGCCTTTACAATGCCTGAAATCATAATAACAAGAGTCAGATATATACAAAGTGTGCGCAATTTACATTATGCGAGGGGTATATACAATGCAAGTGAAATGAATGACCAGACAAGACATAATTACTGTAGTATGTATACAAGAAGTGCGCTATTTACAGTATGAGAGGTGTATATATAGAGCGAGTGCGCAAGTTACAGCATGAAAGGTGAATATATAATACAGTGCTAGTGAGATAGATGAGCGATGATACAACATAAGTGCAACAGTGCAGGGTGTGATAATGGAAAATATATAGGTGAGACTGAATAAACGTACAATTTAGGCGAAGTATATACAGATGTGCGGGAAGCCATATAGGAACAGGGAACGAATTATGTGCAGCAAGTGAGATATACATACAATGCAATGAAAATATAAATACAAATGACACAGAACATACTGATGCAATTGAAAATGTGTACTATATACATGATGTGTACAAAAAGTGCGTGACTGAGATACGCATGATGCAGACAGTAAAGAATGAACTTGTAGGACGGCTCCGAAAAGGAGCATACACAGTACCAAGGAATGTGTATATGTACATAATGAACAGCGAAATATATACAGGATGTGTATGTACAATTTATATGAGCAATATGAATGAGCAGAAGATATATGACGAAATAAAAACATTGAATATGCAGGTACAATGTGAGGCACATAGAAGAAATTACTAAAAAGAACACTTATTCTGAAGGGGGCACCACAAAATGAACGTGAATACACTACAAACACTGACAGTAAAAAGATAAACTGGAGATGGGAATATGAAGAATGTACAGAAGATATAAGTCTGACAAGCTTAGGGAGATACTCTCCGGATTCGGTGAGACAGTCCAGGGTTCATCACACAGATCAAAGCGGGGAAGGTCCCGACGTACAGGGTGGAAGTCAAAGCAGAAGATGTAGGTCTGCAGAAGGCCCGAAAAACCAGCGGTGTAATCGTGACCATACACTCAGGAACTGCTGGCTCTGGTCAGTGGCCCGGGCAACGGTAAACGCCAATCGGAGCCGTGAAGTCAGTGGCCCGAGCAACAGTAAACGCCAATCGGAGCCGTGAGGTCAGCCGGTTGCGGAATTGCGCACAGAGGGTATCTCCTGCTTGAAGGAGCGTAGGCGCATTAGAGGTATGACGGAGTTGCAGATTGAAGCAGTAAATCACATGCTTTGCGAGTACAAAGATGTATGCGCATGGCTCAGATAAAGGCACCGGTGGAGAATAAAAAACCAGCAACGTACTGTACGAAGAAAAAGGCAGCTCTTTGGCACAGAGACACTTGGCAACGGTAAAGGCTAGGTGTAGTAAAGGAAGGATCGCCGGGCAGTACTGGTAGATGTGTAGAACATCAGCACGCTCAGAACAGAAGATGCAGGTGGGTGCGGCTGCCAGCGTCATCCGAAACAACGTGGCCGGCACTGGCAGGCGGCAGTGAAGGAAGAGCCAGTGAATATTCCTTTCATCTGGTGTCGAGATGGGTGAAGCTGTTGCCGACCACACACTCGGAAGAACGGCGGGCGGCACTCCTAAAATGAGCTGGGGTGCGGGTGGAGATGGATCCTGAAGGAGAAAGCGATAGAGAGTACGGACAGTAAAACTGGAGATCGGAAGAAATGAGCCACGAACAGGGAAAAAAAGGAAGGGGAAGAGAAGCACATGAAACGAGAAAGAGTCCAGCCGGATAAGCGATAGCAGGAAAAGAGTACTGATCGAGGAGCGGAGAGAATCGTAGAGTGCAAGAGAGGCAGAGGTGCGTGGAAGGAGAGGAGAGAGGTCGGAAAAGGGTTTCCATGTTAGCTCGGAGGAAAGTAAGTCTCGGACGGATACGATCCCAGCGGGTAGCCAGGAAAGGTCAGTGAAATACGGTGCGTTAGGAGGATGGATGAGTAAAAGAAGAGTTCAGCTAGAAGTTCTGAGGTGGAAGCGAGTGGGGCACGGAGTAGTGGCAGAGAGCGAAGAAAGGAAAGCGCCTCCGAATAAACGGGGGAAAGACGAAAGCGGAGGTGATAGAAGCGATCCATCAGCAGAAAAGTTGTGAATTTGAAGCGGGGGTTCCGGGGAGAAATCATCACGTCTCAGAGAAGATAGGCTGCGGAATTTGATTCACAGAGTAGACGCAAAAGGGATACTATCTGGTGTGCTTTTTGTAGAGCTGGCGAACATCCAGGAGCGCAATACCAGCGGTGGAGATCGGACGACTTAGAGCTGAGACTTGTATCCAATGATGAGCTGACCAGATCATAGTAGAGATGATCTGTTACACATCAGCAAGATAGTAAGCTGGCATGCGAGCAGCTGCCCACACATGAAGACAAGGAGACAGAAGATATGTACGAGCAAGGCGTGCCCGGGTGACGTAAGAGGCGCTGAACTGAGCTTTCCGCCAGAAGACAGCCGATCGAGCAAGGCTATTACGAAGAGCAGCCCACGTGCTGTTTCGGGCAGCTATGGGAGCTCCCAGGTGTACACCAAAACTTTCTGAGAAGAGGCAGTCCAGGAGGCGCCCCATGGAGAGTCCGTCCTGGACTCCAAGGCACCGCACCACAGGCCGGCACTCTTGGTAGTTTTGAGCATCGCTGAGGAGCAAGAAGAGTAGAGCGCATATACATGAGCGAAGGTATCAAATTTCGACTCCATCCGGACGCAGAAAGTCGCGTCGTCGGCGTAGGCAGAATAGGTTATAGAGAAGTGCCTGGTGCTTGCCGTGGGAGGAGGAAGAGCCGCAAGAAATACACGATGTACTTACTGTGCGTAGGAAAGGCTCGAACGCCAGGGCGAATAATTGCCCAGAAAGTGTACACCCCCACGTCTGTTGTACTCAGTTTTCACTGCCATACATCAGAGTAGGAATAATTACCCTCTGATACACAGCCTTGCGCGACTCTCTTGAGAACCCATTATTCCTGTGAAAACCTACCAAAGCAGCCATGACTTTCAATGAAGAATTCACTCGCCTACTGATTTCACCATCCAATTTGTTCTCTCTGTCAAACATGCTTCCTAAATAAACAAACCCATTCACCTAATCAATCACAATTCCATTTAAACTCATATTACATTCAGTGCTAGAAAGGAAAGCACCTCAGTTCGTCGCTCAAAAACCATAAGTTTGGTTTTTCCCTTATTTGTACTCAGTTTGAATTTCATGCAAACTTCCTACATCCGGGACAAGATACTCTGCAGCTCACTTTTGCTCTCTACGAGCAGGACTGTGTCATCAGCATACAGCAATCAGCACACAGGGATATTTCAGTAAAAAAAAATTTCCAGAAAGTAACGCTCTGAAATTCTATAAATTGAAAATCTTGTCGCTATTTATAGAACGAAAAAATTATACATTAAAATCACTTATGAAAAACTTTGTCTAATAAACATGGAAGACATTAATTTGGATACCTTCTTTTTTAAACATGGCATCGAAAATTTTGTGTCGGAAATTTTGAACGTCGTATCCTTATTTTCTTTCATCTTTGTGAAATCGTTTTACAAAGTGTATTTATTTTCTCCAGCAGTATATTGCAGAGCATTTTTTTTTCGGTAAACATTTTTTTTGCGTTTTTTTCAGTTAAATTTTTTTAGCAGTATATAACATGGTCAATTTATTTAGCAGTATATTGCAGAGCTGAAAAAATGCTCTGCAATATACTTCTGCAGAAAATAAATACTTTGTAAAACGTTTTCACAAAGACGAAAGAAAAAAAGGATACGACGTTGAAAAATTCACAAAATTTTCGATGCTTTGTGTGAATAGAAGGTATCCAAATTAATGTCTTCCATGTTTATTGGACAAAGTTTTTCTTAAGCGATTTTAATGTGCAATTTTTTCGTTCTATAAATAGTGACAAGATTTTCAATTTATAGAAGTTTACAGCTTTACTTTCTGAAAATGTACTCACTAAATCAGAAAGTTTGCTTTCGCTTTCGTTATGTAGAGAAAGTTTTTTTAATCGCACAACGAACGTGAAAGTAAATCTCAAAAGTGAAATGTTTTTCTGTTTTTTTTAAACTCACTGAACACTTGCACATACTGCAGAAAATAGAGAAAAAGAATAAAACTAAAGGTAACATTTGTTTACATTTTCTCAGGACGAAAATTCAGAAAGAAGCAAAGAAACGTGGTCAATTTATCGCTATTTACACGAATTAAAGTATCCTTATCGCGAAATATTTATCACCGAGACAATGCATTACTCGATCAGCCTACTAGCGCTGACGTCATAGAGCAGTACTAGGGGCTTTCTGTTTTCTTTGGTAATGTAGACGTCTTATGTTTATTAATAAAGTGAGCTGCCTGTTGGTAGCCTACAGAAAAAGGGCTTATCGTAGAGTTTTAAAATTTGGGGAATATTCGCAGAAGCACTTTGGTATGTACACCTAGGAGCGCCTCCTGTGAGTGGTAGGATTGGTTTGATGGCTTTGGGTGATTAGATTAGATTATTTCCAGTTTTTGTTTCTTTTTTTTTTGATTGGAGATTTAACACCACCGTGAGAAACTCAATGGGCTATAAGCAATCGCCCGTCCTTAATTTAGGGTCTCTGGTTCCAGGGAAGGGAGAGAGCCAGTGCCGTAAGACAAACACAACATCAATGCCTCACTGGGATTCGAACCCGGACCCCTTTCGGACGAATGATCAGAGGCCATCGCTTAGACCACTGCGCCACCGGGGTGGCCCAGTTTTTGTTTCATCTCGATTGATATCATATATCCAAAACACTACTCCACTTTGAATCACTTACCACAATCACATTTTAAAACACACAACACTTTATTACATAAAAATAACGTGCTGCAAAACTCCACGACAACTTCTCTCTACGAAGGAGAACATCGAAGGGACGCTCTTACGTCACACACAGTCTGTGCAAATTAATGTGCATCTGGCATCATCTATTAAGCCAAATAGTATGTAAAAGATTGGGAATTACAAAATTTACCCCCCCCCATTTTTTTTTTTTTTGATGTATAGATTGCTAACATTTTAATTCATTTTTTTTTCACGTAATCTCCGGGGGAACACTGAAGCAGACGCCACCGGTAGTTGGCGGCACATTCGTCCTCCGGAAAGCAAACTTAATTTGTATCCACTTATTTATTTATTTTTATTTATTTTTTTATTTTGTAATTTCAAATGACCTCAGACTACTGTGCTGGAAAAACGCATAATTTTTTTTATTTTTTTTTTGCTTAGGTTAAGACATAATACGCCGACTTTAGAAAAGTAATTATCGTATATGTTTGCATATAAGCCGAATTGTTTTAGAAGAAATTCGTTTTTTAAAGTGCATGGGTCGGAGAATACGCGAGTTAGTTAAAATTATAAGTAATGAAAACATCATCTGACAGTTAAAAACATATAAAATAATGAAACCTTTTTTTAACCCAGCATGCGATTTCAGGAAATTACCCTTCCGCAATCTTAGGGGAATAGTTGTTGCTAATATGTAAATAGACAACGTCATCGCTCTTTCCACGTTTTTCTCTAATTACCACACAGCAACCGAGAAATTGTATTTCCACACAGCTGGAATCGAATTCCAATTCTTTCGTTAACTAGCCGAGTGCATTCGTCTTACCCTACGGTGCCAACAATCCACGGCGCTCTGTATGTTTAGCAAGGCGAACGCACTCGGCTAGTTATCGAGAGATCTGGGGTTCGATCCCAACGGTGTCGAAAAGCAGTTTTTCGGTTGCTGTGTGTTAATTAAAGAAAAACGTGAAAAGTGCGATGACTTTGTTTATTTACACTGTCTCCACGTATTTGGAAGATTTCCACCATTTCTCTCGCACTTTGGATTTATTGGCTATAATTAAATAGCTTGTGCCGTGAAGCTCCACCAGATGGAGACGGCTCAGTTGCTTAACCTGTTCCTTTGGATTTGCGAAGTCAGATGCTGACAGATAAACACACATAGCGCCGTGGATTGTTGGCACCCTAGCGTAAGGCGGACGCACTCGGCTAGTTATCGAGAGATCTGGGGTGCGATCCCATCGGTGTCGAAATACAATTTTTCGGTTGCTGTGTGTTAATTAAAGAAAAACGTGAAAAGTGCGATGACTTTGTTTATTTACACTGTCTCCACGTATTTGGAAGATTTCCACCATTTCTCTCGCACTTTGGATTTATTGGCTATAATTAAATAGCTTGTGCCGTGAAGCTCCACCAGATGGAGACGGCTCAGTTGCTAAACCTGTTCCTTTGGATTTGCGAAGTCAGATGCTGACAGATAAACACACATAGCGCCGTGGATTGTTGGCACCCTAGCGTAAGGCGGACGCACTCTGCTAGTTATCGAGAGATCTGGGGTGCGATCCCATCGGTGTCGAAATACAATTTTTCGGTTGCTGTGTGTTAATTAAAGAAAAACGTGGAAAGAGCGATGACTTTGTCTATTAACATTGTCTTTACGTATCTGGAAAATTTTCGCCGTTGCTAATTGATTAGTGTGAAACCTAATCCTTTTCCTATTTCATCTTGATACCTATATTTCTGTATTTTCATATTCGCATCACTCATTCAAAGTGTAAATGCTTTGTCTCACATGTTCTTACGTTTTTGTTTGTTGTTGTTGTCGTTGTTGTTGCATTTTGTCTAATGAAGCTTACCGCCAAATTTCATCCGGATCGGTTGCATACTTTTTGAGTTGTCACGATTTTTCAATTTGTTGTTCAATTTATGGAAACCAGTATATAAAGAAATTCAAATCGCTCTGAAGTTTTAAGGGATTTCAGTTGTTTTAAGCAAAACATGATACATAATTTAAGATGATACACAAACAGAAATTCCACCGAGATCACAGGAAAAGCAAAATCATATGGAGGTCTTCTTTGTCAACCAAAGTATTGTTTACCTTGAATTTATCCCTGAAGGACGCACTGTCACCAAAGAGCTCTATTTGCACGGCATGCGACGTCTACGTGAGTTAATCCGCAAGAAGAGGCCTTACCTGCGGCGCGATCAATCGTGTGCGCTGTTGCATGCTAATGCACCGGCACACAGGTTAATGAGTTTCTCGCCAAAACAAGAGCTGTCCTCCTTCCACACCCACCGTACTAAGCTGATCTCGCCCCCTACGACTTCCACCTCTTCCCTGAGCTGACACGTCGACTTCGAAGTCATAGGTTTTCCAGCGCAGAAGTGAAAAACGCTTCACTGGTTGCATCGAGTTGCATCGAAGGACATTGCAAAGAATATGTTCCAGAAGTGCTTCGACGAACTCTACAGTTGCTGGCAGAAGCGTGTTGTCGCAAGAGGGTCTTATTTTGAAGGAAGACGACATTGCAAAGAATGGGTTCCAGAAGTGCTTCGACGAACTCTACAGTTGCTGGCAGAAGCTTGTTGTCGCAAGAGGGTCTTATTTTGAAGGAAGACGACATTGCAAAGAATGGGTTCCAGAAGTGCTTCGATGAATTCTATAGCTACTAGCAGAAGTGTGTTGTTGCAAAAGGGTCTTATTTTGAAGGAAGATGACATTCCAAAGAATGGGTTCCAGAAGTGCTTCGACGAACTCTACAGCCGCTAGCAGAAGTGTGTTGTTGCAAAAGGGTCTTATTTTGAAGAAAGATGACATTGCAAAGAATGGATTCCAGAAGTGCTTCGACGAATTCTACACTACTGGCAAAAGTCTGTTGTTGCATAAGGGTCTTATTTTGAAGGAAGATGACATTGCGAAAAATGAGTTCCAGAAGTGCTTGGACGAACTCTACAGCCGCTGGCAGAAATTTGTTGTTGTAAGAGGATCTTATTTTGAAGGAAGATGACATTGCAAAGAATGGGTTTCAGAAGTGCTTCGACGAACTCTACAGCCGCTGGCAGAAGTTTGTTGTTGTAAGAGGGTTTTATTTTGAAGGAAGATGGCATTGCGAAGAATGGGTTCCAGGAGTGCTTCGACGAACTCTACAGCCGCTGGCAGAAGTTTGTTGTTGTAAGAGGGTCTTATTTTGAGGGAAGATGACATTGCAAAGAATGGGTTTCAGAATCAAAAGTGCTTCGACGAACTCTACAGCCGCTGGCAGAAGTATACATTTGCAAGAGGGTCTTATTTTGAAGGAGGATATACTTCAGCTTTGTAACTCTAACTAGAGCCCTGCACTTGAAGGAAGACTAGTGACCTACACTTGAAGGAAGACTAGAGCCCTGCACTTGAAGGAACTAGAGCCCTGCACTTGTCGTGACTCGAGATCCGTGTCCGGCCCGGACCTGCTCAGTAGTTTAAAACTTACGGGCCGGGCCTACAATTTCACATGCGGTCTTGGACGGGCCTGCACTTGCATGTGTACCATGTAGTCAGTTTGTTGATAAATTTAGGTCATTCTGTTTTTGAAGTCTGTCTTTCCCCTCCCGTGATCACATTTCTTGTTTCTAGCAATCATTCTCTCCTTATTTGTGCTGTTTTTTTATTTATTTATTTATTCTGCGCGTGTCTTTTCGTCTTTGATCTTGGGCAATCTCTCTCCCATTTGAATCCATATTCCATTTATTTCGGAAGTTTACACGAGAAAAACACTTGCTCCGTACGATGATTTGCATTTATAGGATTTAGGAATTAAGTAAACCTTCAATATGTGCTCTCATTGCTCATTCAAGGCAATTACTTGTAAGCACACACGAAAAATCTATTTGAATACTATTATCGCATTTGCCGTATTTCTGGTGACTGGTGGGTTAGTTAACTTGCGTATGCCCTCTTTTTACACGAGTTTTGAGTTATTCCAAAACGTTACAGTACATATACCGTCTATGTTAAAGCAAGTGACGGTTACGCAAATGAAACCTATGCCGGTTCGGGTCGGGCCTGACATTAACTGGGTGGGCTCGGGCCTAAAAATATTGCTTATGCAGGGCTCTAACTATCTATGAACTTACGGGTCCAGTCCGGGAACTTTTGGATCCGGTGGCTCAACGTGTTTATCCGACGCACGGCAGACATTTAGTGGTTCTAGCGTTCGTACCTCACTGGAATCGAACCTGAGACTTTTCCGTAGCCGTTAAAAACGTTGACCGCTAGGCTATCCACGGACTAACCTACTTTCAAGTTGCGTGACTTTGAATTTGTACTAGTTATCCTGACTTGACTGACTGCCAGTCATATCACAGAGAAGAGAACTCGTGGGAGTTTAGATATGACGTTCAGTACAGGAAACATAACTAAAATTTACATAAACGAAAAGTCAACAAAAGCGGAATTTTAGAAAGGCAGTATACTTGATATTAGTGCTTATGTGGCTGGAGGATTAGCTTTGTGTTCATTATTGATTTAAAACGTGTATGGCGTGGATTGATTTTCCTGATCTTCTGTATTCTTCGAATTTAGAAGCTGCGAGATTTCCCTTACGGTCTTTTAAAAAAATCTTACCAGTGATATTGGTAAAAAAGTGATATTCATACGTAGTTGTCCTTCTTTTTTTTTTTTTTTTTGGATCATTAACTCTATGGAAGTTTTTATTACTATTTCCTCTTTTTTAAGCAATAGATTCTATATGCTTTGCCGATTTCGAATGTCTTATAAAATATGAATATTTTGTTCGGTTTTTTTTTCACTCTTCTTCTGCCTTCTTTGGAATCAGTAACCCTAAACTATGGACAGGTGAATCCTGTTTTCAGATGCACAAGGGGTGTCATTAAGCCGAGAAAAAGCATCACACTTAAGTAAGCTGAGAAAAAGCATCACACTTAAGTAAGCTGAGAAAAAGCATCACACTTAAGTGATTTTGTGTTACAACATATAGGTGCATTTTCCATTCTTTTCAGATTGAACGTTATATTTCGAGTTTTAAACACCATCCTATCATATTTTAGTGTAACGCAAATCAAAGACACCATTTAGAGTCATTTTTCTTTGTTCTTCCCTATGTGCTGAAAATTTTATTTTACGCTTCATCGTTAGCTGATATATTTCGTAAAAAACCCGCTTGCTCATTAGTATTGGGAAAGAAATTTGATACACACGGTGAAAAAAAATGCAACTAGAACAAATGAGAATCTTTAAAACTGGAATTCAATATTCATTAAAAATGAAGAAGGAATTCGGATTTGAAATGGCTGTTGTAATTAGAAATGAAAATTTGAGCTCAGGTGAAGCACTGTCGGTGGTAGCTGGAGTTAGATTATCAAATAAATTTTTGATTTCCTGATCAGAGCTTTTATGAGCTATTTCTCAGAAATCTCCCTGGAGCCTTCTTATTAATAATAAAAGTGCAATTGCGCTAGATTGCCATTTTGCATAACAATTCACTGCAATCAAGGATCATATCATGTTACATTATTAAAAGTTTCTAGATTGGACGACGGAATAATTTGTTTGTTCCCTCGTAGCTTGCTGTTGTGTGGCCAGAAGCTGTCGGCAGCACAAAAATGTCGGCGTAATTATGCAAAGGTTATGTGGTGGATACCTAAATCCTGAAGGAAAATTGAAGGACGAGAAACACATAGAAAATGATTTACATTACTTCGAAATTATACTGCAATGGTTGCTATACTGTATATATAAATACGCTATATATTGATATACAAAATATTATTAATTCAAAATGATTCATTCGATTTCAAATGGCTGTATTTCAAATTTTTTTTATAAATAAACAGCGATTAAATGTACATAGAAAAAATAAACAGCGATTATGTAAAAAAAAAAAAAACTGTCCAAATTTCATTTTCATACCTTAAAAATGTTTTATGTGTCTTCCGTCGGTCACGTGAACTACGTCGAGGCGATAATCAAATTCCTGCCATACGTGATCAAGCACGTCTGTTGTCAACGGCTACAGAGCACTATGAATGCGAACTTCGAGTTCATCTATACTGCGATTCACCCTAAGATGACATTGCAGTTTAAAGTACAAGAGCCTGCGCACTCACGGAGCTTACGGGGACGGGCGAGAGTTTTGTTTATCCGCGTCACTCCCCACTGTGTGCTGCTGTTAGCAGCTGCCAATCACTTCCTTCATCAACTCATTGGCATCCTTGTCTCCCAAACACCGCATATCTACGCATGCGTGTGTTGGTCTAATTTTAAAACTTAATTTCTGAAAATAGATCATTTTTAGATTTGTCTAAAATAACTATATGTATTTAAAAGTAAACAGCTAGGACAATATAAAGTACTAGATGAAAGCCCGTCAATAATGACGGGGGAAAATAAAATTTATGATACAGAACTTATTCGCATTTATTTTTTGAGTTTTTGAGTTCCACGTCAATAGATGGCGACGTTGGCTCACAGCTTTCTGAAACTTTCTCAAGCAGTTGGTTATGGAATTTGATACGACGGGCTGTCTGTTTGCTATGTGTTTTGTAAAATCTTTAGTCCCTATTTCGTCAACACTTCTTTGTACACAACATTTTTCGTACACACTGACTGTGAACCCTGTATTAATTTCCCCTGTTCTTTTCCGTGAACTATTTTTATCTTGACGTCGTCAGATCGTCGTACTCTTGATGTTGCCACGTACAAGTGGCTAAACACCGGTTCAGGTAGTGAACCAAAATTCCTGATGTAAAGTTTCTCGCAGCCGCCCCGGTGGCGTAGTGGTCTAAGCGATGGCTTCTGATAATTCATCCGAAAGGGGTCCGGGTTCGAATCCCGGTGAGGCATGGATGTTGTGTTTGTCTTACGGCACTAGCTTTCCCCTTCTCTGGAACCCGTCACTCTAAATTAGGGACGGCCGACTGCTTATAGCCCACGGAGTTGCTCGCGGTGATCGTTAAACGTCCAACCCCCCACCAAAAAAAGTTTTCGTATTTCTAGAGTTGACCGTGTGACGTAACGCATCTCTGACGTCATGTGAGAATGATTTGTATTACATGACGTCACACCAGCAGCCGTGTTCCTTGTTGCTATGACAATAAAACACGCGTGGACTGTGCGCGTGTAGGTGATGACGTCACCTACACGAAAAGCTAAGCGTGACGTCACAAATATTTGTTTCTCTGTTGTTGCTATGAGGACTTAAAAAGTGGCACGGAGGAGGAGGAGGAGGGCTCTAGCAAATTATATATTAGGATGATTCTGGGCAAGCCGCCCCGGTGGCGCAGTGGTCTAAGGCGTTGGCCTCTGATCATTCGTCCGTAAGGGTCCGGGTTCGAATCCCGGTCAGGCATGGATGTTGTGTT
The DNA here is from genome assembly GCA_039090855.1 of Macrothele yani. Taxonomy (NCBI): domain Eukaryota; kingdom Metazoa; phylum Arthropoda; class Arachnida; order Araneae; family Macrothelidae; genus Macrothele; species Macrothele yani. The sequence goes on from CM077002.1 coordinate 133,446,071, forward strand.
TGTCTTACGGCACTGGCTCTCTCCCTTCCCTGGAACCAGTGACTCTAAATTAGGGACGGGCGACTGCTTATAGCCCATTGAGTTGCTCACGGTGGTCGTTAAACCTCCAATCAAAAAAAAATAATAAAAAAAAAAAAAAATTCTGGGCAATAAATGCTTTGGTTTTCACGGAAAATGTTGGGAACTACTTTTAGTCACGGCGATAGGTTGCACGTACTTTCCCCTTCAGTGTTATCTTAGGGTGAACCGAAGTATAGCGTTGTGGGCAGTTGTGGTACATATAGGGGTATGTAAAAGATAATGTATAAGACAAAGTCGCAAGGGGTCAGGTCCGGAGACCTAGCGGGCCATCTTTCGAGCGCTTTGTCGTCATGTCCACAGCAACCAATCCAGCAGTTAGGAAGCTGTTCCTCGCAGTGGTCTAAGCAATGGCTTCAGATCATTCGTCCGAGATGGGTCCGGGTTCAAATCCCGGCGAAACATAAATGTTGTGTTTGTTTTAGGCACCTGCTCTGTCCCTTCCCTGGAACCAGTGGCCCTAAATTAAGGACGGGCGACTGCTTATAGTCCATTGAGATGCTCACGGTGGTCGTTAAACCTCCAATCCAAAAAAAAAAAAAAAAAAGCAGCTGTTCCTTAAGGTAACGGCAAACATCCAGATGTCAATATGGCGGCGCTGCATCGAGCTAAAAGATGTAATCGCGTGAATCTTTATTTAATTGCGGAAATATCCCTATCTCCAAGATATCTAAATACGAGTGTCTTGTTACTGTTTGTTCCTGGAAAAAGAAAGGGCCGTAAAGGTTTGCCCGAGAAACCGCACAGAACACATTGAGTTTAGGTGAGTCGCGCTCAGTTTCAATTATTGCATGTGAATCTGTGCTATCTAGCGGTTTCATTCGTAAACTCGGTGAGTTTCTCTTCATTTGAATATGTGGTATGCTATTATTACCTTGATTTTTACGGAGCTGTGATCTAATGAAATCAGATGATTAATTTTGGATCACCCTGTATATACACTATCTACCAACAAGTAATTGGACACCCCTGCAATCGACGATATCTGCGGTCTTGATGTACGTCACGGCCGCCGCCGTTAAATATCGTGTGGGAAACAACAACGCAACCAGTCGCATGCAAGATGCCACGCAGTTCGGAGCTCTCTGATTTCGAAAAAGGTGTAATCGTCGGGTATCATAGAAATGGCCGATCCATAAGTGACTTATCCAGCGAGTTGAAGTACCCAAAATCGACAGTGGCCTACGTGATTGACAAGTGGAAGATGAGAGGTGACTGTCAGAATGTGCTCGACCCGGCAGACCCACAAAACTGGGAGTTAGAGACCGACGGGTGCTGGCCAGAGAAATTCGGAAGAACCGCACCAAATCGATGGGTCACATCCGCTAGGAGTTTCAACAGGCACCCGGGAGTGTTCTTTCGATGAATACCATACGTAAGAAAGCCCATCTGCTCGGTTATCATGGACGTGCTGCCGCCCACAAGCCTTTGATCACCAAGTCCAATAGCGCTGCTCGGCTAACTTGGTGCAAATAACGTCGACAGTGGGCCGTTGAACAGTGGAAACCAGTTCTCTGGAGCGACGAATCAAGGTTCACCCCTACCGTTCGGATGGCAGGGTCTGGGTTTGGCGTCTGCCTGCAGAACGCCTCCTGCCGGAATGTATTGTGCCAACTGTGAAGTTCGGAGGCAGTGAAATTATGCTATGGGGGTGTTTCTCCTGGTATGGCACGGGATTCTTGGTCGCAATTCCTGGTAGACTCAACGCCGAGACCTACTGCACCATTTTGAATGACCATGCGCTTCCTACGTTGTGACAGTTTTACGGGGTGGACCCATGTTACTTTCAGGATGACAATGCCACCTGTCATGTTGCGAGGTCCACCATGGCTTGGTATGGTGACAATGGAGTTAATCGAATGGACTGGCCTGCGCAGAGCCCAGACCTAAAACCTATCGAGCACCTCTGGGACGAGTTGGAGTGCCGACTTAAGGGGTGCCCCCAGCGTACGAAATCAGTGAAGGAACTGACCTGTCTTCTCCAAGCCGAGTTAAAGAAAATACCGCTAGCCGTCGTACAACGCCTGGTTGAGAGTATGCCCCGGAGGGTCGCAGCTATAATCGCCGCTCGTGGAGGCTCCACCAACTATTGAAGGTGAATAAACTTCGTTTTAATTTGCTATCACAGGTGTCCAATTACTTGTTGGTAGATAGTGTATTATATATCATATATCGCTATACATTAAATATTGTAGATAGTTTATAGTGACATCGCGGGAAGCAACAGTTCACATACAGCTGATAACCTGTAGACCGATGTTCATGTGAGTAGTAATTTTATATAGTTGATTGATTTCAGTGTAATATGTAAAAAGAAAGGGGCCCGAATTAAAGAAATGCTTTCACTGTTTCGGTTACAATAAACACTTTCTTCTTCTCCTTCTTCTTAGCACGTCTTTTGTAAAAAAAGATCATGCTTATGTTATCGGTTTGTCCGCCCGTCCGTCTGTACCAATGATATCTCTGCAACTATTAGTCCTATTTGAAAAATTCTTTTTGCATTGGCAAGCTTGAAATGTGCGAATGATGATCCTTCATTTCGTTTTTTTTTTACGAAGTACAATTTCGCCGCTAGAGGGCGTAAATGCAGATGATGTCGAATTCAGAAATACGTTTTATTCCACATTTTTGCTTCTAAGCATCCGATTGAAAAAATTATTTTATCTTTCGATTTCGTTTATGTCGAAGAGTATTTTAGGTATAGTTACTTTTTCAAATTACGCATAGATTTTCCGCTAGGGGACGTAAAAGTAAATTACATTTTTCCCGATAACTCTTCTTCTAAAACTCCGATTTGATATATTTTTTCTTCAGCGGATACACCTCTTGATGGAAAATATTTTGCATATAATTTCAAATGTTTGGTAAAGAATACTTTGGCCACCAGGGGACGTAAGAGTTAATTTTTGCTTTTGATGTATTTGCCATAAAATCTGAGCTTCTAAAATATCGATTGAAAAAATTCTTTCGTGTAATGATGCCACTCACATCGATAAACCTTTTCGGAATATTTTCTTCTTAAAATATTCCACTGTTCTTCCGCCAAGGGGCGTAGATGTATATCTTATTTTTGTCAATGCCTCTACTTCTAGAAGTCCGATTTGAAAAATCCCTCCTTTGTTGGATAGTGTTTCCAGTGTGACATGTTTTTCATATAATTTCAAAATTTTGAAGTAATTCATCGACTTTCCGCTAGGGGACGTTAAGGTAAATTGCTTTCTCCTATATCTCTGCTTCTAAATCTCCGATTTGAAAAATTATTTCTGCACCGGATACAGCTCCTGAAGGGAAATCCTTTGCACATTATTCCTAATTTTTGTAAAAATGAGCTTCTAAAATCTTGATTGAAAAAAAGTCGTTTGTTGACCGATACTACTCATATCGACAAACCTTTTAGGAACATTTTCTTCTTGAAATAATGCATGGTTTCTATGCCAGGAATCGTAGATGTATATCTTATTTTTGTCAATATCTCTGTTTCTAAGAGTCCGATTTGAAAATTCTTTCTGTGTTTTTTTTTTTTTTTTTTTTTGATTGGAGGTTTAACGACCACCGTGAGCAACTTAATGGGCTATAAGCAATCGCCCGTCCCTAATTTAGGGTCACTGGTTCCAGGGAAGGGAGAGAGCCAGTGCCGTAAGACAAATACACCATCCATGCCTGACCGGGATTGGAACCCGGACCCCTTACGGACGAATGATCAGAGGCTAGCGCCTTAGACCACTGCGCCACCGGGGTGGCTCTTTCTGCGTTGGAGAGCGTTTCCGGTGCGAAATGTTTCTCATATAAATTCATGTTTTTCTTCACGCACAAGTCTGCAACTAGAGGGCGTAAGTTCACGATTCCGTTTACAGCAGTATCTGAGGGATTAAAAGCCTTCGTCCGAACGGGGTCCGGGTTCGAATCCCGGTGAGGCATGGATTTTGTGTTTGTCTTACGGCACTGGCTCTCTCCCTTCCCTGGAACCAGTGACCCTAAATTAGGGACGGGCGACTGCTTATAGCCCATTGAGTTGCTCACGTTGGTCGTTAAACCTCCAACAAAAAAAAAAAAGAAAAATAAATAAA